>CM068372.1:97705348-98407848 GCA_034769895.1 Magicicada septendecula | reverse complement strand
CAAAAGCGTGCGGAGAGATAGTTATCATTCATCGAGATCTCCGTTACATGACAATGTCTTTTCCATCTGTCTAACCCTGCGTTAATAAAAATTTGGATAAAGCAGGTGCTGTGGAAAACTTTTGACCTTTTGTTATTACAAACAACAGATATGCAAGTTGACATAATTAATTAGTTTTAATACGCGAGGTTCAGTTAAAGCTAAGACTCATTTCCGGGCTATTAGGATGTGGTCTAATGCTGTTAAATTGAACGGACGTTTCGGTTCAACGTTTCACACAGACAGGGGTACCTACACGGGGGGGGGGATCGTGTCGCCATTGGCGACGTTTAGAAAATTTCGTGGGATTTTGGGGGGGATTTTTTTTTTACTATTGCATGAAAAATCTTCCAAAATTTTACAGAGCTTTAAAAAAGTTATAACGGACACGTATCATACGCACAATAAATCCACCCAGTTGACTTTTTCGAGCGGTCTGTAGGCGCGGTGTGCACGGAAAAACGGATCTACTCTTCTACTCGATGCTTCAAACAGGCTACAGATCGAGTTCAAGGTGTCACCGTTTGGTTCATATTATGATAATGTAATTTTGGAATACATTTTATTTTTTATTTACTGTCTTAATAAAGTACAGTGTGCAATAGAACTTTGTGTTTATATTTTTTATTTATCTTGCTTTCTGCTACATTTTAGTACACTACGAAAAGGTCCAAAAACAGACTGAAATTTTTATAGCACTTTATCGATAAAAACAGATTTAAGTGAGACGTTTAATGTGCAAAACTAAGTATCTTTTCAATAAAGTCATAGAGTACTGGTATTGTAAAACAAATCACGTTTTTCTGAAAATATTAATTTGTGATTTATTATTAGAAATCCTTATTTTTTTAGTTTATAACTACAATCAATATATCGTTTCGGTAAAAGGTAATATTTTGTAATAGTTTTGAGTTATAAAGCCTCGGCCTTTGCTCGACTAGGTAAGAAATTTTACTGTAAAAGAGATAAAAGGTCTTGTCAGAAAAAGGGGTGATTTTTTTATAAAATTGGGGGAAGCGTCATAGGGGTTGGGGGGGGGGGATCGGCACCCCTACACACAGATACTGTACACAAGAATCTTTGCCACAGGCTTGTGGTTACAGGTTAAGATCTTACCAATTACCTTTCAATCGTTACACTAAAGATGGGTTGGAATGGTGAGGCCGAAACGTCTTTTCAATTTAACAGCATTACAGTATACCACGGCCTAATAGCCCAGCTTTAACAGGGTTGAAGCCGTGAGAGCCTAAGAAAACGGTTATGTGGGGTTCTATTGATTTCGTGTACTAGGTAGTAATTACTTAATTATTTGCCAGGTACGATCCGTACAGAGCATAGGTCTTTGTAGAAAATTACGCCTGTCTAATTAGTGACACAAGGAAGTAAAGAATAACGTGTCGCCTGTAAGAAAGAAGAAGGCGTGAATTAGAATGAAAATAAAAATCTGACTGTAAAGCGTGTAAAAACTGCAGAAATTACACAACCTTGCGTTGGCGCAAAATAATTATTATTGAAAATTTGTCAGTGCCGTGCAGCATAATAGCTGTAACATCACTTGTGTCAACTTTAGCTGTAATCAGCTGTACCACGCATGACGAACAGCTGATGTTTGAATAACAGAAACATGCACCCACCGTTCGCAATCCGATAAGCATATTTTACACTCTTTTACGTATAACAAGCGAATTCGTTACACCCGTTATGTCACCGCTTTCTTATTGTTTTGCCATAGTCTTCTTGTTGACTAATATCCACTCGCAAGATGGAACTCCACAAGTACGGTGTGGTCTCTATGCGCCAGGTCAGCGGAAACCGCTTCTCAATACACCGCTCCTGGCCAAATACCTCGTTTTGAGCGCAAAATGCCTTTCGGCTGTCTTGAATCATAAATCAGCGGCAGGATTCTATCATCCTATCCTGTCTTTGGGGTCGTTGCAGCGTCAAAGGTCTCTGAGCCGGCAACGTCACTTCCTCCAAATACTCGCCGGGCGGTATCAAAATAGGCTGGTAAAGTGCATTGCTTCCAGACGTTCTGGAGAGATCAACCTTATTCATCGCCTACATTCCTGGCGGACAAAGCTGTTCCAGGTCTTGTTTGAGGGAAATATTTTCATTCAAATAATGAATCGTCCACTCTTTTTCTAGTTTTTTGGTAGAAATGATAAGTGAGAAAGTAGGCAGTATTCGACTTTTCAAACTCTTTCTGTCCTCCTTCAATTATTCCCCTTAGACACGGGTCACTTTATCAGGTTCACCATCTTATTCTCGCTCTCCTGACAGTTTTTTCTTTCCGTTGGGTATTGAAATTTGACGCTTGATATGGAACCATTACTAGCGGCGACACTGTCTCAACAAATTCAAACCACGGTCGTCTATTTCACTTACTTTCTTCGGTCTATCGAATGTACAATTGATTCCTGTCATAATAGCTTAATTATTTCTATAGTAATACTTTTACAGTGTAGGAAATTCATCTTCAATGCTTCGATGATATTTTTTTTATTTCAAACGCTTCGTCCAAAAATTGAAGACTTGTGGAGATAGATGTTTAACGAAAGCTACATGTGTGTGGACTATACACACGTGTGTGCATGTGTGACGTGTGTGTGTGTGTGTGTGTGTTAGCGGTAGATTATATCGCTGTCCAGACGCGAACGGAGTCGCGAACGACAGCAACTACTCTGCAACTCCCAACACTTTTTTTTATTGTAATGTGTTTTTGTTGCCTAGCAACATTACCGTCAACTTGCAAGAAGCAGCTGCTAACATCTGTTCTTTCATAGAGTCAAGATCATGTGACAGTTTAGGGTTAGAGACCTCACAGAATACCATCCAGAATTTCATTCATAGGATTACATGGGAGGGGGGGGAGATGACGGTTTATTAACAAAAATTCATGCCATCTTTTCCATGACGAATTCATCTACTCTTCCTGAAAAACGAGAATTCGAAACCAAGGTTACGAGAAAACGTCTTGTCGTTTCTATATGCAGCTGGAAAAACAACCTTAACACCAGTCTTTAATTATAATAAGAGTCTGAGCAAAATAAACAGTATACATCTTACTACCATAAATTCTCATTCAAAGTTCAGTAAAATTCTCTCGTTGAATTTTGTTCTACAACATGGTAGAACAAAGCAGTCCAGGCCAACCGTATGTATGAATCATTGTGAAAATATTTTTCTAGCCAAGGCTTGAGCAGAGATTGTGTTTGTGGTGCGAGATCACAGTTCTCTCAAGGGGTATTCTTGCCTTCTACTGTACGTCCTGTACACCTCCGATATACCGACCAAGAAGAAAAAAACTATAACTAAAACATTTACTGACGACACAGCTATCTTTTCAACTAAAATGAAACCCCCAGTAGGCGGTTTCGCCCGGTCTTCAAGAACACCGCAGTCTCGTTGGGGGACGGCTACAAAAATGGAAAATCAAGGCGAACAAAACCAAATCAATATAAATTACATTCACCCTACGGAAAGTCAACTGCTTCACAGTCCATCTTAACCATGTCGAAATACCACAACAAGAAATAGTCAAGTACCCAGCCTTCAATTAGACTTCAGACGAAAGGCTTAAGAAAGTCCACATAAAACAGAAAAGGAAACGATTGGCTCTAAGATTTAAATAAATTAAGCGGCTGGTAGACAGACAAATTTCTCGTCTACCTATAGATAATATATTACTTATCAATAAAACTGTCCTGAAACCAAATATGGCTGTGGCGGCTGGTGGTTCCAAATTTTGATGGTTGCAGTAGTTGGTTGAGTAAATGGGAGAGGGATTAAAAGACATCAAACTATTATAATCACAATTATACAAAATTATTTCTACAATTTTATAACCTCAAACAACGGATAACCTCAAACCTTGAACCAACGTAAACACTAAACCTGACACAACTTATAAATCAAGAAAGCTGTGCTGATTTCTTGACACAACTACAGTTAAATTTTTACAGGACAGGTATTAACAGTTGTCTGCAAGCGACTGGGGAAGTGGTGTTTAGTGCGGTCTGATTGGCTGAAACTATCCGATCCACCGCAGCGTTGTCAACTCGTACTTGTTGTTTATGCTTTACCACGTGCGCGTACTAAATTGGTTAGTAGGTCTAGTGCGTTTGATTTTGTTTGATGTGATTGAAATTTAATAGTTTTAAATACAATATTGTTATATTTTAGTGCGTGTTGTACGATTTAGTGATATTTTTTAGAAATAAACGCTGAAAACTTTACCAAGTGGTTCACATACTCGTTATTAAAAAAACCTCACAGTGCCTTCAACTATTATAATGGATAACGACCATTTATCACTCGGTTATATACAACAAAGCGCCGACATTGGCTACACGTAACGAAGAAATTATTCACTGGCTTCACCAACATAACATTTCTACCTCTGTTAGCATGAAAAAAGCGAGCTGTTGGAGGTTGTAAACCCCAATTTCCGGAATACCTAATTGACAAAGTAGAGAAAGAAGATTCCCATAAAGTAGTAAGACTGCCACCTTACCACTGTCATTTTAACCCCATTGAGTTAATTTGGGCAGAAGTAAAGGGATATGTAGCAAGAAATAAGACTTTTACAGGAACAGAAGTAGAACAAAAACACGTGGTTACGAAGTGGCAATATGGTGATGACGTCATCGCAACTGCCAATCCCTCTCCTGCAAAAATTACACTATAGATGCGCTACAACGCTACTAGCACAGTGTTGCAGACGCTTTGCAACCGTCTAGCTAACATTTGCGGCCTACAACCACCAGCCTGCGTGCCACATTTGAATTGTACGCGAACATTACCGCGTAGAATGTGATACGCTCTCCGTTGAAATTTGTAAAACTTTTAGGTGCTTAATGTTTTCGTATATTATTTTATAGTTTAGTTATTCTATATTGGTGGTTGTGCAACGCTGCAACCATAACACCAGCCGCCACTGCCATATGGGCTTCTGAAATCGAAATCTGTGGTTACGCCGGTAAGTCTAATATAGTGTTACAAGGATCGCACTGATGAGCATGTTTAAACAGTGGAAACAAAATACTTTAACACAGGGAACTCGTTAGTCATGTAACTTTAGTGACACATTAAACAATAATTCTGCACATTTACGACAACAAATTTCTTCACACTTACTCGTCCATAAAAATACTTCAAATTTACGATTGACTAACACACGATAACGGTAACAAACAATAAATATCGCCTGATTAACACTGTGAAAATGGATTATGCAAGTCGCTAATTACATATGCCCGCCCGCGTACAGTAATCACTTAACACTAACCGCTATCTACACGCGCACGGAGTCTCAAGTCACGACAGCAACTCCTAACACTTTTTATCGCTTCGCTACACAATCTGCTCAAAGTGATTGACTGGTCGACGAGGACTGGGGTTGCGAGTCTCAGTTAGTACTCCTGCCACTGGGTCAGGTAGAGTTCAATTTGTACGTTTTACTTTCTTAATTGAGGGCGTGAAGCGACCCTCGATGGTGGATTATACCACCGGGGCTAGTATACGGGGTCGCTTCCAAGGCTCACTTGGCCTTGGATTGTAATTGCCGAGTCCAGCGATTAGGGGATTGCGGGTCACACGAACAGCCGACCATAGAATCTACGCGCCAGGCGTCTCAAGGTGCCATCAAAAGAGCAGACATTTAGACCTCTTCTCAAAAAGCAGGAGTAGAGTATTTCCGGGGGACTAAACACGCGAGCTTAAGTCCTCTGTCGAGAGCGCACTGGAGCGCCGATCTATGGACAGCGTGCAAGGTGACCCCACACGGGACAGCGTAGGTAATCACCGGCAACACGAACGTGTTGACTATGAACTTACCTAGCTGGGGGACTGACTGGCCGCTTCCGAAACAACGCTTTTATACACAGTAGTATGCGACAAGGTTGATCTGGACGTTGGTAGAATTAACGACCAACGTCGGGACAGATTGAGAACGTGGGATAGCACTGAGTAATCCTGCCGCTCAGACAAGGCGTGCACAGCGTCACGTAGCCAGGAGTGTTATCTATCTTCTCAGCAACAGCAATAGCCATCATCCAGAAATGTCAATCAAAAATATTATGAGCTGTCGCGGGTGCCCTCCGGCCACCTCCGGCTAGTGCCGGATTTACCACTACGCCGCGGGCTCAGAGGGAGCCGCAAGCTACAGATATTTTTTTTTTAACAGAAGTATTTTTATAGTAACTACCTCCTCAAAACGAGAATTTCATTTCCGAGAAGAAAAGAAAGTAACAAAGAACATACAAAAGCAGAAAACCAGCAAGGGTCGGAAAAAGAAGTAAGATATAACTTAAATAGCCTAGACCATGACAGTGTTAGGACGTTATATGGAACTCGGTTGGACGGAAAACTGGAGAACAAGCAATTTAGTTGTGCTGAAGAACACTATATGCACATTCAAAATTCCATACACGAAGCCGCAAAGGAAGCATTGGGATGTTATGAAAAAGAATGAAAGACAACGGTGGTGGAATAACGTCAAAGGTTACTGGTGGAATAAAGAAGTAGAATTACTAATCAAAAACAAGAAAGAGAAATATGAAGAATTTCTAACAACTAAAACAGCTGAGGACAAAATAACATACAAGGAGGCACAAGCAGCGGTGCGAAGAATGATAACGCAAGGGAAAAATGAAACATGGGATAAGAATTGCGCCCGACTGAATACTTACATAGGAGGCAGGCAATGCACTGAAAGTTGGAAATTCCTAAAGTCGATAAGACGGGAAAAAAAGAAAGATTTAATATCGCCAATATCTCTACAGAAATGGGACGAATATTTTAGTAACCTCCTAAGAGAAAGCAGACCAAAATTTCAAAATAACACCGATTACCGGTATGAATTCGACAACATTAGAACGACTTCCTCACCTGTAAGTTAACCACGGAAGAGATAAAGGAAATATGTCGACATCTGAAAAATGGTAAAGCCCCCGGACCTGGCAACATCCCAGCGGAACTGCTCAAATATGGCACAACAAAATTATATGAACATCTCACGAAACTATTCCATAGATGCATAAATGATAAACAAATACCGCAAGAATGGAAAACATCTTTTGTATCAACCATTTACAAAAAAGGTAAAACAACTGAATGCGACAATTACCGTGGAATTGCGGTGCCGAGTTCAATCAGTAGAGTGTATGGAAAACTTCTGAAGAAAAAAATTGAACATTAATACTCGGACATGGAAGCAGAGGAACAAGCTGATTTTCGGGCGGGGAGATCAACCATAGATCACTTATTTTGCTTGACGCAAATGATAGAAAAGAAAACTGCTGTAAACTAAGAAGTGCACTGCCTATATGTTGACCTCAAGAAAGCGTATGATAGTATTCCGCACATCAAACTTTGGCTGGCACTTCAACGAACAAACATCGCCTCCACTTTAATCGAAGCGGTTAAGACTTTATATAACGGATTGAAAGCGCACGTAAAAATTGTAAGTAAGTCTCAAAAGGATTTAATCTTAGTAAGGGCCTGAAACAGGGATGTTGTCTCTCACCGACGCTTTTTAAAATATACTTGGAACAAGCCCTCAAAACCTGGAAAAAGAAATGCCACAAAATGGGGATACCTCTAATTGACAACACAGTGTACACACTGTGTTTCGCTGACGACCAAGTCGTAGTAGCGCAGGACTATCACGACATGGAATACATGACACGAAAACTTATAGAAGAATATAAGCTATGGGGACTTGAAGTAAACACAAAGAAAACGGAGTATATGTGCATTGGTGGGGAACAGAAGAATTTAATTTTAGAAGACGAACAAGAAATAATAAATTGCAGTAGCTATAAATATCTAGGAACAACAGTTACACAAGATGGTAGTCTAGATAAAGCAATAAGAGAAAGAAATAACTTGGGAAGAAAAATCAATAGCATTGCTGAACAACATATTGTGTGACATCGTATATACAATACAATTGTGAAACCAATTACGTCATACGGGTGTGAAATATGGCCAATAACACAAAGAACAGAAAAGTTGTTGGAAGCTACTGAAATGGATTACTGGCGAAGAGCGGCAGGGAGGTCAAAACTGGAAAAAGTAAGAAACGTCAGAATCCGGGAGATAATGGGAGTACAGTGCTCTATTGTCGACGACATACAAACAAAACAGCTAAGATGGTTTGGGCATGTGCAAAGAGTGCCGGATAATCGACTCCCCAAGCAAATTTTGAGATGGACACCATATGGTCGTAGGCGAAGAGGAAGACCTAGGTTGAGTTGGAGAGAAGGCATCAATCGGGCAATGAGAGACCGGGAATTGGAAGAAGAATCTTGGTTAGATCGAGACCAATGGAGACTAGGGATCGGAAGACGTAGGATAACGTTATATATATTTTTTTTTATAGTAGTAGGACTCACTTTGATTTATTGAAGTATGATTTTTGAAACTGAATTATCAATTTTTGTTAATAATACAAATGGAAAACCGTTCTTATTTAAATATTGCGAGCTTATTTTTAAGACGTTGGCATCCTTGAAAATTAATCTGCGCATGCGAATTTTGAACGTCCGTGGTACCACCCTTGTTTGTTATCATTGTTTATCTGCGTTGTGACTTGAGATTTGCGGTTTGCGATTTGAGATTACGTTTTTATTTTGTTTTTAAAGTAAAGAAGGTTTTTAGCTTTGTGTGGTGGGCAGCGTGTTGTTTTTTGATATATATTAGTGTGAAAACTTTATGAACATAGAATTGAATCCGTACACTAAACGTATTCATCATGAATATGAACATAAACACTCACACGGCTAGCGGAGCCTACAAAAGTAAGATAAAAAAAATGAAAGAGGACGCTCATTTGGAAACAATAAAAAAAAACTGGATCAATTTTTTTTTTAAATTACGCCGGTTTCTAATGTTAGCCCTGCAGTTAAATGTGTATCAGAAACTGACTTCAATTTCCAAGTACTTCCGCAGCAGAGGTTGCAGACGATCAGACCATTAATAAGTGCGTGTATAATTTAAATATTGAAAGGAATCAAAACAGCCGGGGGACCGCTTAGGAAACTTGGCCTAGGGCCTCAAAAATCTTAAATCCGGCACTGCCTCCGGCATGTGTCCAACTACACCTTATACATAGCTTTCCATATCCTACACGACAGTGAAGACATTCACAAACGAGCCACCAGACATCTTTCAACACCTGACGACTATCTTTACCCCTATACGTGCTACTTCTACAGTTTCAGCAGGAATCGGTTATGGAGTTAGTGGAGAGCAGAGTACTACAATGGTTAGCACATGAAATGAGGTTGGATGTAAGAAACCAAAGCTCATTATGGAAGTACGCCCAGAAGAAGAGGAGGACCAACATTGGAATGGGTAGAATATACTGAGAAGCTGGCTAATAGAAGAAGGAAGACCTATATATACGTGAAACGCTTCGCCCGAAGCAGAGGGCATTTTAGAATCCAGCTGAAGAATCCCGATGCTTGAAGGCAAAGAGAATGATAAAGAAGAAAGTACAGTTTTGTGAATCATACATCACAACACCGAATCTCTTGCAAGTTTCTCTTTTATTTAGTGTCCCTGTTGTGATAGGCGACTGAGCGTAGATGTTTTAAGCAATCATATAACAGTGTATAAGCCAATATGTTAATTAATTGTACAAACTAACGAATAAATGACATGATGAGGTGTTCCATCCGGCGCTGTGACCTCATGGTCTTTAAAGGTCGGATACTCAAAGACTTCTTAATCATCAATTAATTCCTTAATATTCCCGTGGTCATATTCCTAAGTCGGTCCGTCTTATTTCTCCCAGCTGGCCGCCTTATAAATCTCATTTCACTTCCTTCTGACCTGGTCTTGTGGTCATATAGTAGGGTGAGGTTTCCTGGCACACATAGAAAGGGTAGGAAAACGGTCTTGTAGATTCGTATCTTAACTTCCATTGCGATTTCCTTCTTAGCCACAACAAAATCGTAAACCTGTTAATATACTTGGTTTGCTCTCTATGTATAATTAATTAATTTCAGTGCCAAAGTTAGCAACCGTACATTTTAAGAGGGCTCCAACCCCTGACGAGACAGAATAAATTATGTTTTTACAGTTTCGTAGGCAAGTTGTTTTTATCACGGTCTGTAATTCCATATAAGCTTATGGACAAGTCCTGAGGATTTCCTAAGTGCCGAGATCCTGAAATCGAGATCTTCCATGTTCTTAAGCCAATGAAACGACGGGTCCCATTTGTGCACCGACTTAGCTAACGTTTAATTTTCTTTACTTTCCTCTTCTTGTGTCATCTTCGGAAGTTGGTAATGAATCTGGCAATTTGAATTGTTGGTATTCAAACACAAAGCATGTAAATTATTCATTTTGTTGAAAACAATGTTATTAAGACTTCTTCTTCTTCTTCTTCTTCTTCTTCCATCAGGGAGTAGGGAGATCGCCTGCTCCGGACACAAACGAATTACATGCATATCGTCAACGCTTCCTAGGCCTCCATATATTTCTTCTTCTATTAGCCTTGTATTATCAAAATTTCTTAGGCAATTTAGGCTGTTGTACTCATAAATATTTTCTAATTAGGATAATTTCGTTGTATTATTATCAATATGGTTTTTATTATTATCATTGAATAGCTTTTCTGATGTAGATTAATTTGACACCAAACATGACTAGGTTCTATTATCTCTGGGCTGTTTTAACATTTGACTATTTTTGGTCTTTGTACTTATTTTGTTTATTATGTTGTATTTTACAATTATTTTGGGTTTGTAATGTTCCTTGGTTTGGTATTTTATGTTTACTTATGTTTTTCCCTCACTGTGTACTGTTATTTGTTTATATTTTACAATTTTTTTCACATTGCTTTAGGCCTACCTTTGCCTATCCTTTGACATTGTTTAAAATTTAATGTTGCTCTTATTACTAGTTTCTTATTGCTTTGTTTTAGCTAGTTTACAATGATTACGGATTTACATCCCTTAGAATATGAATATTACTGCTTCTCCGACATATTAATGCCTTTTATATCTAAATTTATAACTTTAACATGAACTGTTTCTTAGGCTTTCATCACCACTCAACATAATACAACTTACTCTTAAGACTATTTCAACAATTATAACATTTGCACATTTCTATAATATTACTATTATCTTCTCTGCTTTTCTTTATGACATAATAACAATACTTTCAAACATTTATTATATAATTTTAGTATTGTAACATTCATTTCTTTTTTAGGCCTACTTTTCTTTTATACCATATTATTGGTTTAAAGTTTGATCTGGCCCTTTAACTATTATCTCTAACTGTTAACAATAATACCTTGAATAATATTAATGGATTCTTATCCTGAATAATAATATAATATAATGCTATCTTATCTACTACTGTTTTTGGCCCTTTTCCAAAACTAAACTCTAGTATTGTTCACTTATTTTGGTGTCTTTATACAGATTGTGCTTGTGTTTTATTTTTAGTTAATCACTTTCCTTCCTTACTCTCACTTTTATATGAGTTCTTGCTTGTATTTGATGTTTTTTATTTATATTTTGTGTCGCACCTGCACTTGTACTGCTTCACTGTACTTAGTGTCAATAGTGTTACACTTTTATTTTGTTTCTTTATACACTGTACTGGTTATTATTAATCACATTGGTGTTATCACCATTATCACAGAGTGTTTATTTGTAATTCACTCCCTATTCATATCATGGACTCTTGGTTCACTTTGGTCTATGACTATTTTGAGTATTAAAAAAATAAGAAAATAAACCTCCGTTCAACAGTCCGTTAAGGACCAAGGCGTACCGCGCGGCTTTTGTGTTAGTGTGACGGTGTATGGCTAGTACTACGCGCCACCAGCCGCTATAGTTGCGGTATTCACAGCCATTTTGAGTATTAGTCTATCTCTATTATATTTCATTTTTGTTATTATACTTTTCTGTATCATTGTTTGTGTATTTTATTATTTGTTTATTTCATCATTATTCTATACTTACTTAGCTAATATTACAACATTTTCTTTTGGTTTGTACTTTCTATATTCAATGGTACATTTAATTATATTTACTTTTCTTAGTTTTTTATTTCATGGGTTTATTTCATATAATTTGTCATTTGGCCAATCACTTGGGTTGGGTCATAATCATTTGTCTCGTATACGTTACAGTCATTCTACTGCTATTTATTTAAAATTGTTAATTCTTCTTCTTTTATCTGCCTTTAGCCGCATGCTTTTTACTTTATATTCTATGGTATATCTTCCCTTGTATTGGGCTCCTTTTGGTATCGTAACAGTATACATTAAGCCAAGACTCGGATTTCTGTAACCAGTACCTATCCTTCTTTTCTTTCATTTTCACTTACATAATTATTATTTGTAAAAATTACTTTTTCTAATGACATTCACAAAATGACACACTAGATGACGTAAACTAATTTTTACCTGTTACAAACCACAGCTGTTGATAAGCGCTATCGAGCTTTGCGATTGGTTACGTAACCTTGCGCTAGATCTCTCAGTATAGCAAGACTATCACATTTTTCCCTATTACATTTTCCCCTTTCCCCTTTTCGGATGCGATTCCCGTTACCTGACAAACATCGAACGTAGCTCTTCAAAAAAAAAAAAAAAAAAAAGTTTTAGACCCCTGGATAGGATTCAGTAAAGTAAGAGAAACACTGCTCACATTTGACTGTTACTGAACGTTATAAGTAGAGTTGTCGGTACCCTTACAAGCAGTGGCGATTGCTACAGTATCCCCCACAGTAACGATTTTTATAAATAACGTATTGCATTTAAAATAACAGTTAATTTTGCTTGTACGAGGGTTAATTGAAAAGTTTACGGAACTACATCTATAGGTTAACGGTAGAACTAAACTTCTTAGTGTATTATAAGATTCATATTTCATTTAAAGACGTGTTAATTTCCAAATGTATGTGTCAGTTTATTCACTATTTACCAGCTGTTTGATATTTACTTGTCACGCGTGTTTTGCCAAATGGACAACATCAAACATCGTGCTGTGATCGAATTCTTTGTTAAAAACGGTCTAGCGGCAGTGGTAAAAACACGCCTTTGGTAAATGGTTTACCCCTTCAAAAACAACGGTTTGTAAGTGCATTAACCATTAATTCTGTACATTCGGAATTCTTTACTAACAAAGCTTTGAAAATATGTAGCCAAAATTAGTGGTATTAGCGCAGCAGTCGAAGACACGACACGTTTGAGTTTGAAGATGAAGTAGTCATCGCATCGGATACTAAAAATGATGCTACATAATTAAGAAATGCCAGCAGGAATTTTATAAACTGACATTTACGACCAAATGTTGGTTGTACTATATAAAAGTATAGAATAATAGGACTTTGTCAATTAAAATCAAAATATTAAAGTACTTGACACTGTTATGTCTCTTTGTGTGACATTTTTCAGTGTATGTCAACAGTCATTTGAATACATTAGACTGTCCAAGTAAAAGAGTTACGCGTCAGTAAAATTCAGTTCTGTGCGATGGTGAATATCATAAGGAGTTGATAACCGTCAGATAAAAATTAGTTCTTGAAAACTAACCCGTTCGAAAACAACAGAGAGGGAAAAGTGCTGAAGATCAGCTAGGATTTGGAGAACTCCACATCTGACAAACCAAAAAATTATAGAACTCATGCAGGTCAAGGAGAAAGTCTTAAATTTCACAGCCCAAAACAGACTTATATGGTAACGGTCATCTTCAGCGACCGAACGACCATAGATAGGCAACAGGAGTCTGGAAATGAACACTTGAAGAGAGAAACATAACGTCGGTGAAGGTGTTGGAAGACTGATGTCCATGGAGCAACGGCAAAAGAGATGGCCGACCAAAAAAAAATAGGTTTGGCTTGTTAAAAACCACTGGCGTATTTACGGGGGCGAACGGCACCGGATAGCCCCCAGAGGGTCAACAAAATTGACAAATTTTGTTAATCTCTTAATTTTTAGACTATTATATTATTTTTCCAACTGTGTACACTAATATAGTAGTAACTCTTTTTAAATATACAAACAGGTTTATTACATAGCTTTTGCGTATACATTTGAAATGTGAAATATATGAAAATCAATTCAGTCAATAAGTATCTTGTAAACAATGTTTCAAATAACACGTATTTTTATTACCGTTTACTTTAATGGGGCTGATTTCAGGATGTAATCATATGTTTTTCAACCACTTTAAAGGTAGTAATGTTGATTAGGATTAACTTGTTTTTTCTTTTGTATGAAGCCGACACGACCGGACCCCCCCCAAGGCCAAATTCTAGATACGCCACTGCCTGCCCCTGGGTGCAGAACCGTATGTTCTGCGTCCTATGGGCTGTGAGTTACCTGGATGATAGATTTCAGATGATTGAAGCTAAATTAGAACACCATTCACAGTGTAAACTAAACACATTTATTCATCATTAATCCCACCATTCTTTCGAAATGTGGCTTTACCGTATAATCCTGAGCATTTCATGGCTAGCACATATAACTAATGTTGAAGTTCTTAGAAAGATGAAGAAAGATAGGGAAGATATTAACACAGTGAATGTAAGAAAGCTTCAGTATCTGGGACATCTCATGAGAAATGAACAGAGATTGTACTTATTGCAGTCCATACTACAGGGAAAAGTACTTGGAAAGAGAGGAATTGGGCGACCGAGAATCTCATGGCTGAGAAATTTAAGGGACATGGTTTAGCATGAATACAACTGACTTATTCCGTGCAGCAGTGCGGAAAGTTAAAATAGTGTCTATGATATCTAACATCCTAAACGGATAGGAACTATCAGAAGAAGAATTCCACAGTGTAATAGCAGAATGAACTTTCTTGATGTGATAGGACAGCTGAATGCTGTGCTTTGGTGAGGGAAAATAACCCAGAAAACCGAAAAGGTGATTTACTCTGTCGTCTTAAAAAGTACAATCACATATGGCTCTGAAATCTGGTAGATAAATCAAAGAAATTATCTTGTAGGCAGCGGAAATGGACTACTGGAGAATATCATGTGGATTGTCCAGGCGTGAGTGCATTAGAAATTAAGATATCAGGAGACAATTTCGTGTTGTCGTAACACCTTTAGGCACCATAAATACGTCCACGTGGAACGGATGTCTGACGATCGTTAACCCACAAAGTTGTTAAACTGGGTTCTGACTAGACAATCGTAGTGACAAACAATGGACAATTTCCGTCGTTTTGTTGATGTTAAACAAGCCGTCTTTAAGTAATCACAACAAGGTTGGAGTAAACGTGGGTATAATGACATAAAGTACATTGTATAGCACAAACTTACTTTACGAGTCTCAGCATACACAATAACAATACAAACGTTATGACCTTCAAAGGAACAACGAGTGGACAAATAATGGAACAGATGCTTTAAAACTTTGAAATTAAAATTAACTCCCGGGCTGTTTGGCCGTGGTCTAAAGTTTCTCACAAAACCAGACGTTTCGGCAGTACCTCTGACTACCATCTTCAGTGAAAACGAGTCAACGCTAACGTGGGATGCAGTACTCATCCTAGCGAGTAATTTGGCATCCGCCCTAACGTCCTAACATACTACATCCCACGAAGAAGGGAGTTAGTGGTATTGACGAAACGTCTGGTTTCGTGAGAAACTTTAGACCACGGCCAAACAGCCCGGGAGTTAATTTTAGTCAAAATGACACCGGCCGTGTAAGCCTTCGTACAACTTTAGATGCTTTAAAACTCCAATATAAACCACTCCAACGAGTAAGTATAATTGGATACCTTGGCTGATGAATTACAGAAAACATTGACTTTGATACGGAAATTAAGGCCTTTATTGAAAGATAGCACAAACCATCGATAGATAGAATTAAGTCGCTGCTCTCTGACGATGCTGCGCTAAATTTAAAATTCAGACAGCAGCACATGTTATGTATGGTTCGCACTTCTGTATGGAGTCAAGTCTTGGACCGCAGTTAAACGACTGGAGGCTCAGGAAATGTGCTGAAAATCTCGTGAGTCCATCATGTCGTCAATGAACACGTGTGTCATCACTGAAAAGAGCAAACAGTGAAAGGAAAACGGTGTAGACCCAGGAGATTGTGGAAGAAGGACTACATGATGAGTTGGAAAAAAAGAGGATTACAACGAGCCACTGGAACAACAGAAGCCTCTGTGGTCTCAGAAGGACCCGAGAGACTGCAGTACAAGACTCCCACACGAATGAATGGAACTTTTCTTATCGTAAGTTTTTTTACAGTGGCATTTGTAACTATGTCAATGTCGTTTTCAATACTTATTAGGTTAGATAACATTTCTTGTTGTACTTGATTTAGAGGTTTTTTATTATTTAACTTTAAAAATAAACTTTCTAGCAATACTAACAGGTAATATTAAGAAAATCCCTAAAGGAATGGATAAATTTCTAAATGTACTAATTAGCCAATAAAACAGGTTCGCCAATAGAGCAGGTGCCAGATTTCAAGTATCTAGGGTGCAGCATCACATACCAAGATGATTCTTCTTCTTCTAGGTTAACTAGCCCATAGGCTGGTTGGTAGCAGCTCGCCATTCTTCATGCTTCTCTTTTCTCTTTTCAACTCACAATATGATGTGCAGTTCATATCGACCATAAGCTGTTTTATGTAGTTTAAACGGGGTCAACCTCTGTGATTCTTCCCTTCAATTGTTCCTTCTATTATTCTCTTAACCAACCCATTGTGTCGTAGTATATGCCTAATAAACTTATTTCTTCTGCCTTTTAAATTTCGCAGAAAGCTCTTCTCCTCCTGAGCTCTTCTAAAGACTTCCTCGTTCGTTATCTTCTCCCTCCAGCTTATTCTTCGTTTCTCTCTGCAGTCACTGCTATGTCGTCTGCGAACCTAAGCATTTCCACTTTTCCCCCGTGTATGTTTACTCCGAGATGGGTTCTTCCCTTACTCTATCGATCGCTTCTTGGACGTACAAGTTAAACATGGAGACAGAGAACATCCCTGTCTTACTCCTTTCTCAATGTTCGCTTCCTCTTGATGGTTTCTACATCGAACTATGCCTGTCTCATGCTTGTAAAAATTCTGGATCAATCTTCGTTCTTTGTAGGGCACTCCTCTTTTGTGTAGGATACTGAACAGCTTGTTCCACTTAACGTTATCGAAGGCCTTTTCTAAATCAACAAAAGCTATAAATGTCGCTTTGTCTTTCTTCAGTCGTTTTCCTATTATCTGTCTTAATGCCAAAATTGCCTCCCTTGTTCTCATATGTTTCCTAAAACATAACTGACCTTCTGTCAAACGGCTCTCTATGTTACTTTCTATTCTTCGAAGGATGATTCGGGTAATTATTTTCGATGCATGAGACACCAGGCTTAACGTTCTGTAGTCCTTGCATGATGGAGCATTCAATCTTTTAGGTATTGGCACTACGATACACTTAGAAACGTCTTCTGGCAATTCTCCTGTCTCATAGATTTTGCAGACCAATTCAAACAGACCAAGACGATGAGGAGGTTGAAAGCAAAATTAGTCTCTTCCAGTCACTTTGTGGCTGTATCATTAAACACTTAAAGAAGAAAACAAGGTAAGAGACGCAATTGATATATTATAATGTAATGCCCATACCTTAACTACTGTATGGTAGTGAGGCTTGGATTAGAAAGGCCAAAGATGTATTTAGAATACAAGGAGCGAAAATGAGGTTCTTGAGGGCTGTAAATGGTTGTACCAGGAGTGATCTTATCTAGATTTTCAAGATTTTCCCCTTTGACTATCATCCAAGGGGGAAAGAGAAGTGTGGGAAGACCCCGTAAGCGATGGTTGGATGACTTCCATTGAGACTGGAACAGGGTACTAGCCTAAGCCGTAAAGCATGACGATGACGACGACGACGACTAATTAGATTATTTTTTAAACAAATATTCCTGTTGTTTTGGGGCATAAATTTCTAAACTTTGAATTTGGAAAATCAAGACCTAGATCTCACCCTAATCCCAACCTTCTGGGCGCAGTGTATCCCTTACATCCCCGCTTAAGACGACCCTGCCGAAAGGAGACTAGAAATGAACTCTTGAAGAGGAAACCAAGACGACAAACAAGACTAAAAGAGAATGGTCGGTCAACAAATCACAAGGGAAGCCAAATACTGCTTGAGATGAAGGATAACCAGCCACAAAAGCAAAAATAAGTTCATCTTGTTAATTGAATTAGCCGTCTCTGTAATTCCAACTTCCAACGCACAAGTGCTAATATTAGGACTCGGTAATGGTGAAGACACCGAAAGGCTTCGTCCGCAGCACGACAGGTAGCAGTTAAGCAAGTAAGCACGATGAAGTTGTAAAAATAGGTTCAATCACAAATTTTAAAAATGCTTATTTAAAGTCAGAGAGTTTGAATAGTTCATTATCGCTTACAACAGTACATACGCTAATTATACGCTCGTGATGTTATTTACCACTAGATACAACATAACGTGTTAGCGTATCAATACGTTAGCGTACAGACTAGGCTATAACAATCGGCGCTTGTGCCGTTTGACTGAGCATTGCGTAAATGTTTATTTTTAGCGCAGTTTTTTATGTAATCTGTCGTAATGAATATGGAATGTGACGTTATTTTTACGACTTCGCTGTTGCAGAATTAATTGTAATATTGATAAAACGAAGAGCGTCCGTGGCGGGTCTCGAAATGTGACCGCATTCAAGGAATTTTTCTGCCACTTTCAACCGTCACAAAGTCAATAAATTCGTTATGAACGCGGACCTGATTCCCCACGTGGTATCTGTATCGATACCATGGATTTTAATAGAGTAAAGTTGGCTTCATTTCCTACGCGGAAATTAACAGTAAGCCTTTAGACAGATATAGACTTTATGGGCCATAAAATCTCGTAGACCTATTGATATGCGTGGGTCTTTGCCTATGGGAGGCCCGGGGATATTTAAGAGAAGGGGCGCATGTATAAAATTTTCGCGTTTTGCACAATACTTTATTCAGACGATCATTTAATAAGTAGGCCTATAATAAACAAAATATTGTTCTTAAACCGTATTTTTACTGACATATTTTTTTATTTTATACTGAATAAATAGATGTTGAAACTGTTTACTATTATTTTATTTCGCAGATCTTTTTACAATAATCAACAGGTATAAATAAATTAGAGAATACAAAATAATTTAATTGAAATAATTCTTTCTGCTCTTCTTTTCGGCAAATTCTGCTATCAAATCATCCGAATCCAATGTTTTTAAAAATTCTGTTCCAATAGTTAATCTTGCTAAATTAGTTAAGCGGCAAAAATTGTATTTATTCGTTCGAAAATGAGAATTTTTAAATGCTCGGCTTGGGGCCCCCCGACAAGCGGGGCTCGGAGCTTTAGTCCCCCCTAGCTCCCCTTAATCCGGGACTGGCGTGGGTATGACCTTCACGGCTATAAATGTTAGAAGAAATTTTAATATCGTTTGAAAAGCGTAGCGAGTTGTTACGAGTTGTTTGTTTAAGATCTGTTCCATTGAAAATATTGAATTTATCGGAACCAACAATATACGGTATTGTCAAGTACCTGTGATTAAAAGCCACGTGCCAGATAACTGCAACTTTCGTCTCTTTCGTCTAACTAGCAGGATTAATTTTTCTGAATGGGAATGTTACCAACCTGTCGTACAACTTAGACGCAACATTTGCTACAAACGGGTAGACTAATTGTTTACGAATTTTGCTATTATTACAAGTATGAACGTAGTCAATCGATTGTTATGTGGTCTATGTTTCTGTTACGACAATAATCGCTACTCGTAACTTAGAAACTATGTTTTCTGTATTACCAAAAATAGAGTAAAAACGATACGAAACCTTCAAAGACAACTACCTGTATTATGCTCCACGTTACCTCATACACAATTCTCTTCTTCAGATAGGACACTGCTAGATTTATTTGTGAGACTACGTAGTATTGAGTTACAGCTAAAACAGTTAGATATGAAACGGCTGTCTGCTTGCGCTATGCTAAACATGCGTAGCTTTAACGCGTCGTTTTTCGGACCAATTATTTTGTGAGATGGTGAAAAACATAGTTGCGTGTCATGGTTGGCACCTCCACCCCACATCTTGCACTGCCTTCCCTGCCCCCCACTACGATCTGCGCTAACCGTTTCATGTCTTATTATTTCATCTGTGCGTGAGATTTCACACGTCAGAACGTAGCGTTCCTATTGTGGCAAACAATACAAAATCTCCCTATTTTTGTTGTTGTTAATAACACTTTGTCTTTAAGTAATTTTAACAGAGTTGATATAAACGTGGGTATAACGACATGAAGTATATTGTATAACCAAAACTTACTTTATGGGTCTCAGCATAAACACTAACAATACAAAAGTTGTGGCCTTCAAAGGAACAACGAGCAGAAACAGATGCTCTAAAACTCAAATACAAATCAATCCAACGAGTAAGCAACACTGGATACCCTGGCTGCTGGATTACAAACAACTTTAACCCTGACCAGGAAATTAAGACGCTTACTGAAATATAGCACGGACTACTTTCAAGAGAATGAGATCGCTGCTCTGCGGCGATGTTTTACATTTAAAACTCGGACAGCATATGTTATGTGTATGGTCCGCGTTTCTGTATGGAGTTTGAGTCTTGAACTCTAAAACATACCACAGTTAATCGATTGGAGATTCACAAAATGTGGCTGCATAGAATGCTGAAAATCTCGTGGGTCCAGCATGAGATCAATGAATAAGCGTTATCACTGAGAGAGCAAACAGTGAAAGGGAACTAACCGTTAAATGCAGAATGATTGCTTGTTTGGGACATTTATTGCGTGGTGAGAAGTGCAAGGTCTTGCGACTTACTCTGAAGGACAAGAGTCTTGGACAACGGAGTAGTGGGGGAGAAGACAACGATCTGTCTTGACACCATCAAGGAGTAGAGGACTGGAACAAAAAGTTTTGAACAACTCTATCGCCAAATGAAAAATCGTCAAGCTCTACCTGTATTGTCCGGGAGACCGGGCAAGAAAAACAACAAAGTTGGCTCTTATGTCGTCCCGCTGGGTACAGATTTGCGGAGGCATTGGAAAGGCTCACACGATCAGATACCCGGACTGTGAAGTGTGAGTTTTTAATTAACGAACGAATGTTAGCGATCGAGTGAATTTTGTCTTATGCTTTGCCGAACAGCTGACTGCTTTAGACAGCGTATCGGTGTCATGTCCTAAACGCCCTGGGCGTAGCAATTAAGAGGTTTGACAACTACCTATGACAAACCTGGTTTACTTGTGGGTTGTAGTTTCTTCTCGTCGTAACTCAACCTGTTGGTGTCCAGTAGTCTACAAGTGACCATCTAGAAAATCTTTCGAACCGATTACCTGCTCATCAGATCGGATTCAAAGCTACCAAGCTACCGTGTGGACAGTGGTGTCCACACCAAAAAGTCGAGTTCTACGGTAACTTAATAAAATGTGAATGATAATGTGTGATTCAAAACACCGCTATTAACAAACATTTCTACTTCTTAACTACAAAGCGTGTCTATCGGCTTCAAACTTTCCTGTGGCCTTGGACACTTTTTGGCAATAACACAAATCCGCAACTGGTCTGGACACGACATATTTTGTACTAAACTTACTCAGTTTGTAGTTAATGTGTGTGTGTGCGCGCGCGCGCGTGTCTTACAGGAAGTTTGAGTACCACCATAGTGAGGTGCCATATAAATATTTTTAATTTTTAATAATGGTATTAAAAAATAAATAAACACAATTCCGTTTACCACACAAACAGTCGTTCACGTCTCCTCGTAAAGACCGAGATAAGTTATTGATACTGCGATGTAGGTCTATCACTGTAACGGCCAGATTTCAACGGAAACCACCCTAGGAGGAACGAAAGACGATCAGTCCCTCGAACCGTGAATACATCTAAACTGAAAGTAAAGAAGGAATCATACTAGGAAGACTTTAACGAAAGGAATCTCACATGTGGTCGTAAACAAAATAGGTCAAAACGAGGTTTTATGAAATTTTAGTTCAGAGGCTCCGGTTTGTGTATTAGAGCTTATATTATGTACTGCTATAGCAAACCAAGGCCGTTAGTTATACTAACTCCTACCAGGGAGCAGTTCAATTTCACGAGATGAATGAATTGAGCTGAAGGTAAAAACTTTAAAGTCCGTTTTCTCGAAACTTACAATACGGACTTGACTTTGGCCACGAATCCGTAATATGTATAATACGAGTAGAATCAATGTCAGCTCTGAACATCGTGGTCGCAGGGGACGGAATGATTAGCCGTAGATGTATTTTGGTATAAACGTCTTTAACAATGAAGGACCATTAACTATCAATATTCAGAAACGTGTAATTACCAGTGGACTTGGTAATGTTCTATTGTCGGCTTGGATTATTATACAGAGTGTCTGTGAAAGCGGCTTAGATTTTAAAAGCAAGAAGTTCACAAACTATTGTAGACATATAATATAGTACAAATATAACTTTTGTTAACAATTTGCTATACTGCAAAAGTAATATTTTCCGGTAAATATTATGTTATCTTTTTTTTTATCTAAGTGAGGAACCCTTCAACATTCGAACCCTTTTGCTTTTGATTGCCAAGTTAAGCAATAGCGCAGTAAAAATTGCAACAATAAATGATTCTATGTAGCAACAGACCCGTCTACGTGAAAATATTTATACACAATGAAAAATAATGGAAGGACAATAAGAAATTACAATCAAACAGAATAAGAACCCTGTTTACTTAATTTCGCATAGCCATGAAGAATGTTCTAAACCAGTTACCTTGCTTACGAGAAAAACGAGTTGAATTACTTAAACAAGCTCTCCCGTTAACTGATACGTATGTTATTTAGACAACACAGTTCTTTATACGTTACAAAAATACATTGACCCCCTCTGTCGTTAATAATCTTATCAACGATATGTGAGTACATCGTCATTATAAACGTTATTAACAACAAACGCTACTCATAAATAAAGTAAAAACAAAAACAAACAGAACAGAACGAGAACTTACTTGTGTACCGACAGCCGAGAGGGTCCAGCAAACCAACACAAACTGCAAGTCTCTCGCACACAACGTCGCGGGACCGCCGCCGCGTTACGCACGCGCACTCCACGGCCGACCAAAAAAAGTGGTGAAAAAGAAACGCGATTGAAGAGGCAGCGAGTGACGTCGGTCACACCTCCGTGGTGTCTCGCCACTCGTTATCACCCGATCATTATTATTGGCGCGTTCAGAAAGGTGTGTGATAAGATACACAAACACGCGCGCACCGCTATTCCCGGCTCGCTGAACAAACACCGGCCATATGTACTGTTTCATGCTTACCGGCTTGCTTGCTGTCTATTGTCGCTGTCGATTTAAAACAATATTGACGACGGGTCGTGTAAGAAGAGAGCGCGTATTAATAAATGTGTGGGAGCCGCTGACCTGTTGTGTTGAGTAGGAGACAGAAAGAGAAAGAAGAGAGAAAACGGAACGGAATGCTGAAAAGAGGAAAATTGCAGTTTTCCACCCGGTTCTAATGTCGCAAACTGATTATTCTAGTATTCACCATCGTCAATGCCGATAACTCGATGTATTTTCAAAAAATCATGAAGTCGGTCGTAGAGTCTCCGTACATTCGCTAGTCTTTTTCTTTCTTTAGTCGTGAAAGCTTTGTGTGAGCTTCCCTTTTTCTGAGCCATCATTATCCTGTGCCGTCGTTAACCAGGTTTTGATACATAGTCTTCTTAAATCACATTGACCCAATTTTGGTCAACGTCTGCCTCTTTTCTTTTGCTCTTCTGGACTTACTGGCATAAATTTTTTCGTTAATTCTCTCTTCTGTACGAAAGCCACAACTTCAGCTCACTTCTTCTTTCATCATCATCTTCACGACAAGCCATATGCAAGGTGCTGCCTGTTCCGTCTTCAAAGATCCTCCAGCCATCTCTTCTTGGATAATTTATGTATGAAGTGTGTGGTGTCATTCACGACGAACAGTTTACGCATGCGCGTAGGATAATTTTCAAACCTAGTACATAACACAAACCATAACACACAGATATTCAAAAGTGTATAACATCTAGAAGAAGACATTTACATTTATATAGCAGTAAGACGTAAACAAAAGCGTATCTTGTGAACAAGCTTTACTGGACTATTCCAAAACATCTACAGCAGTCATCTGCTCTGTGTAATAACTCGTTCTTGTGAATACGGTATTGAATAATTTCGCTAAGGGAAAGTACCGTTTGCTTGGGCGGAATTAGCCGAGGCGCACAATCACATTTTCCTGGGACAATTGCGTGAAACGCAGATTCGACCTACAGTTCAGCTGACTAGATCATCATCATCTTCGCAACACGGCATAGGCAATACGCTGCCTGTTCCGCCTTCAAAGATCCTCCAGCTATTTCTCCCTGGGTCTACCCCGTGCCGGACTTACCACTAGGCCGCGGCATAGGGCCGCGGCTCAGAGGGGGCCGCAAGCTACAGATTTTTTTTAATATAAGTATTTTTATAAAAGTAGGAGGCACTTTGATTTATTTAAGTATGATTTTTTTGAAATTAAATGGTCAATTTTTGTTAATAATACAAATGGAAGACAGTTCTTATTTAAATATTGCGCGCTTATTTTTAAGACGTTGGCAACATTGAAACTAGTCTGCTCATGCGAATTTTGAACGTCCGCTATATTGCCCCCGAATTTAGACGACCGTGGTACCACCCTTGTTTGTTATCACTGTTTATCTGCGTTGTGAATTAACGGTTTGCAATTTGAAGTTATGTATTTATTGTGTTTTGAATATAAAGAATGTTTTTAGCTTTGTTTGGGCAGCGTGTTGTTTCGTTGATATTTATTAGTGTGAAAACTTTATGAACACTACACTAAATCTGTTTATCCTTACACTAAATGTATTCATCATGAACATGAACATAAGCATTCACACAGCTAGTGGAGCCTACAAACTCCAGTAAGCTAAAAAAGTTAAAGAGGAAGCTCATTTGGAAACAATAAAAAAACTCGGAGGGGCCGCTCAGAAAACTTGGCCTAGGGCCTCAAAAATCTTAAATCCGGCACTGGATCTACCCACACACCTGTGTCCTATAGGTTTGTATTTACAAACTTGTTTGGCCAGTCTGGAATCTGACATTCTTTCTAAGTGTTCTTTACACCGTTGTTTGTAATATTTTAATTCCTCATTTGAGTTAAAAACTTGTAACTCTTCTCTTATGGCCTCATTCTTTATACGGTCAAGTTTAGAACACCTTTTAACTCCTACTAAGAACGCCATTTCCGAGGCCTGTATTTTACTGTCGTGTTTCTTGGTCGTTGTCCATAATTCACACCCATAGGGCAGTACAGAGGCTGCCATAACTTTGTAGAACTTTAATTTTGTATCTCGACGTACGCTGTTTCTAAAATACAGTTGATTGTCCCACAGATCGTCTGGAACTTACCTAACTTAACATAAATATCGTAATTCCCACCATAGCCAATATCATTTCCCAAATAACTAAAATGGCTCACCTATTCTAGCGTTCGATCATTAACCATCGAAGCTCACTTTTGTCTATTTATTCTGTAAATCTGGTCACCGTTGAATGTTCTTGTGTACTTCGTAGAGCTCGTGATTTAAACGTTTCGAACGCTTTCGTTAAAAACCATTTTCGCACGTATCCGGCAATATCGTCATAAGACCTTCTTTTCAAACGTATTTAAGAGGATTTCGCCCTAAATCCATATATCACTCCAGTTTTTACTGGTATATAGAACATATATCACTCCATATGTAGTACTGGCTTTTCTTATTTTTCAGTGCAATTTGAATAAGAAACTGTGAATATTCAAATTTAAATTTGTCAATTGACTGTGAAACATATTTATTGTGTTCATTAATATAAACTTTTAAACCATATACTGCAACTTATAAAGTGAATGAACAGAAGAACAAATAGATTTTAACTTTCCATTTTTACTTTTGTTTTGTTTCTTCATTTGGTTTAGCCTTGAATGCTGGTTTGTTGGTTTGTCGGCCTCGTGGAAAGAACACTTAGAAAGAATGTCAGATTCCAGACTGGCCAAACACCTGTGTCTGTAGTAAGACACAGGTGTGTGGGTAGAGATGGCTGGAGGATCTTAGAAGGCCGAACAGGCAGCACCTTGCCTATGCCGTGTTGTGAAGGTGATGAGTATGACATATGTCTATTTAGTCCCTACAATCTACTATGTCTGGGCTCTACAAGAGTCTGTTGAAGTGTGAAGTTATTACTTTTGTCATTTAAGACTACAACAAAATTAGAGTAGCTTACATTTGCAAATTGGCAAGTTTAGCTAATAACACAGCAAACGTAAAATATCAAATTAATGTAAATAATGTAAATGCAGTTACTCTGAATCCCAGGCTGAGTCTTACGTACGACTTACGAAACGTATGACTTTCCGTATGAGTCTTATAAAAGTTTTTTAAGCAAAACGTTCATCATCATCTTCTTCTTCTTAAAGGTTTTAGGCTTTAGCGGCCTGTTCCTATTCCACAGTCCACCTTTTCTTAGGTCTACCAACTTTTCTTCTGCCTCTAGGGTTGTAATCTTTCGTCATCTTCGGTATTCTACTTTCTTCCATTCTATTGATGGGTTGAATCCATTTTCTTCTGTATTCTTTAATCCTTTCGTTAACTGCAAAAACATCTAAATCACTTCTTATCTCCCCATTTATTATATGATCTCGTCTATTACATCTTTTAACTGATCTCAGAAATTTCACTTCTGCTCATCTTCTTCTGTTCTTTATGACCCAAGTTTCAGAACCATACGGTAGTGTAGGTATTGCCATTGTTTTATACAATTTTATTTGGGTTTATTTCTCCCGAATGAAATTTTATAAAACTGTGCCTGTCCCCACATTCCTGTATGCTACTAAGACTTGGACTCTTCGTGAAAGAGACGTGCAGAGGATTCAGGCAGCCGAAATGAAATTTCTATGTGGGAGGCAAGGTTGTTCTCTCCTGGATCGGAGATGGAACGAGGATCTTAGACGCGATTTAAACATTGTATCATTGCACCAGATGATTGAAGGCCACAGAAGGAGATGGTGTGAACACTTGAGTCGCATGCCTGATATCCGTCTACCTATTGGAAAGAGAGATGTCGGTAGACCGAGGAGGAGATGGGTTACGGAACAAGTCTAAGGCCTAGTCCTTGGAGTGATTGTGGATGATGATGATGGTTTCCTTTCTACATTTATTTCCCAACGTTTTCCAAATCGTTAAACACATTCTTGTAAAATTCGTCACTTTATTTTGTATATCTCTATCTTGATCATAAGGAAAAACCCATCTTTGTCTAAAGTTTCTTTGAAAGTATCATAGAAGACACCCTTACAGCTGTAACCAGCAAAGTTACCACAAACCCACTCCCTCGTGTGCTAAGAGAACCACGACAGGAAAGCCGGCTGTAAGGGGCAGCCTTCCATTGGTTGCACGTCGGGTTAACGTTCCGACTGTGGAAAAAAGTTAGTTACAAAAGTGTCGACAAGTTGAAGAAGCCGGAAGGATCAAATGGTGACGACTAAGCTTCGGTTACGGAAAACCGACTTGCAGTTTGTGAGATGGAACGTTCCGAACCTATATAGGGTGGGAGCATTCAAGAACTTAAAGGAATAACTGAGGGAGTACAAAATGTGTGTAGCAGCGCTCTAAGAAGTAGAGTGCAAAGAAAACTGCACTATTGATGTACGCTATTTTGCGGCAACAGTGGAACAGCCGATATTGTAACTGCTTTCGTAATGCATAAAAGATTTTTAAGTCGGCAGTATTAAACTTCAACACTATAAATTGCCATTTGAGGCTCAAAATGATACTCAACCTAACCATTAACTGTGCATACGCACCTAAGAAGACACCACGATGATGAAAAAGATGGCTTTTTATTGCTCATACGATTTTTTATTGCCTTTTATTGAAGCAGACATACGATAGTTTATATTTATTTATTTACTTTTATATTTTTTTCAGAACGCTCCATTTCAATTTTATAATACTACGTGCTAGGAAATACAACAGTGTCGTGGATGTGAAACTGATGATGAGTGATGTGATCGCAAAAACAGAGGGCGCGAAGAGACGTTTAGACGATACACTGGAAAATATAATCCGCATGAAGGACGCAACTAGAACTGGATAAAATTGATTGATTTTGCGATCAGTAAAAACCTCACCATAAGCAGTACGTGTTTACAACACAAGGACATACACATAAGGCAGTCACCTGACGAAAATACTACTAACCAAATTGATCGTATGCTGTTCCAGAGAAAACATGCGACTTACACATTATGGTTGTGAGATTACTTGAGGAGCGGATGTCAACACAGACCAGCTATCTTCGTAAAATGTTGCGAAAAGGATGTGAAAATCTATAGCCGACGAGACCGACGTGAAAATTGTCCAACGAGAGTAGAGAGGTGGATAACTCGGTAAAAGCCTAAAACTCTTAATTCGCAACATGTTACGAACAAGACTTTTTTTCTACAAAGGTCGTTTAACACTTCTTTTAGTAAAAGAAAGTAAAATATTGAAAGAATCATCATCAGTAGCCCACAGCCCTCCGTGGGCCTTAGCTTCCCTCAGGATTTTCCTCCAGACTTCCCTATCCTTGTCCACCAATTCTTCACTCCAAGTACTTTCACATCTTCTAGGATTCCATCAATCCATCGTAGTCTAGGTCTTCCACGTCCTATCTTTCCTTCTGGTGTGCAGTTCATAATCCTCTTAAGAACATCCTCCTCATTCATTCTCTGTACATGTCCTGCCCATCCCAGCTTAGCTATCCTAATT
This sequence comes from Magicicada septendecula, assembly GCA_034769895.1. Lineage (NCBI taxonomy): Eukaryota > Metazoa > Arthropoda > Insecta > Hemiptera > Cicadidae > Magicicada > Magicicada septendecula. The sequence continues at coordinate 98,378,983 of CM068372.1, read as the reverse complement.
GATGTGACAACATCAGGCTTTCTATATAACTCATAGAGCTCTCTGTTGTACCTTATTCTTCACTCTCCATCTTCCCTAATGGGTCCATAAATTTTCTTAAGTATTTTCGTTTCAGAAGATGCAACTCGAAACAAGTTGCCCTGTGTCAGTACCCATGTTTCACTTCCGTACATCAGGACCGGTTTTACTAATGTTCTATATAGTCTAGCTTTGGTTTCACGTTGTAGATATAGTGATTTAATATACTTTATCAGCCCATAGTAGCATCTATTAGCATTCTGAATTCTTTTACTTATCTCTTCGTTTATAAAAGAATATAATTAAATTTGTCTATTTGTCAACGAAAAAACTGGCTGCTAGGGAGTTCTTTACAAACAATGATGCATCTGATGTTACTTGTCTAAAAACATGTTTGAAATTGAAGCTTTTAAGGAATTACTAAAAAGATTTCCTTGAACAAATGAGTTACTCAGATTTTTTAGTATAATTGAATAATTGTTTATTTATTGCAAATGTGTAAAATTAATAAACAGTTGAAAATCAGTTCCTTGAACATTTTTCCATTTACGCACGCGTACTTACCCTAACAGAATGCCATTTAGAAATTATAGTGACAAGGTTTTGTATTAAGCGTCAGCTATAGAAATTTATTTTTGGACATGTGTTACATTTGAAACTTATTAAGTTTCTTATTTCTTACAATAATTTATTAAAATTTCTCTCAAGCTATTATGCTACCTGAAATGGTACTGGCCTAAATTTTACTTGGTTTTACGCAAATTACTAATTACAAGTAATTTTGAGTGATATGGAGGCGAACCTAGGAGGGATACGGGGGATATATTCCCTCCCGAAATCCAAAAAATTAAAAAATGGACAAAAAAATTTTAAACTGGTTCCGTGTTTTTTGAAATGTAATTAATTGTCTTTCAAGTTTTGTCAATTTTAAAAAATTACTATTTAAGTCAATGACAAGTTTAAACAATCTACTGAATATAACAGATGAAAATAAATGGTGAAAAATGAAAAGAAGTCGAGTTGAAAGAGAATAGGAGGACACGTTTTCCGCTGGTTATAAGCAACTTGAAACATATGATTCATGTGACGACGTGCTTTACACTATGCTTGAGTCATGTCAGCTGTTTTATTTAATTCCGCAACGAAGGGACTGTTTGCTTCTACCCGCTAGTTGGCCGTAAACCGAGGCCTACAAAAAAGACAGACCATGGAACGTACGACGATTTTTGAAGTCACGTGACGTTAGGAGTTGAACAATTCCAATGTTATCCTATGTACTCGCGTAATTAACGCGCTTTATTTGACCAAATCTATATATTAATACGTGAAGAGAAAACTTTGTACCCCTTTTTAAGCATATTGCGCGCACGGAGGAGTGTGAGATTTGGCATAGTTAAAGTTTATATGGAGAAGGAGTGCAGAAAGCTAAAATTTGTATATAATATGTGTTACAAATACATTAAATTAAATTAAATAAAACATTCATTTGCACTTGAAAATTCATTTAAACTTTTTCAAACAATGGTAATTGTTAAAAATGAAATAATTTTGTTGCCAGGCAATAAAATTATAATTTTTTCATTTTAGTGTACGTTCATACTGCCAATGTCAAACACATAATAGTCTGTCGTTTGTTTACGTTCATACTGCCAATGTCAAACACATAATAGTCTGTGGTCAAACAGTCGCACAGAGTAGAGATTGTCGCCAAAGAATTTTAAAATGTTGCCAACAAATAATTACTGACAGATTGACTGAATGAGCTGTGAATTTTGTGTGATTTCAAATGTTCCTTTTTCAATAGTCTGTGGAGTGTATGTCAAGGCAAAAAAGCGTTTATTTTATATTTTGTATATTAGATATCTGTGTTTTATATAATAATGTGCAATTGAAAGTGAAATACAGCTTGCTTAATATACACCTGTTGCAAAAGGAAAATTTTGTAGCATCAATTTGAATTGACTTACTCTCGCCTAATTATTATTGGTGGTTTCAAAAAAGTGAGTACATTTTATTATTTTTAAATTAAACCCTGTCTAATCTTAGTTTCAGTAATTTCATTACATGGTTTTTTTATACATTCAGATATTCGCACCTACTTCCATTATGCCTCGACATAGAACATTGACGGGTCGGAGTGAAAGACAAAGAAGAAGGAATATATATTCGCGTGAAAGTCAAAATGATAATAGACCAAATGCAAATTTAAATAGTGTAAATAGTATAACATTGACGGGTCGGAGTGAGAGACAAAGAAGAAGGAATATATATTCGCGTGAAAGTCAAAATGATAATAGACCAAATGCAAATTTAAATAGTGTAAATAGTATACAAAATGATGACATTATTTTGAGGGATACATTTAAATGCGCACTGAATGTCATTCCAAGAAATTTTAATACTTTTGATTGTGGATTAATGCATTTACAATGCAGGTTTTGCAATGCAAAACATTTCGAATCTGAGGTCACTTTAGGTGAAAGGACTGCATTCACTTCATGTTGTCATAAGGGTAAAGCAATATTACCGGCCTTAAGTCAAAATGAATACTTTAAATCATTGTATGATGGACTTACTTCAAATGAACCTTCAATAAAAAGAAAGCCAAAAAATTATTTTAAAAACATTCGTAAATACAATTCATCATTTGCTATGGTTAGCTCAGAAGCTAAAATTTCGGATACAGTTACGCGTGGAGTGTATCATTTTAAAATACATGATGTTTTTTATCACAGATCAGGTCCAATGACTGCTGGATATGGTCGCTCACCATGTTATGCGCAATTATATTTTTATGATGTTGACACTGCTGTCAATTATAGATTACGTGAATACTATAATCAAACATGCAATAACAATATAATGCGCGAAATCTCTCTTGAATTGGAACGCATTAATCCTTTCGTTCGGTCATTCATTGCAATGAAAGATCATTGTCAGAGAGTTGAAAATCAAAATAAAGAAATTTGTATGCTCATTAAAGTAAATCGTGATTTAGATCTACGCCGTTATAATGATGCAGTTCAAACTGATGTAGCAGTAATATTTAGTACAGTTGATGGTGAGCCACCCTTTGAACGAAATATGGTTTCGTTTTCAAAAGTTAATGGTACCATTAAAAATATCTCTGTTTTGGATTCATCATTGGACCCTTTAGCGTATCCATTACTTTTTCCAAATGGTGATACTGGGTGGCATATCAAGCATATCAATATTTCTCATAATGTACCAACTACATCTAATTCAAGAGCGCCCAGGAATAAATTAACCATGCTTCAGTATGCAGCCTATCGACTTGCAATTAGAGAAGATTTTAGCATGTTGCACCATTCACAAAAATTATTTCTGCAGTGGATAGTTGATATGTATGTGAGAATAGAGGGCACAAGGTTACACTTCATTCGACAAAATCAAACAAGTCTTAGGTCTGAAGTTTACAACAATTTAATAAATTATTCAGAATTGAACCCCAATGCCAATAATGTTGGCCGTAGAGTAATTTTACCATCTTCATTCAATGGATCTCCAAGAAATATGTATCAGAATTATTTAGATGCAATGTCAATTGTACAACATTTCGGAAAGCCTTCTTTGTTTATTACAATGACTTGCAATCCAAGTTGGCCTGAAATAGTTAGCAATATTGGTGTAGGTGAGTCAGCTAATTTTCGACCTGATATTGTTGTGCGTGTATTCAAGTCCAAACTGAAAGCATTAATTGAGGGCCTAACACTAAAAAAAATCTTCGGTAAAGTTGAAGCACTCATTTATATAATTGAGTTTCAAAAGGGAGGATTGCCTCATGCTCACATTTTACTCTCTTTAAATGAGCAAGATATAATTGTTAACGCTACCGATATTGATAAAGTCGTATCTGCGGAGATTCCTAACATTCAAACACATCCTACATTACATGAATATGTTGTAAAACACATGATGCATGGTCCATGCGGTGTACTTAATCCAAATTCTGTATGTATGAGAGATGGAAAATGCACAAAAGATTATCCAAAACGATTTAATGAATTTACGTGTGAATCATTAAATGGATACCATTATACAGAAGGCGTGATAATGGTATTAATGCTGAAGTTCGCGGTAGTTGCCTCGACAATCGTTATGTTGTACCATACAATCCGTATTTACTTGCCAAATTTAATTCCCATATAAATGTTGAAGTATGCACTACAGTTAAAAGTGTTAAATACATTTATAAATACGTGTATAAAGGCTATGACAGTGCATCTGTTGAATTAGGTTCAGAGAGAAATGAACCAGGTCAAGAAATACAAATTGATGAAGTTAAAAATTTTTTAAATGGCCGTTATGTCGGATCAACTGAAGCTGTATGGCGCATCTATGAATTACCAATGCATTTTCAATCACATGTCATCGTTAGACTTGACATTCATTTACCGCGTAGACAGAATGTTTACTTTCGAGAAGGGCAAGAACGTCAAGCAATTGAAAATGCAAGACAAACAAAATTATTAGCATTTTTTGAATTGAATCGATCAGATCCATCAGCGCATGAATATAAGTATATTGAAATTCCTTTGCATTATTTGTGGGAAGATTCCCGAAAAAATGGAAGAAGAGAAGGCGTGGAGGTGATAAAATCATTACACGCATATATGTAGTATCACCAAAAGACATCGAACTTTTCCATTTACGATTGCTTTTATTACATGTCTGTGGTCCAAAATCATTTGAGGATGTTAGAACATACAATGGAATTATACACACTTCTTTTGTTGAAGCGTGCCATGCTCGCGGCATTGCTTCAAATGATAATGAATGGCGCGAATGTTTAAATGAAGCAAAAGAATTACATTCACCAAAACAAATGCGAAATTTATTTGGATACATTTGTGCATTAAATGTGCCAGCCAATGCATTGGCGTTATGAAATGAATTTAAAGTATATCTTAGTGAAGATTTTTTGAGAGATTACAACGAAGTATCCTTTAATACAGCTGTATTAGAAATTGAAGATATTTTGAATGTTCATAATTTGTCATGTCAAGAACTTGGTTTACCAGTTCCCACGTATTCGCAGAGAACAGACGAAGCAAATGCTATTGATCCCATAGAACAAGAGTTTCTGTTTTGTGAGCATTATGAAACTGCAAATATTGAACAGCGTAATCTAATTGATCGTGTGATTCGTGAAGTTTTGCACCATGATACTGGATCTAATGTTTTTTGTTTAATCGCTCAAGCAGGTTGTGGAAAAACATTCACACAAACAGCAATCATTCACAAATTAAATTCGCTTAATCTTAGTTGCATTACAACAGCGTTCAGTGGGATAGCTTCAACTCTATTACTTGGAGGTAGAACTTTACACAATGTGTGTAAATTGCCTATACCCATTTTGGAAAATTCTGTAGCGAATATTACCGCAAATAGTAGCTATGGACGTTACATAAATTCATCATCATTGATAATTATTGATGAAATTTCTATGTGCCCACTGCAAGTGTCGAAAATCATAGATAGATTATTGCAGGATCTGTGTGATGAAAATGATAAACATAAACCATTTGGAGTGAAAACGATACTTCTGTGTGGTGATTTTCGGCAAATCTTACCAGTTGTCCCACATGGATCACGTGGAACTTTAATTGAAAATTGTGTCACGAGTTGGCATAAATTTGTTTATTTTCATAAAGTAACGTTTACTCAAAATATGAGAGCCTTACCAAGTGAAATAGAATTTGTCGAATTCTTGAAAAAAATTGGTAATGATGAAGCCCCACAATTCCCTCAGTTTGGTGAAAATATTATTGAAATACCTCAGCAATTAATAGGAGATGAAAATAATATTATTAATGAGGTGTATGGAAATATTTCCGAAAACATACTCTCAGATAACATATTGAAGTCAGTTATTTTAGCACCTAAAAATGATGATTGTACTTTTATTAATACTGATATACTTAATCGAATACCAGGTGAACAGAAAACATATCATAGCTACGATAAAATAATTTGTGATGATGACAATGAAATCAATAACTATCCAGTAGAGTTTTTGAATTCTTTGACTATTAGTGGTTTGCCACCACATAAGTTAGTATTGAAAGTTAATTGCATCGTTTTACTGATCAGAAACTTAAATACAAAGGAAGCATTAGTCAATGGAACAAGAATGCGCATCAAGTGTATGCATCGTAATGCTATTGATTGCGAAGTTTTAATTGGAACCGCACGCAATAAGAGAATTTTGATTCCACGTATAAATTTAACATATTCCGGTACTGTTTTACCATTTAACTTTCAAAGAACTCAATTTCCAATTATACCTGCATTTGCGATGACAATAAATAAGTCTCAAGGACAAACATTCGAAAAAATTGGAATTTTATTGAGGCAGCCAGTTTTTACACATGGTCAATTGTACGTCGCAGCAAGTAGAGTTCGATCATTCGATGGTTTGAGATTTTATATTTCCGAATATAATGGCCAAGGGCATTTAACAAATGATGAAAGAGTTTTTACAAAATACATCGTTTACACAGAGGTTCTGAATCACTAAATTCACTTTCAAACTATTTTAAGTTCAATGGACAACATTTATTTTTTTAGCCCGGTTTTTTTGATTTAATGAAAAATATATGAAAAAATACGAGGCACGTATTTTTTATTTCATTTTTTATTTTGTATTAATTTTTTATTTAAATTTTTTATAATTCGAAAAAGATAGGCAAAATATCTGTGTAGCCTTGGCGAAACCTGGTCAGTATGGCAATAAAAAAAACCCAAGGAAATGTCAAAAAACGAGTTATTGCTTTTTAAATATGGCTTAGCCAAGCTAAACCTCATTTTTCCTATCTTTCATATTTTTCAAATAACTCGAAAATTAATGCACAGGAAAAAAAATTAAAAAATTATATAAGCTTTGTAGCAGATAATCTTCAAACTGTTTTCGAATTTTGTACCTTACCAAAAATGAAATGTAATCCACTGGAATTGAAAACAAAGTATCTTATACTTCTATGAATGTCAAGTCTCATTTTTATTAGCGTTTATTTGATTCAATAATAACATGAAAAAATTAAAACTGACAATGAATTATATCAAAAAGTAAATACGAATACAAGCTGTAATTGTGTTTTTTTTTTCAACTGTTACTAACATTAAATTTTAAATTTCATAGGTATTGCAGGGAATTAAGGCAAACAACACACGCTAATGACGTATTTGTACACGCTCGCAACTGACGTAATAGAACAAAATTCAAAAAAATTATATGCAATGATTATAGAGGTATACTCTTTGACAAAAGAACCTCAATAACGTTCAAACTTAAAAATTTAATGAATTACGGTCGAATTTCGACCACTGGGCGACCACTAGTTTAATTAAATATTTCTGATTTTTTTAAAATAAACATGTAATAAACATATAATGAAACATGTGTAATCCGCATAATTTTTGAAATATTAAGAAAGATAAATAAAACACTTATTTATCAAACTATATAGTAATATTTATTTCTTCGTTTTTTACCTTTCTTTCTTTTTTCATTTTTCCTTTTGAAGAAGACTGACAATCACATTTTTTAACATATATGTTTAACGCTATTTTACATGATGTAAAATTAATATCTACAACCCTGTTACACACATTTATATCCACAGCATTTATATATATGCTGTTAACCCTCACTTTCTTAATTTTAACGTTCTTTTTACAGTATATATATTCCACATAAAGGTATTATTAAACTTCCAAGACAAACTGTAAGCCTGTCTGATGTATGTTTTCAATTGTTTTAATTAAATTAGTGAATTACAGCTATTATTTACCCATTAGTTTTAATTTATTGGTATGATTTTCATTATAATATGAGATAAACAATACCCTAAGAAAACGATATGTGGTTTAAAAAATCCCCCCCCCCCCCCCGGCAATGAAATCCTAGGTTTGCCCCTGATGAGAAATGTAGGTGTACGATAAAAGTGGAAATTTGTATTTTTTTAATCGACAGACTACTGTATGGGGATGTTAGATCGTAAAGTAACATTCAGAATGAAGCTTCCAATCAGAACAGAAATAATTATAAAATTAAAAGTTGATCAAAACGAAATCACGTGTACACACGAAACGAACTCTTCCGGCATTGTACAAAATCAGACAGACGTCAGACAAGTTCGCTAAAGAAACTGTACTATTCATAGACTTTCCTGTAAAAGAACTCTCCGCTGTTACATAATTGTTATCATCTCTTTTTAACACTAAAGTCTGATAAAGACTACGCGCGAACGATGCTCTTTGATAACATCAAATTGTATTTACGTCCACGCGGTCCGAAAGTCAGCCAACTGATGTCCTTTATCGAGAAACATTTCCGCATAATGAAACAGTGAATCTTTGTTTCGACTCTCTGTTTTCGAGTCCGTACAGATGATGTTTTGGCAGTGCGAGGCGTGACTTTAGTTTATAAAGTTCGCTTTAAATTCTCCCCTCTATGACTTCCGCTTTAGCAGTCCTCCCCCTCTGTCCATTCCTTAACAGATTACTTACTGATAACACATAACAGCTTGCAAATATTTTATTTAGTTTTTGCAATATAAACATTAAGCAATTGAGGACATGTTGATAGCATGGAAATCCAGAGTGACTTCGGGAATACAGTTTAACAAATCAATTTGTATGAGTTCCTGCTATATGCGGATGACAGTTCTTATTCAAGAAAAAGAGGATGATTTACAAAGAGCTATGTTTATTTTTCAATTACAAGAAGTAGCAAGAAAGTACTCACTGACAATTTCAATAAGAAAGACCAAAACCATGGGCTTTAAAGGTCATGGGCGGATCCAGCAATTTTTATATTTTTATATGAAACAGCATGTGTGACCCTCCCCCTCCCCCCGCCAACATATACACACACAAAATGCAGTTTGTTATTATGGCAAACTATATATTAATTTCATCTCTAATAACAATATAAAATCTGCCGCTAATAATAAATGAGATTTTTTTATTATGTCTGAAGTAATAAATGTAATTTACTCTTATAACTAGAGTAACTAAATTTATGTAATAAATAAAGAGGATTTAATTTGCTACTGTGAAACAAACAAAAGGTTTCTTGCATTAACACTTTTTATTATGAAAAAAACAATTGCTAGTCACATAGTCCAAATGTAGTATTTCTGTTGATGAATATTGTAACACTTGGACCTGTTTTCACCGGTTACAAATAAGTATATCTTTGTGTAGTTTCAAAGAAAAGATAAACAAAAATTTTATTAAAAAATAAATTTTGTTCAAAAAAATTTTGTTTGTTTGTTGGTTAATAATTTAGAAATAATCCTGGTTCTGTGTTTTGTTTAAAATTTTAAAATTCTGGGAGTTTATTTTGTTTAATTTTGACACTTCTGGTAGACCTTAACTAAATCCGGAATTAATCAGATTATCTTCTTGCTGAAATCGATTAGTGATTTTCAGCGCTGCTCCAGTATATCACTTTTAGTCAAGATTTTTTGTTTTCCAGTAAGTCCTGTTGTTATCTAAACTCTTAATTTAAGATGTGAAATAATTATTAAATCCAGATAATTGAAATAATTTGCTTTATTGATAATAATTCTTAATAATCGATTTTAAATCAAGGTTGAGCAAATATTCGACTCTTTCACAGGGGTATATCGATTTGCGATTACAGGTTATTTTTTATATTAATATTGTAAAAAGGTTCTTATGACGATTATATTTATATAGTCAGAGAAGGGTATGCCTAGAAAGTATAACATGTACAAAAATATAAATCTTAAAAGTAAAAAAAAAATGACAATTTGTGAATAATATAAAATGTTTGTATTTTACAACTTTTTTACATGGGAACATTGAATAAAAACTGTTAGCATGGACTTATTTTTTTATTTAAAATACAGTCATTTGAAAACTTGGGACATTTATGTATTTCATAAACAAGTTAATGAAATGAATTAAAATGGAATTAAGCAGCAACAAAAACTTTCAGAACCGATGAACGCAAGCAACTACTGCAAAGTTACATTTAACCTCAAAATACGGTCGATGGCCGGTCCTTATTTTACCAACAGACAGATGAACTCAAGTTTAAAACCATTATTTTGAATAGCTGCACTATTTGTCTATTTTATATGAAGACATAAGTAAACTTGTATCAAATTCAAATGTGATGGTTGTCCGTTTCAATAGAGTAAGAAATACTTCTAAGCAATGTAACTAGAATATAAGGTAGGCCACTCCGGCCAATTACTCTCTCATTGGTTGCTTCGCTGTGACGTGAAATGGTGGAAGAAATACGCGCGAGTCTTGATTTACCATGCAATCTTAGTTGAGACAATGTCCTACTTAGCATCTCTCTGCTGTTTACACGAAATATTAACAATAATTGTAATGAGCTATTCATATAGAAAAAGGATCAAACAACAAGATAAAATGGTTTGCGGCAAAAAATAATGGTAAAATCTATTTCTACATTTAATAGAAAAGTAAGCAAGTCTGTCCACATACAACATTGACAAAATGGCACAAGATGTAAAATTAAGTCGGAAAGGAGGCGATATTATATATATATATATATATATATATATATATCATTTTTTATTATTCGTTAATTTTATATTAATAGAATTATTTCGATTGTTATTAATTTACTTAGAAACCTCTGATGATACTGATATTTTTCAGTGAAACGTGCGTCAGGTGTTAAAAAGAATATACGAAATGATACTACTTGCAGAAGAAACAAATTGAAAACATCACAAATTTTATATATATATATATAATATTATATATAATATTATATATAATAACAGTAATATATAATATTATATATATATAATATGCCTGCCTGGGTGGGTGCGCGTACGTGCACACGCGTGCGTGTATAAACATTTCTATGTAGTATAATATATTTGAAACAAGCTTCCAATTATTATAATTACAATCAATATCATAATCATTTTCTTTATCTACATTTTCATTGTTATAACGTTAAAAACTGAAGCTAGTACGTTTAGTTGTAAACATAAATACTTTTATCAACGAAATGAAAATGGTTATTTAGTTGATACATACCTTCATAGGTGACTTAAATTTTTGAAGACGAAGCTACCCAGAGCCGACTCTTTGTTGCTGCATACTTTTCAAGTGACTTGAGTTTGAGCTGTTTGTTCAGATGGCGGATTCTGATGAATGTTCTTGTCCTGACGTACAGACAAATGACTTTCTCGTCCACCTCTGGAAATTTAGATTTGAGTAAGGTGGCCAAATAAGAGATAACTTTCACTTGTTTTGATACTGTACGTCCGTGGAAAGAAGTAAAAACTATCTCAAACTGAATCAGTTTTTGTAACCACTCGTCTGACGGATGGGTAAGCCCCCCCTTTGATATAATCGATATCCAGTCATAACTATGTTCCCCGGAAAGACACAATGTTTCGCCTCTCACACCTAGACTTTCATCAATGAAGCGGCACTTGAATGCGATGTACCCGGCCAGATATTTTAAGGCATCTTGAGGAACATCGTTGTCACTTGCAGACAGAGCCAAGTCCTCTGTTTTTAACAATTCTGCTTCGTCGGTGTCATTATTCGGAGAACTTGGTATTAACGTATGTTCAACTATGTCTATGCATAGTTCACTGGTAACAAACTGGATGAAATCCTCGTCAGAGTCATTTGATTCCATAACTTCGGTGGAATGAATGCTACCATCCTCAGCCACAGACGCACTTCCAGATAACGGTATATCGTCCGTGCTACCCGTTAAAAGTAAGAGCCGAATTCTGTTGCGTACTTCAAAGGGAGTGGGATTATTATAAAAGACGCCTAATCCCCGAATTCGTGAAAAAAAGTTTTCAAGGCAATCTTGATTGAATCTTTATTTCTTCATTAACCCGACTACAAACGATAAGGTGTGGGTTTTCTGTGACGTACCTCATCTTTTGAAGCTGCTTAGAAATCATTTTCTAGACCATGGGTTGTTACTTTGCGACGGCACTGAGCTTAAAAAAGATACAATCGAAAATCTGTTACAGCAACAGAAAGGAGAATTGACGATTCTACCCAATATTAGTCAGATACACCTTAACGTAACTGGTCGATCTCGTCAAAATGTAAGATTTGCTGCACAGTTATTTTCTAATCGTACAGCAAAGGCGCTGAAGTATGTTGCAAATAAAGAGCGCGAAAGCAGCTTCATCGAACTGGTAAACGATGCATTTGATGTTTTAAACTCAAGACTTCCAAAAGACCAGAAAACGCCCCTCAGAAGTGGGTACGGCATGAATTTAAGGAGCCAAGAAAATACTTTAAAAAGGTTTTTGGAAGTAATAACTAACATGCGAGTAGCAAGTAAAAAAAGTTTACTACCTTTTCAGAAAGGTTTCATTATATCTTTAAATTCATTGTTCGGCCTTTATGAACAAATGACAATGATTCATGGGGTGACGTACATTTTGACCGCTAGATTCAATCAAGATTGCCTTGAAAACTTTTTTTCACGAATTCGGGGATTAGGCGTCTTTTATAATAATCCCACTCCCTTTGAAGTGCGCAACAGAATTCGGCTCTTACTTTTAACGGGTAGCACGGACGATATACCGTTATCTGGAAGTGCGTCTGTGGCTGAGGATGGTAGCATTCATTCCACCGAAGTTATGGAATCAAATGACTCTGACGAGGATTTCATCCAGTTTGTTACCAATGAACTATGCATAGACATAGTTGAACATACGTTAATACCAAGTTCTCCGAATAATGACACCGACGAAGCAGAATTGTTAAAAACAGAGGACTTGGCCCCGTCTGCAAGTGACAACGATGTTCCTCAAGATGCCTTAAAATATCTGGCCGGGTACATCGCATTCAAGTGCCGCTTCATTGATGAAAGTCTAGGTGTGAGAGGCGAAACATTGTGTCTTTCCGGGGAACATAGTTATGACTGGATATCGATTATATCAAAGGGGAGGCTTAACCATCCGTCAGACGAGTGGTTACAAAAACTGATTCAGTTTGAGATAGTTTTTACTTCTTTCCACGGACGTACAGTATCAAAACAAGTGAAAGTTATCTCTTATTTGGCCACCTTACTCAAATCTAAATTTCCAGAGGTGGACGAGAAAGTCATTTGTCTGTACGTCAGGACAAGAACATTCATCAGAATCCGCCATCTGAACAAACAGCTCAAACTCAAGTCACTTGAAAAGTATGCAGCAACAAAGAGTCGGCTCTGGGTAGCTTCGTCTTCAAAAATTTAAGTCACCTATGAAGGTATGTATCAACTAAATAACCATTTTCATTTCGTTGATAAAAGTATTTATGTTTACAACTAAACGTACTAGCTTCAGTTTTTAACGTTATAACAATGAAAATGTAGATAAAGAAAATGATTATGATATTGATTATAATTATAATAATTGGAAGCTTGTTTCAAATATATTATACTACATAGAAATGTTTATACACGCACGCGTGTGCACGTACGCGCACCCACCCAGGCAGGCATATTATATATATATAATATTATATATTACTGTTATTATATATAATATTATATATAATATTATATATATATATATATAAAATTTGTGATGTTTTCAATTTGTTTCTTCTGCAAGTAGTATAATTTCGTATATTCTTTTTAACACCTGACACACGTTTCACTGAAAAATATCAGTATCATCAGAGGTTTCTAAGTAAATTAATAACAATCGAAATAATTCTATTAATATAAAATTAACGAATAATAAAAAATGATATATATATATATATATATATATAATATCGCCTCCTTTCCGACTTAATTTTACATCTTGTGCCATTTTGTCAATGTTGTATGTGGACAGACTTGCTTACTTTTCTATTAAATGTAGAAATAGATTTTACCATTATTTTTTGCCGCAAACCATTTTATCTTGTTGTTTGATCCTTTTTCTATATGAATAGCTCATTACAATTATTGTTAATATTTCGTGTAAACAGCAGAGAGATGCTAAGTAGGACATTGTCTCAGCTAAGATTGCATGGTAAATCAAGACTCGCGCGTATGTCTTCCACCATTCACGTCACGCGGCAAAAACAGCTGATCGCTAGATTAGCGCGGGAAGCCGGAATGGCCCCCCCTGACTTCTAAGCTGTTTTACGCTGAATTCGGTTACTCCCAAAACAGTGCCGAGCAGTGGTGACAACCTGGCGCTGGCGTTTTCCCTAGATTTCAAACGAAAAATTCCCTAGATTTCCCTAGGCCCTATCACTGTCAATTAAAAAATGTTTATAAGAAACTTTCTGTGGGCAACACGTTACAAGGGTACATAATAGACATTGATGCAAAATAAAAAACTAATAAACGTAAAAAGAAAATTCACTCACTACAAACATAATATTAGCACTAAACTTGTGAGATAATAGAGTAATTCAGTTTTGCTCCTATCCGTATCTCTTAAGACAATTAATTACTGGCTCCAGTATTTCCTTCCACGAAGCTTCGGTGTTGCTACCCATGAGTGTCCCAACATAGAGGGGAGGTTTGTCATAACAGCAGTGAAAACATATGCCAAGGAATAAAGTGAAACTGCTTTGAAAGACAAATATACAAGGCTATTCCATAGAATTCAAGTGTCTGAATACGTTTTGTTAACAAAAGAAGTGGTTGGCACATTGGCTACGAATGGGAGACAGGCGCTAGGCACACATTGTACATTCTTTCCTCTCCATCAGTTTAGTCAAATCGAATGACAATAAAAGATCATAAACGTACTATGATGGGATACGATATGGACATGGCAAGTTCCGTTCTGCACGGGAAATTTTCAGAACGCCACAGAAAATTGATAAATACGTGTATACAGATTTTAGTAGTACTAAGTAGCTCTTCAAAAACTGTTTGTACGAGATAACACTGAAAAATTATATTAAACTCAGTATAATAAAAGAGTACAAAATAATTAAAATTACTTACCCCAAGCGTATCAGATCGTCATCAGTAAAATTTTCTTTCTTTACACGGTTGTCCATATTAAAATTTTATATACACTAATTTCATATCGATTTAGTCCTATACACTGTACTTTAAAAAAGTTTCAATTTATTATGTACACTACACAGATTCTATAAACACTTTACATCAAAGTTAGTCTGAATCACTGTCAGCTCTTGCCTGTGATTTGAACTCATACATGTCCTGGTTGAACTTCCGTAGCACACTTTCCTCAATAGGAATGGTAAAGCAAGAACTTCGTTAATTTTTTTCTTTGCATAAAGCAAACCAGCCAAGGTGGAGACATTAAGACGATTCCTTTGCTTTGTTTTTATCAAATTAATACATGAAAATATGCGCTCCACAGCTGCACTTGAATGAGGTAAGCACAACAGTTTCTTTACAAAGGTAGTTAGGGTGGGGAACATGGGTGTGAATTGTCTCCTTTCTTTAAAAAACTAATATTTCTCCAGAAATCCAGAATGCTGGTTACATCTGCGTACTTTTCAATGTCCATAGCTTGCAGGTGTCTCCATTCTCTATCAAGACACGTCATGTCGTTATGATTGATTAAGTTGGGGAAAGTCACAGCAAGTGGGACAATGCTGGCAATATCTTTTTTAATAACATTGGTAGGATTGAGAAATGACAGAGCCTTTAAATTTTCATTTTTATGCAGAGGGAATCGTTTGAATATTTGATGAGCTGCTTCTATGTAGAAATCTAGGCACCTGAGTTTGCAATCATTCTTTTGTGTCCCGTCGAGTTCATTGACAACATGGAAGCAATTACCTTTCCACCTAGGTATATGTTGTCTAGGGGAAGAAAGTTTTTAGGATCCCTATACTGGACTTGTGAAATGGGAGTATGCTGCAGATAGTCTTGTTTGATGTAGCATTGTAAAACTTGCTTATACAATGCAGAAATTCTGTCGTAGAGCAAGTGAATTTTTATTCCTTCAGATTGCATTTTGCGATTTAGGTCTACAAATACTGGTAAAACAAATTCTAGAAATTCTAGATACAATCTTGTTAGAGGGTCTCTCAGTTTCACTAGTATACGTTCAGCTGCTAAAAGCTTGTCTTCCAAGACAGCGCTTGTGAAAAACAAGATTAAAGCAGGAAGTTGTTCGAGGAGTCTGGATACCACTGGTAGCAAAGACAACCATCTAGTTTGACTGGGGTGCAGAAGTTTATGGGCTTTCAGATTGAGGAATTTCTGTAACTCATTGAATTTTCCTAATCTTTTAGGACTACTATGAAAATAATTGAAGACATCTCGGGCAAGATCTTCAACAAAGCGAGGAAGTTTTGAGCAAGCGTATGATGCACAGAGATGAAAAGAATGGCACACACATTTTACTACAAAAAGACCTGGAATGTCATTCACAAAACGAATAGCAACAGAATTATTACCACCCATCATTGTGTTTGCTCCATCAGCTGCCAATCCTATTAATCTTTCTTTGAACGGAATGTCATTTTCTGCAAAGAATTTGGTAATCAGCCCATACAGTGATTCAGCAGTAGCATTTTCGACTGGTATTAACGCATGTAAGTGATCTTCCACAACAAAATTAACACCAACATACCTAACAACTAAAGATAAGTGCTTCTCACAATTCCTGTCTGTACTTTCATCACACAATAAAGAGAAACTGTTATATTTCAGTTCATTAATTAATTGGTCCTTAGTTTCAGCACCAATGACATTTTTAACAATGGCTTTACATTTAGTCTTTGAGCAGGAAATACGCTTCGCAATTTCTGAATCGCTACAAACCGACTTGATAAGTTGCGATAAATGGTCTGAGACTGTAAAGGGTAGACTGTGTTCTACAACAAAAGCTGCCATTTTAATTTCAGCCTCTTTAACTTTTTTTTCAACCGTATTGTCACTAATTACCTTACCCATATCTAACAGCGTTCTCTGGGGCCGAACTGGATGCGCCACGGCTGACAAATGTTTCTGCGACTTCGAATGTTTAAGAATTTCCGATATTCCTGCCGCACCATGTACATTACACGCTTTACAAAAATAGAAATAAGCACCCTTGTCACTAGCACTCAACCACCCACTGAATGAAGATTCCCTCTCCCATGCACTTGTATACTTTTGTTTACAGGCTATGTACCAGCACTCACTTTTTGTTTTTTTGGAATAGAGCCAGATGAAGATGGTTTACAATTATCACTATCTCCCATTGTTAAAAGACTAATTTAGACAAACACGCTACAGATCACACTACTTAAAGAGAACACAGATTATATACGGTATCTCGAACAGAGCACAATTCCTAGAGAATGCGATTAAGCCTAATGCTACACAACTTGCTTCCTCTGCAGGTCTCCAGACAATGTGTTCCTAATATTAATAACTAACTCGTTGTAGGTAAAGGTCTACTTCCGTATTCCATTGTGTTTGTGCGGGTATGGGCCACTGCTTTGAGCATGTGGCTTGCCGATACGCAGAAAAGGGGATTAGGTTTATTTCTGTAGTCCTTGGAAACCTTAGAAAAAAAGCATTGTGTTGTGGCAGCGCTTTTACCTACCTCACTTGTTGGCTTTCACAACCATACCGTTATGGGTTACCATAACCGTTATTGCCCTGAAACACATTGTTTGTGGCAGGTACAGGACCCTACAGTGTGAATTGTGAAAGTTTCAAAAATACCGTCTACTTAATGACTATGAAATACTGCTACCTGCTACGTTCACATAGCATAGGAACGTTGACTACATCATAGGAAAAGTATTTATAATCAGTGGCATTCACACAAAATTTTTCCCTAGATTTTTGGATGATTTCCCTGTTTCCCTAGTAATTTTCAGAATTCCCTAAATCTAGGGAAATTTCCCTAGGGTTGTGAACACTGGTGCCGAGCGACGTAAACAGCGACGTGGCGTAGCGATGAAAGCGCCTCCCGCGCGAGCGGTCTTAGGTCCAAATCACGATGCGTGAAACCAGGGTATGATTTCACACGGCGGCGCTACGCTCACATTCTATGACTGTTCGACAGTCAATATAATAATGATATACCGTACTTCAATTCAAGCATTTTAACCAATAAATATAGGATAGTTCCACCATATTGTTTTCTTGGTGTATTGTGCTAGCATAAATTAAGAATATTGTGATAAATTTAGTTTACAGACTCTAATACAATGTGACATTCATATTATAATTTTGCACATTGGCAGAAAAATTCAAGGGGGCAGCCCCCACCGCCACCCTCTAGATCCGCCAATGTTAAAGGTAAATATCCAGTGAGGACTAAGATAGTTATAAAGAACAGGACTTTAGAAAAAGTGAGCCGTTTCAAATATCTCGACTGTGCAGTAAGCTATGAATCTGAAAAATATGATATACGAGATTACTTGCGAAACTGCTACCTGTCATGCTCCGGACGAGGCTAAACCATCGTGTTGGTTTAGGACTTGATAATGGTGGAGACACTGAAAGGCCGCGTCTTGAGAATGACAGGTAGCAGTTTCGCAAGTAGGCACGACGAAGTTGGAATTACAGAGTATGCTAATACAAATAACAAGGTGAACAATCCTTAGTCGTTCAATATTTATTTGAAATTCTCTCTGCTGCTGCAGATTTTCGCGACTTTCTGCTATAATTACTAATCCTGCATTACACAAAGGTAATGTGACAGTTCTTCAGCAACTTCTATGACGTCTTGAACAAATAAAACTAATTGCCCTTTAAACCAATTAAAAATTAAAATACAGCTCATGACTAATCTGAAACAACAATTTTTATCATATAAAAAACAAAATTAAGCTTGCGAACAAATTTAAACGATTTTATATTACTAGGACTATGGAATACATTATTAAAAGATTTCGGGGGGAGAGGGGAATTTCCTTTATATTCCTTCCCCATGGTTCCTCCTCTACTTTACAGCTCAATCTTGTTCCGCGTTAATTATAGCGCTAAGTATTTGTATGCGTCGTAACGCGTAAATTCACACATACTGAATATACAAAAAAGCAGTAAATAAAAAACAACAGCTGGCCAACAATAACTTCAACTTTTAAATTGACCGTAAGCACAGAAATGACAATCATAAATTTCTTTTATTTAGAACACGCCGGCAATAAAATTTTTGGTTTATGAAATTCTTCACACTTTTATGCAACCCCCATAGAAGACAAAGAAAAGACATATACACCTCTGGCTGTGACGACACAAGAACCCTCGGCTGCGACAAAGGGACGTTTAGAGAAATCTGGTAGCTTCTACAGAGTCGCGAAGACGGAGGACCCTAGGCGCCTAAGAAGGGCTTCCGGTCAGAAATCCCCTCTACGAAATCCAGCGATGTACGAAGAACGGGAGAGGATTACACTATTGGACTTGACGTCACGACTGTGATGTGCCGGTACGTAGTGTCAAGTACGTTAGTGTAATCCTCTCCCGTACGTCGTACATCGCTGGATTTGCGAGAGATCACTGCCTTTGGTATGTTTTATTTCAAGGTTTTCTTAGGTGTTCCACGAAAGAAGACCTACTACAGATCTTAAACATGCACTATATCTTTATTTTGATTAGTCAGTTTGGGATATTCGTAATATTCTAAACATATGCGTTTCTACTGTTTCGAGTTCCAGTCTCTCATTTTCTGTGATTCGCCGTATCTCCGTTCCTTACTTTTGATAAAGAGTTTCAAGAACGTAAAATCTTCTTGTCTTGCCATTTTTCAGGCTGCAAAGAATTCCATTCGTCGTCGTTGTCACTTCACGGAGTAGGATTATAGCCTGTTCCGTCTTCACTGCAGCCATCTCTTCCAGGGCCTACCCACAGATCTTCTGTCAACTGGTTTTTAGGCTACATCGCGCTCATCATCATCTTCATACCTTATGTCACAACCAAGACAAGCAAAGTGCGATATCTGCTCTAACATCTTATCCCCAACAACTATTTTGGAACGGATTGGGAATTTCCCCTTAAAGGCCATAACCTTCGTCTTGCTTTGAGATATTTAAAAATTATATGTCCCACATACACGGTTCAAGTGATATATCGACTGCTGCAGAGCATTAACCTTCGCTCAACTGGAGTATCACCTGACCCAGTTATAACACCATTAAATCTATCCGGCTGCTTCTGAAGATTCTGAGTATTCAAAAAAATTTCTCTAATACAGGTTACCAGCCTGTAATTAGATAGGCAGGTGATAGGAATGCCACCTCAAGGAATCCTGCTATGCCCGATTTTATATCGGAGTTTACTCTCCTAGCCTTTGGGAATCTATCCCATACCATATAAGGCAGTATGGGGCAGTGCTTATTTTATGGCGGCACTTACTCGCCATGTCACAGCATTGTCATAGGAATTATGTGAATTTTAGCTGGTTGTGACCACACCCTCCTAATACTGCCGCCTCGGTTCGGGATTGCTATTTGGCATAGCCTTATTCACAGCTGTCCATCGTATCTGATGGAACCTTCGCTATCTACTAACTGCGACCCGCCCAGTAGTTGAAGAATTCCATTCAAGCAGCTAATTGTTTTTTCTAGAGCGTGTTTTTTAATCTCTTTTTCAGTCTTCCCCGTGATGTCTTTTTCACCTGAGAATAAAATTCGGCATCGTAGCAACTGTTATCAGTGGTAATTAACTTTTTATCTCGCATCAACGTAGATGTAATTGATGACATGTTCCCTCACATCATTAATCAACGGGTATAGGCCTTTATACGAGTACAGCTGAATGTCGGTAATTCGATGGGTCGACTCCATTGAAGGTTCTTTTGAATACTAATACCTTTTTGAACACTTCTGAATACAAGCTGTGGTTCTTTTGAATACTAATTGTGACAACACGGCGACAATGTAGATTCAAAACAGTAATATCGTCTTACTAACGGTGCAATCTGATTGGTGTATAGAGACAGTGTCAGGAAGTGATTCCCAATTAAGAACACATTATTACATCAAACGTTTCCAGCTGTTATCTTCCTGGCTGAGGGAGCTATAGCTGAAAACACTGCAGTCTCCAGTTTCTTCGAAATTTAGTTGGATATTTCACTGGTCTGGTCCCATCGACAGACGCTTACTTTTTGGCCTGCAATTTCTGACCTGTACATTATAGAACTTCTTTCTTGTTAGCTATGACAACGAAGGTTTATCGTTTGGATCTAATTCTCTTTATCTTTTCACCCTCTGCCACGTCGTGAATTCGAACTTCAAATACATGTCTAAAGGGGGGTGTATCATGGGTACTCACACAAACTCTGGGTGTTCCAGTTGAGTTATACTGCGCTCAGACTTGTGCTAAGGGTATGATAAACGCTGCGGGATGTTGTACTCAAGTTACACTTGAACCAGTGGTTCCTAGCTGGGTCATATAATAATTTACCACCCTATGGTTCCGCTCTGTCCAGAACGCCACACTGCTAATCAACTTTACAGTCCATCTACCTCTCGTTTTCGCCAGCCAGCGTTCCTACCACCGATGCAGGGCCGGCCTTAGGAGGTGCGGGGCCCGATTGGGAAAAATTTTGGGGGCCCTCCCTTAGCTACGTCCGTGCCAAGGTCGTAGAATCATAAAAATATAAAAGTCTACATACATTTAAATATAAGATTGCATACATATAAGCCTACAAGTAACAAAATTTGCATATCACCTCTGAAAAGTACATGGTCACAAACCACTTGATTTAATGACTGTGAAATGATTTATTAAAAATATTAATTTATTTTTATTCAGAAAAAAAATCAAAATTTAAGTACGCTGTTGGAAACAAATAATCTTTTTTAGACTCCTAAAAACCACTCAACATTCATAAACTATAAATGAGTTATATAGTTATTGCCTTTTTTATGAAACTGTTATTTTTATTGCTTTTTTCTCCACAAAGTCTCTTATAATTTTATCTGAGTTTAAACTCCTGCTAATATCAGATTCAATGGACATAATTGCCAAACTATTCAAACGCTCTTGCTGAATTGATGATCTCAAGTAAGTTTTGATCAGTTTTAGCTTGGAAAAACTCCTTTCTCCAGATGCCACAGTCACTGGGATTGTCAGAAAAATCCAAAGAGCATTAAATAAATTTGGAAATGCGGTAGACCTGTTGTTGCAAGCAAGGAATTCAAGGATTTTTAAGGGGTTTTGTATCTTTGATGGCAGAATTGGCCTTAGAGCCTCAATTCCCTCACAAAGCATGTATCCGTCTATATCAGCCAGTTTCGAAGTTTTAACTTTATCTTTTTCCTGTGCGAGCTTAACCTCTGTCAATGACACTTCCAGATCTGCTGCACATTTTCTTATGGTGTCTGGACAGGTCCTGAAAATTGCACAAGAATCCAAATAAATTTTGATACTTTATCAGTTGTTCAAACCGTGGCTCAAGTGTTTGCAGTGCTTTATCTACTACTTGATTAAAACATTGCACTCTGAGAGCTGTTTTCGGATCTGACAAAGGTTCACCTGCAGATTCATAATTAAATAATTTTTTTTTTCTTGCACAAGCGCTTACTCCGAGTCTTGAATACAGGCTCAACTTCTAGGTCTTTAGCAAGTTCACTAGCATCAATCAAGGCGTCATCAAAACCTTTTTCCCTGTATGTCTTTAACCAGTTACAAAGGTTTTGGAATGAAGAAAGACCTGCAGCAACATCCATGCTATTACTCTGAAGTTCCTTACTCACATAATTTACTTGAAAGAGTAAGGAGTGCCAAAAAACTAGTGAGACATGCATTTTCTTATTTGACTGACTAACGATTCAGCATCGCTTTTTCCTTCAGCATCATCAGTGTTTTCTGCTAACTCTTCTAGTCCATTACAAATTTCAGCAGCTTGGTACTGTAAAGCCTTGACACTTTCCATTCTACATTCCCATCATGTTTCAGAAAGAGGTTTTACAGACAGACCTGTCACATGTTTTCTAAAAATAATCCATCTATTAGTAGATGATGCAAAAAAGGGTGTAAATACGCTGCAGAGTTCCAAAGAAAGTCATTGCACCTGAACATGTCTTGGTCATGTCTCCCAAAACTAGGTTGTAGTTGTGACATGCACATGGCATAAAGAAAGCTCTTAAATTCTTCTGTAGAAGTTGTGCCTGAACACCTGAGTTCTGTCCCTTCATATTGGCACCGTTATCATACCCTTGTTCACGGATATTTTCAACATCTAGCCCTAATGTTTCAAGTTCATGTAGCAAGGTGTTGTACAAATTTTCACCTGTGCTGCTTTCTACCACTAAAAACTTGATGAAATGTTCATATACTCCTGCTGGGGCATTTGATTGTACACCATCAGCTACATATCTAATTACCATCGACATTTGCTCCTGATGACTGATGTCAGGAGTACAATCGAGAATTATTGCAAAATACTTAGCAGCCTTGATTCGCAAAATGATTTCCTATAGAACAGCTTGACCTATTATATTAATAAGTTCATTCTGGATTCTTTTTCCTAAATAATAATTATGTATTTCCTTATTTTGGATTTTTTGCAGATGATCTTGCATTACTGGATCAAACTTTCCTAGCAACTCAACAACAACAAGAAAATTTCCATTATGGGCTGATCCTATGTGTTCCTCAGATCCCCGGAATGGCAAGTTTCTTTCTGACAGGAACTGTACAATAGCTACCAGTGTCTTAAAAACTTTATGCTAGCGTTTTGCTTCTTGTCCGATTAGTTTTTCTACAACTTCATCAATAGCTTTTTCAACAGACATTCTTTGCTGCAATTCACAGCAACTGAGCATAGCTTCCAAATGCTTTTTGCTTTTCTCATGTTCAGCTAGTCTTGTATGAATATTCGGCCAGTTATTAAAACCACTACTTGCAAGTGCATTGGCTGCGTTATCAAAAGGTTGCAGTAGTAACAGAAGATTTTGTCACCTGAGACAGAGTATATTAGCCATGGACGATCTACAATTTCACCATTTGGCAGTTTTCTTTTGCAGTGAAATTTTGAAAAATGTGATCCACTCTCATTCTTGGGGAAAAATTCTACCATAATTTTAGGTGGTCCTTTTTTCACTAAATAGTCTCTGACTTATCATTTCTGGCCATGTTGCGGGATCCTCTCTTAATTCTACATAACTGGCAGACTTTGAATTTTCATTCTTCCTTGCCTCAAAGGCACCAGCAGGCATGTCAACAGGTGAGTTTCCTTGTTTGTCAAATTCAGTATTTTCAAAGGACCGATCTCACTTTTAGTAAATAAATTCCCACTTTGATTGTTTTGCATAACTTCTTCGGACTGGCTTCCTTCGGTGTCATCATCTTCACTGTGTTGTGGCTCTACTTGCTTTTCTTCATTTTCTGAGAGAGTTTTGCTGAAATACTATTCTAATGCACCTTTCTCCTTTTCTGCTTCAGCCTTCTTTGTCTTGGCTATAGCCTTCGTCTTACTGCCACTTAAATATTTCCTATCGATATCTCTTAGTCTTTTACTCATATTTGTAGAAATCATATACTTCTAAAAAAAAAAAGAAAAATAGAAGTGGCATCCATCGCTGAACTGATAAAAAAAAACACAGTACATTGTCCTTAATGGGAGGTTCTTATGTATTATTTGAAAAAATCGATTTTTTTTTTGATTTTTTTTTTTTTGAAAAATCCAAGTGTGCAGAATATGCGTCTAAGATGGTTTTGTAATGTGTGCATGTTTTAGCTTTTATGGCCTCTTGAATATACCGGTGAATATACAATAATTAATCTTACCTAATTAAACTGTAAACTCAATTCCTGAAAAACATAGTTTTTCAAATTTGCGTACATTCTAGAGTTTGAACCGTTTGATGAATCGCTTTGAACTTTTGTGTCTCTTAAAGAAAACCATGTTCGTTGGAGGTTGTACCCATAAAATAAAAAAATGTTTCTTATTCAATATTTTTTACATCAAATCAAAGAGAGAGAAAACGTACGAAAAACTCAACTTAAAATACACGTCTGCCATTTTGTTAAATTACAACTTAATCAATTGAATTTAGGTACAACCTCTGGTAAATTTAATATATTTTATATGATTTTTGAAATTTTGATTTTAGATCATTTTTGTGACTGCCACAGTGTACGCAGTCTTCCTGTGCACGATGTGCATGCCTGAGTTCCGGCGTACATACTGAACGCGATATTGCTTTTATTTGGCTGAATTTTTTTTTATTATACACAAAATAGTAATAAATATATAGTAAAAAATCTATATTCATAAGTCTTTTTTATTGTACAAAAAAAATCACAAGTTTCACTTACTTTTCAGACAATTAAACAATGTCCAATCCATCTACAAGAAAGAACAATAAATGTATTAAATTTTCACTAATTGTGCATTCTTTTCTGCAAGTCTGGTATGGGCTTGAACCTGTTACCTTGCAGTTGGTTGGCAAAAGATTTACTTTATGAACTGAAATTATTTGAGCCTGAAAAGAGGTTGAACTGTCAATAAACGTACGAGGGTCATCTCAAAAGTAAGTTTCCCTATTTTTTTTCCAAGCAGGCGCAAGCAGGCTGACGAAGGTTGGGTAACTTTTATTTGTGTGTAGTGGCAGTAGTGCCAAAACCTCATCCGTTCCATAGCAATGTAACAACACCTCAGGGGGGGGGCCATTCCGGCTTCCCGCGCTAACCTAGCGATCAGCTGTTGTTGGCGCGTGACGTCGACTGGTAGAAGAAATACGCGCGAGTCTTGATTTACCATGCAATCTTACCTGAGACAATGTCCTACTTAGCATCTCTCTGCTGTTTACACGAAATATTAACAATAATTGTAATGAGCTATTCATATAGAAAAAGGATTAAACAACAAGATTAAATGGTTTGCGGCAAAAAATAATAATAATATTAATAATAATAATAATAATATATCATTTTTATTATTTGTTAATTTTATATTAATAGAATTATTTCGATTGTTATTAATTTACTTAGAAACCTCTGATGATACTGTGATACCTCTTATTTTTCAGTGAAACGTGCGTCAGGTGTTAAAAAGAATATACGAAATTATACTACTTGCAGAAGAAACAAATTGAAAACATCACAAATTATATATATATATACTGTATATATATATATATATATATAATATGCCTGCGTGGGTGGGTGCGCCTACGTGCACACGCGTGCGTGCATGAGTGCGTGTATAAACATTTCTATGTAGTATAATATATTTGAAACAAGCTTCCAATTATTATAATTATAATCAATATCATAATTACTTTCTTTATCTACATTTTCATTGTTATAACGTTAAAAACTGAAGCTAGTACGTTTGGTTGTAAACATAAATACTTTTATCAACGAAATGAAAATGGTTATGTAGTTGATACATACCTTCGTAGGTGACTTAAATTTTTGAAGACGAAGCTACCCAGAGCTGACTCTTTGTTGCTGCATACTTTTCAAGTGACTTGAGTTTGAGCTGTTTGTTCAGATGGGGGATTCTGATGAATGTTCTTGTCCTGACGTACAGACAAATGACTTTCTCGTCCACCTCTGGAAATTTAGATTTGAGTAAGGTGACCAAATAAGAGATAACTTTCACTTGTTTTGATACTGTACGTCCGTGGAAAGAAGTAAAAACTATCTCAAACTGAATCAGTTTTTGTAACCACTCGTCTGACGGATGGGTAAGCCCCCCCTTTGATATAATCGATATCCAGTCATGACTATGTTCCCCGGAAAGACACAATGTTTCGCCTCTCACACCTAGACTTTCATCAATGAAGCGGCACTTGAATGCGATGTACCCGGCCAGATATTTTAAGGCATCTTGAGGAACATCGTTGTCACTTGCAGACGGGGCCAAGTCCTCTGTTTTTAACAATTCTGCTTCGTCGGTGTCATTATTCGGAGAACTTGGTATTAACGTATGTTCAACTATGTCTATGCATAGTTCATTGGTAACAAACTGGATGAAATCCTCGTCAGAGTCATTTGATTCCATAACTTCGGTGGAATGAATGCTACCATCCTCAGCCACAGACGCACTTCCAGATAACGGTATATCGTCCGTGCTACCCATTAAAAGCAAGAGCCGAATTCTGTTGCGCACTTCAAAGGGAGTGGGATTATTATAAAAGACGCCTAATCCCCGAATTCGTGAAAAAAAGTTTTTTCGGTGATTGAAGTGAAACATCAAATTTATACTCTTGATGGCAATTTTTCAACCAAATTTATGCCTAAGGAATGGTAACTTACCACCAGAAATTAAATTTCTTTTCTTTTCCTTTGTTCACATGCTAGTATGTAAACATGTTGGCAAGGTACTTTATCAGTTTTCCATCAGTACACAATATAGAGAACGTATGAAAAATAGAAAACTGATGAATATGAAGGTAGTGCACTGATGATCTTGGTGTCCAGGTTTCACTACCATATGACTGCCATTGTTGTAGTCTGTACAATATAGATTGGGTTGTATAATAGTTTTATTTGTGCGTATTTTTGTCTGGCTTTGGACATCTCTTGATTTAAAAGTGGGTCTAAGTGCAAAATACTTGTCGGCCAGAGTATCCTGGTTCTTAACTCTGCGTCTTCACTCCCATCTTCCAATATCATTGAGCACCCAGGTGTGTGAAATATGAGTGCAACTATAATGTTTTGCCTGAGTTGGGTAGATCTTGTCTGATTCAGTTTTATCTACGAGGGCCATCTCAAAAGTAAGTTTCCCTGATTTAGGAAAAATAAAAACAGATGTAAAAATTAAAAATAAAACTATAGTTTTATTCAAAAATGTGTACTTATTTTTCAATATAATCTCCAGCCTTGTCAATACACTTTCTGTAGTTAAAAACAGTTTTTCAGTCCCTTCTTTGAACCACTGCATGCCCAGATTTAGGAGCCAGGCGACAACCGCCTGTTTCACTTCTGTATCGGTTTCAATGTTGTCCTTCGAGGTGTTCTTTGAGATGGCGAAAATATGGAAATCACTCTGAGGCAAATCGGGTGAATGTGAGCGATGGTTGAAAATCTCCCTTCGAAAGGACTACAACAAATTCTGCATGATGTAGCATGACAGATAATGCCAATAATTCTGAATGGTAGAATGATCAATAAAAATAAAATAAAAACATTTTTAAAATCCGAGAAAGCAAAATAAAATAAAAAATTAATTAAAAACCACCGTGAAGTATAATCATAGATTAAAGTAAAAGTTCATTTAAAACCAATGTTACAATGAGTGATGAATCATCAAAATAGACTGCAGAACTAAAAATATAGAAAAAGGTAATACCCAGGTAGGATAGGAATAGGTAAGGAAGAAACCCAAAACATGACAACATCCACGATAAGAAATGGAAATACTTTTATAAGGAACAAGAAGAATAGGAGGAATCAATGAAGAAACCAGAACAAGATAGCATCCACAAGAATAAGGAGTGCTCTTATAAAAAACCCAAACCCCAAAAGAAAATAATAAACATAAATAACAAATGAAAGTATAACAAAATATTAAATTCAGGAACCATGTAAAATAAATATAAGCCAAAAGTGTATAAAGTAGAATTGAAAGTGAACCAATGTGAAATAATTACTGTATATAATGCCAAAAAACAAACCTTCATTATCTTCTATAAATAGATTTCTTGATTTTAATAAAACTATAAAACTATTTAGAAATAAAATCCAAGAATGAAAAGGGGATCAGTGCAAGTTTTTGTGTTATAATAAATAAACCTTATGTGTAAATATTGCAGTT
Organism: Magicicada septendecula; assembly: GCA_034769895.1. NCBI lineage: Eukaryota > Metazoa > Arthropoda > Insecta > Hemiptera > Cicadidae > Magicicada > Magicicada septendecula. The sequence goes on along the minus strand of CM068372.1, from coordinate 98,350,316 downwards.
CACAAACTAAGTAAATTGTGAAATAGTACAACTTTGAAGTGTTTATTTGTGTCCATGAATAATATTAAATAAAGTATTATCATGACAGATAATACTGGTGTTTCTGAATAATAACTGCCACTCTTAAATATACAACATTCAGTAGAATGATAATAGATAAAACAAGAGCAGGGCATATAAAAAGTGAAGTGTTAAAGTATCAACAATCCAATGCAACACTGCCTATTCGACTGAACGGTTTGAAAATTTCTATACTCACCATTATATATTGAATGATATATATGTATTTGAATTTTTAAGTTGATATATTTTTGTAATGTTATACTTTCCATACTTTGCCCTTTTTCTCTGACTATCTATGAAATAACTGTTAAAAGAACCCGATAATAAATAATTGTAAACACTAGTGATATACCCTGAGAATCGATCAATCAATCAATAGAAAATCGATAAAATAAACATTTGTTAATAAAATTCATTAATTACTATAAAATTGAATATCGTTTATTCCTATTTAATAATTAGTATAATATATAATTTTAATTGAGCAGAAACTACCAGAATTTCACCACTTAGAAGGAAGATAACCTCCAAATAGGAAAGTTCACCTATCGATTGTTATTGGAGACAATCTTATTAACTGGTGAAAGGAATTACAAATACAGAAAAAAACATAATTAAATTAATACAAATAACCAGAAGTTCGGAACACCATGAAACATAATTAAATAATTAATATTTAATTAATTTAAATTAAAAATATATATATATAACAAAGAAAATTTGTTTTTCACAAACAACAAAAACTAATTTAGTTAATTTGTTATAATGACTCACGAGGAATGAAGACATGCGTTGTCGTGGAGCAGAGCTTTGTTGCTCAACAGGCCTTTCCTTTTCACGGACAATGTATGCCACCAGCAGACCATTTGAATGCTCATGCACTCAGGCCCATACACAGAAACTAAGTGACGATGAATTTCAGCTGCTCATTCATTTTTTGTTGCAAAAAACGAATCACACTACGCACTTTGCAATGGACACGCTGGTTAATGGAACGTCCATGATTTTAAATTTTGTGTTGTTACAATGTAACTAGAATAATAAGGTAGGCCACTCCGGCCAATTACGCTCCCATTGGTTGCTTCGCTCTGACGTCGACTGGTGGAAGAAATACGCGCGAGTCTTGATTTACCATGCAATCTTACCTGAGACAATGTCCTACTTAGCATCTCTCTGCTGTTTACACGAAATATTAACAATAATTGTAATGAGCTATTCATATAGAAAAAGGATTAAACAACAAGATTAAATGGTTTGCGGCAAAAAATAATGGTAAAATCTATTTCTACATTTAATAGAAAAGTAAGCAAGTCTGTCCACATATAACATTGACAAAATGGCACAAGATGTAAAATTAAGTCGGAAAGGAGGCGATATTTTATATATATATATATCATTTTTTATTATTTGTTAATTTTATATTAATAGAATTATTTCGATTGTTATTAATTTACTTAGAAACGTCTGATGATACTGTGATACCTCTTATTTTTCAGTGAAACGTGCGTCAGGTGTTAAAAAGAATATACGAAATTATACTACTTGCAGAAGAAACAAATTGAAAACATCACAAATTATATATATATATATATATATATTACTTTAATATTTATAACTAAATTTACCTCAAGATATACTTTTTTCACTATTAGGAACATGTTTCGAGAGTTTCTGTTCTCTCATCTTCAGCCTTCGCCATCTTGTTTCTGGTGAAGTATTTGTGTGTTGGCTTCTGGATGTTATTAAGGAAGTTAGATTTCTAACAGTTTTTACATACAAAGTTTTTAAATAATACATTTTGTTTGTACCCTCTCTGACTTTCTATTCTATCATGACATTAATTAACATTTTCTTATTTTAACAAAAGAACAATTAGTATATAATTTATACTCTTAATACATAATACATAATTGAAATTAACAATGGTCTATCAAACTCAGACATTTTATACTTAATTATTATTAGTAATACAATAAATATTTTATAACTAAAGAATGTTATTTAATTCTGATATTTCAGTCTTGCTTATCACTAGTAACGTATCCTAAATAAACAAAACATCACTATAATATTGACGACTCGGAACACAATGTTTTTTATAAGTAAAAACGTAAAGTTTTACCTTACAGCCTAAACCGGCTTTCACCTATAGAAGGCTTCATCAGAGGCTCATTTTTATAATTGTTATATAATTATTATATAAAAAACATTGTGTTCCGAGTCGTCAATATTATAGTGATATTTAGTTAAGTAACGGACACGTCATGGACAACGAAATCCAAGAATTAAACAAAACATCTTGGTCCTTCCATCATATACTCTATTTCTTATACTAGGTTCTAATTTCAGTTTTAATCTGTTTTTGATTTTGGGGTAATGATACTTTAACACTTCACTTTTTATATGCCCTGCTCTTGTTTTATCTATTATCATTCTACTGAATGTTGTATATTTAAGAGTGGCAGTTATTATTCAGAAACACCAGTATTATCTGTCATGATAATACTTTATTTAATATTATTCATGGACACAAATAAACACTTCAAAGTTGTACTATTTCACAATTTACTTAGTTTGTGAACTGCAATATTTACACATAAGGTTTATTTATTATAACACAAAAACTTGCACTGATCCCCTTTTCATTCTTGGATTTTATTTCTAAATAGTTTTATAGTTTTATTAAAATCAAGAAATCTATTTATAGAAGATAATGAAGGTTTGTTTTTTGGCATTATATACAGTAATTATTTCACATTGGTTCACTTTCAATTCTACTTTATACACTTTTGGCTTATATTTATTTTACATGGTTCCTGAATTTAATATTTTGTTATACTTTCATTTGTTATTTATGTTTATTATTTTCTTTTGGGGTTTGGGTTTTTTATAAGAGCACTCCTTATTCTTGTGGATGCTATCTTGTTCTGGTTTCTTCATTGATTCCTCCTATTCTTCTTGTTCCTTATAAAAGTATTTCCATTTCTTATCGTGGATGTTGTCATGTTTTGGGTTTCTTCCTTACCTATTCCTATCCTACCTGGGTATTACCTTTTTCTATATTTTTAGTTCTGCAGTCTATTTTGATGATTCATCACTCATTGTAACATTGGTTTTAAATGAACTTTTACTTTAATCTATGATTATACTTCACGGTGGTTTTTAATTAATTTTTTATTTTATTTTGCTTTCTCGGATTTTAAAAATGTTTTTATTTTATTTTTATTGATCATTCTACCATTCAGAATTATTGGCATTATCTGTCATGCTACATCATGCAGAATTTGTTGTAGTCCTTTCGAAGGGAGATTTTCAACCATCGCTCACATTCACCCGATTTGCCTCAGAGTGATTTCCATATTTTCGCCATCTCAAAGAACACCTCGAAGGACAACATTGAAACCGATACAGAAGTGAAACAGGCGGTTGTCGCCTGGCTCCTAAATCTGGGCATGCAGTGGTTCAAAGAAGGGACTGAAAAACTGTTTTTAACTACAGAAAGTGTATTGACAAGGCTGGAGATTATATTGAAAAATAAGTACACATTTTTGAATAAAACTATAGTTTTATTTTTAATTTTTACATCTGTTTTTATTTTTCCTAAATCAGGGAAACTTACTTTTGAGATGGCCCTCGTAGATAAAACTGAATCAGACAAGATCTACCCAACTCAGGCAAAACATTATAGTTGCACTCATATTTCACACACCTGGGAGCTCAATGATATTGGAAGATGGGAGTGAAGACGCAGAGGTAAGAACCAGGATACTCTGGCCGACAAGTATTTTGCACTTAGACCCACTTTTAAATCAAGAGATGTCCAAAGCCAGACAAAAATACGCACAAATAAAACTATTATACAACCCAATCTATATTGTACAGACTACAACAATGGCAGTCATATGGTAGTGAAACCTGGACACCAAGATCATCAGTGCACTACCTTCATATTCATCAGTTTTCTATTTTTCATACGTTCTCTATATTGTGTACTGATGGAAAACTGATAAAGTACCTTGCCAACATGTTTACATACTAGCATGTGAACAAAGGAAAAGAAAAGAAATTTAATTTCTGGTGGTAAGTTACCATTCCTTAGGCATAAATTTGGTTGAAAAATTGCCATCAAGAGTATAAATTTGATGTTTCACTTCAATCACCGAAAATCTGAAAATCACAGATTGAATAAATATTTTACACATCTTGTACAAACTACAAGTTAATACACATAAAATTTTAAAACTGTCAAAATGTTATTAAAAATTAATTGAAACAAAAGGTAATCTGACCGATTAAGTGTATTTACTCTTGTCAACCTGGGCTTAAAATTCATACCAATTGGCATAGTGAATGATTCAAGTTTTACCTAATTAATTTTACATGTAATTTGCTGGTTAATTTGTTGTTTAATTATTTATTTTTACAACACAGTTTTGTAAATGTTACTTGCACATAATTGTACAGTAGAGTAACATTGACAAAAACATGAAATACAGTTTGTATTCACTATGGGGATTGTCTAAGCTCATCAAATTAAAAACTTGTCCTATGTAAAAATAATTTACAAACTGTACTTAGGCCGAGATCGGCCTACTTAAATGATATTATCTTCATTAACAGGAAACTGAGAGATAATAATAAGACTTTTTAGTGAGCTATAGAAATGTGGAAGAACTTTGTAAACAATTAACCATTTAGGAACAAAGTTATCGTCTACATGAAACAAAATTGCTTAGAGTAGGAATATGTACAATTGAATGGTGAAGGAAAAAAGGGATAAGACTGTTTAATAAGATGTTGTGAAGAAACTCTGAAACCTTGACACCAATAACTTTTAAGGCAAACTTACAACAAATCACATTTATTCTAAATGACACTTATTCTGAGTCATTCTGAAGCTGACAGTTTCAAGTTAGACTTATTGTACATCACTTTGAAAGTCAACTCCTTTTAAGTCAAAATTAAAAAACTCATATTATACCTCTCTTTTGGAGCCAGTTATTAGCTTGTTATTTTTAATCACTTCATAATCAACAATTGTGGCATAATCTATATTTCCGCTAAAGAATCTGAGTGAGACAGTTGTGAAAAGTTGTGTTAAAATAAAGTGGTTTAGAAAAATCTGCTCTAGAAAAAAGGATACATAAAATGGAAAGAGCATATGGTATAACTAAAGATATTTATAATAAAAAGTGCATATTTAAAAATGTGAAAATAAGCAGGGGCGGATTTGCTGTACTGTCACCCCCAAGCATGGAAGATAATGCCGCCCCCTTCACCCACTCCTATCTCTCTCCCTAATTCCCCCTCCCTTCCCCTCTTCAATTTCACATCCTCTTTCCCCACAGTTTGATTGTCTGCCTCGTTTCCTTTGACTGTCAGGTGAATTATATTTCATGTAAAAATAAATAAACATTGATAATATAAATATTTACTTGTCAGAAGAAAATAATTAATTTTAGTTAGAAATTAAGGTAAACGTAAATAAAATCACAAAATATGGGTACAAACATTAAACATTATTTATTAAATGACAAATGGAAAATACTGGAATACTGGTACAGTTATATATGCAACTCAACTAATTTTATCGTAGATAATTTTTATATTTGTGTGTGCTTAATTGAACTGGCTTTTATACTTATAAATTTGTTTGAATCTAAAAATATCATTTCTTAACTCAAATTTTGCCGCCCCCCCAAAATTTGCTGCCCCAGGCAAGTGCCTAGTCTGCCTGTACGTAAATCCGCCCCTGAAAATAAGGCATTACAGTATAGTAGTGAAGCCAGAATGCCTATATGCCTCTAGCATTGAATTATAATTTAGACAAACTAGAAATATTGGAAACACAAATTATTAGAAAAATATTAGGTCCACGAAAAACTTCAGGAGGTTGGAAATTAAGAAGTAATGATGAAATATATCAAAGTATAGAAAATATAACAGAAACAATGAGAAAAAGAAGACTATTATTTTTTGGACATTTATATAGAATGGATGACAATAGGTTAGCAAAGCAGATCTTCAAATATCTGTGGGGAAGAAGTTAACATCAAGTTGGATGTCTAAAAGGATTTAGAAAAAAATAATATACACTCGGAAGAAACAATTGAAAGAGAAGTTTTTCGGGCAAAAGTGTTAAAAATGGAAGGAGAGATAAAAACGCAGGTTCAAAGTGGACTCAAGACAGGAAGAAGAGACACAGTGAAAAGATGAAAGAATATTGGTGAAAAAGAAAAGACCAAAGAATAAAGAATTGAAATTCGCATGTGGTCCATAGATGGCCAATACAAAAAAAGAAACTATTTTAAGATCTATTGTTTAAGCCATTTTGTTGTCATGATAATTTAAAATTCAGTTGACACTATTATAATTTTGTTACAGTTTTGTTACTATTCACTTATGTGCGTGCATTAATATGACAATGTAAGTGACAAATTATTAATGTTTTAGGGAATAGCTACAATTGTATTATTTGTTAAAATATTTTGTTTATTACTTTCTGTAGTTACTTAATCATGATTCTAGTAATAAATTATGTTTAATATGTTTCAGTTATTAAAATATTTTTAAAAATAACAATACAAACAAATTTTAACAACTATAATTAAAAAATTATGAAGAAAACAGACAATGTATAATATTTTGATAGCTCTTATGGCTGTTTTCAATAAAAACAACATTCAGTTCTTGAATATATTTTTGGTTGTAGACAGCCATAAGTATGAAAAAAAATATATGTCATAGATATCCAGAAAATTTTTATAACAGCATTTAGAGTTCTTAATTTTATTAAAATGAATTAAAAAATGTTTTATGAATATGCGCTTATCAATTTTTAACAACCATTTGAAACTTAAAACTCAATTTCCCGCAAATGTGTCTTTTAGCACTTGTGGCCATCTACATTTCAAGGTGCGATTTGAAATATATATTTGAAATACTACATATTGAAACACATTAAATGTAGGTTTATCACTGATGACTTAAGACAATGCTTAAATCATTAAACAAATATTAATTACTTTATAAAGAAAAAAGTGCTGTCACTATAAAAAAAAACACATAATAACAAGGTACAAACATGAAATATAATACGAGAACCAAAACCACAAGAATATTACCTGCACTCTTCAGCCCTCAGCACTCTGTTACCCTACTCGTACAAAGTCCTGACTAGTACAGGTTCTAGTATTCTCTATATTCTATGTTATCAGTTACTGCCATATGCTTTTATTGATTTCAAGTTCTACATAAGTGGTATAATTAGCAGTCAGAACAATGAGTATTGACCCGGTATTTTATTGTTAAACAGTAGGCCTACTATGCTCTCTCTCAAATACACCATAACTGTTTATGCATAATTACACTCATACATAACAATCTGATAGCAATATAACCATATGAAGATAGTTAACAGTAATACTGAAACAAACGACAAGAATGTTACAACAGTACAGCAAATGCAGTCAGCATAAATTTAACCATATTGCTTTAAAGTTTTGTGACAGTTACTGTCAATATTTCTTCTTCTTTCCATAGTTCTAACAGTCCTACCTGGTTAGAGGACTTCCATCAAGAACAACTCCTAGCCATTTCTTGCCAGTGCATCTTGCTCATTAATTCCTGACTGTCTCCTTAATGATGTCATCATGCAAGTGAGTTCTATAAGACTTCCTTTACTTCTACTACCTATCATTTGTCACGTCCCTTCTTGCTTGTCCACGTAAGTTGTATTTTGATACTGTATTGTCATTAGAATTCACACAATTACCACAAATGCCTAATTGAAATCTGCAAGACTCCAATAAGCCATAATTAGAAACAACTGATACTAACTTTTCTTATGAAATATTTCAACAGATCTTACTTTCTTTGTGCAATGTTGGCAGGTCATTCGAATTTCGTTTTTATAGCTTTCTTTTGCATTTATGTCTTGCATGTCATTATTCAAAAACCTTTTTCAGATATTGTTTCTTCCTTTCCTTCGCATAACATTAGTTGAGGCTTCTTCAATTCCAGACCCTATTTTGCTATCTTTGGTCAAAAATTTGGTGGAGTTGGCCATACCAATGGTTGGACGTGACATGCAGAAGCCCTCTAAACATTTTAGGTTTGTTACATGATGTTTTCTTCTGGAAATTCCAGCCGACCTTGTGTAGATTAACTTCGTTTCCTTCAAATGGTTTTGTTTCTTTTATTTAACTCTCATATTCTATTGGTATACACAGAAATGCTTTTAAGAATGACTTTGTATACAATAGTTTTTGTTTCTTACAAATTTTTATACAAATCATAAACGTGTACACCATGAGTTCAGGCATTATAGACTTAATCTTAACATTTTGAAGGAAAACTGCTGACAAGACAGGGAGAGGTTGGCTGAGGAGGAAATGCTTTGACGATGTGAGGATGATTAGAAGAGCTGATATTTATGATGCAAAAAAAAGAGAACAGTAGTTCCTCGTTGCAATGATGAGACCTGTTCTTTCGACAACCAGAAGTACGAACTTCCTATGGGAAAGTTTACTACAAAAAAGTTTAGTTTGCTCATCAGAATTCTAGACCCTGACTGTTTGCTATGTACACCATGCACTATGTTACAGCAGGGGCGTATATAGAAAAAAATTTGGGGGGGCTGGCTATCCTGGAAAATTGTGAGTATTCTCAGGGGATTGTCACCACAAAATACCCAGAAATATCAACCAATATCTTAGCTTTTATGCCCTAAGAGCATATAACTTTGTGTAATTATTTTAGATAAGAGTTAATTGTAAAATTCTAAGTTTATATAGACTACAATTAGTGGCAATACAAACAAAGCTGTAAAATACAACACATAAATAAAATTTTATACTTAATGAATTTTTCTATTATAGCCTATGGAGTATGAATGGCAAATATCTAAATACTTGTCAATTTATGAAGCAGAAAGGTAAACAGTTAAATTTTTTACAAATTTATAGTTTATTTCTCAAAAGTACAGTGGAATACAGTGTATTTTGTACCTGAATGTACTAGATAATAAAATGTCATTATTATATATATATATATATATATTATTTAGTGTCCTGTTAAACCAAGTCCAAATTAGATGGATACACAACTTAACATATTCAAAAAACTTGTGTTATAGATTAAAACAACTAAAGAACAAAATCAAGTTTTCTTGGAAGGCTTGCAAATTTGTCTATAACTTTTTCATTGCTAATATAAATGTCACGATGAATGGAAAATAGTGCCAGACCATTTAATCTATTTTCTGATGTAGTATTCCTCAAATATGTCTTTAATTTTCTAAGGCTGGAGAAACTTCTTTTTGCAGTAGCAACGGAAACAGGCAATACAGCTAAAATCTTTAAAAGAATGTACAAGTTAGGAAAAAAGTCTTTGTCGCATTTTACAAGAGCACAAACTGCTGTTTTAGGTAGATCCTCACTTTCTTGACTCCATTTATTTTTCCAAAGAGCATACTCACTCTTTACAACTTCTTTGTATGATAAATCTGCTTCATAAAAGTGAAATCCGGTTCTAAAGACTCAAAATCATTTAAGACACAAAACTCGGGCAAGACACATTGTAATGACGCAACTGTTTCTTGGTGTGATTCAAACCGCTCCTTGAGGGAGGAGGAAAAATCATCTAAGTATGGCATGTAGATAGAAAGTTGGTAATACTCTTCTGCGGAGGAGTAAGTTATATTAGAACGGCCTACCTGCAGTTCACATGTTCTAGGGATGTCTTCAGGAACTTTTATTTTATCGGAAAATATTTTTGCCTCTTTGTATATTTCAGCAAAATGTTCATTGGCACTTCTTCTCTTTAAAGAAACATTTTCTAAAATAGCAGAAATCTTCTTAACAGCTTTTGAAAGATCAATTTCTTTCTTTTGTAGTGTCTCCGATAGATTTAGAGTTATAGATAGCATATCGCTCAACACGAACAAACTGACAATAAATTGGAATCGGCATATTGAATTACTCAAACCATGAGCCTTTGGCAGCTGCTTCCCTTGAAAAAGATTCATTCTCAATATCCAAAAGGGCCAAGATAATTGGTTCTAGAATCTCTTTAAAAATTAAAACTGAATCATGGCGTTGCACCCATCGGGTTTCACACAAAGATATTAGTTAAGAAGAACTGCATGGTTGTTGTGTCACATGGCTGGTCACCTCATAAACATACGCGCCAACAACACTTAATTATATTTATACCAAACGTTTCTCCCATAGGCTACTACGACGAGGCATTCTCAGTGGCTCAACTCACCGTGTCAGTCGAATCACTGAGCATGCCTCATCGTAGTGTGGACGAAACGTTTGACTTTATGACAAACAAAACGACGTGTGTTAAACAGAAGTAGTGTGTTCTGAACAATAACAAATTTACAGGCATTGCACAAATGCAATGCACAGAGAAGGGCATTGAAAATCCTTCAATAAATCTAAAAAATATATTGCAATAGAACCAGGGCCGGCCTAAGAGCAAAATAGTGTGTGTGCAAGAATGAGTTTTGGCGCCCCTTACAATGAAAATGGGTATAGAAAACCCTCCAAAAAATGGTATGGGTGCTCTATAACTGAAATTTGTCTGAACTTAATAACTGAAGTTGGCATTTTAAAGGGATTATAAACCAAAAACTAAAACTAATAAGTTGTAATAAATAGTAAATATTAAAGTAAAGTATTTAGTGCCTTTTCATTATTTTTATTTTTTTAAATGACTTCTAGTACTAATTCTTTTAACTGACTTTTTCAAACTTCAGTAGGCAGCACAGATCAGTGACGGATTAGTGTCACTTTTGGGGGGGGGGCGGAGGGCAAGACTAAAATGACCAAACTCCAACAAAAATTATCCAAGATATATCTTTTCAGAATGAATTATGACACCACGGAAACTCATTTTCAGCACTATTTTTCTGTTTGTACATTTTTATTATTTCTTTTTATAAGTACAAAATAGATTATTTTAATTTCATATTATTATATTATCCATACAAAAATATAAAAATAGAATTTAAGCATATTTTTAAACATTTTATACATTCCGAGGTTTTTATTAACTTATGATTTACCACAAAAAACTAATCAATGAAAAAAAAATAATTCATTTTAAGTATAATTCTAAGCAATAAAACAAAATAATTCTGTTTATAAGCAAAAGAGAATTTATAAAGAGAGGAATTTTTCAAAAGATAACATAATAAATAATTTCCAAAGATACAAAAACACTAAAATATAGTATAAAAGAATTACAGTATTTCTGTTCTTTTTCTTTCTTCTTTCATGAAAACATTTCTTTCCTTCTCTTTCCACCTTTCTCAATATATCTGTTTATGACTTTTGTTTTTTCAATAACATATATTGAAAACAATAACAATAACTCTATGAATATACATAAGGGCTAGGCCAGTTAAACGTTTTTGGCCACAACGATTTCGAAGCCATGTCTTTGTTATCTTTAAGGTTGAGAAAGACCTCTCAGCTGTTGCAACTGATACTGGTAATGAGGCAAGTATTACTAAAAGATGTTTTATTGTGGGAAACATTTCTGCAACACAATAACCTAAGCATTCTATTGCTGATGATGGTAATGGAGTTTTGTTGTAGTTTTCTCTTTTCCATTTTGCCATCCAAATGTTCATTTCAGCCTTTAAATCAGATTTAAAGGCACTATCGTCTTTTTCCATGGTCTTGCCATATTTTTTTGAAATCAACTCAATATCAGCATTTAGCCTATTCTTTGTTACAGTATCATTTATACATTCTTTTGGTAAGAGTATATTAAGTCTGTATAATTCTAAGGCACCAGCAGAAAATCTACTCTTCATATCTGTGACAATTGAATCAAGGATTGGTATGTACAAATTTACCCTGAAATAACTTTTAACATCAGATGTGGCAGCATTTGCTCTATTCACTTGCCTAGAAGTGGTTCTAGGGACTTTCAATTCACTGTTGACAGATTTTGCAATTTCTGTTGCTTGCTCAAAAAGTTCATGAAATCCAGTTTCTGCATTCTGTCGTTTGTCTTCAAGCACAAAAAGAACGTCGGACAAAAACTCAGAAGCCTTGTATACGTCAACGTTTTCTTTTTGGAAATATCTGCTGAGAGGCAAAGTTTGACTAAGGATATCTGCGAGTAATAATAAACTCGCCATGAGTATTTGAACACAGAAGAGTTTTTGCCATTGCTGAGGACTTATCAGACATAAAAACAGCCCAGTTTGAAATTTTCTCTAGAGTCAAAACGATCTTATTAAAATTCTCTAGGAAAACAGCAACAGATAAATGTCTCTCCACCCAACGTGTTTCACACATTGATATCAATTGCCTTCCAACATTCTTCAAAAAAGCATTATTTCTTTTCGGGGAGGCCGTAAAAAACGAAACTGTTTCCTTTATTATCCCAATTGCATTTCTAACTGCTTGTACATTAGAGCAACTAGAAATTGAGAGGTTTAAGGAGTGGTTTAAGCAGGGTGTTCGTTCTGCAAAGACACACTGATCTTTTATAGTTTTGATCGCCCCTACCAGCTCAGAAGTCATTACAGAACAACCGTCTGTTGCAATGCCTATACAATAACTTGGATCCAGGTTCATTCCATGAAGGCACTCTAACACCAGTTTACCTAACTTATCTCCTGTTAATCTGGGATCTTCTGACTCAACAGGCTCTTCCTCACTCTCACTATTACTTGAAAAGGATGATAGGGTTTCTTCACTTACAACATGATTTTGGGGTTTTGTTTTGTTTTCCCAAAGATTGCCACTGTCATTCCGTGGGTCGATAAAACCAACAAAGTCTTCCCTTATACAGTTTTTACAAACATATCTTAAGAAAATTGATAACTGGGTCTTATGTGAAACATCTGTTGTTTCATCAAAACCAATACTGTAGACTTTATTTTCTTCAATTCTTCTAAGTACTAGTGACAAAATTTCCTCCCTACAGCATTCAATCAAATCATTTTGAACGGTCTTGCTCAGAAAGGAATTTCTGTGCCTTATAGAGTCACACTGCTTTTGAATTTGTGCATCTTTACAGACCTCAATTCTAAACTTAACTAGTTCTTTAAAGTTTCCCTGATTTTTCAATGGATTATTTTCAAATCCGTCATCTCGTCGTGCCCGAAAAGGAATGTTGTGTCTACCAAGAAACAGAACATTATCCAGAGATGATGACAACCTTTCTTGATTTACCTTAGCACGTTGAAGCCTATAAGAATCAACTTGATTTTCCACTGATTTTTCAGGATTGTGGTAAGTTAACAAAAAGTCATTTGCTTTTCCCATTGCCTGTTGGTGATACAATAATTTACTATGATGTTCTAAATCTCCATCCTTCCCCAAAAGCTTGGCAAATTTAGTTAGTGGTTGATTAACAAGGGTATTCAATTTCATCCCACCATGGTGTCCACCCACATGCACATGGCCAGTAGCAAAAAAAGGGCAAAATTTACAGAAAAGACCTTGCTTCAAATGAGAAAGGACAAGCCACAATTTATACTTCTCTAGATGATCTTTTTTTAACTGTCGGTTTTCAGTTCTGCCATTCTTGATATGTGATGAGTTTGGATACTTGTATCCGGAAGGAGGTTCCCAATGATTTTCGAGAAGATTGGCAAGAATTCTGTCTGAGGGTTTTGTTCCAATGTAATTTCCAATGTCATTTTCATAGATTACAGATGACTTCGGCAAAGATTCACTGCAAGATTCATTTTCCCCTAAAACGAAAGAAATTAGTTTTCAATTAAAAAAAATTCTGAAATTTGCTTATTTTCTAACGATCTGGATAAGAAAGGCCCTTAAGATAGTTCGTAATCTTAACAAACCTTATGGAATTAACAAACAGAATTCCATAAAACTCAGTGTGTATATATGTGTGTGTGTGTGTGTGTGTGTGTGTGTGTGTGTGTGTGTGTGTGTGTGTGTGTGTGTGTGTGTGTGTGTGTGTGTGTGTGTGTGTGTGTGTGTGTGTGTGTGTGTGTGTGTGTGTGTGTGTGTTGTAATGCGACAAATCAAGGGGACCCACAAAATAGGAACCTTTAGTACATAAAAGCCAAAATAAATATAATTACATTACAATCTAGAACCCCTGAAGTACAGAAACCAAACTAAAAAACCAGTGTACAACCAGTTTACTTAGTTTTAAGTAAACATTGTTAATAACATTAAGTTTTAAAAGTGATGTGATGACGGAAGGGTAATTGTCAATAGTCAGACAAGAACAACTAGATGGTCTAGTTAAATTCTTCCTATGACAACAAACAGTGTAAAAATCAGTGGAAGTGACATGTGAAGATGCACTACAATGTGTAGTGTATTCAAACGAATGTAATCGATAGTAAGCAATTACATTAAAATGGAATAATAGTGAGATGAATTATAAAAGTGAAATGGTAAGTAAACAAACCAAAATATAATCAACAATAATCAGGTTAACAATACCAGTGTATGTGTGACATGCATAAACATTCTTTATTAATATTTGTGAGGTATTGTACTTCTTAAGCATTTCTAACTTTTCAATAGCAGTATAAAAGGACCCTTGAGAAAATTAAAATAAATTATAAAACCGAAATCTGTAACTAACGAACTGAATCAGAGAGTCGAATGTGGGCCAAACGACTCAGTCGCCCAGTGAGTCGTAATACGATTTATAAAGAATAAAGAAAAAATTAATAAACAATTTATTAATTGAATTAAACCAGAGCTTTATTTATAAAAAATTACTTAGTTAAGGAATTTCAGGTGGAGAAAGGGGAGTTAGTTGCTGAATATCGTCGGAAAGAACCAAAAGAGGTGATAACCTATATGAGCCGAGTCGACAACCACGTCGAAGTCGAACTGGGTCTTCACCAAAACATTATTTTGAATTAATTTGTACCAAACCGACGAAGGTTAAATAAGAACAAATAATGATAAATACTAAGTAATTAATAATAATTAACCAGAAAAATAAAGAATTTAATAAGAAATATAATACAATTTGATAAAACTGAATATTAAAAATAATAAATAGTAATACAAAACGGCACAAAATAAGAATTAGTGGCCAGATACTTATATATTATGTTACAAATTGGCGTTTCCAACGTGGAGCTTATTTAACATTCATCAGAACACGAGGGATAATTATTTAATATATTACATATATATATTATTATGAAAAATTATTGTCTTTAAAGTTTCGAATACAAAGCAAGTATAGAAAAAAAGATATAACAATTAGAAAATGTATTCATTAACATGCGTTTTTATGGGAAATGCGACATTCTCAATTCTCTGAATATCTTTCTATATAACTATTGAATTGACAACCGAATATCGATAAAACTTACCTTCTTTAGAAGTTTGGTCCTTATTTCCCTTTCCAATCGTATTGTCTTCAACAACTTCAAGACGCACATTAAATGTTGAAGTTGAAGGTCCAGCAGCATTGTCCAGAAGCACCAATTTCTCACCACTATTGCTACACTTCTTTTTCGTAAAGAAACTTTTCAGTGTTGATTGTCTTTTCATTATAACAAACAACAATAAAGAAAGAGTTAAAAATGTAAACTTGAATCTAACACTTAAAACGAATCACGTAGCAATCAACATACTTTTAAGCGAGCAAACAACGCGTATAAGGCGAGTGCGTATTTTCGTGTGGCAAATTCCTCGAATTACTAAGGAGCAACGCAACGATCACACAAACGTAAACATCACAGTTTAACAGATTCACATGTGCAGTAGGGATTGACTTCTAGATCGAGGCGCCCCAAGCGATATCGAAACAAACTATTTTAGTCGGCTAAAGAGCGGACAAGAATTTCAACATTTATTTGATTATTTTTCTTCACTAATATTTTTTCACTATTTCGCTGGGGGGGGCGAATGCCCCCTCCGCCCCCCCTTTAATCCGTCGCTGGCACAGATACAGCACCAGACGCGACAGATAGACTAAACATGTGATAGTGATTGTGACTCACTATCTACAACTGTTCAGTTCTGTCAAAACAACGGAGCGGAGGAGCGTTTGGAGCCAGTAGCCAGTCTCTTTACTGTACTTTCAAGCAACATTTTATTTGTTGAACAAAAGTTATTAACATATTCAAATGGCTAATTTGCATTCAAAATTACATAAAACTTTGAATTTTTACCATATTATTTTTTTATATTTTTTCTCATTTCGGCGCCCCTTCCAAAATCGCATGTGTGCGACCGCACACGTCGCACACGCCTTAGGCCGGCCCTGAATAGAACATTGCAGTAAGGGGAGATGTAGCCAGGACTACATGCTGTTGTAACAGGTTGTGACGTTATAGACACGTTAATATTTGATTTCTGTCCAATTATGTAAATTAGATGTAAGGATTAATATAAGGATTGGGCAAAGACTATTTGTATTAAAACGCCCTTATTTGTATTTGTGATTATGTCATGTGCGTGAAAATGGTGCGAGTGCGCGTGTAAATCGTATTTTGATGAACAGCTCATGTATAAATTAGCGTACCAAACTGAGATTTGGACAGCGCACGCATAGTAAATAGCGCTGTATTCTCTTGGTGTCTGATGCTTGCTACGTGGAGTGCATATTGGGATTTTATTAGTAAAAAGCCGTTTCTAAAAAGTCCTTATCTTTTAGAAGGCAGAACAGTCTTAGATAAAATCTATACCTGCTGCTGCAAAAATCTGCAAATCATTTCAAGTAAAACATCTATCAGTTGTAGCCATCAATCGCATGATAAGCTGTTTCGACCAATCAGCGGCCCCAATTTTCCACTAAGATTGGGTCTCCGCCGGCGAATATCAAGTGAGTTCTATCCTGCAGCTCGAAGTTTTCAAACGTGCTCTCTGCGCGAGTTATCCGTGCAGAAACGTGGTTTTGAACGAGTAATAAGGGTTAAATTTGCGACGAGTTACCCGTTGCTGTTACCTTGAAAGGGGACGAACTCATTATAAAAAAAAATAATCAGCTATTCAATAGTGTTTAATCAGTGCTAGTATCGCGTGGATCAAGATTTCCGCTTAGGGAAGGTGTATCCACCCGGGATATTCCTTTTTTGATCGCGAGGACACCTCAAGACGCGGGAAGGTGCATGCTCAACGCACCAAAAATTAAATGAGATTATATTATAACCCAATTGTGCCCTGAGATTTAGATTAGACTGATTACGGGTGTGACGGCGTGCGCGCGTACGAGAGGAGCCCCAGCGAAGCGGAAGTTGCAGAAAGGAGGTGACGATCCGAGGTGCAAAATTGCGGCGATTCACAAGACTGGTTGAAGACGTATCAACCCACGGAATCAACATTTCAAGTAACCAATTGACATTTCTTTTAAAAAATCAGATCAATCTGATTCAGAGACGATTTTGAATTAAAAAATTAATATTTTGTGAACTACAAAGCATATAAAAATTTTTGTCTTAAATATACAACCTTGCTCCAGATAACTGTTTTATGTGTTCCATTTATTACTATGCCTATAGTCGAGTCAATGAGTGTCCGGCCCTGACGTTCCGCGTAGAAAGAGAAGGGAGAAAGAGAGAGAAATATAGAGACCAGCATTGCCAACTGTGGCGTTTTGAAGTTGTGAACAGAACCTCGAAATTCTACTGTAAATGACACTATTCTGCTAAATTTTAACCTTAAAACACTCTGGTTCTGTTTAATGTAATGTTTTTAATTCTACTGTAGTTTGCTGCTACAAGACTTGAGTTCTGATATGCGAAGAATAATTCAACCGTAGTTTGCAATGCTGGGAGAGGGGTGGGCACCAGTTGTGAAAGGTTTCTGCTAAAACCAATCAGCTATTAGCGTCTGCTAAAGTTAGCGCGATGTTGCCACTTCCTTTTTTATGCGAAGCACGTGGCGAAAGAGCGTCAGTTCTTTGTGTTAGTACAGTGAAGTTCTTGTGTTGTTTCGTGCTTGAGCGATTTACGGTGTCTGTAAGCCTTATTATTAATATAGTAATATGGCCAGTGGTTCGTCAGAATCGAAAAAGAAAAAAATCGCCTCTTTTAGGAGCCAAAGCCGTGAATTTGTATACAGATTGCGTGAATATTTTGAGAAGGAGCGAGACAATGGAGGACCTCTTCTCCCTGTGACAAAAGTGGTAGATAGAGTTTGTGACGCTTTGAAGGTGGGAAAAACAACCGTTAAAAGTGTGACAAAAGAAAAGTGTCCATTGGATTTTAATACGCCTTCTGAAGTGCTACGTACTCCTGGAAAGCAAAGACCACGACCCAGTTCCAAGACATCACTCGATACGTTTCAGAAGGACGCGATAAGACAGCATATTCATCAGTATTATATGAGGAAGGAATTTCCTGCTCGTGAGAAGCTCCTCGTTTCTTTGAAAGAAGCGAGCTTATTCGATGGCGGAAAAACCAGCTTGAGTAGCCTATAGTGCTAAAACAACTTGGTTTTAGATATAAGAAATTCTCAGGGAGGCGAGCTGTGATGGAAAGAAGTGAGATTGTGGCATGGCGTGGTAGATTTTTGAGGGAGATTCTGAACATCAGTCCCAAAAAAGTGGTGTGGTTAGACGAAACGTGGGTAAATGCCGGACACACAAAATCACTGGCTTGGACAGACGATACTGTAGCAGGGACATTTAAAGCGACCATTGGGAAAGGAAGTAGACTTATTCTGCTTCATGCAGGTAGTGTGCATGGATTTGTTCCGGGGGCAATGCTTCTTTTCAGGTCAAAGAGCACTCGTGATATCACGAAGAAATGAATGGGAAGACTTTCACGAACTGGTTTAAAAGTACTCTTCTGCCGAACATAAGTGCCAATTCTGTAATTGTTGTGGACAACGCTCCCTACCACTCTGTGCAATTAAACAAAGCACCAACAATGAAAGACAGGAAAGACATCATTCTGAAATGGTTGGTGGAAAATGATGTACCAGGGGTATCTGCAGACATGACGAAGCAGAGCTGATACAGAGTGTAAAATTTTATAAACCTCGATTCTGCACTTATGAAATAGACTCTATCGCCACTGCTCACGGTCACATTGTTATTAGACTCCCACCTTATCACTGCCACTTCAATTCCATTGAACTAATTTGGGCACAAGTGAAAGATTATGTTGCAGAAAATAACACGGCGTTCCGCCTCACGGATGTCGAACACCTAGTGCAGCAAGGAGTCCAACATGTGTCAGTGGATAAGTGGAAAAGTGTTGTCGCTCACACTTCCGAAAGTTCTGCAGCAAGCAAAGGAAGCCGACGGTATAGTGGAAACACGTGTGGAACAGTTAATTATTTCCTTGGATAACGACAGCAGTGATTCCAGTGATGAGGCCGCAGAAATCGACATTTACGAGGAGTGTGGCGTCTTTCCACTTGAGTATTAACAGAATGTAAGTAGAGTATAGTCTGTTTCATTTGATACACTTTCATTATACAGTAATCTTAATGATATTCTTATAGTCTGTGGTAATGTACTGTATATATGATTTACATATGTGTTCGCATTAGTTATATAATTATAATTATTTAGCTGTGTACATTAACAAAAGATGTGATCTACGTTTGTGTAAAATGATTTACATACGCGTTCGCATTAGTTTTTTTGTGATCTACGCTAGCTGTGTACATTAACGAAAGATGTGATCTACGTTTTATGTAAAATTATTTATATACGCGTTCGCATTAGTTTTTATTCTGTTATAATTCTGTTATCATAAAAATCGACCGGCGAGCGCGCGAAAATTCCGTTTGTACGTGTCGGCAACACTGTACTCTCGATCACGAGAAACGTCAGGGCCGGACAACGGCCGGCTGCACTATAGATCCTTACTATGCCTGACATTTGTTTTGTCGCATAGTAAATGGCGCTTGCAACTTTAGGGCTCGAAAAAATGCAAGAAATATATTAAATAACTCATTCATAGTATTAAATTGCAATTCCCAGCGTTTTGGCACGACAAAATAGTATGTTATAAAAAAAAATAAATTTGTAGTGTGATATATGAAAATTGTCTTCAGAGTGTGTATCATTTAAATTTTGCATATACTCAGAAAGACTTGTTTAGGTTAGAATCGTAATTTAATATTGGAACGTTATCTGGAGTGAATTATATTATTTGTGCATGTATAGGTTAAGGATATATGTAGACATTGTGTTGAATGATTTCTGACTGTTTACTGTGCATTGCGATAATATTTAGAATAGTTGAACACTAAACGTTAACAATAAGAATAAGTGTGCCGGACGTAAGTCAAGACATTAAGATAAACTTTGTTGTGTTTTGTTATCGTATTCACAATGGCGGAGGCTGTATCAGCTGATTTACAATATACGCTAAATGCACTCTTACCTAATATGCAATCTCTACGTGATGATAATAAGCAGTTACGTGACGAAAGCAGTAAAAATAATAAAGCGTTACAAGACAACTTAAAGTCCCTGCATGAAGATACTAAAATATTAAACGAAAACTTGAAATCTGTAAGAGACGAGGCTAAAAATCAAAATAAAAAAATATTCGCTGCCATACACGAGCAAGCAAAACAAAGTAAAGCTATCGTCGAAGCTGCCGAGAGCAAAATAACTGAAAAGGTTGAATCTGCGGGGAGTTTGAGACCGCAATAGCATTAAACAACACACGCTTAACGGAATGTGAGACGCGTGTGCTAGCAGTAGAAGAACAGATGCAAGCGCAGACGACCGCGGTAAATGATTCAATGAACACCTATGAAAACAAATTAGAAATCTTAGAACAAAAAGTAAAACAAATACAACAGACTACTCCACTCGCAAACCAGGTCACTTACATATACAAAACACAGGACGACATTAACACGTATATGAAATTTTTTGCCCTCGAGCATGAAAATCCCATGCAATGCCAGCGTAATATGGAACACTTCGCTGAAAACCTTAGCGATGTTGACAAAATAAACTGGGTGGTGCGTCAGTTAAAGGGTACAGCGGCTGAATGGTTTTCGATCGTCCAAGATAAAATTGTGGTGTATGAAGATCTGGTTAACCACTTTAAAGCAAGGTATTGGAACGACGAAATCCAGCGGAAAGTACGCATACAGCTGGAGTTTGGTAAGTATACTCCAGGTAAGGGAAGTAAGGAGAAGTACCTGATCCAGCTTGTTGCCAAGGCGAAACACCTGGAGCCCGTTGTAGCAGAAGCTGAAATTGTCAGCAAACTGGCACATCATTTCAACAGAGGAATACAAGTGGCTGTAATTACACACGGAATTAAAACATTAGAAGACCTGCTGTTGTTAATATCAAAATGGGAGAATGTAGACGGGAATCCCGAAACATACAGTACACACACAAAGATAACCACCAATAATACACCAAAACAAAATGAATATAGAAGTAAGCAATGGAAAAAGCCGGATCGCGAACAAAAGTCACCCAAATCATGTAGTCATAAGGTCGCGACTGTAATCAAAGATAACACAGATAATGAAAACGGTCCAAAAAAAGAGTAAGGTTGCACGGCGTGAGACCGTGCAAAACAAATAAAAAAAATAATAATAATAATAAACAGAGTACCAGTCAGAATCAGAAAATCAATGAACACATAGAAAATAATAACATGAGTAGAACCTACTGTGTATCTGGTGTATACCCAAATGATGTACGTAATCAACTTATAAGTGACAGTAATGACGATGTAGTTAATATGCCTAGGGATAGTGATAAGTTAGATAGTAGATGTAATATAGTAAAAGCTAGGATAAATAACTGTAAGGGAAATGTTTTGATAGACAGTGGTGCTCAAATCTCATTGATCAGTGAAAAATTTATAA
Organism: Magicicada septendecula; assembly: GCA_034769895.1. Taxonomy (NCBI): domain Eukaryota; kingdom Metazoa; phylum Arthropoda; class Insecta; order Hemiptera; family Cicadidae; genus Magicicada; species Magicicada septendecula. The sequence goes on along the minus strand of CM068372.1, from coordinate 98,328,477 downwards.
ATAAGAACATTGTAGAGTTTAAGAAAGTACCGATATTACCTAATAATAATGCAACTATTAAGACAGCCACAAACGAAGTTCAAAAAGTAAATAAGCAAGCGTACATAACCATTTCATCGCAAGGTATGGAGCTTGAAACACCAGTATTAGTTGTTAAGGATTTAGTTTACAATGTAATCATAGGAACAGACACCTTAAAAAAAATAAATGCCATCATTGATTTTAGTAAAAACGAATTATCGTGTACAGTTAATAATTGTCAATATAAGATAACATTAGGAAATAATGACGTCGATAAGCAATCTGAAGCGGGTTACATTCACATAACCAAGCCTGTCGCGAAGGTGATTGTAAACAATAACAAAGATAACATGAATACTACAGATCAATTAAATGCTAGTCAACGGAACAAATTAAACCAGCTGATAAAGAGACATACGGAGACATTTCAAAACACCCACACTACTACACATGTATACACGCACGACATCCAGGTTACGGACGAAAATAAATTCGTACGTAAGACATATCCTATTCCTCTGCACTATCAGAAATTGGTGGATGAGGAAATCGATAAGATGTTGGGCGAGAACATCATCGAACGATCCAACAGCAATTTCTTTAACCCAATGGTGATCGTAAAGGAAAAAAATAACCAGATTAGGATATGTCTTGATATGCGAAATCTTAACAGCATCACGAAAAAATGTTTTGACTGCGCCCCTAATGCTGAAAACCTGTTTACCAAGTGCCAGGGTGTCCAATATATGTCTCGGTTGGATCTGAAAAGTGGTTTTTGGCAAATCCCATTGGCTCAGGAAAGCAGAAAGTTCACGGCAATTTTATATAAAAATAAATGCTACCAGTTCAAGGTAGTGCCCTTTGGTCTGGTAACCAGCCTGGCTGCAATGGTGAAATGCCTGGAATTAGCGTTGGGTCCTGAGGTGGAAGACTTCGTAAGTGTTTTCGTCGACGACATATTAGTTATATCGAAATCGTTTGATGAGCATTTGAAACACCTGGATATTGTTTTCAGTAAACTCCGTCAGGCCAACTTGGTACTTAACTATGAGAAATGCGAATTCGGTAAGTCTGAAATAAAATTTTTAGGACATATTATATCGGCGCAGGGTGTAAGTACGGACCCTAAAAAGATAGAATCCATCACGGGATTTCCTACACCTAAAAAAACGAAGGACGTTAGAGCATTCCTCGGACTTACTGGGTATTACCGTCGGTTCGCACCTGCGTATGCGAAGACAATAGAACCAATGTTGGAACTACTTCGGAAAAACACCAAATGGCGATGGGAAGCAAGACATGAAGAGGCATTTAATGCGGTGAAGGCCTTATTTAAAGAGAATCTACACGTGTTTCACCCGGAGAAGGAAGGGACATATGTTCTTAACTGTGAGATGCTTCGGATTATGCCGTTGGTGGAATTTTATATCAGAAAAATAAGAATGGTGATCTTAAAGTCATCGCCCATGTAAATCGGTCATTAAAAGGCGCTGAGCGAAACTATTTTACGGGCGAAAAAGAAATTTTAGCTATAGTATATTGTGTTAGTAAGTTTAGGTATTATTTAGTTGGTAAGCATTTTGAAATTTTATTGGATAACCAAGCTTTGTCGTTTTTATTAAAGTGTAAACTTGCAAATGCCCGAATGTCACGATGGATAATGGCTATGCAGGAATATGATTTTAGCATTAAGTACTGCAAGGCTAGCGACAACAAGTTGGCGGATACTTTGAGTCGTTATCCACCTGTTCATCAGGAGACTCATTCGGCAGATAAGAATGAGATACAAATCTTGGCGGTAAAGTATGCTTTACCAATTGAAATTAAAAATTATTTAAGAAACATAAATGTGGAACAACAACGTGACGACAAAATTAAGAAAATAATAAACGACATACAGATTACAGCAAGTCCAAAGTTCCAGATTGTTAACAATATTCTGTACAAACTGATTGACGGACAATGGAAAATTGTGATTCCCGACCATCTCATTGAGGAACTAACATGGGCATGCCATGAAAGCCTTTCTCATGCTGGTGCTTACAAATGCTACTTGACACTGCGGGAAAATTTTATATGGACGAACATGGCCAGGAAAGTTAAATCAGTACTTCGCACCTGCCACACCTGCCAGACAGCCAAACATCCTAATCAACACACATACGTGGAGATGGGTAACATCGTAATGCATGGAAAAAATGAATTACTATACATTGATTTTCTTGGACCATTACCACGTGCGGCGAGGGGGATGAGAAATCTGGTGGTGTGTACGGATGCCTTCACTAAGAATGTTAGTCTTTATGCGGTAGGTAGACCTACAACAGATGCGGTACTGAGAATAATTTTGGAAAAGTACATCCCAAAATATGGTCATGTGAAAAAGATCCTGTCTGACCAGGGTACGCAATTCCAGAATAAAAAATAGAAAGCCGAATTAGAGAAGAGGGGCATTCAAGCAGTTCTAACAGCCATTCGTAGACCCCAAGGGAATCTCGCTGAGAGGGTGAGTAGAGAACTTGGTCGTTTATTCAGGACTTATTGTAACAATAACCAAAGCAAGTGGCCAGAGTATCTCGAGTTTTTCGAGAAAGCCATAAACGGGTGTTACAATACCACGACCGGATATACACCATCAGAACTGCAGTCAGATGTCCAACGAAAAAGTGCCTGGAGTGATTATATAAAAAGGGTAGCCACTCAAAATGTGCCGACGCCAAGCGAAGTAAAGCGTTTGGATGCAAAGGAGAGGATAAGGAGTTCGCCGAACAGCGGTCAGAAAAATTTAATGCTGATCATAAGCTGCAATCGTTCAGAGTAGGCGAATTAATCTTATTAAAAGCTTTAAATGTAAATAGCAGTATTGATAATACCACGGCTAAGTTCAATAGACTTTACAATGGTCCATTTATGTTAACTGAACAAGTGGGAAAGCAAACCTACATTGTTACAAATCCAAATACTAGCAAAACTATCGGCAAATTTCATGCGTCGTCATTACGCAAGTACTATGTCAAAAATTAACGTTCACGTATATCTGCGTATATTAAAGTATGAATGTCATAACGTAATTGTTAAAGTAAATAAATTGTGTAAATTCGTGTTTGTTTGGACCATGTGGGTAAACATGTTGAATTGTGCGACTGGACAGTAGGGATTATGACGTCATGAACTGTAACTTATCTCTCTACCCTTGATCACAGATTATCAACCTCGTGCTTGTGTTTATTTATATTGGAGCTGACAGATGTCAGAATTTATTGGAAGTAAATGTTTTAGTTTAGCAAGAAGTATTTATTTGTTTATTTTGAGTTGATTATATGTTTTAAAAGGAAAGGAATTGGTATTATTTTGTAGTTACAAAAAAAATTTGTGTTTGTGTAAACAAAATTTTGTTTTTATCCGAGGAGGGGATATTCCTGCAATAGAACATTGCAGTGAGGGGAGATATAGCCAGGACTACATGCTGTTGTAACAGGTTGTGACGTTATAGACATGTTAATATTTGATTTCTGTCCAATTATGTAAATTAGATGTCAGGATTAATATAAGGATTGGGCAAAAGACTATTTGTATTAAAACGCCCTTATTTGTATTTGTGATTATGTCATGTGCGTGAAAATGGTGCGAGTGCGCGTGTAAATCGTATTTTGATGAATAGCTCATGTATAAATTAGCGTACCAAACTGAGATTTGGACAGCGCACGCATAGTAAATAGCGCTATATTCTCTTCGTGTCTGATGCTTGCTACGTGGAGTGCATATTGGGATTTTATTAGTAAAAAGCCGTTTCTAAAAAGTCCTTATCTTTTAGAAGGCAGAACAGTCTTAGATAAAATCTATACCTGCTGCTGCAAAAATCTGCAAATCATTTCAAGTAAGCATCTATCAGTTGTAGCCATCAATCGCATGATAAGCTGTTTCGACCAATCAGCGGCCCCAATTTTCCACTAAGATTGGGTCTCCGCCGGCGAATATAAAGTGAGATCTATCCTGCAGCTCGAAGTTTTCAAACGTGCTCTCTGCGCGAGTTATCCGTGCAGAAACGTGGTTTTGAACGAGTAATAAGGGTTAAATTTGCGACGAGTTACCCGTTGCTGTTACCTTGAAAGGGGACGAACTCATTATAAAAAAAAAATAATAAGCTATTCAATAGTGTTTAATCAGTGCTAGTATCGCGTGGATCAAGATTTCCGCTTAGGGAAGGTGTATCCACCCGGGATATTCCTTTTTTGATCGCGAGGACACCTCAAGACGCGGGAAGGTGCATGCTCAACGCACCAAAAATTAAATGAGATTATATTATAACCCAATTGTGCCCTGAGATTTAAATTAGACTGATTACGGGTGTGACGGCGTGCGCGCGTACAAGAGGAACCCCAGCGAAGCGGAAGTTGCAGAAAGGAGGTGACGATCCGAGGTGCAAAATTGCGGCGATTCACAAGACTGGTTGAAGACGTATCAACCCACGGAATCAACATTTCAAGTAACCAATTGACATTTCTTTTAAAAAATCAGATCAATCTGATTCAGAGACGATTTTGAATTAAAAAATAAATGTTTTGTGAACTACAAAGCATATAAAAATTTTTGTCTTAAAATATACAACCTTGCTCCAGATAACTGTTTATGTGTTCCATTTATTACTATGCCTGACATTTGTTTTGTCGCAATATATATTTATGTTCATTCACCAATCAATGAATTCATTCTTCATTCACCAATCAATGAATTCATTCTTCATTCACCAATCAATGAATTCATTCTTCATTTACCAATGTACAGATTATAAGTTAAATGTAGTCGCATTCATAAGCGAAGTTTTATATGTGTACTACGTTATTGACAACAAAGAAGTAGTTTCTATGGAAACTCAGCGGTTCCCATTTTCTATCACGCACCAGCGGTCGTTTTCAAATGTGCGACACGTCCATATAAACATTTTCAATGTTAAATCACGAAAGGTAACGAACGAGATAACCATAGTCTACGTGATTTCTTAGGCTATTTTTTTTTTTAGGTAATTAGTTATTTTCTATTTCCTAAAAGGCTGGAACATACAACTACACACACGTACATGTAACAATAAAAGGAAAAACTGATTGAACAACAATTTCAGAGAGTCTTAATTGTATGTTAGTGTTCGTACTGTTGTGTCTTGAATGTGTTGTTTTTAGCGTCGAAGCTAGTTATCCTTGTTACCGAAATATGTGACCATAATTGTAACTGCATTAACACAACTAAACATGCTCAAATCGTGCACATCCCTTATACATGTACTCCTCGTAGATTATATTCTGTATTTATGCTGGCTTTCTTCTAGAAGGACAAGCAGCATATGAGGTGGTATGAACTCTTAGTCGCATCGTGTTCTACCCTGAGGTGTCGAGGAGTTGCAAAGAGATCGCACCAAAAATTTCCGTCCGGCTTTCTTTCTTTGAATAAGTGTGGTCTTGAGTGTGGAGGTTATTGGCCTACAGCACCCATACTTTGGTGGAGGGGATTCCTTCTGTGCATCCAAGCCTACATGGAGTTGCTTCAGCTGCCTGATATAATGGCTAAGTCTACTCCTTGGGAGGACGTACTCTTGCACCGACCAGTTTGTAACTCCTGGAAGAGAATGTCATTTACTACATTTCTCTACTATAAGCTATGGTTATATCGCCAATACTCGGTCGTCAAAGCCTCGTCAGTGGTAATATGTTCGCTGGATGTTAAGACAATCGCTCGGGAAGGTGAGGTTGACAGTTGTATGGGAGAGGCTAATTGAGACGCACGCCATACCTTACACCACGGTATGAACTACAGATATGAATATTTAGACAAGTTTTCCTAAACAAATGGGTGATTATAGACGAATTACAGAAATAACAGTTACAGAGACAACAGGTGGATACTAAGCCACATTGTCTGGAACATCAAGTGGCTTTCAGGAACAGAGGAGAAAAAAGACTGTTGTCCCTTTAGATAGATATATTTAGGAAAATGTTAAAACTAAGTTGAATTTATCAACACTGAAGCAAATAAAACTAGATATCAGAACAATACTATATGAGATATTATTAAAATTATACAAAAATTTGAGAAATCCTTTATGGTTATGGGAATTAAAAGGCTCACTTCATTATTAGACAAGACAAGGCATAGGAGAAGGCTTACCACTTGTCTTATTATCCTGAAATACTGTGGGTTCGCCTGTTTATGTCCACACAATAGAGTCACGAGAGTTCGAGACTTGATAATTCAATGTTCCACTTAATCTGAATAATAAACTCAATTTTATTTTCATTTTTTTACTACAAAATATTTGTTTAAATCAATAAAGTAGTGGAAATTTATAAACTTTTTTTGATGGATTTGTATAGACAACTTTAAAAAACAAACAAACATTAAGTAAGAAATTTATGTTGACCCCACAAAAGAAGAGATGTAAAATCAGTTGAACCCAATTGATGACTCGTTGGGCACTTGGTGAAACATATTGTAACTAAAATAAATAGTACCTCGCTCCTTTTAAGCCCCGCGATGGAAGCCAATTTGTAATAATTTAAAAAGACTCTTTACTCTTACCGTTTAGGATTGGTCAAATGTCACACGTTGGTTGCATCAATTTGTATAATAATTGTATTCCTCGACTATTTTGTATATAATAATTTCCCTTTTATTTTAAAATAAAGAATTATTTATCTGAATCTCAGGGTTAACATACAAGTAACTTATAGTTAAAGTCTGGTACAAGTTACACATAGAACATACAATATAATATTTATGCATGAGACTTGGTAATATGGTGTTGTGAATGTCTGTTGAATGGTTGTGGGTTCTTTGGATCATACAAGAAACTATAACAAAAAACTCTTACTATTAATGACTATTGTATACTAGTGTACAAAAATAATTCACAATTATAATGTTTTTATATTGTTTTTTAGTTACTGTTTTTGTTGTAATTCAATCTTTACTGTCGTAATGTTAGTTCGAATATTTGATTTAGTCTTGGAGTGATCTCACCAATCTAGCAGTTTTCTTAAAGGATTTATTGATTGATTCTTTACTCCTGAACATCTGGTTTTTTGGTCTCTTGATTAAAACATCAATCTTCTAGGTTTTGCATTGTTTTTCCTGGTCATCTCATCTTTTATTTGCCTTCAATTTGTATCAAATTCAGCAGTAATTTTTACACGTTCTGTCTTGCAATTAGAAATTTTCAACAATCCCCTCCTTCTACTAAAATACTAATTTCTTTAGTTAAGGCCTTGCCTATATGTTATGGGTCACTGGTTCGGTTTCTCAATTTCTAATTAATAATATTCGGTCGGTTGAACTTCATTTTTTCTTCCTTACACTATATTATTATAAGTTTTTAATGTAAAATTTTATATTTTTCAATTAGTTACTTTGTCTTGTTTCAATATATGTGTTATATATCTGGTTCATATAGATTATATACTTCTTCAACGTTCATATTTTAATTATACTTAATCACTCTCTTCATACATGATTCTTTCTTTTTAACATATTTCACTGTTATTTTCACATCTTAACACTGTCACACAATATAACTTTTAGAATTACAGTTTGACATGATTATATTTGTAACACTTATATCATTCACTTTCTATAGTTTTTCTTTTTTGATATATAAAATAACAGTCTGAGGTGCGCAGGCCTACTCCTAGTTAAATGGGTTTATTCACCATATCGGATTTCTTACATACTAGTTTTACATACTTATATATTATATTCCTATTTATAAATTACTATTTACATCTTTGTCATGGGATCTTTAACTTCTGGGTATTTTGGTCATCATCAGTCATTGTTTGTCACAATCATTAAATTATCTATTTCCTGAGTTCATTCTCTATTTTCTAATTATTTATTTACTATTATTATTTCTCTTTTTTTCAGATTATCTTTTATTCCTGAAAATGATTAATTATTCTTAAATAATACATTGTGTCTTCATTTCTGTATTTATGAAGTTCATTTTATTTTTATTTTTTTATTACTCAAAGGATTGCGTTTATGCATATATTACCGTGAATTTTGATGGTACATTTGTTTTTCTTTTGAGGTGTATTTTTTGTTACGTTATATATTGCCCCCAACACAAAAGTGATTATTTCGGAATACCAAAATTTTTTTAATGATGAAATAATAACTTATTCTCCTAAGAATATGTCTATACCTCTCATTTTTCTATCTGCTTCTATACCTTGTTCTTACTTAATTGAGCTTCTGTTTTCTATTTTATTCCTTACTAATTCGTTGTCTTTGATCTGATATTATGTTTTCTCTCCTGGTGTGTTATCCCTGGAATATTTAATCTCCCTAACTATTTTCACTAACATGTGAGTTGGTACGGTTCGGAGGGGCTCTCTTGGCTACCATTACTCCGCCGTCCACACTATATTTACTGAGATCAGAGGAACATCATCTCTGCTCAGACAAATGATTGCTGGAACATTTCCACAAACAATCGTTATATATAAAACCTTAAAAGTAGTCAACTTGTGACTAATAAAAAAGTACTCTTTGGCTAATTCACAGTGTTGTTGTTCAGATCTGATTATTTTTTCCTTCTTAGCTATTCATTCTTGTCCTGTAGTTATTTGTGAGGCAATGTTGTTGACAGATATTATTCGTATATTTCTTTTTTTTTCTCTTGATTAATCTCATTCCTAATAAAATTCAAATAGTAGTTTGTTCTAATTGTTATTATTCGAATGGTTCTCATTGTAATTATGGTTATTAAAGTAGTCATTATAGTCCTTGTTTTTAATGTCTTGTCTTATTAATTACCCTAAATTGGTTCTTCTTATTTAATGATTAGTTTATTTTAATTTTTTTTTTCTTAGTTGATTTGCTTTTTGCCAATATCTTAAAAATCTGTCCCTTTTTTTTATGGTGTATTAGTGCTTAATTTATCCGTGGTCGATTATTTCAATTGCCGCAATTATTCGGATTATTATTGTGAACGGTATTATTCTGGTCCCTCTTGTTTCTTGGTCTTTAACAATTTTCTCTTCAGTCCCTTTTACATTTCTCGCTATTACTTTGTACAGTGGAGTCGCAATTAACCGAGGTAATGTGGACTGAGACCTCCTCGGATAATCAAAAACTCGGACAAAACGGACGGTTCAAAGAAAAATTGCATTACTATAAGCTCTTTTCTTCTATTGCACCTATTTGCTGTAATACATGTAATTGCTTCATATTGTAAGTGAAACTTTGCCAATAATTTGCCACAAAAACATTTAATAATTGGAAAAAAAAGAAAAATAAGAAACTGAGCCGATTCTATGAATTACGTAATCCTTTATTAATTACACTAAGCGGCAAAAACAGTAACAGTACAACTCTCGTCAGATTAAAATCTTAAACAATTAAATCTCATAATTTCTTAAAAAGCCTTTTAACAGTTTTTGCTTGATAGCGCTACCTGTCTTCTTTGACACCATACTGCTCAGATGCCACAGAACCAGAATGTCAGCTGGTGACGTGTCTTCTTGTTGCTCGGCGTACAACAATGCCCTCTCAATTGCACTTAAGCCGTCAGCGTGACTTATCTTTTTCTCCACAGTAGTAGTGTCATCTTCTTCATCGTCGCTGTTTTTATTTTGAATAATCAAATTTACAATGGCCTCTTCGGATAGTTCACATAGTTCTTCGTCATTCATCCAGTTGTTAACGTCTTGATTTGTCACTGCCTTAGTAACTGGTAGCTGAGCTAAAAGTTCCACTAGTTCTACATTATCTTCACCGTCGTTTGCGTTTTCCTTTTTGGCGAAATGTTTTTATAGCTTTTCAGGACATTAGATTCTTTCACATCGTCCCATGATTCCGCCAGCCAATAAATCACAGCTTTTAGGTTAATTTATTTCAGACTTTCGACAACTGTTTTACCATTATTTCTTGCTTTAGGCTCGGATAACACAGAAGCTCGGTTAACCGAGACTCGGTTAATCGCGACTCCACTGTACTTCAATTTTTCTACCACAGAATTTTTATTTGTATCGATGCCTACATCAATCATTTTACCATCTAGGTTCCTAAACAAATATTTCAATGGTATACCAATGATCGATGACATCACTGACTTTTTATTAAGCATTTCTTTTTCTGGTGTATTTAATTTAACTATGGATTTTCTTAAGGTTTTACTCCCTGTTTGGTTGTGAGTCCCTTTGAAAGTTTCTGTTAAGCTCTTTCTGTTATTTTTAAAATTACTTATTTCTCTATGTTCCGTACTTAGGATGTTAAGTACATTAACTAGTCCATTGTTCATCATCTCCAACTCTTCCCGTGTTTTTATTAGTTTCTTTTGATGCATTTGTGTCATTTTCTTCGTCTTCATTTCCATGTGCTTAATATTCTCTTTGTTCCTGTTATGTTTATTTTCAGATAACAATGCTCTGTTGTCTTCTTTATTTTCTATTTCCTTCCTACTATCTTCTTTTTCTGATTTACTTGTTCCGTGTTTTATCGTTATTTTCTTTTATTGTTTCTATTGACTGTTTCCTATCATTTCTTAATTCTTTCCTCAACTGTTGATGATGATCATCCATTTTCTGCATCATTCGTTTCAAGAATTCCATTATGTCATCCATGGTCACGTTCTTTGCTTATTCCGGCATTTTCGTCTGTTGTTTCACTTCACTATCCATAATTGCACCGGCTTCATTTTCTTGCCTATCTCCTTCGTCTCTGATATTTCTTTTCAAACTTCTGTAATGGGTTCTTCGAATTTTTCACCCATTTCGTCACTCAGTTGTTGATTAGTTTCTTTTTGAAGAATCTCTTTTTCTTTTTCTAGTTTGGTTATTTCTTAATTCAATCGTGTTTCAAGCTCACTACTTTTGCGATGTGACAGAAACATATCATTTTTTGTTTTCTCCAGTTCCTGAGTAATATCAACTAATTTTGTTTCACTTGTTGCCAATTCTTCATCCACTTCAAGTTTTTCATTCATTATGTTTGCAATATCTTCTTTCAAAATCAGAATTTCCTTGTTTTTATTTGTCAAGTGATTATTGACTTCTCCTTGCTTTTCATTCAGTTTACTTACACTGTCAGTTAGGTCTACAATTTTGTTCTTTAGCTGTGATATTATAGCATCTTTTTTGGCAATACATTTGTGATACTGTTTAGTTTTCTCTGTGTCTTGTGTTTCACTGTCTTGTAATTGTCTTAAATTTAGTTTCCATTTCTTTTAAATCACTGACATTCACTTGCAAACTATTACATTCACTTTCTAAACTTTGTATTCTACCTTTCAATTCTGATTCTATTTTATCTGAGGCTTCCTTATTTAATTCGTCTGCTTTACGTAAGTTATCTTTATCTTTTGTAGCATCTTCAAACTTCTTTTGCATAATTAAATGTTGTTCTTCTAATGATTTTAGTTTTACATTAACTTCATTTGCTAACTTCCTTGTGTCATTCAGCTTTTTAACCATTTCTTGTGTATCGTCTTCTATTTGCTCCACTTTTTTACGTTCATCTTCCATTATCTGTTTACGATCATTAATTTCTTCTTCCTTCCACCGTTCTATTTGTCTATTGGATAATTCTGTATTTTGTTTTATCCCTTCCTACCGGGTTTCTATTCTTTGTCGTCCTATTTGGTTTGACTGCTCTTTTATCAGTTTCCTTTCCCTTTCCATTGGTTCTTTCCACCATTCTCTGTTCTTCATTAATTCTTCTCTTTGTCTTACCTCCTCTCTTATCTGTTTCTTTTCCTTTTCCATTTGTTGTCTTATTTCCTCACCATTTTGGTTTAATAATCTCATTATTGTATCCATGTCCATGTTCTTTGTTTGTTTTTTGTATGATCGCCAGCTATAAATAATAATCTAGCCCTCAAGTTTGTCGCCAATTTGTAGAATATAAATAGTATCTCGCTCTTTTTAAGCCCCCACGATGGAAGCCAATTTGTAATCTACAAGTATCTCGCTCTACTTTCTTTTTGTTCTTTTACTATGAACAATTATTTATTTTTCTGTTAGGCCCCACGTTTGTGTGCCAATTTGTAATATTTAAAAAGACTCTTTACTCTTACCGTTTAGGATTGGTCAAATGTCACACGTTGGTTGCATCAATTTGTATAATAACTGTAGCCTATTCCTCGACTATTTTGTATATAATAATTTCCCTTTTATTTTAAAACAAAGAATTATTTATCTGAATCTCAGGGTTAACATACAAGTATAGTTAAAGTCTGGTACAATTTATACATAGAACATACAATATAATATTTATGCATGAGACTTGGTAATATGGTGTTGTGAATGTCTGTTGAATGGTTGTGGGTTCTTTGGATCATACAAGAAACTATAACAAAAAACTCTTACTATTAATGACTATTGTATACTAGTGTACAAAAATAATTCACAATTATAATGTTTTATATTGTTTTTTAGTTATTGTTTTTGTTGTAATTCAACCTTTACTGTCATAATGTTAGTTCGAATATTTGATTTAGTCTTGAAGTGATCTCACCAATCTAGCAGTTTTCTTAAAGGATTATTGGTTGATTCTTTACTCCTGGACATCTGGTTTTTTGGTCTCTTGATTAAAACAGCATTCTTCTAGGTTTTGCATTGTTTTTCCTGGTCATCTCATCTTTTATTGGTCTTCAATTTGTATCAAATTTAGCAGTAATTTTTTACACATTCTGTCTTGCAAGTAGAAATTTTCAACAATCCCCTCCTTCTGCTAAAACACTAATTTCTTTAGTTAAGGCCTTGCCTATATGTTATGGGTCACAGGTTCGGTTTCCCAATTTCTAATTAATAATATTCGGTTGAACTTTATTTTTTCTTCCTTACACAATATTATTATAAGTTTTTAATGTAAAATTTTATATTTTTCAATTAGTTACTTTGTCTTGTTTCACTATATGTGTTATATACCTGGTTCATATAGAGTATATACTTCTTCAACGTTCATATTTTAATTATACTTAATCACTCTCTTCATACATGATTCTTTCTTTTTAACATATTTCACTGTTATTTTCACTTCTTAACACTGTCACACAATATAACTTTTAGAATTACAGTTTGACATGATTATATTTGTAAACACTTATATCATTCACTTTCTATAGTTTTTCTTTTTTAATATATAAAATAACGGTCTGAGGTGCGCAGGCCTACTCCTAGTTAAATGGGTTTATTCACCATATCGGATTTCTTACATACTAGTTTTACATACTTATATATTATATTCCTATTTATAAATTACTATTTACATCTTTGTCATGGGATCTTTAACTTCTGGGTATTTTGGTCATCATCAGTCATTGTTTGTCACAATCATTAAATTATCTATTTCCTGAGTTCATTCTCTATTTTCTAATTATTTATTTACTATTATTATTTCTCTTTTTTTCAGATTATCTTTTATTCCTGAAAATGATTAATTATTCTTAAATAATACATTGTGTCTTCATTTCTGTATTTATGAAGTTCATTTATTTTTTATTTTTTTATTACTCAAAGGATTGCGTTTATGCATATATTACCGTGAATTTTGATGGTACATTTGTTTTTCTTTTGAGGTGTATTTGTTGTTATGTTATAATATTAATACAAAGGTTTATATAAATATATACACTTTGTACGTTTCACAGATTTTATTTAACTCTGACAGCTGTTTCAGCTTATCAAGCTATTGTCAAAGAGATCAGTGAACAAACTAAACTAAGCAAAGGATGTTATGGTGGTGAACATATGTTTAGGGCGTGTATTTGGACATGTGTGGGGTGTGATGATGGAGGAGGTTGGACAAGCTGAAGAAAGGTCAAGGTACATTATGACACTGAGAAAGAAATTGACGTTGAAGAGTGGTTAAACAGTGATGAACAGTTTGAAATTGTTACAGGTACTGTATTGAAATTATAGAAGTAAACATAGTGGTCAAGATGGCAAGGATGACGAACATGAAATAGAAACTGTACAAGCAGGCAAGGTTAATCCTAGTGGCAGAACAGCACCCATGGAAATGCACTATGTTACGTAGACAATAGGGGGGATGGATACTAAGCCAGCTGTCATTCTAGCATTAAAAAGATTATGTCATGTAGCAGCAAGAAAAAATTCCAGTATTCAAGAAGAAAAAACTATTGACAGCTTTTATACCCTTCTTGTAAATAAAGCTATTATACTACATCCTTCACCTAACAAGTCAATAATTTATGAAAGATTCATTAATTTTGTCTGAGGCTTTCACGGTCGGCATCTATGTTATTAAAATTGCTTTTTGCCAGATTGTAAGGCCATGGTCCACAGTTGTTCATCGCAGACGTTTCAACAGTGCCTTCAACGCCCATCTTCAGTGCTAAAAAGGGTACACACACTGACTCAGATGTCACAGTACTGTTGTTAAGGCTAGTGGCCCTAAGAAGGACACCCATATTTTATAGACTCCGAAAGTTTATAAATGTGGGTGTCCATTTTCAGGCACTGTTTGTTTTCCATAATTCCAAACAATCTGAGATTCCGATGAACCAAGCTACTGTGTTATTATCCAGAATAATTTTCACTGAGCAAAAAATGTTATGCCACTTTTCTTTTAACCCATACTTGTTTGATCATTGTAATTCTCTTTTTAACTACAGTACAACCTCTCTAGTCCGACCCTCGGCTGGTCTGACGCTCCGGTTGGTCCGACCGCGGCTCAGGAACCGACTTGTTGATGACTCACCAGCTTGTTTACATATACTTGTCAGTTGTTTTGCTGCCTCAGTGAGCCGGCATCTAGTGTTTAGTGCGTGCTAATTACTCGTCCTGTGTGAATTGGTGTACGTAGTAATTGGTGACAGTTTTAGTGTTTACAAATTTTTTTTTTCACTTTTAATACTGTGTGTACATACTGTTGTAGTTATTGCATTATGTCAGGAGCAAAATGTAAACACGTTACTCTTCCTTTAAGTAAAAAATTAAAAGTGCTACAGAGACTGGACAAGGGGGAATCACTCCAAAAAATTGCTAAGGAACTCAATGTGGGAGTTACTACAATAAAAGACTGGAGGAAAAATTGAAAGGATATTGAATCTTGTACGGTGACGGTAGAGGGCGAGAAAGCACTAAAAAGTCGCTAAACACTAAAAAAGCCAAAATTGGAACTGCTAGACAACGCGTTATGGATATAGTTTTACCAAGAAAGGAGGAAAGGAACCCCGCTATCTGGGCCTATTGTCAAAGAAAAGGCACTAATTCTGCACAAAAAATTGGAAGTTGAAGGTGAGTTTACAGCTAGTGAAGGTTGGTTAGATCGGTGGAAAACCCGTCATGGCGTTAGATGTGTCGCAATATCAGGTGAAAAACTATTAGCTGATGATGAGACAGCAAAAGTTTTCTTTGAAATTTAAAAAAATTGTTGAAGAAAATGAATTGGCACCTGACCAAGTCTATAATATAGATGAAACTGGCCTAAACTATAGAATGTTACTGACAAAAAAACTTGCTGCATCAAATGGGACTGTGATACTAGGATCAAAACTTGCCAAAGACAGGCTACCCGCTGCTACTTGCAGCAATGCTAACGGTATACACAAGCTTCCGCTTTTTGTCATTGGCAAGTCCAAAACGCCAAGGGCGCTCAAGAACATTAATTTATCATCGCTACCAGTTTATTACCGCAACCAAAAATCAGCTTGGATGGACTATACACTTTTTAAGTCATGGTTTTTTGACAAATTTGTGCCTGCTGTTGAAAAAAACTTAAAGGCCCAAAAACTTCCTGTTCACGCTCTGTTGTTGTTAGATAACGCACCATCACACCCTTCTGAAGAAGAATTGATAAAAGGAGAAATAAACGCTGCATTCCTTCAACCCAATGTAACTTCCCTTATCCAACCAATGGATCAAGGAGTGATCAAGTGGCTGAAAAAACGTTATCGCCGGAAGTACATCAGCTCGATTTTGGAAAAGACAGGAGAAGGCTGTAACTTCTTTGAAGCTATGAAATCTCTTAGTATCAAAGATGCAATTTACACAATAGCCGAGTCATGGGATGAAATGAAACCTGACACACTGCAAAAATCTTGGCGTAAACTTTGGCCGGAAGTGATGATCGAGTGTGAACAAACTGGGAATGAGCAAGACACAGACACGCCAGAAATTGTCAACGACTTATAAACTTTGCACCATGATATCCAAGCAAATGACATTGATGAGTGGATTGCTAAATGTGATGAAGATTGTGAAACAAATGAAGAACTAAATGACGATCAGATCGTTGCCGCTGTTTCGCAAGTTGATGAAGACCCTGATGATAATGACGAACCACCTGCCCGTGTATCGCATACGGAAGCCAAGAAAGCTTTTGATGTTGCTCTTCGGTACATCGAACAGAACTCGTCCTGTACACCTATGGATATCTTGTGGATCAAGAAATGGAGGAACATTGCAGCTAAGTCTAGACAGTCGTCTGCCAAACAAAAGAACATTACCGATTTTTTTCACCAATAAAATGTGTTTCTAGTTTTTTATTATACTATTGCTGGACTGTACATATTATCATTTATTGTACATAACCAATCATATAGCCTGGTAGCCTACTGTGTAAGTTTTATTTTATTTTAGACTGTCTCATTTAATGAAATAATAAACATTTTGTATTCTTCTGATAATCCGACCTTTTTTGCGTTCCGACCATACCTCCAGTCCCACAGGTGACGGATTAGCGAGGTTCTACTGTAATAGCAAACAGTATTTGACAGCCCTGACCTAGCTTTGCATGTTTGTAAACTCTGTGAATTACTTATAACTGTCTATTATTTCTCAGTTTCTAAACCACATGCTGAGAGTTGGATTGCTTGTTATATACTAGATACATTTATATAGTTAAAATAAACAATTGAAAGAATGAGTGATAACAGGGTTCACACAAAATTTTCAAAATTAATTTCCCTGACAGTTTCTAGAGATTTCCCTGACATGCGAAAGTTCAGAAAAATTACACACATTTTTAAAATAATTATTTTTTAGTAACTAGGCCTACAATACATTTATATTACATATAAAATATAAAGCACAATTAGAGTATTATTAAACATGGAAACATACACTTAACATTTAAATATCAAAAAGTAAACATTGTTTTGATTATACAAAACAATGAATGTCTTATTTAACAAGACAGGAAAGCTTTGTGCCGAAGTGTTCGGCATAATTTAAAAATCGCGCTGAGGCTAACCGAGGCAGTGGTTGTAGGCGTCGGCGCCAATGACGTTTGATAGGTGAGCGGCGATTCAATAATGCAGGCTGCCGGTCAGCTGATAAACAGTCCGTTGCAAGTTAAACCGAGGCCTCGTGGCAAATTGAAAAACGCGAGTCTGCCTCATTTCCAATTTCGCTCTCCTCGGTACTGGTGTCTGACGGCCTTGGAAGGAATTTCTGCCACCGCTACATTCTTTCTATATTATGTGTCACTGATCGAAGGTGTCTCAGGGTCCTTGATCCGCCAGGAGGAAGGGGGAGGCTGAAATGGTGACCTGACCATCTATCACCATCGGCAGGGATGTCGACCGAGAGCTCCCCAACGCCGTCGTACACACCCATGCTCCAGGAGATTAGGAGGACAGTCGCCCTAAGGAAAGTGAACCACAGTTTCCAGCTCACCAACAACCTTGCTAGTCATCATCATCACAGGCGGTAACATCAACCAGTGTTAAAATACAGGTGGGAAATTTCCAATTATACAGTTTCAACAGTTGCTACACTTTTGGTGCTCGAAGCAAACATGGACATGCTTATTCAATATATGGACTATATTTTCAATTTATAATTGCCAGAATTGTGTGAGAACAAGCCTAATCAATGCATAATTTTGTTTCACTTAGCCTGTGTTAAAAAGGGCATTCACTTTTGTGTTCCCTGCTTATTTACAGTGTTAAAATTACTTTCATTTCTGTTATAACAGCACATTGAATATATATACATATATTTTCTAGAAAATGAAAAACAATGAATGTTAAAGGCATTAAGCAATGAAACAGATCAACTTGTTAGAACTAGCCCTGTAAAAATATATATATGGGCTGCCATCATAAAGAGGGGCAATTTAAGTCCCAAGCTTGTAACGAAATAATTGTAATATTTTTAGTATTAAAAATGGTATATATTTCATAAATGATTGTTTTGAAAGCATTATACCCACTTACCTGTTGAAAAAAGCAATAAAACATAACAAAAACGAATTATGTAATGACGTTTTGTCCAATCGGTCACTGTCCCTACCTTGAACATACAAGTTTTCTTACGAAAAAAATATAAATATGAAACGTTTTATTGTGAATTTGTATAATGAATTAATAATACACTTTCCATAAAATGGAATACAGCTGAAATTATATACCACGAACATGTCAAAAATTATTAAATTATTATTTTAATGTAAATAATGAAGTCTCCGAAAATCGTAACCAAGCGACGCGAATTTAAAACTCCTGCCAAAAGTTCAAAAGAAGAAGAGCGCATTATATCCAGCAGTTAGTTCCATTGTGTGATAAATGCTTTCGTTAGTACATGTGGGTTGTTTACAGTTTATCTTTAATAGTTTCGAGAAAATATAAAAAGTTTTGGTAAGTATTTTACAGTATGTCTAATATGTGTCCTATCGGTCACTTTAATATCTTTACAGTAATAATATTACGTGTGAATTTTTAATTATGTAAATGAACTGCCACGAAAAGCCGCAAGCCTAACCTCAAAACGAGTCACGAGACAAGCAACGGCAGCGAGTTGACACAAAATAAGTGCCGAATGTCCAATCGGTCACGCATCCGAGTGAGACATAGTGCGACCGATAGGACAGGTTGCTCCATGTTCTTTATGAATGCTGTGACAATTATGCTTTAGGGACGAATAATAGTATTCTAAAGCATTTCTAGCCGAATTAATATTTCTTTTTCAGAACTGTTAATAAATTAAGCTATTTTATAAATATCTATTATTTCGAGTATGACAAACTTTGCAATAATGTGTGCTGCAAAATAATATAAAACACTATTAAAAATATGAGTCAAAACTACTGTATTTCATTTCTGAACTTACTCATTTAAAATTTTTGATTGTCTGTATAATCTAGCCTACCAATTCTTTTTTCAATATAATAGCAATTTTAAAAGCTGAAAAATTTGATACGCTCTTAACTAAATTTATCTGAAACTTGCCACTTGTTTAGTGTACGACTAAAGGTAACAGAAGGCTTGTCTTGTTTAAATTGTTGTTTCTTTTACAAAAAAATAAATATTGAAAAATAACTGACTTACAAATATTTTGCTGCAGTATTGTTTTACTTTTGTGTCACAGGTAACTCTCAGTTGTCATGATACTCTTCATTTGTGACTTTGATCTTTAATTGATTAAACTTATTCTAATCAATCTCTGCATAATTTATTTAGCATAATACATTCCAACAGTTACTATAGTTATTTAATACGTTTATTGACATCACATCATTGTTTGTCCAATCGGTCACGGCCACGATTCGGATAATTTCAAATTTAATCCGAGAAATTTTGTTCATTTTCACTTTTGGTGATATTATACAACACTGATTGTTACTATGCTGATGTGTTTGGAAATATCTCTTGGTATGAGGTTAGTTTATTGTTAAAGTTGCCTTTGTAAACACAACCAAACTGAAATTGTTAATATTTTATTGAAAATTTCCTTAAAAATAAAAACAAATATATAGCAATTTCACCAGAGGTCAGTTAATGACAATGAATTTTAATTTTAACCGGTCCAGCTGTTCTTGATACCCTTTCCTTTTCTTGGAATGCCTTATTCTCCCTTTGGAAATATTTGCTTTAAGTATTTTATTGGTTATAGTCTTCTGTGTTGTAGCACATTTCTTCTCTTCGTCCATCTTCATGAAGCTCCTTCGGTATTCCTTCCTATAGGTCCCTTCTTCACGGTTGGTGACTGGGAAATAAATCATATTAACTAGACCACTTCGAGTCATTTCGATTAATTCCTTTGTTACCCTAGTCTTCTTTGGGCGTAATATTCTTCTTATCTTCGCCTCCTTTTCTTCCGTTTTCTTAATTATTTTGTTCCTTTCTTCATGAATTTTAATTTTCAAATTCACTTGTTCGGTGTTTTTATTTCCGGGTAATTCTTTTGTCTCCACTTGATCATCACACATTGGCAGATTATTTTGTTCTAATTCTTCCTTCTCTGCTACTAACTCTTCCGCTTCCTTAATTACCTGAGTGTTCTCTATACTTCCGGTATTGATCTCCTTATATTGAACATCTTCCTGATTTCTGTCAAACTCATTTTCAGATAATAATGTATTTGAGTCCCCTTCATTCTCATTTTGTTCGACCTCATCTTCAGGTAGCAATTCTTCTATGGTTTCATCATTGGGTACTTCTTCAGTCTCTGAGTTGTTGTCGTTTGGTAATTCTCCTCTTGTTGTCTGACCCACTTCTCCCGTATATTTCTTATTCATTTCATCCATTTTCTGGCTAATCTTATTTAATGCGGTATTCAACTCTTCTCTTAAGGCTCTGCCGCTGTCTTCTATTTTATTGTTTAACGTGTCCATGGCTCTATGGGTATTGTCGATCTTTTTATTCAAGTCTTCCTTCAGTGACTCCATACTTTTACTAATAGACTCCATATTTTTATTTAAGTCACGATGATTCTCCTTCATGGACTCTATATTCTTATTTAATAACTCGATATTCTTCTGATTCTCTTCCCGGGATTTCCTACCGTCTTCTTTTAACGACTCGTGATTTTTATTCGCGGTTTCTTCCATCTTCCTCTGGTTATCTTCCATCATTGTTCTTATCATCTCGAACATGCTCATATCGCCTGGTTGTGGGATTCCTTCAGGTCGTCTGGGTCGGTTGTCAACCCTCATTTCTACTTCCGGTTCTACCTGGGGTGTTTCTTCAGGTCGAGTTTCTATATTATTAATGGTAATGACTTCCATTTCGTGTATGGGTTGTGCTTCATCTGTCTCTGTATTTGGTTGTACTTCTCCTACCCGACTGTCCTTATACCTTGTGTCGTATTGATGTGTGTGTGGCATGTTTGTTCTTTTGTGTCTACCGGGCTGTTTATCAATATAAAAAATATTTTTATTTAATATTTTTTCCAGCCACACTAGTTGGTGCGCCAATTTGTAATCAAACAAAAAGCTGATGATTTAATGTTTATATTTGAAATATTATTTGAAATATTAAAGGTTGTAGTTGTTGAAAATTTAAAGTTACTAATTTTATAAAGCAATTTAAAATGTAACATTCGAGGTTACTAAAAGTGTGTTTACAATTGTAGAATTATAATTGTCTGAAAAGAATTCCCTTAGATAACAAAATAAAATAGTTGCGTTAATATTATTTAAACACTAACGTTACTTAAATTTAAAAATAAAGTGTACTAGCAGGTCGCTTGTTGTTGGTGACCGTCTTGATGATACTAGCTGTGAAACTCCTCCTCCAGGTTGATAATCGTCTAAGTATGTAAAGTCTAGTAATGTCTGGACAATAGAATAAATATAATACACTTTCACGTACCTGTTCGTGATTTCTGGAAGTTCAATAAGCTGCCAAGACGGTTTACAAAACCAACTCACTTTATCTACAAGGTTAGGTGACCTTGTTTAATAATGGGCGCCACACAGGTTTATTTTGGGAAAATCCCGTGGAAAACCCGTTAATAAAATCAAATAATAATTTTGAATAGTTAAAATGGTGTTTGTTGCCCTTATGGCAATGCAATTCAACAATATTTAATCACAACAGAAGGTTGTTTTGATTCTTCTAAATGAATTATTTATCTACTTTTTCGAAATAAATTAAGTCGAGTTATACTGTTAATAATGGGGTTTTATTCATACCCTGGATAGAGAATTCAAACAAATATAATTAAAAGAATACAATGATGTACAATTGCAAATATCTAGTTATATACCCGATACAATTGGCTCAGAGCATAAGCAATGATTCTGGTTAAGTCCAGATACTCTTTACTTTAAACATTAATATTATATAAATCTCAGGCGTAAGTTCTTTGAAACACAAAAAAGAATGCTCATGCCTACACAATAGCTAATGATTTTCTGATATAATATAGACTAGCAATGCCTTTGAGGTTGCTGATATAAAATAAAAATAAAAATAACCTATTTTATAGGTTATGCGTTCGTAACGCTTGATTCATGAATTACAAAGTTATATTTTGAGATCACTTATAACTAACATTCAACTTAGCTAGTATTGACAAATCCATTAAATAAATTTAGACATGGTGTAGTACAGAAAAATGTTTCAGTGTTATGCGTCAGTACAGGTTTGTTGATCAAAACATACAGGTTATGGCGCTCGGAGTAATGAATAAATTGTTACACTGTTACCTTTTGTTTTAATCCTTCGATTAACACATCAATGATCGGATTATAATGATCATCGTTATCCACTACACACGCACATGAACAGAGAAAATTGGTTCGCTTTTAACTAAAAGAACCATATATGACATTATTTAATTATTTCTTCTGTTCGTTATTTTTCCCGCACTAAATGAAATAATACTGCACTTAAACGCACTGATCCTTTGTAGAATGTCTTGAAGTTATCTTTGGTTATTGCCGAAATGTTTCTGTTGATGCACTGTTGTAATGACGCTATCAGTTATTAAAATTTTGATGAAACCAGCGTACCTTCCACGCTGAATGAAATTAAGAAGTGTCTGATGAAAATCTGCTGCAGTCCTTATATACCCGATCGTTTGATCGGCTTTAGGCGATTGTATTAATTACTAAGCTATTTTTTTATTGGCTTAGCCAGGTGTGATGAACGTGACGTATTGTCTTTCCAACCGTCAAAAACGGTTTTCTAACCGCCAGTCGCCGGAATGATTGACAGTTGTCGTTGTTATTGGTGTTGATAACCAGATTTCTTATGCATTTTTGTAAATAATGCTAACGCCTTTCACGCACTTATTATAGTTGCGATTGGGGTTGTATCGCTATCAAATTAAAGGATATTTTGTCCTCTTTAATTTGATATAGTTTGATACTGGTTTAATTACACTTTTACTGACATTGCTATATAAACAATGTTCAGGTACACGGCTTTGCACTGTCGTCTGCTAATCAAAGTCGACGATTACACACTCTGACTAATATTGTTTGTGTTCCACACCGCGTTTTTTCACTTGAACGTTTATGTTAGAACACTATTATATCTGTACTGATATTTATTCACTGAGTATTATAATTAAATCTTAACTTATACATTGCTATTAACAATACTTATTCACTATGACATTTCGTTTCACCTTATTTTGCTCCGTTCTATTAACTAACAATTGAACTATTAATTATATCATATTAATAATGCTTATCGCTATGTTTGAGTATAAACATTGTTCTGTGGATGTGATTTACACTCATATCACCTCCTACTAATCACTTTACTAATGATTGTTTGGTTTAGGCATTGTTGAAACATACCGTTTGTACTGGATTTCTGCCTCAAAAACATTTATTAGTTCACAATTCGGTACCTTGCTGAGGTAGCTTATTGGTATAAGGTTCCCTCTTACAAACGTGTTTACTTGTCATAAGTATATTTGAGACTGAAATGTAGCTTCATTCTCATATTGTGGCCATCGCTAATTTTAGTCCTTGGCATTAATAATTACTAGTCATGGTTGATTTATTATCAACCAAATGCTGATTCTGATCTCACATTATTCAGATTCTTATTTAATCATTTTTTATTAACATATCATATTCCATTTAAGTTATTCACTGACTCGCTTGACAGCTTAAAGTGAATTTAATTTGTCCATTAGTTTGTGTCAGTTATAGTCTGGTTGTAGTGTCAAACAGTATTTAGGTTTACTGCTTCTTGTGGCACTTCTGCTTCTTTCTTCTTCCATGGTTCCTCTCTTCTTGGTTACTCTTATCACTACATTATCTATTTACATTATCGTTATGCATTTATTAAATCTGATAGTATATGTCTAGGTTATGTAACATCTGGTTATGTTACATATACTCCCCCCTCAAAATTGATAATTTGGGAGAAAATTTGATTTTTGATAAAATTATCATTTCGTTTCAGTTTTTAGTATATTACTACTGTTTTTTATCTTGTACTCTTTACATTGATCTTTAACATACTATTAGTGTGTTACACTAGCTTGATTTCTTGTCTAGTGATATAATTCTTAGCTTACTAGTATTTTTTCAAGTTTCTCACATTTTAAGTCATTTAATTACAATAGATTTCACTTCTTAAATTAACAATTTCCTGTCTTATATACACTTTTCTTTCTTATTACATATCTTTACTTTTGTGATTACCTCAATGGTTCTTATATTTTTTACCTCACAGATTCTTTCATAATAGTCCTTGATACATTACTATATAACTCCCTAACTTTTGTAGTGGGTTCGGAATCAGAGTGGCTCACTGTGGCTTACATTCTCTGCCGTTCCTCAATACACATACTCAGATTCAGAGGCATACTCTTCTCTGTCTGAGAAAAAAAAAATAAAAATTGCACCTGGCAATAGTTGCACTATCACAACACATAAAATATCACATATCATTCATTTTCAATAATATAATATATTCACTATAATATTCAAGGTATCAGAGGTTTTCATTTGTATCACATTTCCTTCTTTTATACTTTCTAGCCTACTTCCCTTTCACAGGTAATTATTTCTTTTCAGACTTGACATTCTCGGCCATGCTTTTTTTTTTTTTTTTTTTTTTTTTTTTTTTTTTTTTTTTTTTTTTCCCCAGCCGTATTGTTACTTTTTTATACTAGTTGACAATTTGTTTTGGTTTACTTGAGTATTCTTAAAATTACACACTTACATTGATCCTTATATAATTATGCAGTTGTTTCTTACATATAGAGTCTACAATATTTTATTCTCACAATAGTTTACAAGTTTTTTTTTCATTAATAATTTATATTTATCCTGAATTATCAGGGTTTACAGTATTCATATACTAAATGGTTTTTTGTTAGATGTTCTCTGACATATCTTGTGACATACAATATTTGGTAATTAATTAACATTTTTCTCTTTCTCTTCGTTCCACAATAATAATAGCTATCTTTATAATTAACTCTCTTTGTTATTCTGCCTCTCTACTCCTTCAAGTGTCTGATAATTTACACTTATTCTGGACGATTTTAATTCTCGTTTATGGAGTATACAATATTTGATAATTACAATACAATGTGATAATATAATAACAACATATTAATATCTGATTTTATAGACATTCTTGGGGTTACATGGTTCATTTAATAAACATTTTTCTCTCTCTCTACTTTCTATAATAATATCCTTCTTTCATGTTACTCTCTTTGTTATTCTTCTTCTCTACTCCTTCAAGTGATGGTGGTTCTCACTTATTCTGGATGGTTTTATATAATATTTTAGTTTTATGAGAGGTATACAATATTCGACATTTAATAAACATTTAGTTACATACAATATTCCTTTGGTAAACATTTTTCTTTTTTTTTTCTTTATAATATAGCATAGTAATTTTAGTTATAAAATAGTAGTATTTCTTCTTTAAATTAATCTAACATAGGAGTATTAGAGTACTTTTATGTTATTACCCTAGGTATATTTTTGTTATATGCCCCTTTTGGCTCTCTATGACATAATAGATGTCTTTCTTCTCATTAAATTATTTGGTTTACAAATACACGTTTTTCTACCATTTAGTATGATAGATCTGGCTCTTATTTACCAGGTAACAAATAGTTTGGCTTATATCTTAATTCTACACACTTTTTATAACACAATATGGCAAGTAGGTTTGCTATAGGCAATTAGTTACTTTCAATACCTTGGTCATAATACATGATCCTTCTAATCATTAAACGAATCCGTTTATTGTAGTTATTTTTAAAACACATTTTTATACACTAAATATTCCGGTGGTAAATGTTGCCTACCACTATACTTTATCTGCTCTTAACAATAATCACATTTATGGTTTACATATATGGGGTTACAATGTGCTTTTCCACTCTATTCCTATCATGCGGTTCTTCCACTTTGCGGCTACCAGATAGTCATTGGCTCTCCGTTTTCTTGCCTCCTTCCTCTCATCATTTTTAGTATCCATGTGTCCAGTGTACTTCTGGTCTTTGTTATTATTAACGTCTAGTACCTTTTATAACTCTGGTTGATCGTCATTAGCTTCCTGGTTGGATTTTTCCATTGATTGGTCCCTCTTCCTTCGTAATTCTTTCATTTCTTGGGCGTACCCTTCAATGATCCGGTCCAGCTGTTCTTGATACCCTTTCCTTTTCTTGGAATGCCTTATTCTCCCTTTGGAAATATTTGCTTTAAGTATTTTATTGGTTATAGTCTTCTGTGTTGTAGCACATTTCTTCTCTTCGTCCATCTTCATGAAGCTCCTTCGGTATTCCTTCCTATAGGTCCCTTCTTCACGGTTGGTGACTGGGAAATAAATCATATTAACTAGACCACTTCGAGTCATTTCGATTAATTCCTTTGTTACCCTAGTCTTCTTTGGGCGTAATATTCTTCTTATCTTCGCCTCCTTTTCTTCCGTTTTCTTAATTATTTTGTTCCTTTCTTCATGAATTTTAATTTTCAAATTCACTTGTTCGGTGTTTTTATTTCCGGGTAATTCTTTTGTCTCCACTTGATCATCACACATTGGCAGATTATTTTGTTCTAATTCTTCCTTCTCTGCTACTAACTCTTCCGCTTCCTTAATTACCTGAGTGTTCTCTATACTTCCGGTATTGATCTCCTTATATTGAACATCTTCCTGATTTCTGTCAAACTCATTTTCAGATAATAATGTATTTGAGTCCCCTTCATTCTCATTTTGTTCGACCTCATCTTCAGGTAGCAATTCTTCTATGGTTTCATCATTGGGTACTTCTTCAGTCTCTGAGTTGTTGTCGTTTGGTAATTCTCCTCTTGTTGTCTGACCCACTTCTCCCGTATATTTCTTATTCATTTCATCCATTTTCTGGCTAATCTTATTTAATGCGGTATTCAACTCTTCTCTTAAGGCTCTGCCGCTGTCTTCTATTTTATTGTTTAACGTGTCCATGGCTCTATGGGTATTGTCGATCTTTTTATTCAAGTCTTCCTTCAGTGACTCCATACTTTTACTAATAGACTCCATATTTTTATTTAAGTCACGATGATTCTCCTTCATGGACTCTATATTCTTATTTAATAACTCGATATTCTTCTGATTCTCTTCCCGGGATTTCCTACCGTCTTCTTTTAACGACTCGTGATTTTTATTCGCGGTTTCTTCCATCTTCCTCTGGTTATCTTCCATCATTGTTCTTATCATCTCGAACATGCTCATATCGCCTGGTTGTGGGATTCCTTCAGGTCGTCTGGGTCGGTTGTCAACCCTCATTTCTACTTCCGGTTCTACCTGGGGTGTTTCTTCAGGTCGAGTTTCTATATTATTAATGGTAATGACTTCCATTTCGTGTATGGGTTGTGCTTCATCTGTCTCTGTATTTGGTTGTACTTCTCCTACCCGACTGTCCTTATACCTTGTGTCGTATTGATGTGTGTGTGGCATGTTTGTTCTTTTGTGTCTACCGGGCTGTTTATCAATATAAAAAATATTTTTATTTAATATTTTTTCCAGCCACACTAGTTGGTGCGCCAATTTGTAATCAAACAAAAAGCTGATGATTTAATGTTTATATTTGAAATATTATTTGAAATATTAAAGGTTGTAGTTGTTGAAAATTTAAAGTTACTAATTTTATAAAGCAATTTAAAATGTAACATTCGAGGTTACTAAAAGTGTGTTTACAATTGTAGAATTATAATTGTCTGAAAAGAATTCCCTTAGATAACAAAATAAAATAGTTGCGTTAATATTATTTAAACACTAACGTTACTTAAATTTAAAAATAAAGTGTACTAGCAGGTCGCTTGTTGTTGGTGACCGTCTTGATGATACTAGCTGTGAAACTCCTCCTCCAGGTTGATAATCGTCTAAGTATGTAAAGTCTAGTAATGTCTGGACAATAGAATAAATATAATACACTTTCACGTACCTGTTCGTGATTTCTGGAAGTTCAATAAGCTGCCAAGACGGTTTACAAAACCAACTCACTTTATCTACAAGGTTAGGTGACCTTGTTTAATAATGGGCGCCACACAGGTTTATTTTGGGAAAATCCCGTGGAAAACCCGTTAATAAAATCAAATAATAATTTTGAATAGTTAAAATGGTGTTTGTTGCCCTTATGGCAATGCAATTCAACAATATTTAATCACAACAGAAGGTTGTTTTGATTCTTCTAAATGAATTATTTATCTACTTTTTCGAAATAAATTAAGTCGAGTTATACTGTTAATAATGGGGTTTTATTCATACCCTGGATAGAGAATTCAAACAAATATAATTAAAAGAATACAATGATGTACAATTGCAAATATCTAGTTATATACCCGATACAATTGGCTCAGAGCATAAGCAATGATTCTGGTTAAGTCCAGATACTCTTTACTTTAAACATTAATATTATATAAATCTCAGGCGTAAGTTCTTTGAAACACAAAAAAGAATGCTCATGCCTACACAATAGCTAATGATTTTCTGATATAATATAGACTAGCAATGCCTTTGAGGTTGCTGATATAAAATAAAAATAAAAATAACCTATTTTATAGGTTATGCGTTCGTAACGCTTGATTCATGAATTACAAAGTTATATTTTGAGATCACTTATAACTAACATTCAACTTAGCTAGTATTGACAAATCCATTAAATAAATTTAGACATGGTGTAGTACAGAAAAATGTTTCAGTGTTATGCGTCAGTACAGGTTTGTTGATCAAAACATACAGGTTATGGCGCTCGGAGTAATGAATAAATTGTTACACTGTTACCTTTTGTTTTAATCCTTCGATTAACACATCAATGATCGGATTATAATGATCATCGTTATCCACTACACACGCACATGAACAGAGAAAATTGGTTCGCTTCTAACTAAAAGAACCATATATGACATTATTTAATTATTTCTTCTGTTCGTTATTTTTCCCGCACTAAATGAAATAATACTGCACTTAAACGCACTGATCCTTTGTAGAATGTCTTGAAGTTATCTTTGGTTATTGCCGAAATGTTTCTGTTGATGCACTGTTGTAATGACGCTATCAGTTATTAAAATTTTGATGAAACCAGCGTACCTTCCACGCTGAATGAAATTAAGAAGTGTCTGATGAAAATCTGCTGCAGTCCTTATATACCCGATCGTTTGATCGGCTTTAGGCGATTGTATTAATTACTAAGCTATTTTTTTATTGGCTTAGCCAGGTGTGATGAACGTGACGTATTGTCTTTCCAACCGTCAAAAACGGTTTTCTAACCGCCAGTCGCCGGAATGATTGACAGTTGTCGTTGTTATTGGTGTTGATAACCAGATTTCTTATGCATTTTTGTAAATAATGCTAACGCCTTTCACGCACTTATTATAGTTGCGATTGGGGTTGTATCGCTATCAAATTAAAGGATATTTTGTCCTCTTTAATTTGATATAGTTTGATACTGGTTTAATTACACTTTTACTGACATTGCTATATAAACAATGTTCAGGTACACGGCTTTGCACTGTCGTCTGCTAATCAAAGTCGACGATTACACACTCTGACTAATATTGTTTGTGTTCCACACCGCGTTTTTTCACTTGAACGTTTATGTTAGAACACTATTATATCTGTACTGATATTTATTCACTGAGTATTATAATTAAATCTTAACTTATACATTGCTATTAACAATACTTATTCACTATGACATTTCGTTTCACCTTATTTTGCTCCGTTCTATTAACTAACAATTGAACTATTAATTATATCATATTAATAATGCTTATCGCTATGTTTGAGTATAAACATTGTTCTGTGGATGTGATTTACACTCATATCACCTCCAACTAATCACTTTACTAATGATTGTTTGGTTTAGGCATTGTTGAAACATACCGTTTGTACTGGATTTCTGCCTCAAAAACATTTATTAGTTCACAATTCGGTACCTTGCTGAGGTAGCTTATTGGTATAAGGTTCCCTCTTACAAACGTGTTTACTTGTCATAAGTATATTTGAGACTGAAATGTAGCTTCATTCTCATATTGTGGCCATCGCTAATTTTAGTCCTTGGCATTAATAATTACTAGTCATGGTTGATTTATTATCAGCCAAATGCTGATTCTGATCTCACATTATTCAGATTCTTATTTAATCATTTTTTATTAACATATCATATTCCATTTAAGTTATTCACTGACTCGCTTGACAGCTTAAAGTGAATTTAATTTGTCCATTAGTTTGTGTCAGTTATAGTCTGGTTGTAGTGTCAAACAGTATTTAGGTTTACTGCTTCTTGTGGCACTTCTACTTCTTTCTTCTTCCATGGTTCCTCTCTTCTTGGTTACTCTTATCACTACATTATCTATTTACATTATCGTTATGCATTTATTAAATCTGATAGTATATGTCTAGGTTATGTAACATCTGGTTATGTTACATATACTCCCCCCTCAAAATTGATAATTTGGGAGAAAATTTGATTTTTGATAAAATTATCATTTCGTTTCAGTTTTTAGTATATTACTACTGTTTTTTATCTTGTACTCTTTACATTGATCTTTAACATACTATTAGTGTGTTACACTAGCTTGATTTCTTGTCTAGTGATATAATTCTTAGCTTACTAGTATTTTTTCAAGTTTCTCACATTTTAAGTCATTTAATTACAATAGATTTCACTTCTTAAATTAACAATTTCCTGTCTTATATACACTTTTCTTTCTTATTACATATCTTTACTTTTGTGATTACCTCAATGGTTCTTATATTTTTTACCTCACAGATTCTTTCATAATAGTCCTTGATACATTACTATATAACTCCCTAACTTTTGTAGTGGGTTCGGAATCAGAGTGGCTCACTGTGGCTTACATTCTCTGCCGTTCCTCAATACACATACTCAGATTCAGAGGCATACTCTTCTCTGTCTGAGAAAAAAAAAATAAAAATTGCACCTGGCAATAGTTGCACTATCACAACACATAAAATATCACATATCATTCATTTTCAATAATATAATATATTCACTATAATATTCAAGGTATCAGAGGTTTTCATTTGTATCACATTTCCTTCTTTTATACTTTCTAGCCTACTTCCCTTTCACAGGTAATTATTTCTTTTCAGACTTGACATTCTCGGCCATGCTTTTTTTTTTTTTTTTTTTTTTTTTTTTTTTTTTTTTTTTCCCAGCCGTATTGTTACTTTTTTATACTAGTTGACAATTTGTTTTGGTTTACTTGAGTATTCTTAAAATTACACACTTACATTGATCCTTATATAATTATGCAGTTGTTTCTTACATATAGAGTCTACAATTTTTTATTCTCACAATAGTTTACAAGTTTTTTTTTCATTAATAATTTATATTTATCCTGAATTATCAGGGTTTACAGTATTCATATACTAAATGGTTTTTTGTTAGATGTTCTCTGACATATCTTGTGACATACAATATTTGGTAATTAATTAACATTTTTCTCTTTCTCTTCGTTCCACAATAATAATAGCTATCTTTATAATTAACTCTCTTTGTTATTCTGCCTCTCTACTCCTTCAAGTGTCTGATAATTTACACTTATTCTGGACGATTTTAATTCTCGTTTATGGAGTATACAATATTTGATAATTACAATACAATGTGATAATATAATAACAACATATTAATATCTGATTTTATAGACATTCTTGGGGTTACATGGTTCATTTAATAAACATTTTTCTCTCTCTCTACTTTCTATAATAATATCCTTCTTTCATGTTACTCTCTTTGTTATTCTTCTTCTCTACTCCTTCAAGTGATGGTGGTTCTCACTTATTCTGGATGGTTTTATATAATATTTTAGTTTTATGAGAGGTATACAATATTCGACATTTAATAAACATTTAGTTACATACAATATTCCTTTGGTAAACATTTTTCTTTTTTTTTTCTTTATAATATAGCATAGTAATTTTAGTTATAAAATAGTAGTATTTCTTCTTTAAATTAATCTAACATAGGAGTATTAGAGTACTTTTATGTTATTACCCTAGGTATATTTTTGTTATATGCCCCTTTTGGCTCTCTATGACATAATAGATGTCTTTCTTCTCATTAAATTATTTGGTTTACAAATACACGTTTTTCTACCATTTAGTATGATAGATCTGGCTCTTATTTACCAGGTAACAAATAGTTTGGCTTATATCTTAATTCTACACACTTTTTATAACACAATATGGCAAGTAGGTTTGCTATAGGCAATTAGTTACTTTCAATACCTTGGTCATAATACATGATCCTTCTAATCATTAAACGAATCCGTTTATTGTAGTTATTTTTAAAACACATTTTTATACACTAAATATTCCGGTGGTAAATGTTGCCTACCACTATACTTTATCTGCTCTTAACAATAATCACATTTATGGTTTACATATATGGGGTTACAATGTGCTTTTTCACTCTATTCCTATCATGCGGTTCTTCCACTTTGCGGCTACCAGATAGTCATTGGCTCTCCGTTTTCTTGCCTCCTTCCTCTCATCATTTTTAGTATCCATGTGTCCAGTGTACTTCTGGTCTTTGTTATTATTAACGTCTAGTACCTTTTATAACTCTGGTTGATCGTCATTAGCTTCCTGGTTGGATTTTTCCATTGATTGGTCCCTCTTCCTTCGTAATTCTTTCATTTCTTGGGCGTACCCTTCAATGATCCGGTCCAGCTGTTCTTGATACCCTTTCCTTTTCTTGGAATGCCTTATTCTCCCTTTGGAAATATTTGCTTTAAGTATTTTATTGGTTATAGTCTTCTGTGTTGTAGCACATTTCTTCTCTTCGTCCATCTTCATGAAGCTCCTTCGGTATTCCTTCCTATAGGTCCCTTCTTCACGGTTGGTGACTGGGAAATAAATCATATTAACTAGACCACTTCGAGTCATTTCGATTAATTCCTTTGTTACCCTAGTCTTCTTTGGGCGTAATATTCTTCTTATCTTCGCCTCCTTTTCTTCCGTTTTCTTAATTATTTTGTTCCTTTCTTCATGAATTTTAATTTTCAAATTCACTTGTTCGGTGTTTTTATTTCCGGGTAATTCTTTTGTCTCCACTTGATCATCACACATTGGCAGATTATTTTGTTCTAATTCTTCCTTCTCTGCTACTAACTCTTCCGCTTCCTTAATTACCTGAGTGTTCTCTATACTTCCGGTATTGATCTCCTTATATTGAACATCTTCCTGATTTCTGTCAAACTCATTTTCAGATAATAATGTATTTGAGTCCCCTTCATTCTCATTTTGTTCGACCTCATCTTCAGGTAGCAATTCTTCTATGGTTTCATCATTGGGTACTTCTTCAGTCTCTGAGTTGTTGTCGTTTGGTAATTCTCCTCTTGTTGTCTGACCCACTTCTCCCGTATATTTCTTATTCATTTCATCCATTTTCTGGCTAATCTTATTTAATGCGGTATTCAACTCTTCTCTTAAGGCTCTGCCGCTGTCTTCTATTTTATTGTTTAACGTGTCCATGGCTCTATGGGTATTGTCGATCTTTTTATTCAAGTCTTCCTTCAGTGACTCCATACTTTTACTAATAGACTCCATATTTTTATTTAAGTCACGATGATTCTCCTTCATGGACTCTATATTCTTATTTAATAACTCGATATTCTTCTGATTCTCTTCCCGGGATTTCCTACCGTCTTCTTTTAACGACTCGTGATTTTTATTCGCGGTTTCTTCCATCTTCCTCTGGTTATCTTCCATCATTGTTCTTATCATCTCGAACATGCTCATATCGCCTGGTTGTGGGATTCCTTCAGGTCGTCTGGGTCGGTTGTCAACCCTCATTTCTACTTCCGGTTCTACCTGGGGTGTTTCTTCAGGTCGAGTTTCTATATTATTAATGGTAATGACTTCCATTTCGTGTATGGGTTGTGCTTCATCTGTCTCTGTATTTGGTTGTACTTCTCCTACCCGACTGTCCTTATACCTTGTGTCGTATTGATGTGTGTGTGGCATGTTTGTTCTTTTGTGTCTACCGGACTGTTTATCAATATAAAAAATATTTTTATTTAATATTTTTTCCAGCCACACTAGTTGGTGCGCCAATTTGTAATAAAACAAAAAGCTGATGATTTAATGTTTATATTTGAAATATTATTTGAAATATTAAAGGTTGTAGTTGTTGAAAATTTAAAGTTACTAATTTTATAAAGCAATTTAAAATGTAACATTCGAGGTTACTAAAAGTGTGTTTACAATTGTAGAATTATAATTGTCTGAAAAGAATTCCCTTAGATAACAAAATAAAATAGTTGCGTTAATATTATTTAAACACTAACGTTACTTAAATTTAAAAATAAAGTGTACTAGCAGGTCGCTTGTTGTTGGTGACCGTCTTGATGATACTAGCTGTGAAACTCCTCCTCCAGGTTGATAATCGTCTAAGTATGTAAAGTCTAGTAATGTCTGGACAATAGAATAAATATAATACACTTTCACGTACCTGTTCGTGATTTCTGGAAGTTCAATAAGCTGCCAAGACGGTTTACAAAACCAACTCACTTTATCTACAAGGTTAGGTGACCTTGTTTAATAATGGGCGCCACACAGGTTTATTTTGGGAAAATCCCGTGGAAAACCCGTTAATAAAATCAAATAATAATTTTGAATAGTTAAAATGGTGTTTGTTGCCCTTATGGCAATGCAATTCAACAATATTTAATCACAACAGAAGGTTGTTTTGATTCTTCTAAATGAATTATTTATCTACTTTTTCGAAATAAATTAAGTCGAGTTATACTGTTAATAATGGGGTTTTATTCATACCCTGGATAGAGAATTCAAACAAATATAATTAAAAGAATACAATGATGTACAATTGCAAATATCTAGTTATATACCCGATACAATTGGCTCAGAGCATAAGCAATGATTCTGGTTAAGTCCAGATACTCTTTACTTTAAACATTAATATTATATAAATCTCAGGCGTAAGTTCTTTGAAACACAAAAAAGAATGCTCATGCCTACACAATAGCTAATGATTTTCTGATATAATATAGACTAGCAATGCCTTTGAGGTTGCTGATATAAAATAAAAATAAAAATAACCTATTTTATAGGTTATGCGTTCGTAACGCTTGATTCATGAATTACAAAGTTATATTTTGAGATCACTTATAACTAACATTCAACTTAGCTAGTATTGACAAATCCATTAAATAAATTTAGACATGGTGTAGTACAGAAAAATGTTTCAGTGTTATGCGTCAGTACAGGTTTGTTGATCAAAACATACAGGTTATGGCGCTCGGAGTAATGAATAAATTGTTACACTGTTACCTTTTGTTTTAATCCTTCGATTAACACATCAATGATCGGATTATAATGATCATCGTTATCCACTACACACGCACATGAACAGAGAAAATTGGTTCGCTTCTAACTAAAAGAACCATATATGACATTATTTAATTATTTCTTCTGTTCGTTATTTTTCCCGCACTAAATGAAATAATACTGCACTTAAACGCACTGATCCTTTGTAGAATGTCTTGAAGTTATCTTTGGTTATTGCCGAAATGTTTCTGTTGATGCACTGTTGTAATGACGCTATCAGTTATTAAAATTTTGATGAAACCAGCGTACCTTCCACGCTGAATGAAATTAAGAAGTGTCTGATGAAAATCTGCTGCAGTCCTTATATACCCGATCGTTTGATCGGCTTTAGGCGATTGTATTAATTACTAAGCTATTTTTTTATTGGCTTAGCCAGGTGTGATGA
Organism: Magicicada septendecula; assembly: GCA_034769895.1. Classification (NCBI taxonomy): domain Eukaryota; kingdom Metazoa; phylum Arthropoda; class Insecta; order Hemiptera; family Cicadidae; genus Magicicada; species Magicicada septendecula. The sequence continues at coordinate 98,292,544 of CM068372.1, read as the reverse complement.
ACGTGACGTATTGTCTTTCCAACCGTCAAAAACGGTTTTCTAACCGCCAGTCGCCGGAATGATTGACAGTTGTCGTTGTTATTGGTGTTGATAACCAGATTTCTTATGCATTTTTGTAAATAATGCTAACGCCTTTCACGCACTTATTATAGTTGCGATTGGGGTTGTATCGCTATCAAATTAAAGGATATTTTGTCCTCTTTAATTTGATATAGTTTGATACTGGTTTAATTACACTTTTACTGACATTGCTATATAAACAATGTTCAGGTACACGGCTTTGCACTGTCGTCTGCTAATCAAAGTCGACGATTACACACTCTGACTAATATTGTTTGTGTTCCACACCGCGTTTTTTCACTTGAACGTTTATGTTAGAACACTATTATATCTGTACTGATATTTATTCACTGAGTATTATAATTAAATCTTAACTTATACATTGCTATTAACAATACTTATTCACTATGACATTTCGTTTCACCTTATTTTGCTCCGTTCTATTAACTAACAATTGAACTATTAATTATATCATATTAATAATGCTTATCGCTATGTTTGAGTATAAACATTGTTCTGTGGATGTGATTTACACTCATATCACCTCCAACTAATCACTTTACTAATGATTGTTTGGTTTAGGCATTGTTGAAACATACCGTTTGTACTGGATTTCTGCCTCAAAAACATTTATTAGTTCACAATTCGGTACCTTGCTGAGGTAGCTTATTGGTATAAGGTTCCCTCTTACAAACGTGTTTACTTGTCATAAGTATATTTGAGACTGAAATGTAGCTTCATTCTCATATTGTGGCCATCGCTAATTTTAGTCCTTGGCATTAATAATTACTAGTCATGGTTGATTTATTATCAGCCAAATGCTGATTCTGATCTCACATTATTCAGATTCTTATTTAATCATTTTTTATTAACATATCATATTCCATTTAAGTTATTCACTGACTCGCTTGACAGCTTAAAGTGAATTTAATTTGTCCATTAGTTTGTGTCAGTTATAGTCTGGTTGTAGTGTCAAACAGTATTTAGGTTTACTGCTTCTTGTGGCACTTCTACTTCTTTCTTCTTCCATGGTTCCTCTCTTCTTGGTTACTCTTATCACTACATTATCTATTTACATTATCGTTATGCATTTATTAAATCTGATAGTATATGTCTAGGTTATGTAACATCTGGTTATGTTACATATACTCCCCCCTCAAAATTGATAATTTGGGAGAAAATTTGATTTTTGATAAAATTATCATTTCGTTTCAGTTTTTAGTATATTACTACTGTTTTTTATCTTGTACTCTTTACATTGATCTTTAACATACTATTAGTGTGTTACACTAGCTTGATTTCTTGTCTAGTGATATAATTCTTAGCTTACTAGTATTTTTTCAAGTTTCTCACATTTTAAGTCATTTAATTACAATAGATTTCACTTCTTAAATTAACAATTTCCTGTCTTATATACACTTTTCTTTCTTATTACATATCTTTACTTTTGTGATTACCTCAATGGTTCTTATATTTTTTACCTCACAGATTCTTTCATAATAGTCCTTGATACATTACTATATAACTCCCTAACTTTTGTAGTGGGTTCGGAATCAGAGTGGCTCACTGTGGCTTACATTCTCTGCCGTTCCTCAATACACATACTCAGATTCAGAGGCATACTCTTCTCTGTCTGAGAAAAAAAAAATAAAAATTGCACCTGGCAATAGTTGCACTATCACAACACATAAAATATCACATATCATTCATTTTCAATAATATAATATATTCACTATAATATTCAAGGTATCAGAGGTTTTCATTTGTATCACATTTCCTTCTTTTATACTTTCTAGCCTACTTCCCTTTCACAGGTAATTATTTCTTTTCAGACTTGACATTCTCGGCCATGCTTTTTTTTTTTTTTTTTTTTTTTTTTTTTTTTTTTTTTTTCCCAGCCGTATTGTTACTTTTTTATACTAGTTGACAATTTGTTTTGGTTTACTTGAGTATTCTTAAAATTACACACTTACATTGATCCTTATATAATTATGCAGTTGTTTCTTACATATAGAGTCTACAATTTTTTATTCTCACAATAGTTTACAAGTTTTTTTTTCATTAATAATTTATATTTATCCTGAATTATCAGGGTTTACAGTATTCATATACTAAATGGTTTTTTGTTAGATGTTCTCTGACATATCTTGTGACATACAATATTTGGTAATTAATTAACATTTTTCTCTTTCTCTTCGTTCCACAATAATAATAGCTATCTTTATAATTAACTCTCTTTGTTATTCTGCCTCTCTACTCCTTCAAGTGTCTGATAATTTACACTTATTCTGGACGATTTTAATTCTCGTTTATGGAGTATACAATATTTGATAATTACAATACAATGTGATAATATAATAACAACATATTAATATCTGATTTTATAGACATTCTTGGGGTTACATGGTTCATTTAATAAACATTTTTCTCTCTCTCTACTTTCTATAATAATATCCTTCTTTCATGTTACTCTCTTTGTTATTCTTCTTCTCTACTCCTTCAAGTGATGGTGGTTCTCACTTATTCTGGATGGTTTTATATAATATTTTAGTTTTATGAGAGGTATACAATATTCGACATTTAATAAACATTTAGTTACATACAATATTCCTTTGGTAAACATTTTTCTTTTTTTTTTCTTTATAATATAGCATAGTAATTTTAGTTATAAAATAGTAGTATTTCTTCTTTAAATTAATCTAACATAGGAGTATTAGAGTACTTTTATGTTATTACCCTAGGTATATTTTTGTTATATGCCCCTTTTGGCTCTCTATGACATAATAGATGTCTTTCTTCTCATTAAATTATTTGGTTTACAAATACACGTTTTTCTACCATTTAGTATGATAGATCTGGCTCTTATTTACCAGGTAACAAATAGTTTGGCTTATATCTTAATTCTACACACTTTTTATAACACAATATGGCAAGTAGGTTTGCTATAGGCAATTAGTTACTTTCAATACCTTGGTCATAATACATGATCCTTCTAATCATTAAACGAATCCGTTTATTGTAGTTATTTTTAAAACACATTTTTATACACTAAATATTCCGGTGGTAAATGTTGCCTACCACTATACTTTATCTGCTCTTAACAATAATCACATTTATGGTTTACATATATGGGGTTACAATGTGCTTTTTCACTCTATTCCTATCATGCGGTTCTTCCACTTTGCGGCTACCAGATAGTCATTGGCTCTCCGTTTTCTTGCCTCCTTCCTCTCATCATTTTTAGTATCCATGTGTCCAGTGTACTTCTGGTCTTTGTTATTATTAACGTCTAGTACCTTTTATAACTCTGGTTGATCGTCATTAGCTTCCTGGTTGGATTTTTCCATTGATTGGTCCCTCTTCCTTCGTAATTCTTTCATTTCTTGGGCGTACCCTTCAATGATCCGGTCCAGCTGTTCTTGATACCCTTTCCTTTTCTTGGAATGCCTTATTCTCCCTTTGGAAATATTTGCTTTAAGTATTTTATTGGTTATAGTCTTCTGTGTTGTAGCACATTTCTTCTCTTCGTCCATCTTCATGAAGCTCCTTCGGTATTCCTTCCTATAGGTCCCTTCTTCACGGTTGGTGACTGGGAAATAAATCATATTAACTAGACCACTTCGAGTCATTTCGATTAATTCCTTTGTTACCCTAGTCTTCTTTGGGCGTAATATTCTTCTTATCTTCGCCTCCTTTTCTTCCGTTTTCTTAATTATTTTGTTCCTTTCTTCATGAATTTTAATTTTCAAATTCACTTGTTCGGTGTTTTTATTTCCGGGTAATTCTTTTGTCTCCACTTGATCATCACACATTGGCAGATTATTTTGTTCTAATTCTTCCTTCTCTGCTACTAACTCTTCCGCTTCCTTAATTACCTGAGTGTTCTCTATACTTCCGGTATTGATCTCCTTATATTGAACATCTTCCTGATTTCTGTCAAACTCATTTTCAGATAATAATGTATTTGAGTCCCCTTCATTCTCATTTTGTTCGACCTCATCTTCAGGTAGCAATTCTTCTATGGTTTCATCATTGGGTACTTCTTCAGTCTCTGAGTTGTTGTCGTTTGGTAATTCTCCTCTTGTTGTCTGACCCACTTCTCCCGTATATTTCTTATTCATTTCATCCATTTTCTGGCTAATCTTATTTAATGCGGTATTCAACTCTTCTCTTAAGGCTCTGCCGCTGTCTTCTATTTTATTGTTTAACGTGTCCATGGCTCTATGGGTATTGTCGATCTTTTTATTCAAGTCTTCCTTCAGTGACTCCATACTTTTACTAATAGACTCCATATTTTTATTTAAGTCACGATGATTCTCCTTCATGGACTCTATATTCTTATTTAATAACTCGATATTCTTCTGATTCTCTTCCCGGGATTTCCTACCGTCTTCTTTTAACGACTCGTGATTTTTATTCGCGGTTTCTTCCATCTTCCTCTGGTTATCTTCCATCATTGTTCTTATCATCTCGAACATGCTCATATCGCCTGGTTGTGGGATTCCTTCAGGTCGTCTGGGTCGGTTGTCAACCCTCATTTCTACTTCCGGTTCTACCTGGGGTGTTTCTTCAGGTCGAGTTTCTATATTATTAATGGTAATGACTTCCATTTCGTGTATGGGTTGTGCTTCATCTGTCTCTGTATTTGGTTGTACTTCTCCTACCCGACTGTCCTTATACCTTGTGTCGTATTGATGTGTGTGTGGCATGTTTGTTCTTTTGTGTCTACCGGACTGTTTATCAATATAAAAAATATTTTTATTTAATATTTTTTCCAGCCACACTAGTTGGTGCGCCAATTTGTAATAAAACAAAAAGCTGATGATTTAATGTTTATATTTGAAATATTATTTGAAATATTAAAGGTTGTAGTTGTTGAAAATTTAAAGTTACTAATTTTATAAAGCAATTTAAAATGTAACATTCGAGGTTACTAAAAGTGTGTTTACAATTGTAGAATTATAATTGTCTGAAAAGAATTCCCTTAGATAACAAAATAAAATAGTTGCGTTAATATTATTTAAACACTAACGTTACTTAAATTTAAAAATAAAGTGTACTAGCAGGTCGCTTGTTGTTGGTGACCGTCTTGATGATACTAGCTGTGAAACTCCTCCTCCAGGTTGATAATCGTCTAAGTATGTAAAGTCTAGTAATGTCTGGACAATAGAATAAATATAATACACTTTCACGTACCTGTTCGTGATTTCTGGAAGTTCAATAAGCTGCCAAGACGGTTTACAAAACCAACTCACTTTATCTACAAGGTTAGGTGACCTTGTTTAATAATGGGCGCCACACAGGTTTATTTTGGGAAAATCCCGTGGAAAACCCGTTAATAAAATCAAATAATAATTTTGAATAGTTAAAATGGTGTTTGTTGCCCTTATGGCAATGCAATTCAACAATATTTAATCACAACAGAAGGTTGTTTTGATTCTTCTAAATGAATTATTTATCTACTTTTTCGAAATAAATTAAGTCGAGTTATACTGTTAATAATGGGGTTTTATTCATACCCTGGATAGAGAATTCAAACAAATATAATTAAAAGAATACAATGATGTACAATTGCAAATATCTAGTTATATACCCGATACAATTGGCTCAGAGCATAAGCAATGATTCTGGTTAAGTCCAGATACTCTTTACTTTAAACATTAATATTATATAAATCTCAGGCGTAAGTTCTTTGAAACACAAAAAAGAATGCTCATGCCTACACAATAGCTAATGATTTTCTGATATAATATAGACTAGCAATGCCTTTGAGGTTGCTGATATAAAATAAAAATAAAAATAACCTATTTTATAGGTTATGCGTTCGTAACGCTTGATTCATGAATTACAAAGTTATATTTTGAGATCACTTATAACTAACATTCAACTTAGCTAGTATTGACAAATCCATTAAATAAATTTAGACATGGTGTAGTACAGAAAAATGTTTCAGTGTTATGCGTCAGTACAGGTTTGTTGATCAAAACATACAGGTTATGGCGCTCGGAGTAATGAATAAATTGTTACACTGTTACCTTTTGTTTTAATCCTTCGATTAACACATCAATGATCGGATTATAATGATCATCGTTATCCACTACACACGCACATGAACAGAGAAAATTGGTTCGCTTCTAACTAAAAGAACCATATATGACATTATTTAATTATTTCTTCTGTTCGTTATTTTTCCCGCACTAAATGAAATAATACTGCACTTAAACGCACTGATCCTTTGTAGAATGTCTTGAAGTTATCTTTGGTTATTGCCGAAATGTTTCTGTTGATGCACTGTTGTAATGACGCTATCAGTTATTAAAATTTTGATGAAACCAGCGTACCTTCCACGCTGAATGAAATTAAGAAGTGTCTGATGAAAATCTGCTGCAGTCCTTATATACCCGATCGTTTGATCGGCTTTAGGCGATTGTATTAATTACTAAGCTATTTTTTTATTGGCTTAGCCAGGTGTGATGAACGTGACGTATTGTCTTTCCAACCGTCAAAAACGGTTTTCTAACCGCCAGTCGCCGGAATGATTGACAGTTGTCGTTGTTATTGGTGTTGATAACCAGATTTCTTATGCATTTTTGTAAATAATGCTAACGCCTTTCACGCACTTATTATAGTTGCGATTGGGGTTGTATCGCTATCAAATTAAAGGATATTTTGTCCTCTTTAATTTGATATAGTTTGATACTGGTTTAATTACACTTTTACTGACATTGCTATATAAACAATGTTCAGGTACACGGCTTTGCACTGTCGTCTGCTAATCAAAGTCGACGATTACACACTCTGACTAATATTGTTTGTGTTCCACACCGCGTTTTTTCACTTGAACGTTTATGTTAGAACACTATTATATCTGTACTGATATTTATTCACTGAGTATTATAATTAAATCTTAACTTATACATTGCTATTAACAATACTTATTCACTATGACATTTCGTTTCACCTTATTTTGCTCCGTTCTATTAACTAACAATTGAACTATTAATTATATCATATTAATAATGCTTATCGCTATGTTTGAGTATAAACATTGTTCTGTGGATGTGATTTACACTCATATCACCTCCTACTAATCACTTTACTAATGATTGTTTGGTTTAGGCATTGTTGAAACATACCGTTTGTACTGGATTTCTGCCTCAAAAACATTTATTAGTTCACAATTCGGTACCTTGCTGAGGTAGCTTATTGGTATAAGGTTCCCTCTTACAAACGTGTTTACTTGTCATAAGTATATTTGAGACTGAAATGTAGCTTCATTCTCATATTGTGGCCATCGCTAATTTTAGTCCTTGGCATTAATAATTACTAGTCATGGTTGATTTATTATCAGCCAAATGCTGATTCTGATCTCACATTATTCAGATTCTTATTTAATCATTTTTTATTAACATATCATATTCCATTTAAGTTATTCACTGACTCGCTTGACAGCTTAAAGTGAATTTAATTTGTCCATTAGTTTGTGTCAGTTATAGTCTGGTTGTAGTGTCAAACAGTATTTAGGTTTACTGCTTCTTGTGGCACTTCTGCTTCTTTCTTCTTCCATGGTTCCTCTCTTCTTGGTTACTCTTATCACTACATTATCTATTTACATTATCGTTATGCATTTATTAAATCTGATAGTATATGTCTAGGTTATGTAACATCTGGTTATGTTACATATACTCCCCCCTCAAAATTGATAATTTGGGAGAAAATTTGATTTTTGATAAAATTATCATTTCGTTTCAGTTTTTAGTATATTACTACTGTTTTTTATCTTGTACTCTTTACATTGATCTTTAACATACTATTAGTGTGTTACACTAGCTTGATTTCTTGTCTAGTGATATAATTCTTAGCTTACTAGTATTTTTTCAAGTTTCTCACATTTTAAGTCATTTAATTACAATAGATTTCACTTCTTAAATTAACAATTTCCTGTCTTATATACACTTTTCTTTCTTATTACATATCTTTACTTTTGTGATTACCTCAATGGTTCTTATATTTTTTACCTCACAGATTCTTTCATAATAGTCCTTGATACATTACTATATAACTCCCTAACTTTTGTAGTGGGTTCGGAATCAGAGTGGCTCACTGTGGCTTACATTCTCTGCCGTTCCTCAATACACATACTCAGATTCAGAGGCAAATAAAAATAAAAATTGCACCTGGCAATAGTTGCACTATCACAACACATAAAATATCACATATCATTCATTTTCAATAATATAATATATTCACTATAATATTCAAGGTATCAGAGGTTTTCATTTGTATCACATTTCCTTCTTTTATACTTTCTAGCCTACTTCCCTTTCACAGGTAATTATTTCTTTTCAGACTTGACATTCTCGGCCATGCTTTTTTTTTTTTTTTTTCCCCCCCAGCCGTATTGTTACTTTTTTATACTAGTTGACAATTTGTTTTGGTTTACTTGAGTATTCTTAAAATTACACACTTACATTGATCCTTATATAATTATGCAGTTGTTTCTTACATATAGAGTCTACAATTTTTTATTCTCACAATAGTTTACAAGTTTTTTTTTTCATTAATAATTTATATTTATCCTGAATTATCAGGGTTTACAGTATTCATATACTAAATGGTTTTTTGTTAGATGTTCTCTGACATATCTTGTGACATACAATATTTGGTAATTAATTAACATTTTTCTCTTTCTCTTCGTTCCACAATAATAATAGCTATCTTTATAATTAACTCTCTTTGTTATTCTGCCTCTCTACTCCTTCAAGTGTCTGATAATTTACACTTATTCTGGACGATTTTAATTCTCGTTTATGGAGTATACAATATTTGATAATTACAATACAATGTGATAATATAATAACAACATATTAATATCTGATTTTATAGACATTCTTGGGGTTACATGGTTCATTTAATAAACATTTTTCTCTCTCTCTACTTTCTATAATAATATCCTTCTTTCATGTTACTCTCTTTGTTATTCTTCTTCTCTACTCCTTCAAGTGATGGTGGTTCTCACTTATTCTGGATGGTTTTATATAATATTTTAGTTTTATGAGAGGTATACAATATTCGACATTTAATAAACATTTAGTTACATACAATATTCCTTTGGTAAACATTTTTCTTTTTTTTTTCTTTATAATATAGCATAGTAATTTTAGTTATAAAATAGTAGTATTTCTTCTTTAAATTAATCTAACATAGGAGTATTAGAGTACTTTTATGTTATTACCCTAGGTATATTTTTGTTATATGCCCCTTTTGGCTCTCTATGACATAATAGATGTCTTTCTTCTCATTAAATTATTTGGTTTACAAATACACGTTTTTCTACCATTTAGTATGATAGATCTGGCTCTTATTTACCAGGTAACAAATAGTTTGGCTTATATCTTAATTCTACACACTTTCTATAACACAATATGGCAAGTAGGTTTGCTATAGGCAATTAGTTACTTTCAATACCTTGGTCATAATACATGATCCTTCTAATCATTAAACGAATCCGTTTATTGTAGTTATTTTTAAAACACATTTTTATACACTAAATATTCCGGTGGTAAATGTTGCCTACCACTATACTTTATCTGCTCTTAACAATAATCACATTTATGGTTTACATATATGGGGTTACAATGTGCTTTTCCACTCTATTCCTATCATGCGGTTCTTCCACTTTGCGGCTACCAGATAGTCATTGGCTCTCCGTTTTCTTGCCTCCTTCCTCTCATCATTTTTAGTATCCATGTGTCCAGTGTACTTCTGGTCTTTGTTATTATTAACGTCTAGTACCTTTTATAACTCTGGTTGATCGTCATTAGCTTCCTGGTTGGATTTTTCCATTGATTGGTCCCTCTTCCTTCGTAATTCTTTCATTTCTTGGGCGTACCCTTCAATGATCCGGTCCAGCTGTTCTTGATACCCTTTCCTTTTCTTGGAATGCCTTATTCTCTCTTTGGAAATATTTGCTTTAAGTATTTTATTGGTTATAGTCTTCTGTGTTGTAGCACATTTCTTCTCTTCGTCCATCTTCATGAAGCTCCTTCGGTATTCCTTCCTATAGGTCCCTTCTTCACGGTTGGTGACTGGGAAATAAATCATATTAACTAGACCACTTCGAGTCATTTCGATTAATTCCTTTGTTACCCTAGTCTTCTTTGGGCGTAATATTCTTCTTATCTTCGCCTCCTTTTCTTCCGTTTTCTTAATTATTTTGTTCCTTTCTTCATGAATTTTAATTTTCAAATTCACTTGTTCGGTGTTTTTATTTCCGGGTAATTCTTTTGTCTCCACTTGATCATCACACATTGGCAGATTATTTTGTTCTAATTCTTCCTTCTCTGCTACTAACTCTTCCGCTTCCTTAATTACCTGAGTGTTCTCTATACTTCCGGTATTGATCTCCTTATATTGAACATCTTCCTGATTTCTGTCAAACTCATTTTCAGATAATAATGTATTTGAGTCCCCTTCATTCTCATTTTGTTCGACCTCATCTTCAGGTAGCAATTCTTCTATGGTTTCATCATTGGGTACTTCTTCAGTCTCTGAGTTGTTGTCGTTTGGTAATTCTCCTCTTGTTGTCTGACCCACTTCTCCCGTATATTTCTTATTCATTTCATCCATTTTCTGGCTAATCTTATTTAATGCGGTATTCAACTCTTCTCTTAAGGCTCTGCCGCTGTCTTCTATTTTATTGTTTAACGTGTCCATGGCTCTATGGGTATTGTCGATCTTTTTATTCAAGTCTTCCTTCAGTGACTCCATACTTTTACTAATAGACTCCATATTTTTATTTAAGTCACGATGATTCTCCTTCATGGACTCTATATTCTTATTTAATAACTCGATATTCTTCTGATTCTCTTCCCGGGATTTCCTACCGTCTTCTTTTAACGACTCGTGATTTTTATTCGCGGTTTCTTCCATCTTCCTCTGGTTATCTTCCATCATTGTTCTTATCATCTCGAACATGCTCATATCGCCTGGTTGTGGGATTCCTTCAGGTCGTCTGGGTCGGTTGTCAACCCTCATTTCTACTTCCGGTTCTACCTGGGGTGTTTCTTCAGGTCGAGTTTCTATATTATTAATGGTAATGACTTCCATTTCGTGTATGGGTTGTGCTTCATCTGTCTCTGTATTTGGTTGTACTTCTCCTACCCGACTGTCCTTATACCTTGTGTCGTATTGATGTGTGTGTGGCATGTTTGTTCTTTTGTGTCTACCGGGCTGTTTATCAATATAAAAAATATTTTTATTTAATATTTTTTCCAGCCACACTAGTTGGTGCGCCAATTTGTAATCAAACAAAAAGCTGATGATTTAATGTTTATATTTGAAATATTATTTGAAATATTAAAGGTTGTAGTTGTTGAAAATTTAAAGTTACTAATTTTATAAAGCAATTTAAAATGTAACATTCGAGGTTACTAAAAGTGTGTTTACAATTGTAGAATTATAATTGTCTGAAAAGAATTCCCTTAGATAACAAAATAAAATAGTTGCGTTAATATTATTTAAACACTAACGTTACTTAAATTTAAAAATAAAGTGTACTAGCAGGTCGCTTGTTGTTGGTGACCGTCTTGATGATACTAGCTGCGAAACTCCTCCTCCAGGTTGATAATCGTCTAAGTATGTAAAGTCTAGTAATGTCTGGACAATAGAATAAATATAATACACTTTCACGTACCTGTTCGTGATTTCTGGAAGTTCAATAAGCTGCCAAGACGGTTTACAAAACCAACTCACTTTATCTACAAGGTTAGGTGACCTTGTTTAATAATGGGCGCCACACAGGTTTATTTTGGGAAAATCCCGTGGAAAACCCGTTAATAAAATCAAATAATAATTTTGAATAGTTAAAATGGTGTTTGTTGCCCTTATGGCAATGCAATTCAACAATATTTAATCACAACAGAAGGTTGTTTTGATTCTTCTAAATGAATTATTTATCTACTTTTTCGAAATAAATTAAGTCGAGTTATACTGTTAATAATGGGGTTTTATTCATACCCTGGATAGAGAATTCAAACAAATATAATTAAAAGAATACAATGATGTACAATTGCAAATATCTAGTTATATACCCGATACAATTGGCTCAGAGCATAAGCAATGATTCTGGTTAAGTCCAGATACTCTTTACTTTAAACATTAATATTATATAAATCTCAGGCGTAAGTTCTTTGAAACACAAAAAAGAATGCTCATGCCTACACAATAGCTAATGATTTTCTGATATAATATAGACTAGCAATGCCTTTGAGGTTGCTGATATAAAATAAAAATAAAAATAACCTATTTTATAGGTTATGCGTTCGTAACGCTTGATTCATGAATTACAAAGTTATATTTTGAGATCACTTATAACTAACATTCAACTTAGCTAGTATTGACAAATCCATTAAATAAATTTAGACATGGTGTAGTACAGAAAAATGTTTCAGTGTTATGCGTCAGTACAGGTTTGTTGATCAAAACATACAGGTTATGGCGCTCGGAGTAATGAATAAATTGTTACACTGTTACCTTTTGTTTTAATCCTTCGATTAACACATCAATGATCGGATTATAATGATCATCGTTATCCACTACACACGCACATGAACAGAGAAAATTGGTTCGCTTCTAACTAAAAGAACCATATATGACATTATTTATTTCTTCTGTTCGTTATTTTTCCCGCACTAAATGAAATAATACTGCACTTAAACGCACTGATCCTTTGTAGAATGTCTTGAAGTTATCTTTGGTTATTGCCGAAATGTTTCTGTTGATGCACTGTTGTAATGACGCTATCAGTTATTAAAATTTTGATGAAACCAGTGTACCTTCCACGCTGAATGAAATTAAGAAGTGTCTGATGAAAATCTGCTGCAGTCCTTATATACCCGATCGTTTGATCGGCTTTAGGCGATTGTATTAATTACTAAGCTATTTTTTTATTGGCTTAGCCAGGTGTGATGAACGTGACGTATTGTCTTTCCAACCGTCAAAAACGGTTTTCTAACCGCCAGTCGCCGGAATGATTGACAGTTGTCGTTGTTATTGGTGTTGATAACCAGATTTCTTATGCATTTTTGTAAATGATGCTAACGCCTTTCACGCACTTATTATAGTTGCGATTGGGGTTGTATCGCTATCAAATTAAAGGATATTTTGTCCTCTTTAATTTGATATAGTTTGATACTGGTTTAATTACACTTTTACTGACATTGCTATATAAACAATGTTCAGGTACACGGCTTTGCACTGTCGTCTGCTAATCAAAGTCGACAATTACACACTCTGACTAATATTGTTTGTGTTCCACACCGCGTTTTTTCACTTGAACGTTTATGTTAGAACACTATTATATCTGTACTGATATTTATTCACTGAGTATTATAATTAAATCTTAACTTATACATTGCTATTAACAATACTTATTCACTATGACACTTCGTTTCACCTTATTTTGCTCCGTTCTATTAACTAACAATTGAACTATTAATTATATCATATTAATAATGCTTATCGCTATGTTTGAGTATAAACATTGTTCTGTGGATGTGATTTACACTCATATCACCTCCTACTAATCACTTTACTAATGATTGTTTGGTTTAGGCATTGTTGAGACATACCGTTTGTACTGGATTTCTGCCTCAAAAACATTTATTAGTTCACAATTCGGTACCTTGCTGAGGTAGCTTATTGGTATAAGGTTCCCTCTTACAAACGTGTTTACTTGTCATAAGTATATTTGAGACTGAAATGTAGCTTCATTCTCATATTGTGGCCATCGCTAATTTTAGTCCTTGGCATTAATAATTACTAGTCATGGTTGATTTATTATCAGCCAAATGCTGATTCTGATCTCACATTATTCAGATTCTTATTTAATCATTTTTTATTAACATATCATATTCCATTTAAGTTATTCACTGACTCGCTTGACAGCTTAAAGTGAATTTAATTTGTCCATTAGTTTGTGTCAGTTATAGTCTGGTTGTAGTGTCAAACAGTATTTAGGTTTACTGCTTCTTGTGGCACTTCTGCTTTTTCTTCTTCCATGGTTCCTCTCTTCTTGGTTACTCTTATCACTACAGTATCTATTTACATTATCGTTATGCATTTATTAAATCTGATAGTATATGTCTAGGTTATGTAACATCTGGTTATGTTACAATTTTCTTAATTACATTTATGAGTTTTAGTAGAAACGTTTTGATATAATCAGTATTTTTTTTCTTCTTTTAATGATCTGATATTTTGTCCGAACATGTCCACTCATTACTGACTATCATGTGTTACTATATTAATTAAGAGTATCCACTCGTGATGCTGGGCATTGAATCTTATGGTTGCTGGTGGTGATTACCATACATATGCAGTCAATATATATATGTATATATATTTATGTTTTAAAGTAAAAGATATAACAAAAGATAACTGCAAGAATTATTCCTGTACAATCATTATTACAGTTTTGCATTCTTAATATATTACATGCTTATATACATGTATATTACAAGAATCATTGTCATAAACGTAATGTAAACTGATAATTATAAAACACTAATAAAAGAGATTGTTACTGTTGAAGCACGCGTATTGTAATGCGACAGAATAGTAGCCCCATCCCAAAACTTAAAACCGCTCAATACAGTAGGTAGAATCACTAATACTATCCTATTAAAACCAGATAAAGATAAACAAACCTTACTTACAGAAAAGACTGTACAATATAAAAGATAAGAAAAAAATACAATACAAATAATAAAATAAATAATTAAAATGTATTATAGCAAGTAAAGAATATACATACAAACCTTTATGTAAATGAGTGAATGTGAAAGAGTGGGGAATAAAATTAACAATCCCTATTATTATTTAAATATGTGATAAATACAATAAGTGTCAGTGAAGTGGTGACAGCAGAAGTGTGAGTTAATTACTTTTATAAAAAAAAGGAAACCCCATAAATAACACCAATAGTGAATGGTGGTGAAGGGTTTCATCTCAGATTGAGATGTTAGTGAAGGCTTTGGTGTAAGTAGTTGTATTTGTGTTCTACACCAAAGCCTATAGTTATTAACATTTATAAACTACATTATAAGTTTGTGTGAGCCTACTGGCAAATATGAAAATGTGTATTAGAAACCAGGACCTATGAACAATAATCTATTAAATATCACTATAATATTGACGACTCGGAACACAAAGTTTTTTATAAGTAAAAACGTAAAGTTTTACCTTACAGCCTAAACCGGCTTTCACCTATAGGAGGCTTCATCTATACTATCAAAACGCATGCCCAAAGCACAAAACAAATTCGATCTACCCGGTGTATATAAACTAAATTGTTCAAATTGCAGTAAATTCTACATAGGCCAGACTGAGATAGGACGTAGCTTCAAACAGAGATACATTGAACACACAAAAGCACTCCATACCACTACAGAATCTACCTTCGCAAACCACCTCATTGAAGCAAACCACACATATAAAAACATCGACAATAACATGAACATACTACACGTACACACAAAAGGCCGAAAACTAGACACTCTAGAACAATTAGAAATATACAAACACACAAAAACAAATAAAAACGACATCCTAAACGAACAGACACAATTCAAATCGCACGCATTATTCGAACACATCACACCACACACACACAGCTTCAATCTTTCGAAACACTTTCTCGTCGCCAACAACAAGACGAGCAGCGCTACTAACGACAGCCTCTGATGAAGCCTTCTATAGGTGAAAGCCGGTTTAGGCTGTAAGGTAAAACTTTACGTTTTTACTTATAAAAAACTTTGTGTAAATAATCTATTCATTAGCCAGTAATGCTTGATAAGATTGATAGGATGAGAGAATGGTACACCAAATAGTTTATAATTATTTGTCAATTTATAAATGTAGAATTTGGCCATGAAGGCAATACCTCGAAGGTAACATGTTAAAAGATTTTGTTCTAATTATATTATTTGTTAATTTATGATTGTAAACTTGTTCATGTAAACACTACCTTAAGTAATAAGTCAAAAGATTTTATTTTTAACTATTGTGAAAACTTGTTAAGGGTCAAGACTCATGTAATAAAATGTAACTCAGGAAAAAGGGTTCAAAACCAAAAACCTAGGTAATAATAAATGTAATTTAAAATATGTTAATGAAATGCTATTGATGGCCTAGGCCACAAGTTCCATACAAAGGAAATAATGTCAGAAATGAGTAGATTAGTAAACCAATGTGATAAAACAGGAAAGGGACAAAATTAATATGATGAAGCTAATTGTTTTAACAGTAATATTACATATTAGATTAATTTAAGGAATTGTAAAGTGATATAACAAATGTATAAAAGGTATAGGCCCAACATTAGAATTTTTGTAAGGTGAAAAACCACCCTTTATAATTAACCAATATAAGTAAATGAGGTAGCAAAATGTTCACAATGACATAAAGAAAAAAACGATGTAATTTAAATTTAAGAAAACTTAAAGCTGAAAAAGGAGTATTTTTCTTATAGGCAGATGAACATTGAAATCTTGTAAACTGACCACGTGACCTTATGAACTCTCTGTTGTGACCAATCACAGGCCAGTATTGTGAGGGCACGGAACCGTTGAATAGTAAGGCAGGAATATAGAAATAGAGTATTGTATTGTTAACTATTGCAGTGAACAGATGAGCTCCTATGAAGAAGTTTTAAATTAAATAATAGTAATGTTTTTTGGACCGTTGGCGATGAAAAATTATAACTAATAGAAGCTACAAATACTGTGGAAGATTGGATGACGAAAATATTTAAATCAAAACAACAAATAAATGCAGAACCTTTGAAAATCCTGATTACCTACCAGAACACACTTTCATAACGCCAATTTCAACTATTAACCACTTTACAGGTACGAATACACAACACTACCGTAGACACTATCTACACTTACAGAATAACACCAGGGATCATTTACTGAAAGAAAACCTTGAAAACTAATACATTGAACACTGAAACATTTATTTTAAAATAATTTGTGAGCACGTGGTTAGTTCGTTCAGCGGCCATTTTGCCAATATAGCGTCGTCGCTATAAAATAATAAGATATAGTATTAAGATTTTGAAATTTTACTTACATTGTAATGTATTGTATTTTTGCATGTATTTGCTGAATTCAATGACAGTCTAAAAGAACCCTTAAACCCTGAGAATTAATATATGATTATAAACAGTTTGTTATTTGGAACTTGTTAGTGTAAAAGTCGAATTGAGCGCTAGAGTCGACCCGACCCATATTTGTTTTTGACACAAGTCGACTGTTCGTTTCTCTGAACAACTTAATGAAAATAAATATTGTTATTTGGAATCAAAGGAGTTGTCATTGTAGATAATTTGAAGGTTTACAGGACAATTACAGGTAATTCAACAGGAAAGTGAGCAGCGAACGGACCGAAGCATTTGGAAAAGAACGGGGCGCTCGAGGACAAAATCGATTACGGCCTGTAAGTGGAGGCAATTTACACTAAATAAAACTCTTCAAAACTCAAAACACATAAATTAAGAACAACAATACACTGTTATATTACAGATGACGTCAACAACATGGGGCTGAACAAAATAAACCCGCAACTGTATTACACTCGCACAACAAAATCTGTTATATTACAGATGGCGATTACAACAGTGGGGCGTAATTAAATAAGACGAGCACACAATTTTTCTCATCAACACTCGTAAATAAACAGTTATATTACAGTATTATTGCAAGTCCTGTCACTATGGGCTCCAGCCATTTTATGCTTCCGTCTAGACCGTGTGTCTAGTTTTAAATATAAATGTAACCGCCGTAGCGGTTACAGCTTCACTTCACTTTCAGTATGCAGAGAAACAAAGTAATATGTAATTATTATTTACAGAAACACTAGTTATTGTTTACTTAAAGAATCTTCTAAGCACCTAATTTTCAAACTGATTTCTCTTTCTTCTTCTATTCGCTGTTTCATTTGAAAAACTTTTCTCTTTTCTTGTAACTTTTAACATGATAATGTTTTTAGGCTGGGGGTCATTCCACAAAATGCGTGATGCAAAATATGTAACGTCACCGAAAAATGTAACGCTCCAGGTTATGTTAATATTATATAGTGTATATTTTTTCCACACTTTCGATTCCCCACAGTCTAGAAATCTTCGGTCTCTGTCGTTTTTAAGAAATCCGTAGAAACATCGCTGAACAGGAGAGTCTGCAGTTTATGCACATTATATGTTTCAAAAGCCTAAAAACATTATCATGCTTCGATGTTTCGGTTTCTTCGAAATTCTTTTTTAATTTCACTCTTTATTTTTAGAAGGTCTGGCCCATTGTTTTCTTGGTATTTCTTATTCTCTTTTACTTGATATTCTCTCTTTACTCTTGATACTGTTCATATTATTTCCTGGCAAATTGTACAACATTTTTTGAGTGATTTTAACATTTTTGGAGCCACCGTAATACTTAAGAGCATGATATACAATGCGCTGAGCAACAATACTACCCTCTTTTTCATTTTCTGTTAATAGGCAACCCTGGCATTACCATGTGAAACAATTAGACCCAATTTAACAACTTCCCACAGTTCATAATACTTGGGATTTTTGTATAAAAAAGATGAATAGGAATCATCCAATCTAATTTCAGTCTTCTCTTTGTCATTGATACAGTCATTAAAAGAATCAAAAGTGTATTTTAATACACCACTGGCCTCATTACAGAGCACAGAATACTGCTGTTTAGCTTTTTCAGCAACCACTTCAGTAATCCTGTTTTTCTCATACAGAACTTCAAGTAAAACATTGATTCTGTTCTTTCCAATACTTGACCAATTTCTTATAATTACAGGATCAAATGACACCAGACCTCTAACAGCTTTGTATTTTAATGGATTTCTTTCCTTGATTTTTTCAAAAGTTTTAATAAGAAATTCCTTCTTAAATTTCATAATATCTAGCTCAACCACTCCTATAGCCTCTTTTAACAATTTAGATGTTTCAAATCCTATATTCTTGGTTTTCTATTAAATTCTCAAAGTCATTCAGGTCAATGGAAACAAATTTACTGCCAGTATCTGCTGACTGTAAGCAATGGAATTTGACACGAGCTATTAAACTTCTCATCAAATCAAGTAATTCTGAATACAGATATGGCCCAAGTGGCGATGAACTTTGAAATCTCCTGAAGAATCATGGCTCGCACTAAGATACCACTTTGAAAAATGCCAATTTACACTTTAAAAAATTATCCTTGATGTGAGTTTGAATTGACTTATATGGATTGCTATTGACAGGTTTTACACTGTTAATATACTTAATGATATCATCAATGATCTTTAAAGCTCTATCAATACAATGTACATTTCAAGCCATTATAGTGACATAATAAACCAGTGACACCTGACAAAAGAGGAAAATTCAGATATGTTCAAACCTACCTTACGAATAAAATGTAATACACTAACATAATGTATGTACAGTACTTAAAAAATAAAGTTTGTTTCCCAGTTTATAACCCTTTTTCTATATAAATTTCCACAATGTATAAAATATAAACAATTACGGTACTTTTTATGGTTCATGAAATTCCCCTGATTTTTCACCAGTTTTATTGTTTTCCTTGACTTTTAGCAAATTTACAAAGCCTTCCCTGATAGATAGTGAATTTCCCTGACTATCCAGGTCTGTGGGAACCCTGGATAATGAAATTTCACTTTTATTTTTACATTTTAATGTTAATTTAGAATTTTTTTCCCCAATTTGTACACATATAAAACCTAACCTGTCCTAAGCTGGGATAATAAAAATGCTTTTGTTATAACTTAATTATAAGCACACATTCAAATCTAATTATGTATGTCTCTTCCGACTGCACTACAGGTCTTGAATAGTCATAAAAAATATCATTTATGTATTTTTTTTTAAATAATGCATAAAGCACGTGGTTAATGTTATTATAGAAGGAAATTTAAAAAAGAAAAAACTATTGAAAACTATATTTGATCATGCTATTTTTGTTACAAATACTATAAAAACAATACAAAATCACTTACTGTAACTAATATTGTAACTTACTGTAATTAATATCACTTATCCTATATACAATGGTAGTACATTACCGTACTTATGACTATAAAATATATATCACAGAGGCTCAGTACATGTCTTATACGCAACACACTGATAATATACATGTAATACTGACACTAACAAAAGTTTATGTAACATTTTACTTTGATTTTGTTTTGTGCTTTTTTCTGTTTGGCTTGCTCAACACTTCTTCACTAACAGAATGCTCACTGTTATCGATTGAGACTGATGTCTGTGTTCCGATTTCTCGACCTTGATATGGATAACCAACAATTGAAGCTCCCGGTGAAGACTGAACAGCTCTGAACAACCTGTACAGTTCAGGGCAGAATGAAGAATCAGTTGTCACACCTATGCTGACCTTTTGGAGTGAACTGTTTCTGCCCTCACCTTCGCTCTGAATCCACTTTAGGTCATCTGTACAGTTCTCAAAGTCGCTGCCACCACTGGGGCAGTTCTTACTATCCCACTTTTTCTCCCTGTTTCTCCTATTATTTCTTCTCATCTCATTCTCACCATCTATTGTCCGTTTACTTTGTCTGCTTCTGTCACTTCTATCACTCAGTTTACTGTTTCTGCTATCTGTATCACGTCTCTTGCTACTCCTTCTGCCATCTTCGATATTGATGTCATCAAACAACAAAGAACTTTTCTTTCTACTCCTTCCACTACTTTTACTCATTCGGCTTTCAGTGCCATGCCTTGAACTTTTCAGTGGTTCTTTTTCTTCTTCTTCACTAACTCCTTTCTCTTCCTTTCCACTTTCATCTTCTACATCTTCTTTTTCATCACTTTCTGATTCCTCTGAATCATCTGAATCAACCGCTTTTGTTACTCTCGTCTCTCCTTTACACTCGATTTCCTCTTCTTCTTCTTTGCTTGAATCTCCGCTGCCGCTTGGCAAGTTGAAGCCCAAATGCCCTGACAGATTGTTAAACAATTTACCAGCCAATATGTTTAGACTGTCATCCAGTCCTGCACTGGCATTTCTTCGCTTCAAATTTGGTACCATGGATGTCACAGGTGGTATGTCTGCCTTTCCAATTGATAGAGCTGATAGTATCTGAAAATAAAATGTATAACTACTATGAAGGCCAAAAACATATACCTACAACAAAGGGTAATTATGGCAAA
Source organism: Magicicada septendecula (assembly GCA_034769895.1). NCBI lineage: Eukaryota > Metazoa > Arthropoda > Insecta > Hemiptera > Cicadidae > Magicicada > Magicicada septendecula. The sequence goes on along the minus strand of CM068372.1, from coordinate 98,271,234 downwards.
TGAGAATAAAGTTACAAACGTTGCAAAGAATGATAATCACTTCACCTTAAATTTTCTATCACAGGTTAGCATGATTTTGACCTTCCTCAGGCCTGTTAATATGTGACGTGATGTGATCATGAATGAATCAACACGTAAACTAAATGTAACTTAGACGTGATATGTTTTGTATGGGATACTTTAATAATATCTTGATATCCTGTGAGTACTATTTTAAATCTTGACTTTCACTTTCATTGGTCCAAACACTTTAAACTCCAATTTGCACTACTAATAAGGTTCTACTGTAAGGTCCAAATGAGCAGTGTTGATACCCCCCCCCCCACAATACGCATATTACTACTGTATTGGTCCAGAATTGTGTTTTGTAAAAAAACTAACTGAAAGATTTTGTGACGACCAATGTGCATGACACATGAAGGTAGTAGAATAAGTTGTCATGTTTAATCCATGAACATAGCCCACCTGTGCTCCCAGCTGGCTTTCCTGTGATGTGGTGCTCCATCTGCACGAAGATATGCCACCAGCACTTGTTTTATGCCTGTTCTCTCTGCGCCTGCTACGTTTGTTCCGCACTCTGTGTGAGGGCCGGCTGGCCTTTCGAACAGTCTGAGTTAGCTCAGCAACTTGTACTGACACTGCTGAATCCAGAGAATGCCGTCTTGACTCCACCGAGACTCTTCACATACACCAACAGAGATTCAATTAAGATAATTTACTTACTGATAACAGAACATAATATAAACATAATTTTTACTACAAAAATTGTATCTGCAATAATAAACGTGTATTATGTTTCAACTGTACATTTGAGCATGTAAGTAACTTTATAACTCAAAAACTGAAACGGTTTTCTTGAAACAATATGTGTCAGAGGTAGTTCTTAACTAGTTTCCTATAAAAAGGCTACGCAGTACACTCTAAGTATTTAAATTAGTCTTACATAAGTGAAAGTGATTTCAGGCCAGACAGTCTGGTAATAATACAAAAGAGAATTTATGAGTTCAATATGAAAATGAATCGAGAAAAGACAGAAGTCAAGGTGACTGAAAATGCCACAGATGTGGTGAGACATTTGACTGAGAAGTGTGAAGTCATGACTTCTCATGATCTGAATGCCTAGCACCAGAATCTCAATAAGTACATCTAAGATAGCACATACATAAAAGGCTTTTGTACAAAAGAGGAAACTGTTTGGGAAACACTGGATTGAAAACAAAGAAAATCTCATAAAATGTTTTTGTCAAGCGCTTATGCACAACTATGTGATATGGTATTAGAGGATAAGGCTGACACGAGAAATGCTAGAGGAAGGCCAATGAAGATGTTCTTGGGCCAAGTAGTCGAAAAAGATGTGCTAGAAGGGAAACAGGTACTTTAAACACAGATGTCAACAGGATGAGCTGATGACTTCAGAAGATGGATCCAATACAAAGAATCTTGTATGTTATAACAAATTTAATGTACTTTAATTTGAGGAGCCCCACGCTTTTGGAGCACCGAATTTATATAACAACACACATATAATGTAAATTTACGAATTTAATGCAATGATATTTATGCATGTGTGAACTATATAACATAACAATGTTGTTAGATGTAATCGTAATAACAAGAATGCGTAATACGTTTTTCAAATAGTTACATTATTTTTATTTAACAACTTCTTTACTTATTTCGGAAATAACAAAATATTCATTATTCATCGCTTGTGCGATCTTATGCATGTGACTTCTGATGATCAAATTACATTTAAACAGGTTATACAAAAATCTTATTATCTACTCTTAACTATCAATTATTTGCTTTAATACTTTTCTACTGCATATGCAATGTACTTTTATCAAATAAAGACTTTATTAATTACTTTAATTTACTTCGATTTCAATCAGATATTCCCCTTATAGCATTTACGTTATCTTCACATCCTAATTTCTATACATGAGATATTATCCTAAATAAACAATCTGCCTTTACACTACTATGTACAATTTAGTTATTTTTTATCAACAGTTCGAATGTCTTTCATTCTAGTTTTAATTATTGTCTTTCAATTGTCGGTAATTATTATGGTTTTTTATCACCTCGTTTGATGTGGTAAATTATCGGTGTCCTCCTCTGGTCCTCGTCCGTGTCCTCTTCTAGGATTCCACTGCATGTACTGCTTACTGGTTGTCTCTCCTCACATCATGGGCTGTAGGTGTGTCCATAGAACCTCTGCATATGTGCTCTGCTACTCTGCTTTGACTTCCAGTTCGTCCTGTGACTCTTACAGTAGATTCAAGCCAGCGTTGTTGACTGACATAGCCTCCAGCGGCAACGGTTGAATTAAGAAGAAAAAATTTGATTAGCGCGACCTGGTATTTATATCCACGTCGTGCAAAACTTCTGTCTGAACAATATCAGTCTTGTCAGAGTTTGTCGAAAGCGTCCTTTCTCCCACTCTCGTTCGATTCACTAATTTCGCTTGACTTCGCGAATTGCGAAGTCTGTTTTACACTACACTCTGCTCAATCAATAGCTAATTTGCATATGTCTATTATATGTAACTTACACTTCTTTATTATAATTATTCAGGTAGTTATTCACTTTTTTATTCATTGTAATTTCACTTTACGTCACTTTTAAACGGTTTTTTAACCCTTTGTGCATCTTTATAAAATACATACTTTGGTGCATTTAGTTTTACATTATTGTACATAGTTTTCTTATAATTAAAATAATACTTAAAATCTAACATCATTTGAATAGGGGTGGTTACTGTCCAGGAACAGACAGGTTTCACACACTCAGACAAAATACACATGTACTCACAGCTAGCACCAGGTATATGCATGTACATGCCTGAATTTTTGTGTACATGTGTTCCCTATTTTTTAAATAATCCAGCTTGCAATCTGAATCATGTCTATCAACTATAGATTTATTAATTTTTTATTAATTTTTTTAATTATTTTGGTAATGCACAGTACCATGTATGGTTGTACTGTCGCAATTTGTATATCGAAGCTTTTGACTCAAGGAAGTGTAGATCAGTTTTGTTAAAGTTTTCTTTTCATATTTCTTAGACGATTCTTATCTAGGTATCATAATCTAACCTTCTGAGTGGCTGAATATCAATTACAATTGCATAATACAAAAATAAAATAAATAAAAATAACATCACAAATACATATCTGTTACGAAATTAAAAAAAAAAACAAAAAACAGAAAGTCATCCTGAACTATTTTTCAAAACTGTCTCCAAAGGAAATTATACTACACAGTGATCATGAAAGCTTTCAATTTCTGAATAATTAAAATAATTATTCTGAAGTTCCCTAATTGCAAATTAATCGCTTTTGCAATCCCATCTGTCTGTTTCATTCTGAGTTCTTATTTATGTAAATCTGTTAAGCGGTCTGAGCTATTAACTTCCTATTATAATTATACACTTGTAATGGCCACCAGCATTAGCAGAAGGTATGACCAAAAAGTATCTGACCATTTTGGATATTATCGGAACCAGTTGTGCAACAGCATCGTAACTCGATAGCCTATCAGTCGGCACTCCATTAATGTACTGGACTATTGAGTTAGCTGTCACATGCTGTTGTGTAAACACATGTTGTCTGAGACACCTGCATTCACAATTGGTGAGCCTGAGCTTTTGTTTCATAACCATACACTCACAACTCATCTTCAGTTATAACCTCCACAGACTAATCTTCACGTTTTACATTAACTTTAATACAAATTCGCTGATCTAGCCACTTTCCAGTCAGACCTAGTAAATTAATTTTAAATTTTGAATGTACTCCGTCATTTGCAGGGTATCTTCTAACAGTTATATAATAAAAGTGAACTCATGAAGCATATTCTTAGGAAATTATCTACCAATTCAAATACTATTACCAGACAATATTTGTAAATAGATGAAAAGTGAAATGAGAGCATACAAATATTTAATTTCTTGTGTAATAAGCTCAAATGCCAAGTTAAAAAGTGCCAAAACTAAGCTAAACTAAGTTATACTAACAGCACTAACATCAATTACTGTGATTAAAATATACAGAAAATAAACCAAAAAAATATATTACCTCCTGACACTATAGCTTATTTCTGAGTCAATGGAGTTTCTACGCTGACTTGAATTGGAATTTGTCCCTACACCGACAAGAGCTCCTCTGCGGGTCACTAACTTTGGTAAGGCATTGGTCCACGTCGAACTCAGTTCTCCTGATGCAAGACTGTTCAGCTCAAAATTTAATCCTACAAAAATATAAGCTTATAAAAACCTAATAAAAATAATTGCTTTTGTATATGTGTCTGTTATCATAATTATTTTTTAATCTTTCTGAAACTTAATATTTGAAACATCACCGAATTTTACCAAATCTAAATTTTAGAGCTAATATACCATATGTAGTTGTTAATATTTGTTATGGTTTCAGAAACTGCAAAAATCTATAAAAAACAAATCAAAATGAAATTTTATGACTAGCAAATTTGCACAAGTTGGAGTTAAAAATAAAAATGAGCAGTAACTAAAGAGCTGCAAATATGTAATTGAAAAAGGAAACTAGATTAACACAGAACTATATACAAACATTTTTAAGTGAGAAGATATGTGAAAAGTGGTAGTATTTGATCAATCTTTTTACTGACATTTGATCTGACGTGGTAGCTCAGATGCAAAAACATGTTTGGGAGAAGTAATGGGTTCATGACTACATATCAGCTGCCTATCTGAGCAAAATCCCTTTACTTCAGTGACTACTTGCCTTGAAGTGTATTTTACAGCAAGTGCTGCTTATGGAGTCAGATTGGTATTTCAGAAATTGACTCAATTACGCACTTACTCAGCAAAATATTGTACAATAAAATACTGAGAAGAATAATATTTCAAAGGATAATAATATATAGTTCAGTTGTTTAGTGTCTGAGAATTTGATTCAATAAAATGTTATGTCAACTCAATTATTCCTGTGTTACAATTAAGTGGCACTTACTGTACACACAAAAATTTGAGATGTTTAAGATTCCAGATTGTTTCTAGATGAATGTCAATTACTAAAATAATTATTTGTAATGTGTCAAAAAAGGGGGTTTTTATTTTTCATTAAATTTATTCTGTATCATCATTGCAAGTCCCATGTAAAATAAGGTTGGATTCAAACAATGAACCGTAACGTAACTTTTTGGTCTGGGTGTTGTCGGAGAACAATACTGGTTTGTGAATCGAATGTTTGTCACGTACGATATGCGCATCCACTAGTCGGGGCGCGGCTTCTACGCATAACAGGCGAAACCGACGCTACAAAAATGGCGAAGCAGAAAGATTGTCGGGCCATGTGCTCTGGAGACGGAGGAAATCAAGTAGAGGCTCCACCCACCTAAGCCTCTTACATCGTCACCGTTTAACATTAGCCCATTTGGCACATAGACAGGCCATACTCTGTGTATGACGACGAAAAAATCGTAGCCTGAAGGCAGTGCCTTCCCTTTTCAGCAACCAGATTTAGTGGGGAGTCTTGTGGCCAGTCGCCGCTCAGCCGTAACCACGGCCGGGTGAACACATAGGCTCGTGGGCCTAATTTTGATAAAATTACTAAAAATGTGAGTCAACTAGAATGTGATAAACAGTGAAACCTTAACTTTTTAATCAGTGAATCAAATTTAACCAGCAGAAAACTTTTTCGGACGAACCAGTGAACGAACAAAAACAGACTAATAACAGCACGTGTCGGACACAGCCAGAGAAGTAGAAACATAACATTTTAATTCAATCCAATGGGGAAAATTATTTAATAAAGAGCTCTAGTTTTTTCTTTAAGGGAAATAATATAAAAAGCATGAGGAATGAATGAGTGAGTGAGCAAGCTGGGTTGTCTTAACATAACTTAGTTAATATTTGTTAAGGTTTGGAAGTAGTTAGTATAATGTTTACCAGTGTTCAAGTAGCGTAAAGATTTGTTTTGTAAGTTTTCGAAGATAAGATAATTAAGTTGAACAGTAATAGTTTTGAGATATAAAAAAGAACACTAAGTAACTTTAAAATAAAATTAAAATAAATGTTGCAAGCGAATAATAAACAGAGCTGATTAATGTAGTAAAACAGCGTGTTTATTGTGTAACGAACCCAGTAACCTCTCTTACAGACCGAGTTTGTGTAAAAGGATCCTGGACCCCGACCAGGTAAGAGTGATGAGAATTGAGTTAACGTGCAAAATATATAGATGTCTTTTAGTAATTGTGTGTAATATGAAAGTTAAATGGCGCCCGAAAATACGAAATTAAATATTTTAATTACTAATTGGAGTGAAACATCTCATATTGTAACCAGATTTGTATATGAATAAAACGGTGTAGAAAAATTATTAAAATAGTGACTCATAACAAAAATTGTACATGATATTATCTTTTTAAAAATCGCCTTTTACCTATCTAACTGAAACTGCTCTCTTGGAAGCCACCATGGGTTTGGAAGACTATTCCTCATGTGTTCCCAGAAAGGAAATGGGAAAGACATAGGAAAAATTAATGAAGAAACTGAAACACGTTCTCACAATGTGAACCTAGTTGAAGAGAGTCATTACTGTTGTTACATATCTATGTCAGTTTCATATAATACTGACGTATAATGGAGTTTATAACTTACCAACAGGATCCTGATACGTGTTGTGAATACTGATGCTGACGCAACCAGTACTGTTGAGCATCTTGCGTTTGGCAAACGCACGGGCAATGACCTTGTGTTTCTTCACTTTCACTGGTTCTTCTATCTCTTTCTTGGTAATTCTACAACACAACAGAAAGTAAATAAAATTACAATCTTGAAGGTACTAGCCATCTGACAGAAAGTATATAAACTTTTTTGAACTGTTATTTAGCATCAGCAATAATTTGGTTTGAGGTCAGTATTCAGATTCAGACTGTACTTTCAACACACACACACAAGATGTACTTAAGAGTCTTATTACAAATAAAAATAATTTACAAAAACTAAATAACCCACACAACAAAGATAATACAACAACTAACGGTATATACAAAATTGAATGCCAAGATTGCAATAAATGTTACATAGGACAAACAAAAAAACAGCTGAAAAAACGTTATTTTGAACACCTAAACGCATACAAAAAACCAGAAATATATAAATCCAATTTAGCCACACATGCAATAAACACGGGACATGAATTCCCAGACATAACCAATATGACACTAATAAAACACATACCACACAAAGGCACCATAATGAACATTTGGGAAAATTTACAAATATAGAAACATAAAACACAAAACAAACTAATACCTGAACAAATACAAATCAGTACAAAACATGACACAATATTCAAAGCACTCAACATCGAAAATACACAAAATACAAATACATACACCACAATCACACACAATAATACCAATACCACTTTAAAATACCAGAGACCAACAAGCATCCAGAGACCAAAACCTTAATAGCATCCAGCCAACACACAAATACTTTACCCGATGCAAGCTCACGAAGGCTGAGGATGAGAGCACGGGAATTCTCGAAACATGTTCCAAATAAGGAAAAATAACATCTTGAGGTAAAATAAATATAAATTTTAAATATTATATATATTGTAACGTGACAGATTTGAGGTCCTCAACGTTACATAAAAAACAAAGTAAATATGGTTTAGAACAATACCCAAAATGTTAAGGTTACTAAGTAATTAAAACATCTGAAGTGTACCTAATCTTAAAGATGTAATAAATAATACGGGTGTAAAACATAAACACTGTATCTAATGGGAGGAGTTTAATATGTAGTAATGAAGTATAAAATACTATTCAAATTAATATTTAATGTGTTGCAAATTGTACTTGTTGTTATGCTGTAGCATGATATAGTGTTTACAGCATATTTATTTTATGTTTTGTGGATAGCAAGAGTGGAGCTGTTGTTTTATAGAAGTACTTAGTCAGTGGTACTCCTTTCATTTATGTTAAAATTGTCTTTAGATAATTAAGTATAAATACATGTGTTAGGTATTATATTATGTTAAATGTATTTACTGAAATTGTAACAGTACAATTCTGACCCTATTATATTTTGGGGAATAATCGATATAAATTGTATTTTCATTTCCAAGTCACATATAAAAAATTGGTAAAGTTTTATTGAGGGTTTGCAACTGCGCAATTCGAGTGTACAGGATTGGTGTCAAGGTCGAGCGTATACGTCCAGAAACAGCAAAAACAATCGTCATACAAATGTGTCAACCAGCTGCACACATGATTTCGTCAGCCAAAGGTATGCTACTTGTAACGTACCAAATTTGGCAGTTACATAGAGTAACCAATTATTACGTCAAGTGACGGGAGATCATGAAAATATTTCAGAGCACATAAAATAATGTAGACGAAAAGTGTGTATCTACAGAGAAATCATAACCATTAAAATGAAGAGAAGACAATAGGTTCCAACCAGTGAGGGGAAACAACAAAAATCACAACCATTAAAATGAAGGAGAGACAACTCAAGAACAACCACCATGATGGTAAAACAACCAATTTATTTATTAATACTATGGTACAATGACTACCACAAATGGAAATATTGAAGAAGATGACGAGAATAAGTGAACATTGATTATCACAAGTAAAGTACAACCCAGGAGAACACCGATAGTGAACAACAATTAAATAGAAGAAGAAAGGAAGAAGAAGAGCAAAGGAAACATAACATGAAGAATGAAGATAATATATGGACAATACAAGAAATCACCATTCACCAAGTATACAAGGAACTATACTAATGACCGGAAGAAGTATAACGATTATCAACTATGAAGAAACCAGTGTTTAGCATAATTAAGCAATCACAAACAGTAATAGTGAAAACTTAATGTAAGTGTGAGAACCTGTAACAAGTTAACCATTTTTAACCTAAATAAACCTCACAGACAATACAAGTGAGAAGGTTTATAACAGAGGAAAATGCGTTACCATTATAGTGGAAGAATCAAAGATTAAATAGTTAAAATGCACAGACAATTAGTGTGACCAGTTTAATCAAGATTGTAACCCAAAATAGATAATCATAAGACCACCAAGAGAAATGTGAGATAGAACAGTAAAATAATTGTTCATAGGAACTGATAATAAAAGCTTTGTAAACTTTAAAATGAAATATAACTGAATGCCACAGCAGGACAGAACAAGATATAAATAAAGTCCAGAACAAATAATAACAAATAAGCTAGTTTGTTAGGTATCAAACAACCAATGTACCAAAAATTAGGTACAACACAACAAGAAATGTAATACTATTAGATTAAGAATACTTGTGTTATTGTTTAGAAAAATAGTGTAAACATGTGTATTACTTAACAATTAAACCATTGTAATAGAATACCATAATGAAATCATAATAGTAGAATCAAATACTGCATAAGAATATGTTGCACAATTGTTACCAGTAGTTAGAGAGATATATGATACTACTCTGAGAACATATCACAATCATAATAATAGTAGTTTTATAATCAAATTATTAGAAACTAACTGACTATAATTGTATAACCAGATGTAAACAGACACTCTGTGACAAGATAGTTAAGCAAAATGCACTATCAAAACTTGTTCAAAGATGACTAAAAATGTTATCAGTACTTAGAAAAATATCTAATACTACTACGAGAACATATCATAATTATAATAATAGTAGTTTTATAATTAAATTATTAGAAACTAACTGACTATAATTGTATAACCAGATGTAAACAAACACTATGTGACAAGATAGTTAAGCAAAATGCACTATCAAAACTTGTTGAAGGATTACTAAAAATGTTACCAGTAGTTAGAGAGATATCTGATACTACTATGAGAACACATATCAAATGTAATAGTAGTAATTTAGTAGTTGATTTATTAGAAACTAACTGACTGTCATTGCAAAACCTGATGTAAACAAACCCAATACTAAGAATTGGAAAGCTTTCAGATAACGAAAGACTGATAAACACATTAAATAAACAAGGTACTATAATTGTACACTATTTTAATTTATAACACTATATACCTTATGTGGTAAAATAATTGAAAAAGTGACAAATTCAAGAAATGAGAACAGAAGGTTTTTTGATAAGACTATTAATATATGAAAAACAACATTTTTCAAAAACAAAATGTGAACAGATGTAAATAAATGTATATATTATTGTTAGAATGCCAAACAAATGTAATTAGGTAAGAAATAATAGCGTTATAAGCGATTATAAACAATCGAATATGGTCGTTTGAGGACGCCATTACCTAATATTGTTTGAATGGTAATTACAACTATTTTCTGTATGAAAACGGAAGGGAAATGGACTCGAGACGTTTAATAAGGAGTGTTATAGTGTAATTGGAGCAAGATATGGTGAAATAAACTTATTTATATTAAGAATCACCATATGAGTTTGTGACATGGCTTAGTGAGTTAATAATGGACGGATTTCATCCTTGTTTAGACTTAAATTAAAGCCGCAAGTGTCCACAATCTATTGCCACTAACCATTCGACGATACGATAATTAATAAAAAAGTTATAGCAATTATAAACGTTTCAGTCATTTTGTATATCGACGCTTACGTCACCCATAGCCTCTAACCCAGACAAAAATTTGTAAAAAATTAAAAGTTTTATTTAACTAAAGTGTTTTGGGGTAGAGAGTTTGACAATTTAAACCAATCAAATGGCTTAAAATAACCAGACAAGCAGGAGACGCTTTGATGAAACATTCAGTCGTTCCGCATCATTCAACGAGCAAAGTTCATGAAGAACAGTGTCAAGATTTTATTTAAACGGTGCGCGTCACCTACATATAAGTTACGCTACACACACTAACCCGTACACAACAGAATAATAACGAGTGTCCAGTGCTAAGTGAATTAAAATAATAAACCGGCCAGTGTATAATAAAGGTCGTGTTTTCGTGTTTTGTGTTTTATAAAAAACAGGGAGTACTCTATTTTTATTATTTAACGAATTGAATTGAAATAATAATTTTCGTTAGTGAACGAAGAATTATTGTTTTGGGACTGCACTAGTCAAAGAGTACCGAAGTGCATTACCCATGATGAAAATTATCAGAATTGAATAAATGAATTATATCGCAATTACTAATTTAAAAAATAAATGTTTTACGATTTTATCGTGATTGAAAAAATCAATACTAATTTAAATATCGAAAATACAAGTGTAATGAACAGTCGCTCATTTGACTCAATTTGTTTGAATTGACGAATAACTAGTTTATTGCGAAAAATATTCTAACCAACTGATAATTATACATCAGATGCAATATGAATAAAATGTACGTGTTTATATTATTAAGAATTTAATGAATAATTTACTTATTCAAAATAACTACTTACTTTTGTTAACTAACCTAGAAATAACAACGACAACTTTGTCACCAAGTAATGATTCTGTTCTCAAATAATTTCAATCCAATGAAAGCTATCACAAGAGTTTTTTTTATTATAGATTTTTTTCTCTTCCCAATAAATGATTTTTATAACTAACGAATAAATAATAATAGTAATTTTTAACAGTGCAGCACAAAGCACGTGTTATCAAAACAACTGCTGTATCCAGTCTACTCACCGTACGATAGTACGATATATATCGGTTTATGGTACCGACTTTTATAATTTTCAATATTTGTTTGTTTTTTGTCGTAATTCATTATTAAATATTCTTAACTAAGATAACATCTTGTATCTGGTATCATGCAACTTCCAAGAACACACGAATTTGGTAATGTAACTGAGTAAAGAGGACATAACCTCGTTAACTAAAACTATTGTACCAGACCCCAGTGTTACCAGCCTTGAGATTAAGGACGGGTTGAGGATTCGGTCGAATCTTGGATTCGGCCGAATCCGACTGGGTTCGGTTTCGAAGATTCGACGGGAATAAAATAAAAACAATAAACAGTTCGAATCTATTCGAGTAAAAGAAAATAACAAGAGACTGTTTCAAAACAATCAGAAATTATTTCATTTGCCGCTGTACTTTATTCTTAACTGTATACTGTATACGTCTATACATTCACAAAATCACATGTACCGGTACCCAGCTCCTATTTTTTTCATAATTTCGTTTTAATACATCCGTCTTTGGTTCATACAAATTCCAGACTAGTAAAAATTTATAATTTATTCTTGAACAGATTTATTTAATAATAATAACAACGAAATATTTATTGTGATTATTGTATTTATAATTCTTCAAATAAGTACGTGCATGAAAGTAATGGCTAAGGTTGAAAGCAATAAGCCATCCTTGCAGCATAGCGAGCTAACTTTTAATGGGGAGTTGCCATGGAAACAAATGTGCTGTGTTAGTTGGAATTTAGCAGTCAGCCTTATCAGTTGTTCGTGTTATCTGTACAGTATTCCATTGTGCATTGTGCATGTTTGATTTCATTGTGTTCGTTTTGTCAGTACCATATTATTTACGTTTCAATTTCGTAGTGTTCGTTTCGTGTTATCGTTATCGGTACCGTATTATTTAAGTTTGATTTCGTAGTGTTCGTTTCGTCAGTAGGTACCGTATTATTTACATATGATTTTGTAGTGTCGTTTCGTTTCTTATTCTAATTTTATTTTACCCGGTTGTGAGTACATATAGTTGTACCACAGCTGTTACTTTTTAGTTCAGTAAGCGCAGCTTTTGACGTAACAAAATTTTGACTGTCGATGGAATTTCATGAAATTTGATATGTATGTTCTATATGCACTCTACAACAAAGTTAAAAAAATTAAACTGTACGCTTTCTATTTGGGGGTGAGAACCACCCCTTTTTCAAGGGTGATTGACAACAACAAAAATTAACCCCAGGATCCAATGGACAATCAAATTCTAAGCAAAAAAGTCTGTATGCAACTTTTTTGAAAAATGCGATGTTTTTGAGTTATTCCAAATCAACATTTTCGATTTTTACCCGCCAAAAACAGGATTTTAGCGAATAACTAAAAAATGTTTGAGTTTATAGTAAAAATGAATAGGACCAAAATTATTCTACACAAAATAACAAACAAAATGCGTTTTGGCCGGGTTTTAATCCACGAGTTGTTTTTAAGATATGGCCGTGAGAAGTTGTTACTTGCAAATTTTTTGCCTGCACTAACAAAGTTTAACCCTTCCTACTAACCGAGAAAAATACTTTTGACTATAAAATGTCTAGTGCATATTGATGGTCTATTAATATCCTTTAAATTAATCATTATCCGGATTTTCTGTCTTTAAAATAAAAAAAGTTACATCACAAAAATTGCGCATTTTTTGAAATTTTTTCCCAACTCTGGCCCGCGCGATGTTTCCCACATGTCCAAAAATAGACATAATTAAAAATATTTCTAGAGTTAACTTATACATACCATAAGGACCAACTAAAAATTATTTAGATTTATTTCGGTGCTCTTGACAAAAATGGCGGCGATTTTTCCTTTTTTCACATTTTCGGAAATTTGCAAATCTTAATACATTTTGTGAAATTGCGGAATAAGGATTAACTTAGGCAAAAATGTTATGCAGATCAAAGTCAAAGTACACAATTAAATGACTAAAATGCCTCGTGTTCCATGTTTTTATCTGTCATCGTTACAAAGATACAGCTATCACAAGGTGGTCAAATACCGAATTTAAGGGGGGGCTTTTTCCTTTGACCTTGAATATTTTTTGTTGTTCAAATTTTAGACAGATTAGTCCTCAGGACATTATTTGTAAGGGTTGAAATTATCTATCTATTCGTTTTTGAATTATTTGTGTACAGTTAAAATGAACAAAGTTATAGCTACATTTATTTATTTTATTATCTATTTATTAATAGGGGTGGTTCACCCTGATATAGTGGATGAAAAACTTTTCTAGCATCTTATTTGAATTTATCGACCTCAAAAACATCCAGAAACAAATTTTCAGTAATTTTTTTATTTATTTTTATTTTAATTTTTTAATTACAGGGGTAGTTTTCACTTTCTTACGTCGTCGCCACGCATATTTGTGTCTATCCTGGACATGGTATTACATAGTAGTCTTTGATATTGGTCTAAAAACTAATTATACACCAAAATGCGGCATTAAGAATGCTAATGTTCTCATAACCACCCCCGAAAAATTGTCGATATCACCCCAAATATAGAATTAATGTTAATTATCATGTCATATTTACATTCAGCACCCTTCAAACCTCACCCAAACAAATTTGCAGCCTCTAATTCCAATTTTTGTCTTCCACATATTTTTGGGGGTGGTTTTCACCCTTTAGGGGTGAAAGCGTATAATTATTTTTTTTAATTTTGATCTAGGACCCAAATGGAGTATATAAACAAAATATCATGTTGATACATGTACAGTCAAAATTTTGTTACGTTTTGGCGTTTTTTCCGCTCTCCTTACTGGACTATTTATTTTTATTGAATTCTACAGAATTTTTCCATATTTCACCTGTTTGATAGTATTTTTGGCACAGAATCGTTGTTTTTTTGACAATTTCCCTGGACTAGTAATAAATTAATAGTGATCGTGTGTAGAAACCCAAAATCATGAGTGAAGTTTGGAATTATTTTGAAATCGACATTGACAACAGATATGCTATATGTGGCATATGTGGAGCTCGTATTTCACGTGGAGGCATATCTAAAACAACATCTCCTTTGAAAAAACATTTAAAACAACACAATTTTCTAGAACTCCAGGAAGCCATTAAAAAACGTCACCTAAATGCTGCCGATGCAACCACTACTTCAACGGAAGATCTTGTAGATTCTCCTATGTTATCACCACTTCCGTTCACTAGTACCACTAGTTTACAAAATCTTCAGCCCATAGAAAACCCTACTGTTTCTGAAAAGTCGTCTGAAAATCTTCATCAATTAAATTTGACCATTTCTTCACCAGTAGACATACCTATTCTGTCTCCTGCAGAATCTTTTGAATCCGAACAGTCTTCTTCTTCTTCTAAATCACCATGGACTTACAAA
Source organism: Magicicada septendecula (assembly GCA_034769895.1). Lineage (NCBI taxonomy): Eukaryota > Metazoa > Arthropoda > Insecta > Hemiptera > Cicadidae > Magicicada > Magicicada septendecula. Next base: position 98,256,226 of record CM068372.1, on the reverse strand, counting down.
ATTCCATCCACTAAGAAGTTCAAGCGTTCTGTTAATCAGCCTACAATACAGCAAGTTATAAGCAAGACGCAATCGTTCAAAGCCGGAGACAAAAGAAGAGAAAAAATTACTCATTTAATTGCTGAAATGATTTGTACAGACATGCAGCCTGTGTCAGTGGTTGAAGACATAGGTTTCCGGAAACTTATTCAGTATTTGGAGCCACGTTATCCAATGGTTACCAGGAAATATCTGGCCAATAATGTTTTACCTGAACTTTATGAAAAACAGTGTACTGCAATACAATCTGAACTAAGAAAAGTTGAACACATATGTTTTACAATTAACTTTTGGACATCACTGTCCAATCAAGATTACATGTCCTTGACAGCCCATTTTATTGATGATAATTTTAATCTGCAAGAATTCTGTTTGGAAGTAACTCCATTTTCAGAAATCTCACATACAGCTGCAAATATACTGGAATTTCTGAAAGACACTTTAGCTAAATGGGATGTTGCAGACAAAGTGCAAGCAATTGTTCATGATAGTGCTGCCAATATGGTTGCTGCAATGAATACATCAGACTTTGGTCATATTCCTTGCCTTGCACATTTACTGCAATGCGTGTTGGACAGTGCCCTATTTAAAGAAGCAACTACATCAAAAATAGTTGGAACATGTCGAAGAGTAGTCAGCCATTTCAAGCATTCTGCTAAAGCTACAAAAGTCTTAAAAGATGCCCAGGCCACTGTAAAGACTAAGCAGCATCGTCTTATACAGGATGAACCTACAAGGTGGGATTCTACTTATGAGATGCTTGCTAGGCTAAAGGAACAGAAACATGCAATTGCACTAGCATCATCAACTCTTGAAATGACTACTGAACTGCGTACCACAGACTGGACATACATTGACAACCTTGAAGATATATTAAAGGTATTTTATGAAGCAACAAAAATCTTGAGCAAGACTGAAACATCTGCATCTGAAATAATTCCAATTATACATAGTACTCAAGAATTTCTTAAATTACAAACAAATTTGAGTACAGGGATGCTGGCTTTAAAATATGAATTATTGTCGCAAATGAAACATTGTTTCCAAAATTGGGAACTTGAGGCTTTATATACTTTGCCAATGATGCTGGATCCTAGATTCAAAGGTAGAATGTTTTCAAATGAAAGAAATTTTGATATTGCAAAAAATATTTTAATCAATGAAATTAAAAAAAAGCAGACCTACTTCAGCAACTGACGAACAATCAAAAATATTTATATTTCTTAAGACATATGGACTGCCATTTTACTGTAATAGGCCTGAATTGTTATTTAGTCATTGTAGTTTACTGTTGAAAATTCCTTAAATAGTTTTGTGAGACTTCTTCAATTTTTATTTGTGTATTTCTTCTAGTACAGTACTTTTACTTAGTTTTTTACTTGCCATCAAGACTATATTTAACTATATATTTTAGCTAATGTTGTTATATCCAAAATTTAAACCTAAATTTGAATAATTTCATATGAATTGTTGAAAACAGTGATGTTCAACAATAATAGAACAGTGTGGCCCAATATTAAAAATAGTTTTAAAACAGTGATGTTTCATCCTTGCTCAGTAGGCCTATTGTAATGTTTTATTAAAACAAGTGCTCATAGTTTAAATAACAAAAATTTTAATTTTTTTTTATGTTGATAACAATCTTTTGTTATCTAATAAATAAATAGAATACATTATTAAATTTAGTCTAATGAACAAAAAACAAGGGCTGGAAATAGTAATTAGTAGCCTACTAAGTTTTCTTTATAATATTTTATATTTGAATTTTAGAAGAATAAGAAAACAATATTGTCAATTAGTGCTACTCAATTTTAAGTTCAATGTGAGTTTGTTTAAACGATTTTATATTAGATTTGTTTAGATTAGGTAGGTTATTCTGTTTTCAGCATATACAGTTATTCTGTTTGCATGAGTTCATCTCTTAAGTAACTTAATGCGTTACAATTATTTATCATGTGACTTATGTTAAGGCCGTTTCTACATTGTAGAAAAAATTGCAAATTTGATTTCTAAGTAGCTTTTTTTGTATTAACTTAATGAATCTGTAAACCCATCAGAAAAAATAAGGTAACATAAATTTATTCGGTAAATTGTATAATTTTAATTGTATTAACATTTAATTTCACATTGTACAAATATAGGTTCACATATTTCTGTATAAGTTGGTTTAACAATTGAGTAAATTTAATTAAACCTAGCTTTCTTATATATTTATGTATAATTTCAGAATTATTACAATAACTATTTCATTAAACATAATTTTTATAATATAGAAGAATTATATAATATTCTTTTAGCCTTCATCAGCATCCTATTACTGAATTTACATCATTCACGTTACTCAACTCAGAATTGTCACTAAGGATTCGGTTTCGGATTCGAAAACAAAATATTCTGGTTCGGGTTCGAATTCGGATTCGGTAATTTCTTGGATTCGACCCATCACTACTTGAGATATAAAGAGCTCAAGAATTGTTTATAGTAATTATTATTTTGTAAAGACATTATTCATTGATTGTTTTTTAAAAGAGTTCATGGCATTTTAGAATTGTTAATAAATCCCAATTTATTTACCAGTGGAAAGTTTCTGATTTTTTTTTTTAAATAGTTTCATTTTTACGATCAGTTCTATCAAAATGGGGCGGTAGGATTTGAATGTTCGATACAATTCAAATTACAGTTAAACCATTAGTTTACTTTATTGTGCATGTGTATTGTTTAGGATATTCAAATAGAATATCCGTTGTAACGTCACAGAACGTTCCATAAAGGAAATCATTTACATAGCAAGTTATCATAAGAGGAAAGTGAGGTGAACAGTATCGAACCCAAGTAGTCCTAAAAAATTGTGTATTTGGCTAATAATTATTACTACTAACATGAAAAACGACCAGACTGTGACTAAGACACAAATCCCATATATATTATTAAAGTGAATAATAGTGGAAAAAAAACATAAGATACTATAAGAGAGAGAAATAATGTCAAAATCAACCAAAATGAAGTCATTAATTATTAAGTTTTATAACTCTGAATAGAGTATTAAGAACTATTTTTTGTGAATGAATGGACATGATCCATTATTATATTATGTAATGTAAATAAAATAAATGTATTAAATGACTTAAATACATTATTAGAAAGAATCTAAGTTAAAATAAAAATTATATATTTGTTATGACAAAAAATATTAATGTGTTGGATTTGAGACCAAACACCCAGATTTCATGAAAAAAATTAATTATTATCAGATTGAAATAAAAACTATACGTAATTGTCAAGCAGACAAAAGTGAACAATTTATCTTAAATAAAGAAAGCTGTCAAATGAGTAAAAGTCAGTCAAAATAGCCAAAAACAGTATTAACTAAAAACATGTGGTAGGTATATAATATTGTATAATTTATGGATTTAATGTTGCCAAAATGCAAACAAAATGCATTAGAAAGTTGAAATATGATATAAAGCGACTATACTAATATATTTGACTAACTTTAACATTGTAATAGTCAAGTTAGCAAAATATTTACCTATACCATGTATGGCTGGAGCCAATCAACCAGTACAAAAATAATCATATCTGGCTAAATATTTACAAAATGCTAACAAAAATAAAATAGAATGGTACAATACTTCAGTATACCTTAAAGAACGAACAAACTCAGTTGAAAATAAAGTCAATTATAAAAGAATTTAACTTATGAGAGTGAGATTTGTCACACCATAAAAAAGGACATCTCAAGACCAGTCAATGATGCTATGTCATCCTGTAATAAAAATAATGTATGTAAAGAGTAACCAGGTATCACAAAAGACAGACAATATAATAAACTCTGAGTGTACACTAGTGAAATACTACATATGTTAAAGAAAGAGACTAATTATTGTGTTATAACATTAACAAAAAACCTAGGCCATGGACAGGGGTCATGTAAAATTGTAATTATTTATGTATTACCTATGATAAAATTTGTTTGTTTTGTTGTAGGAAGGTAGTAATGTTATATGTTCAGATTGTGGAAGGAACATAATAATTCCACAACAATTTTTGTTCTAAAAAAATTGAATTTTAATGACAACAACCAAGGTGAGAGTTGTATATTGTGTTACTTATTAGACTTAATTTAATTAAAAACCAATCATAATTAGTATCACTAGATTCAGTTGAAAACAGAGAATCTAAATGTAATAATGGCATACAAATTGTGAGTACTAATGTAAAACTGTTTGATAAATACCAGAGTAATTTTTGAAATATCCTTAGTATGAAGAATAAGAAATTCGTTCTAAAAGCTTCGACAGAAGTGAAAATTGTTCCATAATGTTCCATTTCGTTTATTCTCGAACAATCTAGAAAGAATTTTTACACAAATATACCGGAAGTCAATGAAAACAATTAGCCTGAATTAGTATAAAAGAGAGACCAAATTCGACCCAAAAAACACTTGAAACTTGAACTCCAGAACTGATGCATCACCCACGACACTGATCAACGCAGCTAAGGCGAAACCGAGAGGCGAGAAATCGACAAGACACGAAGAAAGGCTTTTTCCCGTACATAGACAAACAGACTGACATAACCTCTACAAGAATCTACGCCAATGTGTTGCTGAAATAGAGCAGCAGCACGGCAAATTTTAATAGAAATCACGCAGCCAGAAAGTCAACGGCCCAGGAGGGACCAAAACTTTAAATAGAGAACCATTTCTGCGGTGTTCGCATAGACTGACTAACTTGACAATAATGCCCTTAACGTAAACAAACAAAACACCAAGCCTATCTCTCGACTACATGGGAATCAGTGCTGCGGCGGCCAATTTCTGAATCAACGCGAAACAGATGATTTGTAGCGGCGGGGTTTGAACGATAATCTACTGCCAAACGTTTTTACAAAAAGTGCGGAAATAGTAAATGATAGCAATTTTGACTTAAAATAGATTCAGTGCACATATGAAGAGGCGAGATTGAAAAACTACCCGAGAGGAGTGTCCTGTGCGAGATTAATTATTCATTGGAACGTGAGTTACCAAAATTAAAGTCATTTTTTACCTGGTTACATTTATCACACAGTTGTACTACACATGCCACACACACCTTCAAATCACTTAATTTTTCTTGTAAAGCGTCTTATTGATATGTCTTGGTAGTTCAAAGGAGTCACGTCCTGAGAGTAAAGATTTTTTCACATATTAAACTCATGCTTTTCAACTGAGTAAAAAATTGAAAACACTAGCCGATACTTGATTGGATATATAAAATTGTCAATAATAACAATAATAATAACTTGTGAATTTTTTTCTCTGCAATTTTATAAATTTTATATGAATGTTAGTCCTTCAGACGATTTGTTTTTTTTTTTTGAAGAATCATTAAACTTACCTGATTTTTTCAAGCTAAACTGACTTGTTTATACTTTTTCATAGAAGTAAGATTTAGAAATTTTAATTACTTTAATAATCACATTTACTTCTTGGAACAAACGATTCCAAGTGGCGCCCACAAAAAAACATAGTATTAAGTTGTGTTACAGGACTACATCACCGCAGAGGATCCAGTCAACAGTAAGTAACAAAAGTGCGCGGAGGTAACGCCCGACATTTTACAACACGAACAACACACACATCTTTTTCTATTTGTTATAAATTGACGACTCCAACAGTGGGGTTTAAAGGAGAGTATCTTAGAAATAGGTTACACCCCATATTTTCAATTGGTTATAAATTGGCAGCCCAACTAGTGAGGCTTGAAAAAACGGAACAAGCCCGGCAACTACCAACAGATCAAAATGCCGCAACCTAAGGGAAAAAAGGTGAAGAAGAATGTGGAACCCGAGTTAAGTGTGGAAGACGGAGAGGCAATACAAATGGAGGAAACGGAATTAGAACCGCCTACACTAGAAGTGGAAAGACCAGTACAAACGGCAGAGGAAATAGAGGAACAAACGGGAGAAGAACCCATACAAATGGTAGAACCAACAGAGAAACCCGAACCAGAAAAAATAACAGGGAGTGTTGACGCGAATATATTAATGATGATGCTCCAAAAAATGGATGAAACAAACAAAAGTATAGAATCCCTGAATAAAAACAGACAGGAAGACAAGGCGGAAATAATAGAATCCATGAATAAAAATAGACGGGAAGATAAGGAGGAGAATAATAAAAACAGGCTGGAAGATAAAGAGAAATTAGACAAAAACATAGAATCTTTAAAGAAGGATATAACCGAGAAAATAGATGACAATGGGAAAAAACTGGAGATATTTCAGGAGGAGAATAAAAAAAGTATAGAGTCCCTGAAAAAAGAAATTAGCATAAGTACGAAACAGTAAACAAAACGATCAATGATAATAAAATCGATAGTGACAGGAAGGTCGAGAATATGGAGAAACAATTGGAAAGATTACAGGAGGGAAACAATACACGTTTAAAAAATATAGAGGAACAAACAGTAGAGACCAAACAAGATGTTAGAAATCTCGAAAACATGGTAAGGCAGAACCAAGACGCCATCATGCAGGAGGTGGGAGAAGTCCAGAAAGACGTTAGCGAGAGGATGCAGAGAACATATGACATCGCTAACAGGCTGGACGAACAAATAAAAACTAACAAAAATAGCATACTGGAAATAGACCAAAGAGAGAAAAACCTGCAGGAAAGATTAGAGGCGCTGAGAGACACACCTATATTAAATACTCATACGTGTCATGGTGAAAACAGGGAAGTAATCAACTTCTAAAACTATCGACGAAACCCAATGGAATTTTTAGAAAGAATGGAAGAGTTTATTGGGAGAAATAGAGAAACAAGGTGGGACAGGATAAGAGAGATGCTTGACGAGACGTTTAAAAACACTAGGGATAACTGGTGGATAGCGGTACGACCCGAAATCACGAATTTAGCAGAATTTAAACGCCAGTTCAAGGAGAAGTATTGGTCGGAGACTGCACAAAACAGGGTAAGAATGGACATATTCTATGGCAAATACGACGCGTCCAATGGACAGTCCCCGACATCTTATTTCCTAGGAAAGGTATGTTTAGCACGGAAGTTGATACCGCCGATCCCAGAAGAATGTTTGGTAAGGCAATTAGCTGGACATTACAGCTATGGTATCAAAGATGCCCAATTATACCAACAGCTCAGTAAAATAGCCGATCTAGCCAAATTATTAGAAAATTGTGAATCCACTGGAAGGTTCCAGGACTACCAACCCCGCAATCGTAAGGTAGAATACAATAACAACAATAACGGACCAAACCGGAATGGAGGTGGAAACGGTAACAACCTGAACACAAACAGTCAGAATAATAATACCCCACCAAATAGCCGAAGTGATAACACTCAGGGTCCAAATAACCGCAACTATCCGTGACCAAACAGAGGTAATTACACCAGGAATAATTACGTTAGAAACTACCATCAGGGAAACAGTTATCGCGGAAATAACTATAGGGGAAATAATTATGGTCAACGTAATGGTTATCGTAACGGGGGAAACCAAGGAGGAGGCGATAGAAGAAATCACGAATATAGGCCCCAGGTAAATTATACAATGGCCAATAACCGACGGCCATATCCACCCAATGTACCCACTTACATGTTTTACCCACAACAGGCGCCAGGTAGCCAGGGTAGCACGACGAATAGCCAACCTATTAATGGTAATCCCGAGGTCAGGCAGGAAACACAGACGGGTCAGCAACCCAATGTTCCGGGAGACCGGGCCAATGAGACCGTGGCTCATTTAAACTAAATGCGGCAGTGGAAAAGGAAAACCGCCCTTCACTGAACCAATATTATGGGGTGACAGGTTACGAACATAGACAGGACAAAGACGGGACTATGATATTACGGATAAATAATTATCTTAAGGATATTAGAGAGGAGTTATTAGAAGAGGGTGACAATATCATTAAAAATAGTAACCAAGGGAATAATAGTATCGTGCAGATCAAAGCAAATATCAATGGCATAGAAGCGATATTACTCATTGACACGGGGTCAAACGTATCACTTATCGATAGTGTTGAGTTAGAGAGGATCAAACAAAATAGTAATTTACCAATACCCACTCTACCTATAAATAACATTATTTTAGTCAGAGCAACGGGGAGGCAAAATAAATCAATAAAGAAACAGGTGTCATTAGAGATGACTAGTAATGGGGTAACAATACCAATAGGGTTATTAGTGGCGAATAATTTACCCATGAGTATCCTAATAGACTGCGATATACTTAGGCCATACAATGCTGTAATAGATTTGGAAGGTAAGGTAATAACTTTAAAAACTAACAAGGGAATTTGGACCAATAATTTAATCGATGTCCAAGGAAATGGTACAGACAACACACCTTATCAAGCGATAGTGAACCATTATTATTGTGCCGATCGTCCAATCAATATGCCATTATATCAGGAGGAAAACCCAGAGTTGTGGTTAGGAAAGTTAGAAGAAATACGGGATTTCCAAAGGACGAAAGCAAGGGGTCTGATCAGCGAAAAACAGGCGGAACAATTAATCGAGGTATACAACAATTATAAACACATATTCTCGAACGCTCCAGGTAAAGCCAGAGATTATCAATGCACCATAAAATTCAAAACTCCGGTGGAATTTAACAGGAAATCGTACCCGATCGCCTACTCACTAAAGAACGAAGTCAGGGAAGAATTGAACAGGATGATAGAGGACGACATAATCGAGTATAGTCATTCGCCCTTTACCAGCCCAATCATAGCGGTGCCAAAAAAGAACGGAAAGGTACGTATATGTCTCGATGCTAGGGAGATCAACAAAATGATTGTTAACGACCGCACATCACCTGGGGAGATAGAGGAGATATTGAAAAAGTTTCACGGAACCAAATATATAAGCTCATGGGATACGGTATGCGGTTACTGGCAGGTAGAACTCCGCCCTGATAGTAGGAAATATATGGCATTCATATTCGAGGGCAGAAACTATCAGTTTAAGCGGTTACCTTTTGGCTTAATAAATTCTGTGGCGGTGTTTGTAAAGATAATGGACAGAATATTGGGGCAGGAAGTACTGAAGTTTACGACAGTATACGTCGACGACCTACTGGTAACTTCAGCGAATTGGGACGACCATTGTAATAGGGTTGAACAGGTGCTAGAGAAATTATCAGAGAATAATATCACCCTCAAATTAGACAAGTCCCAATTCATTGCAAATGAGGTGAAATTTTTAGGCTTTAATTTAACAGAACAAGGGATTACTCCATCCAAAGAGAAGGCAGAGGCGATACAGAAGTTCCCCACCCCAAAGAACAGGAAACAGCTGCAGTCATTTTTAGGAATCTGTAACTATTACAGAAAGTTTCGGTCCAATTACTCAGAACTAACTGCCAGGTTCCAAAAGCAGTTATCAGCTAAAGACAAATGGACTTGGGGACCAGAGCAAGATGGAGTGCTCAATATCATAAAGGAAAAGTTTTTAGAAACAGTAATGTTGCATCATCCCGACTTTACAAAACCATTTTTTCTAAACTGCGATGCCAGTAACGTGAGTTTAGGTGCAGCCCTATATCAGGAAGATCAGGACGGTAACCATTTAGTAATTAGCTTTGCTAGCCGCGTGCTGAACAGTTGCGAACGAAACTACAATACTACCGAAAAAGAATTGTTGAGTGTAGTTTTCGCATGCGGTAAATTTAGGACATATATATTAGGGTACCCCATAACAGTTAGAAGCGACCACAAATCTATATCATTTTTAAAGCATTGTAAGCTGAACCACGGAAGGCTGACTAGATGGGTTTTGGCCTTGCAAGAGTATAATATCATATGGGAATATATACCCGGCAAACAGAACGTAGCAGCCGACGTCCTATCTCGCATCAATATACCAGACCAAACCTTCTACGGTGAAAAGGAACAATTAGCAAAGGTTTGCCACATTATTAAGAGCAGGGAAGATTTAAAAAATATTTTAAACGATATAAAGTCACAACAAGAGGCCGATCCAAAAGTAGGGGATATTAGAAAAAGGGTACAGGAAGGCGATGAGGTCATAAATAGATATTATTGTATACACGACGACACTTTGTTTATAAGGAATACCCCGCACCAAGAGAATTGGAAATTAGCAATTCCACCAGTGATAGAGAGACCGCTAATAATCGACTATCACGACAGGTACGGACATATGGGTGCCCTTAAAGTAAGGAAGGCATTGGAAGAGCAAACATACATCAAAGGGATGAATAAGAAGGTGCAACTGGCGATACGGTCGTGCGATATTTGTCAGAAAGTAAAGTGTGATAACGAGAGAAAAGAAGGGGTCATGATACCCATAACATCCACCGAAAAATTGGAAAAGGTATTTCTCGATATCTGCGGACCATTTCCACGCAGCGGTGGGAGACACCGATATAAATTTATCGTAATCATCTTCGATCACTTTAGCAAATATACAAAGCTATACCCAATAACTAGGGCAACGACCAGGAAAATAATAGACATCATTATAGAGCGATACATAATGGAGGTAGGCCGACCGTATTCTATAATTATGGACCACGGTACCCAGTTTAGGGGAAAACTTTGGAAGGAAAACCTGGGAGAACACGGAATAAAAACGTACAAGACGTCTGTATATCACCCGAATAGTAACCCAGCCGAGAGAGTGTTAAGGGAGGTAGGACGGTTACTGAGAACATACTGCCATAACGAGCAGAAAAGATGGCATGAATATGTAGCATCAACCGAGGATTTTCTCAATTTCTCACATCACAATACCATCGAGGTGTCGCCATACACAGTTATGTTCGAAAGACCCCCACCACGAGAGATAAAAGCAATTATTAATTTTCCCGACGAACCCGCATACCAATCTGAAAGGGCAAAATTTTATAACAAGGTGTTAGAAAAAACGGAACAGCAGCGGAAAAAATATGTCAAATCACAGCCCAAGGCAATTAAATATGAGGTAGGAGAAAAGGTGTTAGTTAAAAATAGAGAATTGCCCAGTGCTATACAAGGCATAACGAGGAAATTGCTACTCTTATATACAGGACCTTTCACGATAACCAGAGACAATAAAAACAATACCTACGAGGTAACTGACACGGTTAGTAACAAAGTAAAAGGTACGTATAACCAAACATCATTGAAAAAGTACCATGATTAAAAATCACAAGTCAAATACTCAATCAGTGAGCAAGTACCATGACCAAAAATCACAAGTCAAATACAGCATCATAGAGAAGGTACCTTGACTAAATGTTAACATGAATTTTTCAACTTACCCAGAATTAGAAAGGAGGTAGAGATTATTAAATAAATATAAATATTATTGTATAACGATTATTATTAATAAATATTACGAGATGGACACATTCCACTATAGGCAAGATTTATTTCCAATAGCCATGTCAACGTATATTTACCAGCTTACCCGTACTTAGAGAAGGAGAGAGATTATTATTAATAAATATTACGAGATGGACACTTAGTAAAGGAGAAAAAAGGAGAAATACTGTCATATATTTGATACTAAAAAAAAAAAAAAAAAAAAAAAAAAAAAAAAAAAAAAAAAAAAAAAGGGAAGAACAGTGTGTTACATAAGGAGGTAATGATGAATATGAATATAGCTATTAACATTGAATGATTTTAAACGATAATTTAACCTGCGGAGAACGATATATTAATATAATTGTGAATTAATCAGAAGAGTTTAAGAAAGGGAATTTATGTGTAGGAGCCTATGATCTTTGAATATTGTATTTTTATTATTATTATTATTATTATTATTATTTGTTGCGAAGGTGCAATTATTATTTTCTGGACAGGGATGTGTTGCCTCTGATTTCAGTAGTTATAGATAGGAAGGGCAGAGAATGTATGCCATAGCGAGCCACTCTGACTCCCAACCCTCTATGAAAGTTAGGGAATTGATAGGGAATTATATCAAAGATTAATTAAATAACATCAAGGTAAAAAGGAAAGGAATAGGTGATACGACAAAGAACAAACTAGGAATATTGAGTTGGATTAATATATTAAAGGAGTAGTACAGGAATTTAATTATAAGATAAAAGAATGAAATATAAAGAAGCTAATAAAGGGTTAATATAGAGATGATAATTTCATCAAAACCAAAGATATGTTTTTCAAAAATTATCAACTTTAATGGAGAGGCATATGTAACGTCACAGAACGTTCCATAAAGGAAATCATTTACATAGCAAGTTATCATAAGAGGAAAGTGAGGTGAACAGTATCGAACCCAAGTAGTCCTAAAAAATTGTGTATTTGGCTAATAATTATTACTAATAACATGAAAAACGACCAGACTGTGACTAAGACACAAACCCCATATATATTATTAAAGTGAATAATAGTGAAAAAAAACCATAAGATACTATAAGAGAGAGAAATAATGTCAAAATCAACCAAAATGAAGTCATTAATTATTAAGTTTTATAACTCTGAATAGAGTATTAAGAACTATTTTTTGTGAATGAATGGACATGATCCATTATTATATTATGTAATGTAAATAAAATAAATGTATTAAATGACTTAAATACATTATTAGAAAGAATCTAAGTTAAAATAAAAATTATATATTTGTTATGACAAAAAATATTAATGTGTTGGATTTGAGACCAAACACCCAATTTCATGAAAAAAATTAATTATTATCAGATTGAAATAAAAACTATACGTAATTGTCAAGCAGACAAAAGTGAACAATTTATCTTAAATAAAGAAAGCTGTCAAATGAGTAAAAGTCAGTCAAAATAGCCAAAAACAGTATTAACTAAAAACATGTGGTAGGCATATAATATTGTATAATTTATGGGTTTAATGTTGCCAAAATGCATTAGAAAGTTGAAATATGATATAAAGCGACTATACTAATATATTTGACTAACTTTAACATTGTAATAGTCAAATTAGCAAAATATTTACCTATACCATGTATGGCTGGAGCCAATCAACCAGTACAAAAATAATCATATCTGGCTAAATATTTACAAAATGCTAACAAAAATAAAACAGAATGGTACAATACTTCAGTATACCTTAAAGAACGAACAAACTCAGTTGAAAATAAAGTCAATTATAAAAGAATTTAACTTATGAGAGTGAGATTTGTCACACCATAAAAAAGGACATCTCAAGACCAGTCAATGATGCTATGTCATCCTGTAATAAAAATAATGTATGTAAAGAGTAACCAGGTATCACAAAAGACAGACAATATAATAAACTCTGAGTGTACACTAGTGAAATACTACATATGTTAAAGAAAGAGACTAATTATTGTGTTATAACATTAACAAAAAACCTAGGCCATGGACAGGGGTCATGTAAAATTGTAATTATTTATGTATTACCTATGATAAAATTTGTTTGTTTTGTTGTAGGAAGGTAGTAATGTTATATGTTCAGATTGTGGAAGGAACATAATAATTCCACAACAATTTTTGTTCTAAAAAAATTGAATTTTAATGACAACAACCAAGGTGAGAGTTGTATATTGTGTTACTTATTAGACTTAATTTAATTAAAAACCAATCATAATTAGTATCACTAGATTCAGTTGAAAACAGAGAATCTAAATGTAATAATGGCATACAAATTGTGAGTACTAATGTAAAACTGTTTGATAAATACCAGAGTAATTTTTGAAATATCCTTAGTATGAAGAATAAGAAATTCGTTCTAAAAGCTTCGACGGAAGTGAAAATTGTTCCATAATGTTCCATTTCGTTTATTCTCGAACAATCTAGAAAGAATTTTTACACAAATATACCGGAAGTCAATGAAAACAATTAGCCTGAATTAGTATAAAAGAGAGACCAAATTCGACCCAAAAAACACTTGAAACTTGAACTCCAGAACTGATGCATCACCCACGACACTGATCAACGCAGCTAAGGCGAAACCGAGAGGCGAGAAATCGACAAGACACGAAGAAAGGCTTTTTCCCGTACATAGACAAACAGACTGACATAACCTCTACAAGAATCTACGCCAATGTGTTGCTGAAATAGAGCAGCAGCACGGCAAATTTTAATAGAAATCACGCAGCCAGAAAGTCAACGGCCCAGGAGGGACCAAAACTTTAAATAGAGAACCATTTCTGCGGTGTTCGCATAGACTGACTAACTTGACAATAATCCCCTTAACGTAAACAAACAAAACACCAAGCCTATCTCTCGACTACATGGGAATCAGTGCTGTGGCGGCCAATTTCTGAATCAACGCGAAACAGATGATTTGTAGCGGCGGGGTTTGAACGATAATCTACTGCCAAACGTTTTTACAAAAAGTGCGGAAATAGTAAATGATCGCAATTTTGACTTAAAATAGATTCAGTGCACATATGAAGAGGCGAGATTGAAAAACTACCCGAGAGGAGTGTCCTGTGCGAGATTAATTATTCATTGGAACGTGAGTTACCAAAATTAAAGTCATTTTTTACCTGGTTACATTTATCACACAGTTGTACTACACATGCCACACACACACCTTCAAATCACTTAATTTTTCTTGTAAAGCGTCTTATTGATATGTCTTGGTAGTTCAAAGGAGTCACGTCCTGAGAGTAAAGATTTTTTCACATATTAAACTCATGCTTTTCAACTGAGTAAAAAATTGAAAACACTAGCCGATACTTGATTGGATATATAAAATTGTCAATAATAACAATAATAATAACTTGTGAATTTTTTTCTCTGCAATTTTATAAATTTTATATGAATGTTAGTCCTTCAGACGATTTGTTGTTTTTTTTTGAAGAATCATTAAACTTACCTGATTTTTTCAAGCCAAACTGACTTGTTTATACTTTTTCATAGAAGTAAGATTTAGAAATTTTAATTACTTTAATAACCACATTTATTTCTTGGAACAAACGATTCCAAGTGGCGCCCACAAAAAAACATAGTATTAAGTTGTGTTACAGGACTACATCACCGCAGAGGATCCAGTCAACAGTAAGTAACAAAAGTGCGCGGAGGTAACGCCCGACATTTTACAACACGAACAACACACACATCTTTTTCTATTTGTTATAAATTGGCGACTCCAACAGTGGGGTTTAAAGGAGAGTATCTTAGAAATAGGTTACACCCCATATTTTCAATTGGTTATACCGTATATGTGTATAAAGTGTATGTTGCAGCAGAAGAAGTCACCAAACAGAACGTTGATAACATCCACATATGGTAAGTGGGGAGGTTGACAGTGAAGTGCTAAATACTCTTTTAAACTAAAAGAATTAAACGTGAACACCCACAACACCGCTACTAATAATCACAATCATATTAATAATAATTCAATTTAACTTATACTCGACTGGAGTATATCTACACATCATATCTACTCTATTAAAATCTGTTTCGTAACAGATTGGTGCCCAACGTCTGAGCGCGAATTAGGAAGAAAACAATTAACAATTTAGGCAATTAAACCAATAATTTCCTAACCTAATTCGACAAAAAGACAGCAAGTGCATTACCAAGGTAACAAGATGTACAGGAGGTCGACTTCAAAAAAGCGAGCAGCAGAGGCAGAGAGGGAGGCCAGATTAGAAGAAAAAGAAGCGACATCAACAGAAGATGTTGAGGAGATATTATTAGAAGTGGAAGATAGGCAATCTCAACTGGCGGAGGAGGTTCAGCAACCGGATGATGAACCGGAAGTCATACCCCAAGAAGTGCAACCTGAAATAAGCCAACCTAAAAAAACCAATGGTACCAGGAGATATCGACTTCATGGAGATGTTCAAGATGGTGATGGAGAAGATAGAAGAGAGCCGGAAATCATCTAAGGAGGACAATCAATCCGCAAAGGAAGAAAATAGGAAGAATATAGAATCATTAAAGGAGGACAACCAATCCACAAAGCAGAGTATTGAGTCACTGAAGGAAGAGTTGAACAGCAAAATAGATGAAACCAGTCAGTCCACTAACCAGAAAATAGAAGAAGGGCAGAAGGAGAGCCAGAAAAATATAGAATTGTTGAAGGAGGAGTTAAATGACAAAATAAATGAAACCAACAGGAGGATGGAAGACGGACAGAAAAAGACTGAAGAGCTATTGGAAAAGAAGATGGAAATAATGAAGGAGAATTTGTCTGCGGAGTTGGGAATTAAAATTGACGAGACCAACAAGAAGATTGATGAAATCAATGGGAAATTAGACCAAATGAGTAAGAAAATAAAGGGAGATTACAAGGAGAACGTGGAGTCGATAAACACGGTAGTGAAGGATGATTATAAGCGATTGGGAGAGACAATAAAAAGATGTTGTGAAGAGACAAAAGAGAGTGTTAAGAAGATAAGAAGAGAATTAATAATAGACAGTCAAATGGAAGTTGAAGAAGTACCTGAAGATAAAAACATAGAACAAGTGAATACAGAGCCTGAAGAGAGGGGAGAAGAGAAGATCCAAATAATTCAAGAAATGGAAGAGGTGAAGGTGGAAGAAAGAAGAACCATACGTCCAAAAAAGACAAGGGTCACAAAAGAATTAATTGAAATGACTCGAGGCGGCCTGATTAATATGATCAACTTACCAATCATCAACCATGAAGAAGGGGTCTTCAAGAAGGAGTATCGGAGGAGTTTCATGAAGATGGACGAGGAGGAAGATTATGTAACAACGAAGAAGAATTTGAGCTATAAAGTATCTCAACCAAAGATTTCCAAAAGAAGAGTGAGATATTTTAAGAAAAAGGAAGGCTATCAAGAGAAATGGGACTGGATTATCGAAGGGTACGCCAGAGAAATAAGAGAACTAAGGAAGAAGGGGAGTCAATTAATGGAAGGACCCAATCAGAAGACAGATGACGGTCAAACAGAATTGGAAGGGATACCAAACGTCAGTACTCACAACAACCAGGAGAACAATGGACACAAGTACACCGAAGAGAAAGAGAAGAAGAAGACGGAAGAACGGAAGGCAGACGAAGCCCTAATAGCATCAAAATGGAAAAACCAGATGATAGCCAGATGTATGTCGAGAACGGACAGGAGCATGAACACTGAAGAAGTTCGAACGACAAGAAGAGAGGAGAGCGATGATTACGGATAAAAATGAATAAAAAATACATTGAGATATGGGACGGACTATTTTGATAACAAATGATGCTGACATAAACTTCCATGAAACGGTATATCGAAAGTTAAATTATAAAGTAAAAGTGAAAAATTGCGATGAAGATTATTTGTTATTGATACTAAGTGAAAAATGAAAATATAATTGTGAGAATAAATGTTGACTATATGAAGCAAGAGTGAAATATTGCGTTGAAGAATATTTATTGTTTATACTAAATAAGAAGTGAATATATAACTGTGAAAATAAACGTTGACTATATTGTAATTTTGTAATGTAAAAATGTGTTCTAAAGAAGTTATGTAAAGGATAAAGAAAATTGTATTTACAAATAATACTTCTACTATAATTAATATTATACGAGACTGACACCCACGATCTTTGGCACAAAATACTTCCAAGAGCCAAGTCAACAAGTAAAACAACAACTTACCCGTACTATTAATAAAAACAAAAATAATACGAGACAGACAAATACCACTTTTGGCGCAAAATATATTTCCAAGAGCCTAGTCAACAAGTAAAACAACAACTTACCCGTACTATAATTAATACTATACGAGACTGACGCCTTCCATCTTTGGCACAGCAAATTCCAAGAGCCAAGTCAACAAGTAAAACAACAACTTACCCGTACTATTAATAAAAACAAAAATTATACGAGACTGACACCCAAGATCTTTGGCACAAAATACTTCCAAGAGCCAAGTCAACAAGTAAAACAACTTACCCGTACTATAATTAATACTATACGAGACAGACAAATACCACCGTTGGCACAAAATACTTTCAAGAGCCAAGTCAACAAGTAAAACAACAACTTACCCGTACTATTAATAAAAACAAAAATAATATGAGATCGACACCTTACAACCATGGCACAAATATATGTATAATATAAAATATTTCCAAGAGCCACGTCAACAGTAAAGTAACAACATACCCGTACAGATAAAAAGAGGAGACAATGAACTAGATGATATATAGAAGAAGAAGAAAATAAGAAGTTGGAGGAACGAAACCGAATAAATATCATTAATGTAGATAATAGATAACACACAACCATAGTGTATCACATCGACACTAGAAGAGAGCCTATATCAAATGGGCTATATCTCATTTGAAACCATGAGAATATATTCATGACTTGTATCCAGAGAAGTGAATCCTGAAAATGAAGAAGATTATGAAATGACGTTTAATGTAATACCAAGAGAAAAGATTAATTGATGACAAAGAAGAATGAAAAAATAATTATTAACGAAGAGGATCATGAGAGTATACCAGTGATTAAATGTAAAACAAACTATCCCTGTAATATGTGAAGAATTTAGTTAAGTTGAATCACGAAGAAGAGAGTATAACAATGTATAAACCGCAGATGCATAAGATAATCCCAAGGATATTTATTATTTGTCGAAACAATGACCACTTTATATTTTTTAATTATCTGAGATGAATTGACTGATGAATAATGCCAGCAATCATTTATATTATTGATGGAGATGATGTGCCTCCGTATTTATTGATGTTAGTATGGCCAGTGGAGTTGTATGCCAAAGTGAACCACTCTGAACTGCCCCAGCTAAACTTATGTTAGGGAAATAGGGAACTAAATAAACAAGGGAGATAATTACATAGAAAAGAAATAATTATGATTCAAATAGAAGAAAGTGAAGGGATATATAAAAAAGCATAAGAGTCGACATGGAAATATACAACAATTGATGAATTCTTCAATAAAAAATAAATATACTAATTCAGAATTAATCAATTCTTATAGGAAGGCATATGTAACGTACCAAATTTGGCAGTTACATGGAGTAACCAATTATTACGTCAAGCGACGGGAGATCATGAAAATATTTCAGAGTACATAAAATAATGTAGACGAAAAGTGTGTATCTACAGAGATAGATTATTGAAAAATTCCAAGAAAGAAGAAGGAAGAGTAATGTTGCATCATCGAGTACAAAAGAGAGAAAGAAAATGACAACGAGCCAATATAAAATGTTAGAAACCAGGCCCAATAGATTCCAAACAGTGAGGGGAAACAACAAAAATCATAACCATTAAAATGAAGAGAAGACAATAGGTTCCAACCAGTGAGGGGAAACAACAAAAATCACAACCATTAAAATGAAGGAGAGACAACTCAAGAACAACCACCATGATGGTAAAACAACCAATTTATTTATTAATACTATGGAACAATGACTACCACAAATGGAAATATTGAAGAAGATGACGAGAATAAGTGAACATTGATTATCACAAGTAAAGTACAACCCAGGAGAACACCGATAGTGAACAACAATTAAATAGAAGAAGAAAGGAAGAAGAAGAGCAAAGGAAACATAACATGAAGAATGAAGATAATATATGGACAATACAAGAAATCACCATTCACCAAGTATACAAGGAACTATACTAATGACCGGAAGAAGTATAACGATTATCAACTATGAAGAAACCAGTGTTTAGCATAATTAAGCAATCACAAACAGTAATAGTGAAAACTTAATGTAAGTGTGAGAACCTGTAACAAGTTAACCATTTTTAACCTAAATAAACCTCACAGACAATACAAGTGAGAAGGTTTATAACAGAGGAAAATGCGTTACCATTATAGTGGAAGAATCAAAGATTAAATAGTTAAAATGCACAGACAATTAGTGTGACCAGTTTAATCAAGATTGTAACCCAAAATAGATAATCATAAGACCACCAAGAGAAATGTGAGATAGAATAGTAAAATAATTGTTCATAGGAACTGATAATAAAAGCTTTGTAAACTTTAAAATGAAATATAACTGAATGCCACAGCAGGACAGAACAAGATATAAATAAAGTCCAGAACAAATAATAACAAATAAGCTAGTTTGTTAGGTATCAAGCAACCAATGTACCAAAAATTAGGTACAACACAACAAGAAATGTAATACTATTAGATTAAGAATACTTGTGTTATTGTTTAGAAAAATAGTGTAAACATGTGTATTACTTAACAATTAAACCATTGTAATAGAATACCATAATGAAATCATAATAGTAGAATCAAATACTGCATAAGAATATGTTGCACAATTGTTACCAGTAGTTAGAGAGATATATGATACTACTCTGAGAACATATCACAATTATAATAATAGTAGTTTTACAATTAAATTATTAGAAACTAACTGACTATAATTGTATAACCAGATGTAAACAAACACTATGTGACAAGATAGTTAAGCAAAATGCACTATCAAAACTTGTTGAAGGATTACTAAAAATGTTACCAGTAGTTAGAGAGATATCTGATACTACTACGAGAACACATATCAAATGTAATAGTAGTAATTTAGTAGTTGATTTATTAGAAACTAACTGACTGTCATTGCAAAACCTGATGTAAACAAACCCAATACTAAGAATTGGAAAGCTTTCAGATAACGAAAGACTGATAAACACATTAAATAAACAAGGTACTATAATTGTACACTATTTTAATTTATAACATTATATACCTTATGTGGTAAAATAATTGAAAAAGTGACAAATTCAAGAAATGAGAACAGAAGGTTTTTTGATAAGACTATTAATATACGAAAAACAACATTTTTCATAAAACAAAATGTGAACAGATGTAAATAAATGTATATATTATTGTTAGAATGCCAAACAAATGTAATTAGGTAAGAAATAATAGCGTTATAAGCGATTATAAACAATCGAATATGGTCGTTTGAGGACGCCATTACCTAATATTGTTTGAATGGTAATTACAACTATTTTCTGTATGAAAACGGAAGAGAAATGGACTCGAGACGTTTAATAAGGTGTGTTATAGTGTAATTGGAGCAAGATATGGTGAAATAAACTTATTTATATTAAGAATCACCATATGAGTTTGTGACATGGCTTAGTGAGTTAATAATGGACGGATTTCATCCTTGTTTAGACTTAAATTAAAGCCGCAAGTGTCCGCAATCTATTGCCACTAACCATTCGACGATACGATAATTAATAAAAAAGTTATAGCAATTATAAACTTTTCAGTCATTTTGTATATTGACGCTTACGTCACCCATAGCCTCTAACCCAGACAAAAATTTGTAAAAAATTAAAAGTTTTATTTAACTAAAGTGTTTTGGGGTAGAGAGTTTGACAATTTAAACCAATCAAATGGCTTAAAATAACCAGACAAGCAGGAGACGCTTTGATGAAACATTCAGTCGTTCCGCATCATTCAACGAGCAAAGTTCATGAAGAAAAGTGTCAAGATTTTATTTAAACGGTGCGCGTCACCTACATATAAGTTACGCTACACACACTAACCTGTACACAACAGAATAATAACGAGTGTCCAGTGCTAAGTGAATTAAAATAATACACCGGCCAGTGTATAATAAAGGTCGTGTTTTGTGTTTTATAAAAAACAGGGAGTACTCTATTTTTATTATTTAACGAATTGAATTGAAATAATAATTTTCGTTAGTGAACGAAGAATTATTGTTTTGGGACTGCACTAGTCAGAGTACCGAAGTGCATTACCCATGATGAAAATTATCAGAATTGAATAAATGAATTATATCGCAATTACTAATTTAAAAAATAAATGTTTTACGATTTTATCGTGATTGAAAAAATCAATACTAATTTAAATACCGAAAATACAAGTGTAATGAACAGTCGCTCATTTGACTCAATTTGTTTGAATTGACGAATAACTAGTTTATTGCGAAAAATATTCTAACCAACTGATAATTATACATCAGATGCAATATGAATAAAATGTATGTGTTTATATTATTAAGAATTTAATGAATAATTTACTTATTCAAAATAACTACTTACTTTTGTTAACTAACCTAGAAATAACGACAACTTTGTCACCAAGTAATGATTCTGTTCTCAAATAATTTCAATCCAATGAAAGCTATCACAAGAGTTTTTTTTATTATAGATTTTTTCTCTTCCCAATAAATGATTTTTATAACTAACGAATAAATAATAATAGTAATTTTTAACAGTGCAGCACAAAGCACGTGTTATCAAAACAACTGCTGTATCCAGTCTACTCACCGTACGATAGTACGATATATATCGGTTTATGGTACCGACTTTTATAATTTTCAATATTTGTTTGTTTTTTGTCGTAATTCATTATTAAATATTCTTAACTAAGATAACATCTTGTATCTGGTATCATGCAACTTCCAAGAACACACGAATTTGGTAATGTAACTGAGTAAAGAGGACGTAACCTCGTTAACTAAAACTATTGTACCAGACCCGTGTTACCAGCCTAGAGATATAAAGAGCTCAAGAATTGTTTATAGTAATTATTATTTTGTAAAGACATTATTAATTGATTGTTTTTTAAAAGAGTTCATGGCATTTTAGAATTGTTAATAAATCCCAATTTATTTACCAGTGGAAAGAGTTTTTGATTTTTTTTAAAATAGTTTCATTTTTACGATCAGTTCTATCAGAAGGTGGCGGTAGGATTTGAATGTTCGATACAATTCAAATTATAGTTAAACCATTAGTTTACTTTATTGTGCATGTGCATTGTTTAGGATATTCAAATAGAATATCCGTATATGTGTATAAAGTGTATGTTGCAGCAGAAGAAGTCACCAAACAGAACATTGATAACATCCACATATGGTAAGTGGGGAGGTTGACAGTGAAGTGCTAAATACTCTTTTAAACTAAAAGAATTAAACGTGAACACCCACAACAACGCTACTAATAATCACAATCATATTAATAATAATTCAATTTAACTTATACTCGACTGGAGTATATCTACACATCATATCTACTCTATTAAAATCTGTTTCGTAACATACTACGCAATACATACTTTTGTGAACAAAGGATTGAGCGACGTAGTTTTGTTCCCCACCTCTGAATTGCACAGTAACAAACAAAGACGCTTTAGTCTCGACTCATCAGTGTAACGTACCGGCCGGTATTTCTCCAAACGCTAATTCGATCTAAAATTTACACAACTAAGTGTTGTTGTACAATGTAAAACAGTGAAGTATTTATATAAAATAAATAACAGTGCAATGTAAAACATAAACAAACGTTTTCATTAAAGTTTTTAACATCTTAATGCGTTTTCAGCGATGGGACGTCTGCAGGACAATAATATCAGCTAAGTGACAAAATGTGGTCGATACAAAATTTTTAATATTTTGATATTTCAATATTTCATTCCCTAATAATAAAATGAGCTCAGTTAGGGACGTCCATAAAAAATATAATTGAATATGTTATTTTGGAGGGTTTATGAAATGTTTAAGGGAAATTTTTAAACTTATACAGTAGAACTGCGTCTCATGACGCAATGCCAAAAGGCATATAATAGCGTGCTTGTTTTCGCACGGTAGTCGCATGTTTTTGTAGTAATATGTTATTAAAACATAAAAAATATAATTAATATGTTATTTTGGAGGGCTTATGAAATGTTTAAGGGAAATTTTTAAACTAAATCAATGTAACTGCGTCTCATGACGTAACACCTATTGGATGTATAGAAGCGTGCGTATTTCGCACGATAGAGTCATGTTTTATTATTAAAAGGTAATGTCATTTGGTAAACATTTCAAGCAAGAGTTATTATTTCAAATAACACATTCCGCTATCTTCAAGTTTCGCTTAACAGAATTCTGGACCTAAAAGTAAGTAAATATTCTCGTATCATATCACGAGATGGCGCCTGGAACAAAAGTTGAATAAAATTATTGATATCACATATAAGATTTATTGGGCAGTAATAAAATAGTATAACAAAATTGATTAATGAAGATGTTTGAAATATTGTTTGTAAACTTGGCCAAGAAGGCAATAAGTGTTAAAAAGTTGGCAAGTAGTTCTTATAGTTATGTTATAAAATAATGAAGGTTTCAAGTATGAACTAATTAATATAATGAATTGAAACCAGGAAATTAAAATTAATGTAAGTGGCCATAAACCAGTGACTATTTGTACAGTATGTCAGGTAAAGAAAAATTAAGTTAAAAACAAAACATTATTATAACAGTTGTAAGAAAACCTATAGGCCTAAATTTAATATTTGTAAAAGGAAATTAATACCTTTTTAATAAGTCCAGTCTAATGAAACTATAGTAAAATATATACGGTTTAATAAGGTAGATTCGGTGAGAGTTTTAGGTATTTTGGTATAATTCCAAGCATGGAGTATTTTATTAAAAAAGAGTAGTAATATTTTATAATTCTGGCTCTAGGACATCTAATATTATCCAATGACAGAAAGTAGTGGTTGTTAGGGTAACTAAATGTAAAAAAATCTTGTTGATTTTCAATTATTCGATTGTTATATGCTAATGGGTCAAGTTGAATTCATACAAAATACCGAAAATAATTTATAAAAGAAACTTTAAGAGAGGATTTGATTGTTATATGCTATTGAGTTCAGATCAGTAGACAAATTTAAGAAAAAAGACATAAATTAATATAAAATGAATAAAAATTAATAAATCAAAGTAAAAACCAATTCCTGTAAACTAAATCGATGAATAATCAATGAATTAGATTTCAAAAAATATACCCATATACCTCCAAATGGTCGAGGAATTATAATTTCACTCTTCAAGATAATTCCATTGGAATTAGTGTTGAACTCGATTTCCCATTCAACCTGGAGACTCATTGATGGAATAAAAAGTCTGAATTAATGGAATTATAGACAAGAAATACTCAAGAACTTTTGTTACTGAAGAAATAAACCTCACTTTCAAGAAAGAAATTATAATACGACACCAATTCCACTGGGACCGACAACCACAAGGATCGTGAAGGAGAACGAAGATTAGAAGAGTTCCCGTTGCCTTCCAGGACATCACCCCTTCAATTTTATTAATAATCTGCACACCTTTTCTGGATTAACGTAACCTCAACTGTAAATCTTCAATCGTTTGTATACTGGCACTGCTACCTTGAGAATCGCCCAGTACGGTAACACCAGCTTATATTTAATTTTAATACATTAAGAACTAATAACATTTTGTAATACTTAGTAACCTTAATTTTGCATTACCTGGCCTTACTAATCGTTAAAAGAATCACACGTACCCTGGGATAAGAGATAATTAACATTATATTTAATTTGTGTATTAAAAAATTAAAAACAAGGAATAGCCAACTAACCAATTGATTCAACATTGTAAATCGATATAACTATATTATAACCATGAAGAGCACTGTTGGAAGTTAAATTAAAAAATAATATAAATAAAGAATCCTTCTAGTATATAATGACGTTTTATATTATTGTAGAATAGGTATTATATTTTGTTGGTGGAGTAATTTACAGGTAAAAAGGGTGATTAAAAATCTGGTGAACAAGCTAACCTAGAAACGTGAGTCAATTACGAATAACAGCGCTTATAGTCGACAGCTGGCAGAACGTGAGATTGCCGAACTAGCATGTTTCCTGCACCATTTTTGAATTGATTTACATAATACGGACTGACTAGGGTTGGAGAGAATTACCGAATTATTAACTGTAATACCCGTAATATCGCGTCATTCTATAGTAAAACACTTGGTAAATAACTAACACAGGTTTATGTTCAACATACGAGTCGTAGCAACTATATGATAAATAAATAATTATTTTTTTTATAAATTAATATTGATTTGCAGGAGGTCTCATCTGCAACAACATAATAAATATTTTCCTTATAAACAGATTGGTTAATTCAACGTGGGCTGAATTAACGATAAACCCGCAACCGTATTACACTCGCAAAAAGTAATATTGTCAAAGTATATTACAATATATATATATATATATATGTTATGTCCTCCTTTGTGTTACATCAGATTATCACAACAGAACTGTGATGGCCTGTAATGGGGCAATCCTGAGTAGGTGTCATTTTATTCAATAATATTGTGAAATAAATATATAAAGTGTTGTAAAAGTGAATGTAACCAGTTGAAGAGCGGTCTGCAGCAACGGTGATTCATATTTATTCTGGCCTAAGACATTAACTGTGTGATGATGTCAACAACCAATCGCATATCTAACATCATTTTGTGACCACATACGGCATAACATGTCATATTATATTTATGCCCATCACTCAACAATGACGTGAACCACACACAAAACAGGATGATGCGTCATAAAGAACAGTAAATAATGCATACGTTTGAGACAATTATGTTACGATGTGCATCCAGCATCTCGCGGCTCTTAGAACCTGGACTGTGTCGCAGCCAGACGTTAAAAAGTCTGGTTGTGCAGTTTTAAAACTTTAGTTCATCGAAAGTCGGAAATCACATATTAATTACTAGCAGGATGGCAGAGGATAATCACCAGAGCTAGTGAGAACAACAGATACGTCGCGGGAGTATATTTCTGCCTAGCAATTGGAAAACAACAGATTCCACTTACACGTGGCGTAGATGAAGGCAGCCATTATGTTCACATTCAGCTAAGTGTTTGTAAAAATATACAGGTACCTGTTAAAATACCAATAATAGAAATTGATTGCCCCTGAATGATTAAGCGCTATAAAAATAAATAAAAGAAATGGAATTATAATTATTTAATTTGGGAGAGAGTGAAAGTAATGGAATGCACGACGTGGTACTGGTAAATCTAAGTAGTGAATGAGTGAGTGAAGTAAGATTTTAAGTCACAATTGAATTAACAATAATGTATTTGAGAAATGATTAATAATGTTTCAGAAGAAAATAGTGCATTAAAACAAATTTTTCCATAATCAAAAGGTGTTGTGCAATCTGTTTGCTCGCGCGCGCCTATTGCGTTCTTGATCACTGTAGCCAAAGTTTCGCATAAACGAACCGTGGAATTTCTGAGCGGAGATTTTAAAAAGTCATCCACATATTTGGGTTGAGTGTCATCCACAAACACTCAGCGACTCTGGGCTTTTCTGAAGGTAAGCAGGTGAGTATATTACAGGTGCTACCTACACCAGCATTACTGAACATACAAAAAAAATTGACGGAGGAAAGTGTGTTTACAGTTGGCGAGTCCCTGCCAGGATTTTTGCGGGTGTTTAATTACGTGAAATATGCTCAATGGAGGTTGCAGTGATCAGGGACGAGTGTAGGTTGTGTAATTAACAACACGTAGTTAAAATAAGAATTTGGTGTCAAAATAAACAAACCTCTTGAAAATAATTAATTAAAAATGGCAGATAAAAATAACGAAATCAGCATAACTGACGAGTCATTTATGAGTGAGATGGGAGTCCACTCGACTCCAGTGAGCCAGCTCAAGAGAAGTTCCACCGAGTCAGTTGACGTAAATGGCTCACCAGTCCAGTCAACCTCCATCTCAACCAGACACGAAAGTAAAACAGATGCGTTATTTGGGTTGAGTGTCATCCACAAACACTCTGGCGACTCTGGGCTCTTCTGAAGGTAAGCAGGTGAGTATATTACAGGTGCTACCTCTACCAGCATTACTGAACATAAAAAAAAAAAATGACGGAGGAAAGTGTGTTTACAGCGGTCAGTTACAAGCGAACGTTCGGAATTTATAGCGGAAGTTATAACGTTGAATCGCCGTAAGTGATCCGCGTGTGTTTGAGTTTTTTGTAATTTTGTAGTGTAATTCAACAGTGTGTCAAAAATGAGTAACAAAGAAAGAGTGTGTTTAATTTAGAAGCTAAGCAAGTGTTCTTTTTGAAAGTGTGAAGCGTGTTCAGTAATTAATAATTAAATTTTATATTACCTTACCATTATTCAGACATCAACTGCAGTATTAATAAGTCCTTAAATCTTTAAATTCGTGTGGAAGTTAACCAAGTTATCGTCTAGTGTACTCGGCAGAGAATAATAGGCCAATGCAAATAAACAAATATATATTTATAATAGGCAATATTAATGTCATAATAGAAAAACAAACTTTAAACAACAAAATCGAAACATTTTTTAATGAAAACAACATCACTAAATTAAATAAAGATCCCACCCCAAATTATCACAAACAAATAAACAAAACCTTAAATAACACAAAACACATAGTATCACCTGACAACATGAAATATTTTAAACAAATTAAACCAAAAGCCCCTACACTTAATGCACTACCGAAATTACATAAACCAAATATTCCAATCAGACCACTTATAAACAACATACAAGCACCTGCCCACAAAATAGCTAGACACTTAGATAAATTAATCAGAAATAGCATAAATTTAACTAACAACACCACTGTATTAAATAATTTAGATCTAGTGAATAAAACTCAACACATCCACATACCTCATAATTCCACACTAGTTCATTGACATAACAAACCTATACACCAATGTCCCCATAAAAGAAACTTTAATTACATTAGAACAATTACTAAAATTAAACAACATACCTGAAACACACATAAATGAGATCATACATCTAACTAAAATTATAACAGATCAAAATTATTTCACACACAATAACATGTTTTACACACAAACAGATGGACTACCCATGGGCTCCCCTATATCAGGTATACTAGCCGAAATATTTGTACACACCATAGAACAAGAACACATATTACACAATAACAAATATACTGATAAAATAATATATTGGCACAGGTATGTTGATGACATTATACTCCTATACAACAGCAACAAAAGACAAATAGAAAATTTCCACAAATATATTAACACTATACACCATAAATTAAAATTCACACTTGAAATAGAACTAAATAATAGCATAAACTTCTTAGACCTCACAATCACCAAAACAAACAACACACACACATACAAAATATACAGGAAACCCACCACATCAGACATGGTCATACATAACTCATCCAACCACCCAACTCAACACAAACATGCAGCATTCAACTACATGCTCCATAGACTCACTTCAATACCCCTAAACACACATGATTACCAAGAAGAACTTAACACAATCAAATATATAGCAGTTAAAAATGGATACAACCCCGATTTGGTAAATAAAATACACAAACGCATCCTAAACACAAAAAATAAAACACATCAGACCAACAACACACAACCCAGCAAGTACATAACACTTACATACTACATCTCCAATACACACAAAATTGCTAACACATTTAGAAAACACAATTATAAAGTAGCCTACAGAACCAACAACACCATTAAGAAACATATAAATATTAACAAAGACACAGACACATACAGTAAAACAGGAGTTTATAAATTAAATTGTAATGATTGTAACCAATTCTACATCGGCCAGACGGGAAGATCTTTTTATTCCAGATTTTCAGAACATATAAAAGCCCTCACCACAAATTACATACATTCCACATTTGCCACACATTTACAAAATGAAAACACAGTTATACAAACATAGAACACAACATGGAAATATTACACTACTTATCAAAAAGTAGAAAATTAAACACAGCTGAACAATTTGAAATATACAGATATCACACATTACAACCAAACAACATATTAAATGAACAACTACATTACAGATCACATACACTATTTGATACATTGATCCAAACATAAAATTTGAACCTCAGCGCCAATTCCCTCCAACCATCAATTCCCACCACACACACCTATATTCCTTAATCGTTATTCTGCAACAATGACATTCAGTATTTACTCACACTGAGGAAGAGGCACAACACCTTGAAACGTTTGTGAAAGTGAGAACAAAAGTAAGTTCATTTGTGAAAGTTTTTATATATAATATATTTATAAGTTACTATAAAACATTACTTTATTACATTTTAATATGACATTCTTTATAGTACTCTCTTTTTATAATTTACTTCCTTTCGCTTTTCTTATCTTTACGAACAAATATTGATTCTTACGTGATATTGTTAAAATGCATTTATTTATTTATTTATTAGAACTAAATTAGATATATATGAATTTAATTATAAGGCAACCCAGCATTTGCTCACACACACTTTCATTCCTTTTTCCCCTTTTAATTTATTTAGCGCTTTTATTTTTTATATTCATTCTTATTTAAATTATGCAGTTACTTTCCTTTGGTTGTGTTCCTGAAGAGCACGTGTTGAAATCAGTTCATTTTGGTTCACTTGTTTGCCCTGAAAGATGTTTTCACGGTTTAAAATTTTGACCACTGATGGTTTGTTAATGTTTCACTGTTTCTTGAGTATTGTCTCACATTATTAACTATAGTTTAATCACATTTTTTTAGTAGTTTTATCAAATTTTGGCCTGCGAGCCTTTTACACTAAACCGGCCGGTTTCGATGGATAACGCTAAGTAATATTTTCAAGATGGCCAAAGTCCTTCTTGAGCGTGGCTACTTGGCTCACGATAAGCTGGGCAAGCGTCACGTGACATCTCATTAGTTCACGCTAATTATTGTAGACTCGCGCTCGCCGAATAGCGAAAATGTACGTGATGTTCACACTGTGCGCACGGGCATTAGCGCGCTCTAACACATTCCAATGCTTCAGGAATTGTCGCATGTTGCTGGGCTTACAGGACAAACCGACAACTGGGTGTTCCACAAGTGAACGCCTTGCTTATTAAAAACTGAGGCCCTGTGTGGGTAACTCCCTTCTTTACCATTGATACAACAATAAAAGGAATAAAATAAACCCCAAAACTTCTGTACCGTTACAAGTGATAAGGGCATTTCAGCAAGGAAACTTTCCGAAGTTTTTAAATGCGGGAAGGACTCAAATCAATAGCATAATCCAAAATAAAGACCAAACTTGGAAAGAGTGGGAATCCAATATGAATCGAGGCAAGTGGGCAAGGTCCAATATGAGTCCAAGTAAATGAAATTCTATATAAGTGATTTAAATGTGTTCACTCAAAAAAACTCGCATGTTGTGGAAGTATGTGACGGGAGAAGGCATTTGTAGAAAGCGGCACATATCTTTTAAAACAATTTCGTGTGAAGGTGTGGATATGCCTGTTAATGAAGTCAGTGAATGGAAATAGAGGTTACTGAGCACAAATTAATAGACATTTACAACGTTGATAAGATTGGATATATTTTATGCCTGTACTAAATAAATAATTAAATTACAAAAAGGGGAGTGTGTAACGTTGGAAAAATGGCTAAAGAAAGAGTAACAATTATGTTATGTTGTAGTGCTGCTGGCAAAAAAGAGCAGCACGTTTAGTTATCGGAAAGTTATAAAAACCAAGGTGTTTCAAGAATTACAGGGCATTAGTTGGCAAAACAATATTTACCGCGTAATTTTGTTAAAGGACATACAGAGTGAAGAACAAGAAATTAAATAACTGCCGATAGTTACAATCATTAGTGCGGAAATGTTACAATCTCTTGTGTGGATCAAAGGTATTTGCGTTTCTCTCGACAAGGAATGTTGGGAGAATGACAATGCTGTCAAACAGTGTAGTAAACTTTACTGACTGGTCAAAAATTATGCAATTTAAAAGAGAACTGGTACCTCAAAACAAAACACATTAAAAGACTATTTTTCAAAAGTCTTTATCATGTGTTGCATTTTATTGTAAACATACTGTAAATAGGAATACAACTGTAAGTACATAATAAAATAATATAGCTGACTACTTAATATACTGTATTGTCACAACACCCGCCAACCCTTCATTAAACGGCCACTTTTCTAAGCGGCCACATTTTACGGAGATCCAATGATGGCCGCTTAATACAGGTTTTACTGTAGTAAGTCCCATGAGAGACTCCTCCTCTCAAACCCCTCTTCATGTTGGTGGGGTTGTTATCGTGGACCAGTTTTCAATAGCAACCATCATTTTAATAATGTTGGACAACAGCCTAACAGCCCGGCAGTTGTTTTATAATACAATGCAATCTGAAAAATCTGGGCATTCTTAGAATACGGAAATGGCATAAGGAATTGGTTAATGTCTGTGCACATAACTGTGACCAATGTCAATAATTCACAGAGAAGACTGCCTCCATGCCGAGTTATAACATCAGAAAGTGAATATATAATGAATTTGGGTAATCTTATACCTATGCACTCAGAACACATGCCAATGTCAACTATCAAAGCTTGTGAGATAACGGTAATAAGTCAACTAAATTTTGTGTTTCAATCAATGGACAATTGCCCAGGAATCTCATAAGACTACAACATTCAGTTGATTCCTGTTAAAAAATTCTCACATAAAATGTGAATGCATTTCACTACAGTCAAGCTGTTCAACTCTTAATCAATGGTACTATCTGAGTGATGTAACATCTTTGAGAAAAATCAAAATAGATGGCAAAAACACTGAACTGTGGAAAGACTACCTGGGTCCTCCATGGCACAGGATTCTCTGATTTGTAGCTTTTGTACAAAACCCACATGACTGTGTTCCACTATCTTCCATATTCTATCTTAACATCATTTAAGAAATTTGTGATATTAATGTGAGGGAGAATGGCAGGGAAGGATGACAAAAACTGCAGAATGTTACTGAATTCATGGGAACTACGATTTACACAGAAATAAAATTATGTAAATCTGCACCCAACAATCTTATATGGATTGAAGAGGAAGTAACACCGTTCTATTCTCTACTATGCTCACAACTTTACAAACATTCCCCCTGCCTTACATCACTTTTATACGCTACTTGTATCAATGATTAAAAGATTTCCATGAGATGACAACACTATTTTACATAACTGTTGTAACAAGACATATAATCACGATATTTTAAATGTCAAAGTATAAGTAACATGTCATAATAAGTGAGGGGGACAAGACCCATTAAGTATTTACAATAAGAATGCCAAGCATGAAACTACATAAACATACAATTAAAGAAGAATGAACTCATAACAAGGGAGTTAATATAGTAATGGTAATAATAATTAATAACAAGAAAGAAATGCAATCAATAGTGATTATACAACAGAAACAATAACCCAATAGATCCGGTCAGTAAGAAGCCAATAAACCAAGAAAGAAACACACTACAAGGAAGAAATAATAACACTGATGATATCAATCAGAATGGAGACCTAAGAAGAACCAAGAAACTACAATAACACTTGAGATAAGAAGACCAAATGTGAAGTAAATAGCTAACACCAGTAAAGTACTAACTGAGAGACTTACAAATTGCAGACAAAACACTAACCGACTAACTTAGATGACCTGTATATGACCACTAGTCTAGTAAATGAGTACGGCATCCAATATTAGCCAAGAGAGTGAGAGTAACGATAATATTAGTACAATAAGAAGCTGTAAACAACCGCATAATAACATATTATAAACAGCATTAATGTAAATAAAAAGAGAATCAAAATTGTTAAATAACAGTAATAATTGTTAACTAAGTCATGGAAAAATTATAATAGAAAGAACAAAGAACTAATTAATAAATTACAGGTGATAATTAATAACATAGTACTAGTAAAAACAAGATTAAAAATGTAAATTTTAATCAACTCAGTTCATCCATTGTTGCTATAAAGGGGGAAGACACATAACCTAAATACAGGTACTTTCCACCTAGATTCATACTTATTAATAACCAAAACATGTTTAAACTAAAATATCTTGGACACAAAATCAAGTAGAGGTAATAAGGTTTCTACCAGTAACAAGATCAGCTACCTAGAGTAGTATTTATATGATAATTAATGTAAACCAAATGTACAAAACCAGACAAAATGAGAATCACCATGTAAAACTTAGATAAACCCTATTGTAAAGTTAAACAGGAATAAAAAGGGGGATACCTGTATAATAAATAAGATGTTATATCACTAATATGATAGTATAAGAGAATTATTATCAGTAATGTAAAGTATAATAATAATAATTAAGAACATCTGTCATGTGACACTAGATGTAAATACTGTTATTCAATTCTCAACGCGAAAGAACGAACCAATGTATGAAAAACACCAGATTAGAAATCAATGTAATAACTGTAGTGAACTATTCTGAACCAGATAGTGGCCTGAAAGAACACTACTTAATTAAAAAAGAGATAAAGTAAGGGGACACCTGATAGTACAATACAGGGGTCACTAAATAGACTAAAACACCAGGGAACAACAATGTATTCCCAGTAACTGAGTCAACCAGTAGTTGTAATGACACAGTATATATGATTGGGACAACATAGAAATTGCCCAGAAACTATTTCTCATATATAATTAATCAATATAGTTAGTAGACTCATAGGCCTAAGACAATGTTAGCATAGGAGATGTATTTTGTTCATAATCATAAGTAAATA
Source organism: Magicicada septendecula (assembly GCA_034769895.1). Lineage (NCBI taxonomy): Eukaryota > Metazoa > Arthropoda > Insecta > Hemiptera > Cicadidae > Magicicada > Magicicada septendecula. Next base: position 98,221,890 of record CM068372.1, on the reverse strand, counting down.
ATAAGTAAGGAGTGTAAAGGGACTTGAAAGGCATTATCTCGAGGAGATATGATTGTCATTAACTAGTTATAATCCAAGAATGTATAAAGTTATTAATAAATAGTCCAAAATGTTCATTTCAAACAATATCTTCCTTAAACATGGATGAAAACATATCATGTGTGGACTCTAAATTAAGAGCCAAATATTCGCCATGCAGTGGTAAGCTTAGATTCACAATCTAAGGTGTAATAAGAAAGTTATGTCCATTTTAAAAATATTTGAGTTAGTTTGGAAAAATGTCTAGCGTCAGTTCGTAATCTCGAACCCAGTGACCCACGCTTGTTACAACAATTAAATAATTTCGCGAAGGGGGTATGTGCGCTAAAGTAAAGATCGTCAACCAATCAAACAAGACAAATCGACAAATTTTACAAGGATGGCAGACGGGAACGGCAGCAACATACGCCACCTCGAGGCACTTTTTGAATAACCTTTGATGAGTACAGACGGCAGCTCAGCTTCACCAGAAAACAGCTGTTTAACCTAGCTTGTGCGTGTTATCGATGTAAACAAAAGCAAACCTAACCTTATTTGTGCGATATCATAACAACGTTACAATGGAAGCTTAATGAAGAATAAACAGTGCGAACCAAATTGCTAAGTGTATAATCCCTAGCAATTCTGCGATATACAGGGAGTAAAGTGATTTTTTTATATTAATTAAGGAAATCTGTACAATATTTACCTTATTCCGTCATGTGACTTCGTTTTGCGTTTTTTACTTTACGCGTTTCGAGACATGTGTCCCGTCATCAGAAAATAATAAAAATTCACTCATACGAGGTTGTTATACATTAAAATACAAATATTTAAAAACGATTACACACACGCCCACTTTACTTGAGTGTGCACTCAAGTCGGACCGATCGGACACTGATAATTATCAATAACTACCGCGTAGACAGGTTTATTGCGGTATCGTAGAGCGGGTTTGATTTAAAATTTAAATGGTCGTTTAGCACGAAGTGACGACTGTGTACGTCATTGTATGCCCTATATATCTCAAATTCTTCCAAGGCGTTCATGTAAGTGCCTTTATTACAAAAATGCATGGGTTTCAAGTTGGAAACAAAGCTTGTATATTTATGATTTTCGTCTATCAAGTGACATGCATAGTTGGAATTTATGTTTGATGATGTTGTCTGACCCTTCAGATTGTGGTTAGGTATATGTTTAATAAAACGTTTTTGGAAACCTCGTCCCGTCTGGCCGATATAGAAGCATTCACAATCGTCGCACGATAATTTGTACACCCCCGTTTTCTTTTCTAACAGGATAGTTAATTTATTGCGGAGTGTGTTCAAAAGATTATTGTTAGTTTAAATGTTACGGTACTATTATTATTATTAATACTAGTTAACATTTTTGGCATTATTTGTGTGTATGTCGTTGAAATAAAAATGGTTTTAGTGTATCTATTTCTATGCGAGGTTTAGATAGCTTATGCTTTTGTTTCCTAAGGAGGTTGTCAATCAAGGAACTATTGTAGCCATTGGCTTGAGCTATGTATTTTATTGTGTTAAGTTCATCATTAAAATCCTCGTCGTCAAGAGGTACTGTTAAAAGTCTGTGTATAAAGTAATTAAATGCTGCCATTTTTTGCGAAAAGGGGTGATGTGAGTCGACAGGTATGGTTACATCAGTGGTGGTTGGTTTCCTATATATATTGAAATTCAGTTTATCAAAGTGTTTAGTGACTGTTAAGTCCAAAAAGTTTAATTTATTATTTGTTTCAGTCTCAAGAGTGAACTGAATGTTCTCACTTATATTATTCATAAAGTTTTTAAAATTTTCGATCTGTCGTAGAGTACCTTTATATATTATAAATGTGTCATCAACATAACGTGCATAAAATATGATGTTATGTTTGTGAATGTTGTTAGAGAGCATAAATGTGTTTTCATAGAAATTCAAATAAATGTCAGCAAGCAAACCAGACAGCGGCAAGCCCATTGCCAAGCCATCACGTTGACTGTAAAATTGGTCATTGAAAGTAAAATAATTTTGGCCCAAAATTGCGTTGTAAAAAACGCAAAACGAAGTCACATGACGGAATAAGGTAAATATTATACAGATTTTGTCAATAAGTGACTTGGATACCATTCCAAACATGTCTTTCTAATTAAGGAAGTTAAGAAATGACGATATTGAACAATATTAATGCAATGTGTATAGACTAAAGTATAAAGGGCATTGCACCCTATTAATTTCATTCAGCAATTGTTTATCGAGAGAATCCTCAAATTCATTTTTTATAATTAATAAATAAGAGTTCTGAAGACAATAATAGTTTGTTATATATAAACACTGAGTGTGTTATAATTAATAACACCTAAATGAAGTCATTTACGTTAAACCAAGATTAAACTATGTGACGTTAAAAAATAGGCCGAAATATAAAATTAATAAGATCCACTGCCAGAACTTACCTGTACGCCATCAATTACTTACCATATCCAAATTTCACCAGAAGACCAAGGTCGCCACGATTATTTTTTATAGGATAAAATATCGAAAACCTTTACACTCCACCTTAATAAAACGGACAATTTTGCAATCTGACCCACCCAATTAATAACTCAGAAGATTCCGGTCCGTTAGACGAATTTCGCAACACAGAAATGAGAAAGTGGCAATGACGAAATAACTTAGACTAACACATTTTGTTATGAAAGAATGCTTTACTTACTAAATACGGACATCCTTAATCCAAAAACACCAAGGAACGAAAACATAAACTGAGTTGGTTACATGACTCTTACATTTACAATATGATTTTTACTTACAAGGTAGCCCATTCTGCTCATTCATTCTATCACACCCCATACAAACCCTTTTTCAAATGTTATAAAAAATTAGAAAAGAAAAAAATAGTTATTCTTTAAGGATCACGGTTTCGTTTTGCGTTAGTTTGATATGCGCGAGGCCGGCCGAGCACGTGCTTTCGTTACGGTCACATTTTATGTTATTAGCTGCTCTCGAATCGTCACTGCACTGCACTGTTTGTAACACCGTTCGATTCCTCGGGTCCCGGTCGGTCTTCCGGAATTAATTACATTTTCCGAAAACTTGACCAACCGGGTCCGAAACAAAATATATGCGTCTGTAGCGGAACTCTGTATCTCGTTGACCGCTTGGCGTCTCTGACTACTGTCCACTATAACGTAACAGGTACAACTACCTGTTCCTGGATGGAAACTGGTTCTCTACCGCCACAATGTTTTCGTCGTCGCTCATGCTTTGCTGTTGTGTAACCATTTTATGCGTGGCATAGAGCTGGTATATGTGTGTGACCAGAGGACAATATTGGCTTCTGCTCTGCTGATGTCATTTAAGTGGGCCGGACTTAAAACAGTGTTTCCGGGGGATCTTGAAGAAGACGACAAATATTATTTTACGCTCTCGCCATCTTGAGTTGTTTGTTAAAGCGTCCTTTTGAACGCGCTTGCGTGGGTATTCGCGCCTGTACGTCGACACACTTGCAAAGTTCTTAGAATTTTGGTGGAGGTAAATTCTTCAGCCGTGTTACACCACTGATTGCGTTTAGCTTTGTTTCCAACTGTTTCTCAACACTGGTCTGTTATACGGACAAATACGTTGCACAATGACAATCCGCCCAAAAACGAAATAAATAAAAATATAAATATATGCCCCAAACGGTTAAAATAAAACACCCAAAATTTGACCCGCTACAATACCCCCTCGATGAGAATTCTGCTGTCCACGACAGAAGAAATCTCATCGATAACCCCGAAGAGGACCGGAGAGGAACTGGTGCCAACAACCCCCTTGTTCTTAACCTCATGGGTACACGACCCCCCCTGGCTCAGTGACCATGGACTCATCTGAACGAGATCACTGGACTTCTCCGTTAGAGATCCCAACACCGAGAAATCAATCAGACTCGCACCACGGCACACCTCGCCTTCTAACATGCTACCCCCAAAATCCTCAATCCCGGGCTAAAATTATCCCAGCTCCTCCGCCGATATGTTTCCCCTTTTTGCAAGCTGGGCTGCCTTTAGCAGATACTGGGCTCACACACATTAACATTACATATTACCATAACACATTAAAATAAAAACTTCCTTTTAAAATTTATTATAAATTCAAAAAATTCAATATTCAAAAAAAATCGTTTATCAAAAAATTCTCTTCCTCTTTTTTCTAACTTTTTGCTTCAATGACTTAACCTAAACATTCCTATTAATACAAATACATCCTTACTCTAGCGTGAGAACAATTTATAGCCTACCAATATAAAGCAATACAACAAAAGGAACATCATTAATACATACACAATAAAATAATCATTACTCAACATATTCACTCGCTGGCAGGCGAAAAATCAAAAAAAAATTTTTTTTTTTTTCAAAAAAATTTAAAATTTTCAAAATTTTAAAACTCAAAAAAATTATTCATTAAATATTTATTAAATTTATTTATTAAATAACATTTATTAAAATTATTCAAATATTGGTTTGAATTTATTAAACAAACAAATCACAATTGAATTCCTACTCTACAAGCTTAGTAGGTGTATGAACTCATCAGCTGATCATAACTAGGTCAAGTCCCAAAACCCTTGACCTACATATGTTATGTATGATTTCTGAAAACACTTTAAATATCTGTAATATCCTACCTTGAAATACAAAACATAGTAACATAGAATATTTATAATAGACAAAATATTAATATAAATAATAATCAAATTGGCATTTAAATCATTTAAATTAAACACTTCTTGACTTTACATTATTTTCACTTCTATCAAAATTCTGTCACTGGTGAGAAAAAAAATAAACAATTGTATATTCTTTATCATGAATCTCTCTGCCTTTTCAACAATCTTACCTTAATATACTGTGGGTGATGTAAATTATTTATTCTCGTTTTTCTGTATGAGATTTCTATACATATATAAACTTTCTCCCCCTGACTCTAATATTTATCAACTGCAACTCCCAAGACACCCAACTCTATCAAAAATATCTACTAATCAGGACATTCTAAACCCCAACTTATCATTTAACTCAAAACGCCGCCTTCTCCCCATATATAAAAAAAATACTCTCCAACCCTTTGTACATAGGATACGTGTTTCCTTCCCAAAAACTCATTTCCCTTATTTGGCGGCCCGGATTCTACCTAAGGCGGCCCCTTCCCCACTAAAATCTATTCTAATCCCGTCCCAACCCTTGTTGCGGACTCCCCAAATACACTACCCCCTAATACAAAATTGCCATCCCCAAAAAATCTCAATCTCATTACATTACTTCAAATACACAAAATAATCTCATTAATTATGAACATAAATATATATCATTCAAAACTCTACATAAATTCTCCACAACTACTGTGTCAATATCACTATTTCTCAAGATTCTATTACATTACATTAACTCAAAAACAACATTACATCATATTCATCATTTCAACCTCACTTGGAATTCAACTTGGACAGGTCTGCATGTCCCATAAAACATTTATCACCCATGAATTATCTTTTATTAATTTGCATATTCTTTTTATCTTTACTTCAAAATATCTGTAGTACACTAAACATTAATTATTTGTAACCTTTACAAACCACTATACCAGTGACATGGTATTGTTGATCAGCTGATATCCTAACATAATTAAAACACAATGAAACTACATCTTAAAATTGAACAAATACATGTAATACATTATCAACACTTACTTCTATTATGTTGATTGCCTGCCAGGCGTCTAATGCTTGGCTTAGAAAAAAAATTACACACATAATGAAAATACATTTTTAAAACATCACATAACACAATACACAAATAGCAATAAACCTGGATTATTAGCATACATCAAACAAACAATTCTCTTTTAAATAATTTATATAAAAATTTATAAACATTATTATTTAAAATGTTTCATTAACTCTTTCTATTTATCATCATGATGAATTTATCCTGTGTTGTAATCAGATTTTCAAAAATTCTAAATTTATTATTAACATATTTTTAATCATTATGTTCCACAGAATAAACCATTTACCATTTATTTACTTATTAATTATTATTAAATCAAAATCTCACCAAACAATTTAAATTCATTATAAAATCCAAACACATAACATTCAATCACAATATCTAAACATCTCAACTTATTTAATTCATTTGATTATTAAAATAACATATTTCAATTATTATTAACATTCTACAAATCATTAACTATTGTCTTCGTAATTATTTTGTTATTTAATTAGAGTGCAAAAATATTAATAATATTATTATTATTAATACAACATTTTCTAAAACATATACACATTACACTTCACAATACACACAAATGAATTCACTATTATTTACAAAACATACGTCAAAACTGTTCAAGTGTATCTCACTTCAGATGTCCAAATCAGCAAGGTCATTACCCGAATTTACAATATCTAACAAGGTCTACACACTGATATTCTAGTTTAGCCACCATCGTCAAAAATTAATCTTGGTTCTATATAACACTGTTGCTTTTTATTTACAAACAAATGGTTACTTTGTGTGTCATAACCAGAACAACCAAATTCACTCATTTTACCAGAATACTCATTAAACCAGTCTACGTTAAGTATTTTTGTTAAGTCTCCGTCATTACATTCATTCACTCTCGGTCTAATTATTTTTATCAAATCATTGTAATCATTATTATTCAAATATATTTCTAAGCCTTCTTTCCATTCATCATACTTTCTATTCAAATTATACAATTCTGTTGCATACCATTCTCTATTTACCTCTCTCTCTTCATAACACCACATCACACTCTCACAATTATTCCGGACAGAGGGTACACAATTACTCCACAAAAATAAACACCTCAATTCATCTACCAATACGGGACTCTTGCCCTTCAACCACAACACTTGTGGACTCAATAAATCATCATAAACATCATAAATAATAAAGGGAAAATTTGCCCTCTGTCCCCACTCTACCACAACATTATTTTTTCTCTCTCTCTCTAACTCACTGACACACATTAACATCTCATAATCCCTACCTTCCACCAACTCATCAGTACTCTCATTCTTTATTTTTACCGTATCAGTCTTCGATACTAATTCTTCAAATACATTACTATTATTCTCATTATTTTCAACATTATTGTTATCATTTATTAACTCTTTCTCTGGTATCATATTTTTACATTTGTCATTACAATTTTCATTTGTTTTATTTTTCTCTGTCCTCATCACATGTACTCCCATTCGCTCCACACTCTGTTCTAACTTATTCAAACTGGATCTTATCGTTTCATTAGTACTTTCTACACATTTACTCATTTCTTGTATTTCATTTTTTAACTCATTATTCAGATTTTTTAGTTCATTAAATTTATTATTTTGTACTTCTAATTTGGTGTCAAAGTCATTGCTCAATTTAATTTGTTCGTCTAACTTTACATCAAATTTATTGAAACTGGTACAAAGAAATTGGATCATTTTCGTTATATCTTGATCTTCAGATTTTTTAATCGGGACTGGTGTCGACTGACTTTCTGTTTTATCGCCAGTGAAGCTGACTCCGTTATTTTTTGCCATTTTTTATCTGGTACTTAACTCATAACACAAACCTAACCTACTTAATTCTGTACGATAAAAATTTTTATACATTCGTCATTACCACATCCTATTTTCTGTGTATTAAAATAGGTCTATCTCGTATAAAATTATAATTAAACGAAAATCCTGGCAGCGAGAGCCAGTGTGACGTTAAAAAATAGGCCGAAATATAAAATTAATAAGATCCACTGCCAGAACTTACCTGTACGCCATCAATTACTTACCATATCCAAATTTCACCAGAAGACCAAGGTCGCCACGATTATTTTTTATAGGATAAAATATCGAAAACCTTTACACTCCACCTTAATAAAACGGACAATTTTGCAATCTGACCCACCCAATTAATAACTCAGAAGATTCCGGTCCGTTAGACGAATTTCGCAACACAGAAATGAGAAAGTGGCAATGACGAAATAACTTAGACTAACACATTTTGTTATGAAAGAATGCTTTACTTACTAAATACGGACATCCTTAATCCAAAAACACCAAGGAACGAAAACATAAACTGAGTTGGTTACATGACTCTTACATTTACAATATGATTTTTACTTACAAGGTAGCCCATTCTGCTCATTCATTCTATCACACCCCATACAAACCCTTTTTCAAATGTTATAAAAAATTAGAAAAGAAAAAAATAGTTATTCTTTAAGGATCACGGTTTCGTTTTGCGTTAGTTTGATATGCGCGAGGCCGGCCGAGCACGTGCTTTCGTTACGGTCACATTTTATGTTATTAGCTGCTCTCGAATCGTCACTGCACTGCACTGTTTGTAACACCGTTCGATTCCTCGGGTCCCGGTCGGTCTTCCTGAATTAATTACATTTTCCGAAAACTTGACCAACCGGGTCCGAAACAAAATATATGCGTCTGTAGCGGAACTCTGTATCTCGTTGACCGCTTGGCGTCTCTGACTACTGTCCACTATAACGTAACAGGTACAACTACCTGTTCCTGGATGGAAACTGGTTCTCTACCGCCACAATGTTTTCGTCGTCGCTCATGCTTTGCTGTTGTGTAACCATTTTATGCGTGGCATAGAGCTGGTATATGTGTGTGACCAGAGGACAATATTGGCTTCTGCTCTGCTGATGTCATTTAAGTGGGCCGGACTTAAAACAGTGTTTCCGGGGGATCTTGAAGAAGACGACAAATATTATTTTACGCTCTCGCCATCTTGAGTTGTTTGTTAAAGCGTCCTTTTGAACGCGCTTGCGTGGGTATTCACGCCTGTACGTCGACACACTTGCAAAGTTCTTAGAATTTTGGTGGAGGTAAATTCTTCAGCCGTGTTACACCACTGATTGCGTTTAGCTTTGTTTCCAACTGTTTCTCAACACTGGTCTGTTATACGGACAAATACGTTGCACAATGACAATCCGCCCAAAAACGAAATAAATAAAAATATAAATATATGCCCCAAACGGTTAAAATAAAACACCCAAAATTTGACCCGCTACAACTAACGATAGTTAGTAAGAAATTTGAGAATTGTCAGCTGACGAAATTAATTAACAACAGTTAACCAATGCAAATATAATTTATGTTTATTAATTAAGGAAGAGTCTACTACTATTAAAATATTTCTTTATATTATTAATAAAGGAAGGTCGTACCAAGCGACATAACATACTAATAATTAAACGATTACCTCTTTGAAGGACTCCAGTATAACGGTTCAGTTGATTTTTCAAGGAACACTGAATTGAGTTATTATTTTATTGTCTTCACATTTTATGTATTGTAAAGAGTCTTTAATTCATTTAACATTCATTGTCGAGTGACAATTAAACAAGTTAACCTATAATGCCGGAATCAGGCAGGATCATTAATTTTTATATTATACATTAAGATGTAATTGATTTGTAATCACTCTCTGACTACCTAATAATGGTAGAATAAGTTTTCTAGTTACTTTATTTGTATTCTGCAGGCTAAAAGAACCTACACCTTAATAAAATAGTTAACCAAAAATAAGTTAATCTAGTCTGATGTTTGTAGATCAGAACTACCAACCCTGAGACAATATTTTTATAAAAGTAAATTCCAATGTAAAACAAATTTGAACCTAGAACGGTTTATGATATTTTAAATAATTCAAGTGATGTTAACATGAAATAAATTACAATTTTAATACAACAAATCAGAGTCAGACGGTTTATTTCATTAGACTAGGTCATTACAGAATAGGTGAACGTCTCTCAATGGATGGCACGACAGACAGCGGCAATTTGAATTTGTACTGATTAAATATAAAACTAGATTGTCACCTCAACACTGCGCGGTCAGCCAGACTCACTTCAAGTAAGTAGTTATTTCATACAAAAATAAATGTACTTTCAGTGAGAGATCGACTTCACAGATTCATCTAGTCGACAGAAGAACGTCACACCATAAACAAACTTCGAAGAAAAATAATTGAACTATATTTAAACACTTTAAATATTTTCTTAACAACGTCAAGAGACATTAACCGAATTAATTAATGAAATTAATTCAACATTAATTGATTTAATTAAACAATTAAATTAAATTACATTCAAAACAAAAATTAATAAACTTCAAGATAAATTAAATTAAATAAACGTAATTAATTATAGGACCGAACTACATTTTTACTTACAAATCGACGGAACCGACATGTGGCTTTTAACCCGCCAGAACAAAGTTAACTTAATTAAACGTAGTTAAAAGGACCGAACAGAGTTACATTCGAAATTGCCGCACCAACGTAAGAGGCTTGAATTAGGTCAAAACTAATTCTAAATAAATAAACAAAGAAACCGATTTACCTAATTTCTAGCAGCAGCTGCAGTACAAAAAACTAGAGGATCCATCGGAGAGTGACATCGAAGAAACGCGCGGCGGACGCGGAACAGGAAATAAACATGGACAAAAAGGAGGCGACGCCGTTGAAGACATCGAAGCGATACTATCTACCATGGAACCGAACCGACCTATACAAACAGGAGACGTAAACTTCGTAGAAATGATGAGGATGATGATGGAAGAAACCGTGAATAAACATTTTGAGAAATTAAATAAGAAATTGGAAGGAATGATAAATGATAATAAACGGTGGAGAGAAGAATTAAGAAATGACAGGAAGCAATCGATGAAACAATCCAGTCTGAAAATAGATGATAGTAAAATGGAGATAAAAGAAATACCAAAAGATAAAAACATCGAACATTTGAATCAGAAACTAAAAGATAATGGAATAAAGAACCAAATAATTAAGAAAATGGAAGAAAGAGGAATAATACGTCCTAAGAAAATTAAAAATATACAAAGGGAATTAGATATGATTAGGAGTGGTCTAATTAATCTACTTAACTTCCCGATTGTTGATCACAGAGAAGGTATTAATGTGAAAAATTATAGAAGGAACTTAATGAAGATGGTCGAAGGGACTCACCATGCGACAATGAGAAAAAATTTAACCAATAATGTACTTAAACTGAATACACCTGAAAAAGGAATACTCCACAAGAGAGCAGAGATGTCGTCAATAATTGAGATACCAGGAACATATTTGTGTAACAAACCAGATGATGAAGTGAAAGAAGTAGATCTTAAAATAAATGAAAATTTTGTAGCAGTAAAATGGAAGAACCAGATGATAGTGAGATACGTCACAAGGACAGAAATAAATCTGAACATGAAGGTAATCCGAGAACCAAGGGCGACGAAAACAATCGACCACGGATAAACCAAGTGCAAACCAATCATCGGAAAAAGGGGCGGATTTTTATGATACCAACCAACGCAAACCAATTAAGAAGAAAAAGAATATATCTAAATAAATATAATAATATACTAAAACTAATGAAAATGAAACGAACCGATCTATTGGTAGAATCACAGAATGAACAACCAAAAGAAAGGACAGAAGATATAAGCCATTACAATAAAGAAGAATAAGTAGTTAAAAAACTCGAAGGTATAATCAATAAGACAAGACATGGAATATAAGAACTATAATTATTACAACTGATACAGCTACTAATCATAAGGTATCAGAAGAAGATCAATAAAAGAGAAAAATATATACAAATAACAACTATCAACAATATTGTTTCACACAGAGCTATAGAATAAAACAAAGTCGATAAGAAAGAAGATATTATCAAATCTGAGCAGCAAACTGCGTGATTAATCCCTGAATATTTTTTATTAGTCGCACATCGACTACTTGAAAGTCTTTTAATAATTGTTTGTAGAGATAAGCTCCAACAACCATTTGCCTGAGCAGACAGTACGCCCCTCTGAACTCAGAAGATGTAGGATGGACAGCAGAGTATGGAAGCCAAGAGTGCCTGTAACGGTACATTTCTGTCCACATAATGTTTTGGGGAAAAACAAATATAAATTTATTTTTTAATGCAAAAGCATAAAAAAATGGTAAAGTTTTGTAACGATGTAGTAAGCTCAGTGCAGGAAATTGTATCAAGGTCAACGTTGTATGCGCAAACAGCTATTTTTAGCCAAACGAACTCTGACCGATTAAGTCAACAAGCCAAGCCTGCAAATACGTCATTTGAGAATGCAGTGCGCAATTCGCCTCGCCTTAAAAGCTAGTGCGTCATATTTCAAAGAAAATGAGATTGGTGACATGACACCCCTACCACCTCAGAAAATAATGTAATACATTCGTTCTCAGTCTACCGTCATCTTTAGTGCGAATAGCATGTAAAAGTTCGGGAACGTAAATTGCAAAGCAACAAAAAATGTGAAAATTTGATATATTTTAATCTAAACAGTATTATAACAAACAAATAGAGACAGTGAGAAAATTTGCAGTAAATTAACAGTTCGGCCGTAAAATGTGAAAGGGAGCATTACGAAACACAGCAAACAGTGTAAGCCACAAGTTGACGCCTGGGACGTCGAATTTCTATGCATCAGCAGGGAAGTAGACATTTTAAAATTTATTTAAACTACTGACACCTTTAAATTGAGCTCAATAAAAAGAATGTACCGGGTGAAATAGCGTGAGTGTGTGTGTGTGTGTGTGGAGGTACCTAATTTAATCTAAAGAATAAAAGCACTGGTTTACGTTAATAGAAGGTAGTTTAGTAATTTTCAGCATCTATTTCAATGTTTAATAAATTAATTTGAAATAATATCTTGAAGAAAGGTTGGAGTTAAAGAAAACAATGTATTGTATGTATCTTTGAATCGTAAAAGTGTAAAAGATGGAGGGAGTAATTTTTGCCATTGTCATCAATATATAATAACCAAGATAATGAATAAATAGGGGAGAGGGGGGCACATTTGAACACTTTTTATTATTTCTTTTCTGTAATCAGGACCAAGGGCTAAAAAACAATACTGTTATATGTTGCAAATACTTCATTCATTTTTGTATAAGATTATAAAACAAAATAAAAAAAAATTATTACAATATAACTAATTTTTTTATAACTACAGTTTTTTGTTCAAACCTGCCCCATAGTGGGGCACATTTGAATGAGCATGGGCCACGTTTGATCAATATGATTAATTTGAAATTTTTTTAATTTCTTTGACATTTTATAAATAAAACTGTAAAATTTTGTTAACTTTTCAAATTAAATTTACTCCGTTAGTGGCAAAGAAAATATCAAAAACAATAACTAAACTTAAAAACAAAATAAAGTCAAAAACAGCAACAATACAGATTTATAAACATAATTGTTTTAATTCATTTTAATACACTTCTAATTTTTAATGTAAACAGTATTTTGAAAAACCATATGGTTTAAACTGAAATACTGATGGAATTGAATAACAAGCAACGATAGGCCTAAACTATAATTCACATCAAAACCTTTCTTCAACTAAACATACTTCAAATTAGATTAACTTCTTAATTTGATAAACAGCTGGATTATTATTGAAATATAGTAGTGTATTAATATTTAATTCTAGTTATAATAAAAACTAGCTCTTAATAAATTGTTTTTTAACAAAGACAACAGCAAAGTTTATTAAATTGTACTTAATAAACAACGGTCAACTGACCTGACCCAATCTAAAGTTGCTTAGATTTACTTTGAAAGTCATCAGTCCCATTGATCGTTGAGTTGTACCTCTTAAAGGCTGTGGCAATACAGCTACTATGTCAGATATTTCAACTGTCCACTTATCTTCTTTTTCAGGAAAGAAAAATGTTACACTCTCCAATGTAATAAATAATCTTCTTTTTCGTAGCAATCTTGACTAAAACATAATCCTTTACTTGAAAATCTTTGAAGTTTACTTTCTTCTCTGAAATCATATCATGTTCTTTACCACGTACTTCTTCATTTTCAACATGACTGGATTCTTCAAAGAATTCATCACTGCTAGATTCTGGTTCTTTTTCATAAAGTCTTCTTTTTGACTGCTGATTTTTAAGAAATACACTCGATTGAAATTTTTGAACTTTTCTTAACCTTCTGTCAGTTTCAGCCATACTTTTATTCTTTTCTGGTGTGGAAGTAAGAATTCTAGATTTACCTTTCTTCCTTCCTCTTCTTGGTGTATCTCCATTTCTTTTTTCCTTCATTACTGACAAAGGATATGGCCAGATACTTTCTGGTGTACAGGTTTCATTAAAAGGTCTAGATGGTCCGACTTCGGTTGTTGTATTCTCTTTGTTTCTATATTTGATTGGGGTTATTTTAATTCGCTATCTACCTGCTCGCCTGTTTTCAGACAAAATTTATATTTTAATAAATGTTATTTTAATACAAAAATGTCATTAAGGGGCAGTTTTGAACATGTTCAAATGTACCCCCTAAGACATTCTAAAACAAAAGTGACTTGCATATAACTGACGTTAAGCAAACCATACAACTGAGTACATATAAATATTAAAAATTAAACTTACTTTTAATGGGCACCTCATTACAATGTTGTTACACTCTCTTGAATTCACCAGACTCTTACAAATTCAAACTTCGAGAGTCACAAAAATATGTCTAAAACAGACTTCTTTAAACAAATGTTTTCAACTGCAAGCAAAATGGCTGCTGACTGACGAGATTTGTAGGATGTAGTGTTACCAACATACTGGTAAAATAGTTAAATTATTGCATTAGATAACTGTGAGAAATAGACACTGTTCAAATGTGCCCCCAGTTCTAATGTACCCCCTCTCCCCTACAAGTTTGCAAAAATACAAGTAAATTTGAGGTAATCATTTCAAGCAACCATCTTGTTAATTTTTCAGCTCGTCTAATTCGAACACCTGGACCCTGGTGAGTAAAACTTTATGTTGGCAATAAACAACATGGCGGCTGCACTAGCCGAAAGTGAATAATAAAAGTAAGTAAGCAGAACGTAACAAATGTCGCCCGAACAGCTGGACCATTTGCATAAATAACATTTATACAAATGTGGACCTGTTTTGAGAAACATGATGGTTGTTTAGAATGAGAAAATTGGTATGTATTTAGAAATAGACATACAAAGATAAGGTTATGTTGTAATCACATGTGTAGTATGAGTAAACAGATATCTTGTTAGATAATGAGTTTGTGTTATATATTAGTATTTTGAAAATGAAATAAGTTATAAATTTATAAATAAATAAGAAAAAATCAAATAAGCAAAATGGATACTAATAAAGATAATGACGAGAATGTCAGCTTCACTGAGAGCAAAATTGAGAGTCAAATAAATAGCGACTTAAGCGAGAGTGAATCAATGATTATGAGCGGAGTAAACGCTAAGTCGACACCTACAGTCCGTAAAGTGTCGTTAGACGACTTGTTCAATTTTATGAAAGCTCAAGATGTTAAAAGTGAAAGTAGACTTAATGAAATCAACAGTAATTTCAATGCTAAATTTGATGAAGTAAACAGTCGTTTTGACGTTAGTGATATTAAAATGAATGAACAGAATAGTAAATTTGATGAAATTAGAAACGAAATTAAACAACAGAATTATAATTTTAATAAGCAAATGAATGAAATTAATACACATTGTGAGAATATGAAAGAACAGATATTAGAGTCAATAGATCATGTGTTCGAGGAACAAAACGCAAGAATAGATGACACGAATAATAACTTTACAATGAATAAAGTAGATGATAATTATGAGATTAAAATGGGGGTAGAAAGCGGTGAAAAGTCCAATAAATTAAATGAGAATAAAGACGATCAGTTAACACATAATACGGTAAGTAGGGGTGAGAAAAATGATAATATAAGTAAAAATATGGTGTTAGAGAGTAAGGTTGTGAATATTGAGAGTGCTGATGAAGTTATAGTGGGAGTAGAATTTAATAATGAAGTGATAGAGAGTGTTGATGAGTTAGAGAGAAAGTGTAGAGAGAATTTACAGGTAGAGGGGTTGCAGAGGGTAAAATTTTCCCATGGTGTTGTTGTTGAGGGTGAAGAAAATGCTTCACGAGTGTATTTGGGAGACGTATGGTCTACAAATAGTTGTCCCTTGATTTTTTGTGCATCTGGTAGATGGTGCAGTAACAAAGTTGTATTACCTTCTGCATGGGTTAGTAGAGAACGTGTGATAGGAAGTTATGGTGGGAGATATTTTGAAAGAGAGTTGTGTGTTGATGGGGAGATAGAATTATTTAAGGTGGGTAGAAATTATAAAGAATTAGTAGAAAGGTTAGGTGTAGAGAGAGTGGAAAATGATATTGAAATATTACCTTGTGTTGAAGCTGATATAGCAGCAGTAGATGATGAATTTATAACTTACCTAGTGGTGACAGATTATACTAAAGGCGACATGACTATACTCTATGGTGACAAGTTATATGATAAAATAATATGGAATAATCCTGTTGGTATTGTGGAAGAATATGAAAAATTAAATAGCCATTATGTTGATAGTAATAATATAATGTATTTAATAAAAAATTATTTGTGTAGTCGTAAGATCAGATTGCTATTCGATGATGGTGGTTAAAAAGTTGCTGTTCATGAACATTTTATTATGTGAATAGTGTGGTTTTGAAATGGATTGTCTTATGAAATGATTTGTGGTAAATGATAACAGATAATAATTTGGATTGTATATTTTTTTTGTGTTATGTCAAATGTATTTGTGTATTGCATTAAGGTGTACTCTGTATTTTATGTAAACAATTTATGTATGTAAGAGGAATTGATTTAATAATAATTATAACACTTTTTCAGACTAAATAAATGATGAGAGTAATTGTGAAATTTTAAACTAATTGAATTAAATAATTGGAGAGTAATTAATTAATTAAAATGTTGTCTAAATGAACTTTGGTGATGAAGTTGTAGCGGGTCAAATTTTGGGTGTTTTTATTTTCAACAGTATGGGATAATTATAATTTTATTCAGTTCATTTTCGGGCGGGTTTGGAAAATATTGCAAAATAAATGGATTATTGTGCAACGTATTTGTCCGTATAATAGACCAGAGTTGAGAAACAGTTGGAAACAAGGCGCTGCGCAATTTCAGTGGTGTAACGCGGCAAAGGAATTTACCACCTTAAAAATTCTAAGAACTTTGTACATGTGTGTCAACGCTCAAGCGCAACTACACCTGCACGCGCTCAAAGGACGCTCTAATAAAAAACTCAAGATGGCCAGAGCGTAAAAAAATATTCATCGTCTTCTCTAAGACCTCCCGGAAGTCGCATTAAACTCCGCCCACTGTTGGTGACATCAGCGGAACCAAGTCCAATATCGGCCTCTGGACACACACACATACCAGCTTTAATCCATATATAAAGTGGTTACTTCCCAACAAATGAGGCCGGAGCGACGAAAACATCATGGCAGTAGAGAACCAGTTTCCCTCCAGGAACAGGTACATGTACCTGTTACGTTCTCCGTGAGAGTCGACTTTAAGCAGAGACGCCATACAGTCAACAGGACGCCAACTACAGTAACAGACATCTAAAGTTTCGGTTTGGGCCCGGTTGGTCGAGTTTTCGCAAATGTATTTCACTCAATAAGACCGACCGGGACCCCAGAAGGTAATGAACATATCGGAGTGAGTAATACTGACAGTGATGTGGAGAGATTGAAGTGATAAAACAAATAGTGAAGTTACGGGACCAACCGCGTGTTCGGCCGGTATCGTGTTCGTGGACGGGCACCGCGGATAACAATCGGAATATTTAAAAATTGAATAAATAAAGGGGAATGTATATAAAAAACAAAAGGTATGGAAGAGTGCGTGGGCATAACTAATTCTTTTGTACTCATAGCAGTGAAAATCGACTTAATTCAGTAAAGTGATAGTTTACTTTGAAAATGTGTTAGACTAAGTTATTTCGTCATTACCACTGTCTTATTTCTGTGTTGAAAAAATTCGTCTAGACGTTCCGGAATCTTCTGAATTATTAATTGGGTGGGGTCAGATTGCTAAATTGTCCTTTTTATTTAAGGTGGAGTGTAAAGGTTTTCGATATTTTACCTATAAAAAATAATCGTGGTGACCTTGGTCTTCTGGTGCAATTTAAATAGGTAAGTAGTTGCGACGGAGTACAGGTAAGTCCTGGTAGTGGTTTTATTTATTTTATATATTTCGGCCTAAATTTTTATTGTTACAAAGTTAAACGATTTTCTAAGATTTAGATTATAATGAATAGTAAATGATTAAACATACAATATGTTTAGGTGTTGAGTTATATTGTTATTATGAGGTAAGTAATGAATTTTCTAATGTAATTTTCAATGATCATATTAATGTAAAATGTGATAAGAGATGGAGTTTGGGTGATAATTATTTCAATAAGGCATTTGAGTCAGTCAAAGTTAATTTTAAGGGGTGTTAGACAGAATAAGAATTTTGGAATAAAAGTAATACAGAAACGGGTCAGTAGTAGGGACACAGTAGCGGGAGTGCATATATGTAGAGAAAGAAGTGATGTAAATAGGTGATGGTAAAATTTTGTAGTGAGGGTGGTGTGTAGGGAGTGATCAACGTACGTCGTTGTGGCAGGTGATGGAGAAGTTTTGAAGAGTGCTTGCCGAGATTCCAGGGAGGGCAAGAGGGTATGAATGGGAATTGCAGGTTCGGGAACACACATCCTAAGTACAAAGAGGGTATTAGGTATTTTATTCTAAGAGAAGAGTGATATAAGTAGAGCAGATAAAGTGTTGAAGGGGGTTATTATTGAGAGATTGGTGTCACCCTATGGAAATCTGTTAATGGTGGTTAGAAGGAAGAAAGGGAGTAAGGTTATATGTATAAATGCCCATTCAGTAAGTCAAATCATTGTGAACGACTGAGAATCACCCAAACTAATTAATGATAAAAAAGTTAGATAGAAATTCATAGTGGAATTGTAATAATAAATGAAATGTGACGTAAAATGAAGGTTGATAATAAATTTGAATTTTTGGAGAATCTAATTGTATAAGAAGTGGTAAATAATTAAAGCTTGAGTATTAACAGGTTTAACTGAAATTAAAGTTTTGGAATGTTTGGAAATTTTATTCAAATGCAACTGAGATGTTTATTTTAATGTAATGAAGTTTAGGTTCATTGTGAGTGTTTACTATGTGTTATTATGTTATATTATGTTAGTGTGAATGGAAAATAACCTTATCTGAACTTTAAATGTAATGTCGAAGCAAGGACAGGAGGTGACAAAATTCCTCCTTAATTTCAGTTCTTGTGGAGACAACTGGGCGCTACAGTCCAGGGGGGGCCATAGTGTGTGTGTGGAAGGAGGTTACTAAAGTATTAGTAACGCATTAATGAATATTAAAATGAATTATGTTGAGGATCTGATGAGATAACTAAATGATTTTGTTTTGAATTAAGAAGTATTATGTCAATGGAAGATGACTGACGTTTTCAAGTAGATAATTTGTTCTAAAGTAGTAGACTTAAATGTGTTTTGTTCTATATAAGAATTTTATAATGAATTTAATTGTTTTGAAATATTAATTGTATAAGGGAAGGTATTTATAATATTGTAATGGGAAATGTTTATTTAAATTCTGATAGAATCAGAGAAATATTTTGAATTTTGGGAATAAGATGTAACAAGAGAAAGATATGAAGAATGTCAATATTGAGGCTGGATGTTTTATATTTTGTTATAATAAATATGGTATTCATATATATGTTAGGAGTTAAGGAAAAAACCAGTGCTTCTTGACGCAAACCAGCGCCCAGCTAAGGGGAAACAGATCAGTTAGGGATATAGTATTATACACGGCCACTATTTGATTTTTAATTTGATGTTTCAGTGTCTGGTGATGCTGTGGCAGCGGTCCTGAGCTGGCCAGCGCATCAGAGCAGGAGCGTCAAGTGCCTGACTGGCCTTGCGGTGTTGGGATCTCGAGAGAGAGAAGTCCAGTAAGGTCATTCAGGTGCAGTCACAGTCACTGGACCAAGGGGTAAGTTAACTATTTATTATAAAACGTAAAGGGGTTTGTGACGACATATCCTGGCTGATCCCTTTAGGAAGTATGAGTGTGTCAATGAGAGTTTTTATGCTTCGCCATAAAACCTCTCATTGATGGGGTATTGTAACGGTACATTTCTGTCCACATAATGTTTTGGGGAAAAACAAATATAAATTTATTTTTTAATGCAAAAGCATAAATAAATGGTAAAGTTTTGTAACGACGTAGTAAGCTCAGTGCAGGAAATTGTATCAAGGTCAACGTTGTATGCGCAAACAGCTATTTTTAGCCAAACGAACTCTGACCGATTAAGTCAACAAACCAAGCCTGCAAATACGTCATTTGAGAATGCAGTGCGCAATTCGCCTCACCTTAAAAGCTAGTGGGTCGTATTTCAAAGACAATGAGATTGGTGACGTGACACCCCTACCACCTCAGAAAATAACGTAATACATTCGTTCTAAGTCTACCGTCATCTTTAGTGCGAATAGCACGTAAAAGTTCCGGAACGTAAATTGCAAAGCAACAAAAAATGTGAAAATTTGATATAGTTTAATCTAAACAGTTGTTTAAACTTTGTACTTGTTTATAAGCTGTACGCGGTGTACCGCCGCAATGCGGCACGAGCAGATGACGTCACGCGCTTATCAAACACTGCAGCCGGTCATCACGGCCGGCTACAGGCAAGTTTAGTTTAGTTTCTAACAAGTCTCCGAGCGGATCTCTCGTAAAACACTTCTTTTCCAGCCGCGGCTTCTGGACATTTTTTAACATGCATTCATAAGATTCAATTTAATTCAGATTCAATTACCTGCGTCCATCTACAATGGACCACGATTTCATTCAAATTTAATTTTCGGGCGTTATTGCCTCAAATGCATCCGCACGTGCCGATCGTAACTAATAATTAAAATTTTCAATAAACGCATGTCCAATATTCTCAATACAGTCCACTTCTTTCTAACATACAATCCAGCCTTTCCTGCTTAGCGTCTTTGGAATAACTCGCGATTCATCAAGAGCTTCCAAACCGCAACATTTTTGGTCCATCCGGGCAGGATTTCATATTTTTGGGCCCAAAAACGACATCATTTTTGGTCCATCCGGGCAGGATTTCATATTTTTGGGACCAAAAACGACATCATTTTTGGTCTCCACGGGACGGATTCCTCATGTCTGGGTCCACAAGCGACAGCATTTCTTTATACGCATCATTTCTGGAACAACCGATCTGAATTTAATCACGCCCTACGGGCATCATTCTCGTCCTGAGCGACACCATTGTTGTGAAGCACATCGCAGTCATCTCGACAAGATTCGGCCAAGCAGTAGACCAGTGACGACGGGACACGGCAGGACAGCATTTGCGAGGTCATCAAAAAAGATTCCACAGCTTTAATTCATGGAGGGTACAACATGAGGCGTCATCTGACCAGCAGAGACAGGAGGTGCAACAGCTCCTAACAGGATCGAAGCCAGCTTCATCACGAATGGATCAACGGCCACGTGACTATAAACTTTTTACTTATATTTGATGTTTAATAATATTTCACTTTAGTGGTTATTTCTTAACACATTTGTATAAACAAGCACCGTCATTACACAATACAAATTAATAAATGGTTGGCAGCTCATTGTCAGTTAAAACTTTAAAGATAAAGATATACTTTGTTACCATTTAAATTCATAATTTTAATAATTTAATTGCCAACAAAGCTTGATTAGTAAAAGAGAGTAAGTTTATGTTCTAAACAACGATCGCTAGCTACCGAAACGTATTCAAATTCATTCAAACTTAGGTTTATGGTTCACATGCTCTATGCTCAATTTCTTTCTAAATATTTTTCTTTTTTTCTCTTAAATTGTAATAATGGCCGATGTAAGGGCTCTAATAAAAAAAGAGGCACAATTAAAGCCTCAATATCCCGACTAAATACTTTCGCGGATAACTTCGATTTGTTAACCAGCGATCCTCATGCGCTGAAAATAAAACTGCGTCATTTGATGGAATTATCCACCAAATATGATGAGATTCAGTCACAAATCGAAGCGGAGGAAGCGGACGTTGCTTTAACGAGTGATAGAGTACAAACGGAGGACGATCTTTGCAATATAGAATGTAAATTGCAACACCTGCTGGAGCAAGCTGAGCATATGAACCAAAAACCAGTAATTAATGCTGAAAGTAAACAGCCTAAAACACCCCCCATTCAATTGGAACCAATAAAATTACCACGGTTTGAGGGTAGTATTGTTGAGTGGCAACATTATTACCATATTTTTCTTGAATTAATTCATGTCAGAGCAGATCTGACGGATATACAGAAACTTCACTATTTGCACTCGTCATTACATGGCGAGGCGCTTAACGTAATAAAATCGTTGCCCATCACTCATGAGAATTACGCGGTGGCTATCGATCTGTTGAGGAATAGATATGACAGTAAGCTAATTGTTTCCGCCCATCACGTATGGAATGTCCTGGACGTACCATTAGTTCAACAAGAATCCCAAGTTAGCATATCGCAATTTATTGATCAAATCTCTGCCAATATAAACGCTTTAAATAATCTCAAACTGCCAGTCAACACGTTCGAAATTATTGTCGTAAATTATTTAGCCAAAAAACTTGATAATTACACTTTCCGTTTGTGGAAAGAGAGTTTGTCGGAGCATAAGTTCCCTGATTTTAATAATTTTATGAATTTTCTAAATTCACGAAGAAAATTACTGCAAAATCTCGATAACGCGACTACCCCAATGAGCAGGTTGAACAAAAGCGATAAGCCTCCTTATCGCAAGGCAGTTAAACAGATAAGCGCTCCAAAGGGCGCATTCCATTCTCATATCAGAAACAATTTATGCAGGGTGTGTAACGGTGGACATAGACTTAGCGACTGCCTACAATTTACATCGCTGTCTATCCCTGACAGAAAAAACGCGTTAATAAAAAACAAACTTTGCCTAAACTGCCTCCGTTCGGGACACGAAAGCTCAAAATGTCCCTCAAAATTCTCATGCAAAAAATGTTCTAGGCGTCACCACACCACGATTCATGTCCCCAACAGGGACGTAACTTCTGTTAACAACCAATGTTCACTGAAATCACAGACCAATAAATCGGTATTGTTATCTACCGCCGTCTGTATGACCGCTAATAAGGTCGGTAAAAAATTTCCCGTTAGGATATTACTGGATTCCGGTTCTCAAGCGAACTTTTGCACAATGGATTTCGCCCGCAGAATGGGCCTCCAATTGGTTAAATCGCAACTGCCCATCACGGGTATAAACAACTTGCTTTCCCAGGCTGACTTCAGTACTAATGTAAGGCTACATTCACGCTATAAACCCTTCACGTTAAACGTGCATTGTGCCGTATTACCCAGTATAACTAATAATTTACCGGCGGAGTCGTTCAATCTTGCCTCTTTGAATTTACCCAAGCGCATATTCTTGGCTGATCCTCACCTACATTGCTCGGCGCAAGTCGATATATTAATCGGCGCTCAATATTTTCTCCAACTAATTGAACCTATGAAATTTACGCGCGGACCACACTTTCCTATAATTCAGGAAACCAAGTTAGGATTTATTTTGGCCGGTGACTTACTCTTCAACGTCGATATAACTAAAACAGTTTCTTCCTTAATGGTCTGCAAGGATGACAATCAGATTTCCTCGCAACTAAAAGAATTTTGGAAGTTGGAGGAGATCTCTAGTCGCGAAGCCCGATCTGAGGATTCGCCGTGTGAAAAACATTTCGTGGAAAACACTAGCCGCAATCGCGACGGGAGATTCGTGGTATCCCTGCCCCGCAGATCTGATAAATTTTATTTGGGAGATTCTCTCCGCGGAGCCATCCGCAGATTCCAATCGTTAGAGTTCAAGTTCAAGCAGAACCCTATCCTTTATAAGGATTATAGTGAGTTCATGAGTGACTACCTGAAACTTGGCCACATGTCGCCGCTTAATGAATACGATCTGTCGCTTGACAGGTCAGAGATTTTTTATCTGCCCCATCACGCAGTCTTCAAGGACTCTAGCTTAACCACTAAATTGCGCGTGGTATTTGACGCCTCCGCTAAAACCACAAATAATTTGTCCCTTAACGATACTTTAATGGTCGGTCCTACGATCCAGCAGGATCTGTTTTCGATAATGGTTCGGTTCCGTACCCACCAATACGTACTTATTGCGGACATAGAAAAGATATATCGCCAGATCATTGTTAATCCTAAGGATTCAAACCTGCAACGCATCGTTTGGCGTGATGCGCTGCATAAGGAATTGCGACATTACGCTTTAAGGACGGTTACATATGGCACTGCTAGTGCCTCCTTCCTTGCTACACGTTGTCTGGCTCAGATAGCCTACGAAAATAAACCCGATTACCCTACAGCTGCTAAGGCCATAGCAAATGACTTTTACGTAGACGATCTCATAACAAGGTTCGGATGATCCGAACGGCTTAGCTGAAATGAAATGAGAGATCGTGAAGTTGTTGAGTAGGTATGGTTTTACGTTACATAAGTGGTTCTCTAACCACCATAAGATTATGACCCTTCGCGTCCAAGTAACCCGTGACTTCAGCAAAGGTCAAAACGTGCGTACATTGGGAATCCAATGGAACGTTGAAGGGGATAACTTTTTATACACCGTTAGGGGTGATAATAATTTAACCGTGTTCAACAAGAGAAGCGTGTTGTCGGTCATCGCCGGGATCTATGATCCATTAGGTTTGATCGCTCCCATCACATTTTACTGCAAACATTTCGTGCAACAGTTGTGGTTGGCGGGCACAGATTGGGACGAACCCCTATCTGGGTCATTAGCCAATCAATGGTTGGAATTATACGCTCAATTAGTCTCCGACACTCATTTTAAGATTACGAGGTCGGTTAAGAGTTCGAACAATTACCCAATTAGTTCATTACAGCTGCACGGATTCGCCGACGCTTCGGCTAAAGGTTACGCGTGTTGCATTTATGTGCGGGCGGTCTATTCGAACGGCGCCATATCATCAAACTTGTTGTGTGCTAAATCTAGGGTCGCTCCGCTGAAACAGATAACGCTACCACGACTTGAACTTTGTGCTTGTTTATTGCTGGCGCAATTAACGTCCAAGGTTTTAAACGCCATCGATTACAATTTTGACGGACTATATCTTTATTCGGACTCGATGATAGCGTTGTATTGGATACATCAGCAATCTTCACGCTGGAAGGTATTTGTGGCCAACCGTGTCACGGAAATACAGCGTCTTGTTAGCAGCAGGGGAACTTGGCGTCATGTAGTATCAAATGACAACCCTGCCGACATTTTATCGTGCGGTTGCCTCCCTCGTAGTTTGCACTGTCATACTCAATGGTGGCATGGTCCCTCCTGGTTGGCTCATGATTCGGTTTCATGGCCGGTCAGCGCGTTCGACATTAATACTCCCTGTACTTTTCCCGACCTTGAGGAGGAACGTCGCAAGCAGGTTCAAACCTCACTAATTGTCGCGTCCTCAACACATAGTTATGTTGAAAATTATTCATCACTTACGAGGCTTATTCGCGTCTTCGCATATTGCCGTCGATTTTTTCGCAATTCTAGGCTTGCGGTTGTTGATAGAGACACGTCCTTTTTGTCGTCTCAGGAATTGTCAGACACGCTCTTGATTTTTGTCCGGCAATCTCAGCAGTTGCATTTCGATTTTGGCATAGAAGTTATGGAACTTGAGGCACACCGGTGCCTTCCTCACAGTAGTAAAATTCTTGCTCTCAACCCATTCCTGGATGAATCGGGCATTTTAAGAGTGGGTGGACGCTTGCAATTCTCCCCACTTAGCTACGAGAGTAAACACCAATTAATTTTGCACCCGCACTCTCATCTCACGAGATTAATAATTGAATACGAACACATCCGTTTGTTGCACGCTGGAGTGCAATCAACTCAAGCTTCGCTTAGGCGAAAGTATTGGATCATACACGACAAATCCTATATCCGCTCAGTGATACATAAGTGTGTCACTTGTTTTCGTTTCAGGGCTAAAGGCGCGAATCAACTACTAGGTCAGTTACCCCCTTCTAGGGTCACGCCTTCTACGCCATTTTCACAGTCAGCCGTGGACTACGCCGGTCCTGTACTTTTGCGCCATGGCGGGCAGCGCTCTAAGTCCACGACCAAGGCATACATCGTGCTATTCATATGCATGTGTACTAGGGCCATCCATTTAGAATTGGTGTCGGATCTCACTTCCAACACCTTTATAGCGGCTTTAAAAAGGTTCATATCGCGCAGAGGTATTCCCGCGCAGATATTTTCGGATAATGGTACGAATTTTCGTCGTGCCAACCACACTTTGCATGATTGGTACAAATTTTTAACCTCCAAGGAAGTTGAGCAATCTTCTCTGGAGTTTTGCGGTCTCCACGGTATCAAATGGTCCTTTATCCCCCCTTCAGCCCCCCATTTCGGTGGTTTGTGGGAAAGTGGTGTAAGGAGTGTTAAATTTCATTTACGTCGCGTAATAGGCGGTACGATCTTGAATTTTGAGGAATATTCTACTCTTCTTTCTCAAATTGAGGCTTGCCTTAATTCACGCCCATTATGCGCGGTGTCCGACGATGCTAGAGACCCTGAACCCTTAACTCCTGCTCATTTTTTGGTCGGTGCTCCACTGACGGCACTTCCGGAACCCGACTATACCCAAAGCAATAATAGTCATTTGGGCAGATGGCTTCTGCTCCAAAAATTTACGCAGACCATCTGGAAACGGTGGTCTAGGGACTATCTGCACCAGCTGCAGCAGCGCAATAAATGGCGCACCCCGTTTAGGAATTTGAACATCGGACAGCTTGTCCTCATTTTGGATGACAATTCCCCCCCTCTAGAATGGAAGCGTGGGGTAATTACCAATGTTTTTCCGGGTCAAGATTCCTTAGTACGCGTCGCAGAAGTTCTCACCGCGCTAGGTATCTTACGCCGACCCATCCACAAATTATGCCCCCTTCCGGTGGCCACAAACTAATCGTATGCATGCCATACAAGACATACCAGGATTGTGAATTTGTCACATTGCCTGGACCACGCCCGGGACATTCCCCGGGCGAATATGCAAGTCAATTGTATCATAAACATTGTAAGTATCATAAGCATTGTAATATTGTTTACGTGCCGCTAGCTATTACTGCAGTAGTGACTGTGTTTCATATGTACTATCAATTATTTATGGATGTTGTGCATTGCCATATGTTTATGTAATTCAAATTCTGAGAACCACAAGTGTTACTTATAGTGTCAATTATTCTACATATGTATTGTATTTTCTAAGGGTCACATATTATGAAATTTATTGGGGTTGTTGTGTCAATATCATGGGGAAATTATTGTATTTTTATGGTGTTATCACTTGTTATTGTAATGCTTGGCAAATATCAAGGGGTATTATTTGGGAAAGATCAATATCTACTTAATCATTGCATTATTGTGTGTATTGTGTTACTTTTATGTTTTGAGTAATTTTAATGTCAGTATGCCCTTGCTATTGGCATAAGGGTCAATTTATTGTATGCCTTGTGATTGTTAATTGAATTCATATTATGTTTATTATGTCATTGCACTGTGGCCAATACGCCAACTATTGTATCGCTTTCGCCATGTAAGTCTAATTATTGTATTATTCAATTTAACCTTTAATGTACAAAATCGTCCCGATTTTGGCGGGCAGTATGTTTAAACTTTGTACTTGTTTATAAGCTGTACGCGGTGTACCGCCGCAATGCGGCACGAGCGGATGACGTCACGCGCTTATCAAACGCTGCAGCCGGTCATCACGGCCGGCTACAGGCAAGTTTAGTTTAGTTTCTAACAAGTCTCCGAGCGGATCTCTCGTAAAACACTTCTTTTCCAGCCGCGGCTTCTGGACATTTTTTAACATGCATTCATAAGATTCAATTTAATTCAGATTCAATTACCTGCGTCCATCTACAATGGACCACGATTTCATTCAAGTTTAATTTTCGGGCGTTATTGCCTCAAATGCATCCGCACGTGCCGATCGTAACTAATAATTAAAATTTTCAATAAACGCATGTCCAATATTCTCAATACAGTCCACTTCTTTCTAACATACAATCCAGCCTTTCCTGCTTAGCGTCTTTGGAATAACTCGCGATTCATCAAGAGCTTCCAAACCGCAACAACAGTATTATAACAAACAAATAGAGACAGTGAGAAAATTTGCAGTAAATTGACAGTTCGGCCGTAAAATGTGAAAGGGAGCATTGCGAAAAACAGCAAACAGTGTAAGCCACACGTTGACGCCTGGGGCGTCGAATTTCTACGCATCAGCAGGGAAGTAGACATTTTAAAATTTATTTAAACTACTGACACCTTTAAATTGAGCTCAATAAAAAGAACGTACCGGGTGAAATAGCGTGAGTGTGTGTGTGGAGGTACCTAATTTAATCTGAAGAATAAAAGCACTGGTTTACATTAATAGGAGGTAGTTTAGTAATTTTCAGCATCTATTTCAATGTTTAATAAATTAATTTGAAATAATATCTTGAAGAAAGGTTGGAGTTAAAGAAAACAATGTATTGTATGTATCTTTGAATCGTAAAAGTGTAAAAGATGGAGGGAGTAATTTTTGCCATTGTCATCAATATACGAGGGGGGACCCAAAAGTAACGAGAATTTTTCTCTGGCAGTTGGTAGAACGCTAGTTCCGACTTCTCCCGCTAGGTGCCTTCACTAGATACCATTTTGTATCAGTTGCCCTAGCGGCATTGTTGTGGAAACATTAGCGCGGACAGTGTGACTATTTTTTTCTTCGTATTGTTTAAATTAGCAGCCATCCTTACTATTTCTTTTATGAATTTGCTAACTGCTATAATTTTTTATTGTTCGACTAAGCTTTTCGTCATTACTGACATCTTCAGGTCTTAAACAACGTCTATCAACTGTACGTTGTAGGCTTTTATACTTTAGGCCCCTCCCCTTATGTCACCGCCCCTCCTATTGGTTCTAGCTGCTACCGCTCTTCACGGGAACTTTGTCTACCTTTTTCCGTTAGGCTTTTTTCTAACGTCCGTCAAATTGTTTTAAGAATCTCCCGTTAATTTCTTCATTCTTGACTTATAATTTTTTTTGTAACCTTTTACATTTCGTCATTTTTTAGTGTGTTATTCTTATTATTTTAATTTATTTTTGTTTATTGTTTAATATATAATAAATATTTCTACATTTGTAAAATCCACTTTTATATTCATTCATTTATTTTTATCTTCTTTTTTAACTTTAAGTTGTAATGGGTCAAATTAGAGGGTTTTATTTTTTATTAATCTTGGTTTTGATTTTGTTAAAAGTGTACAATTCACTTCATATATGGGGGCCACCACAGTTTAATTTTATATTAACATAGATCACCCATTCAATCACTTTTAAATTGCCAGACTTCACCTGTAAGGAGCCTCCAGTACAGCAATGCAACATACAGCCAGCCAAAACAATTGCCAGACGCATTGCGTAATCACATAGCAGCAGCCTTGTGTGACACAGTCTCCAGTGTGCAGTTTGGTATCAGAGAGTAAGCAGCACCAGACAATAGAATTGTGAATTTAAAACAGGGGCCTCGGGTTTACAAGATAGGCCGTTAAAACAAATTTGGCCTATCTTAGAAAGTGTGAAAACAGTCCTTAAAAGTATTAACAGTGTACAAACAAAAGTTTGCAGCAGTCTACAAGCAGCAGTTCACGGTACCGTGCTGGTTACAAGTAGGCTCGTCACCAAAGTTTTAATTTAACAAAGAAAAAAAAAAAGTTGTAGCAACAGTAAATAGTATGTGACCGCGGTCAGTTTAACAAGCAGAACAGTATCGAAGAGTGTGGTTAAAAAATAAAACAAGGAATTAACTATCAATGAGTGCGCGCGCAAAACACGTGCCGTCGGTTTCGGTGTAAGGGCTGGGGGGACTTTATTACATATGTTAATCAATAAATAAATTTATATGTGTGTCTGAGTGTGTGCCAAATTGCAGGCTGGGTAGTCCTGTGTGTGTGTGTGTGTGTGTGTATAAATTAAGGTAAGTCGTAGCATAAGATAGATTAAGGATGATAATCATGTAACCAAACAATATATTCTCACAAAATTATTGCAGATGTGGTAAAGTTTATAAACAAATTTATGGGGGATTTTTGGGGGTAGCGTGTTAGAAGGCGAGGCGCGCTGTGGTGCAAGTCTGATCGATTTCTCGGTGTTGGGATCTCTTACAGAGAAGTCCAGTGATCTCGTTCAGATGAGTCCATAGTCGCTGAGCCAGGGGGGTCGTGTACCCATGAGGTTAAGAACCAGGGGGTTGTTGGCACCAGTTCCTCACCGGTCCTCTTCGGGGTTATCGATGAGATTTCTTCTGTCGTGAACAGCAGAATTCTCATCGAGGGGGTATTGTAATGGGTCAAATTAGAGGGTTTTATTTTTTATTAATCTTGGTTTTGATTTTGTTAAAAGTGTACAATTCACTTCATATATGGGAGCTACCACAGTTTAATTTTATATTAACATAGATCACCCATTCAATCACTTTTAAATTGCCAGACTTCACCTGTAAGGAGCCTCCAGTACAGCAATGCAACATACACACAGTCAGTCAAAACAATTGCCAGACGCATTGCACAATCACATAGCAGCAGCCTTGTGACACAGTCTACAGTGTGTCATCAGAGTGTGCAGTTTGGTATCAGAGAGTAAGCAGCACCAGACAATAGAATTGTGAATTTAAAACAGGGGCCTCGGGTTTACAAGATAGGCCGTTAAAACAAATTTGGCCTATCTTAGAAAGTGTGAAAACAGTCCTTAAAAGTATTAACAGTGTACAAACAAAAGTTTGCAGCAGTCTACAAGCAGCAGTTCACGGTACCGTGCTGGTTACAAGTAGGCTCGTCACCAAAGTTTTAATTTAACAAAGAAAAAAAGTTGTAGCAACAGTAAATAGTATGTGACCGCGGTCAGTTTAACAAGCAGAACAGTATCGAAGAGTGTGGTTAAAAAATAAAACAAGGAATTAACTATCAATGAGTGCGCGCGCAAAACACGTGCCGTCGGTTTCGGTGTAAGGGCTGGGGGGACTTTATTACATATGTTAATCAATAAATAAATTTATATGTGTGTCTGAGTGTGTGCCAAATTGCAGGCTGGGTAGTCCTGTGTGTGTGTGTGTATAAATTAAGGTAAGTCGTAGCATAAGATAGATTAAGGATGATAATCATG
This sequence comes from Magicicada septendecula, assembly GCA_034769895.1. NCBI lineage: Eukaryota > Metazoa > Arthropoda > Insecta > Hemiptera > Cicadidae > Magicicada > Magicicada septendecula. The sequence continues at coordinate 98,190,658 of CM068372.1, read as the reverse complement.
TAACCAACAATATATTCTCACAAAATTATTGCAGATGTGGTAAAGTTTATAAACAAATTTTTAAATGATTCAAAATTAAATTAAAATGTAATTCTCTTCATAAAAAATGTGTTGTGTAAATTATTCACACAACCTTGAAAATTACGCCTGTAGCCTAACGTTCGTATGACGCAACCCTGAATCCGAGGCTACTGAGTGACGGTAAGTGGAAGTTTATTCAATTTTATTGTGTATTTTATTATGTAATTGATTAATAACAGTTCAAAGTATTTCTAGTTCTTCTATTAATTTTCTTTTTTTGCGGATTGTTTTCTATTTTGATTATTTCCATATTTTCATTGGGATTTATGAATTTATGGCCTGATTCGTTGAAATGTCTTGCATATAGTGAGTTTGTTACTCTAACCCTTTCTCCTTTTGCGTGTTCATTCATTCTAATTTTAAATTTTCTTCCAGTTTCGCCCAGATATATCTTATTACATTCCCCACATTTTAATTTGTATACGCCGCTTTTTTCTGTTAATGGAATTTCTTCTGTTTTATCATTTTTTATATATTCGAATACATTTTTCGTTTTCTTTATTCCTATCTGTATTTTCATATTTTTCGAAACATTTTTGTTTGATATCCTATGTATGTTATTGCTCCTTTATATTTCTTTTCTTCATTTGTATTTTCTTTTTTGTTATTTTCTATTTCTTTATTTTCCTGTATTTTCTTAACTATTCTATTAATTATTTTAGGGTTGTAATTATTATTTTTTGCTATTTGTTGTATTTTCTTTAATTCTTTTTGTTTGAGTTCATTTTCTAGATAATTTATAGCTCTATAGCAAAATGAATTTAATGCTGCCATTTTATAATTGACTGGATGATATGATTCTTGTGGAATTATTAAATCTGAGTATGTTTCTTTCCTATATATATCGAATTTGAGTTTATCTTCAATTTTTATATTGATATCCAGGAAATTAATTTCTAATCCTCCAATTTCTTCTTGAAATTTTATTGTTTTTTCTATGTTATTTAGTTGTTCCATAAATTTTTTAAATTCATTTACTTCACCTTCCCAAACTATCAGTATGTCATCTACATACCTGATCCATTTTTTAATTCTTCTTTCTTTATCTATATCTTTTAAAATTTTGATTTCAAAGCTATTCATGAATATCTCTGCCATTAATGGTGAAAGCGGTGATCCCATTGGTAATCCATTTTCTTGTATGTAAAATTTGTTATTAAATCTGAAGTAGTTCTGGCTTAGGCATAATTCTAATCCTTCTATTATTTCGTTTTTCCATTCTACATTACTTAATTTGTTTTTCTTTATTATTTCTACTGTTTTTGCTATTGGTATGTTGGTGTACATATCTTTTATATCTAATGACATTAATTTTGTCTTATTTGTTATGGTAATTTCTTTTAATCTTTCTATTACCTTTTTACTATTTTCTATGCTGTGGATTTCTTCTTTTTCATATGCCATTTTGATTCTTTTACTTATTTCTTTTGATATTTTGTATGTTGGCGAATTTATAAATGATACTATAGGTCTTAATGGCATTTCTTTTTTATGTAACTTAATTTGACATCTAAATTTTGGAGCTTCAGGATTATGTTCTATTTTTTGTTTCTTTTGCCATTCTGTTAAATATGTTGTCTTTTTTATCAATTTCTTTGTTTGTGCTTGAAATTTACTTGTGTAATCATATTTTATTTCTTTATAAGGTCCTTTCTGTATAAATTGTTCTGCTTTTTCGATATAATCTCTTTTGTTCATTACCACGGCTGTGTTACCTTTATCGGCTTTTATAACTATCAAATTGTTCTCCGTGATTTTCTTTTTTAATTCTCTTATATTTCTTTTTATTTGTGTTTCGTTTTTATTTCTTACATTTTTGTTTTTCCTACATATTTTTTCTACTATTTCTTTTACTTCACTTCTTGTTTTTTAGTTTCTTCATTTTTTTATTTTATCGATTATTTCTTCACATTCTATTATTGTATTTTCTTTATCTATGTTTGTTTTTGTTGCATATTTTAAACTTTTCCCTAATAATTTATGTTCATTTTCTGTAAACTTTGTTTCTGTTAAATTTAATACTTTTTCAGCAAATTTTATTTCTTTATCTTTTTCTTTATTTTTATTTCTTGTTCCTTCTATTAATTCCTTGAGTTTCTTATTTAATCTCTCCTCCATTTTTCTTATTTTCTTTTCTATGTATTTTTCACCAAACTCTTTTCTCATTTCTTCTATTTCTATATAATTGTAACTTGTATATAATTTTTGATGTAATTGATACATTTCTTTGTTATATTTATTTATTTTACTGTATAAGTTCTTAATTTCAAGTTTTATCCATATTTTTTCCGCCATGTTTTTCACTTGGTTTGCTACTTTGCTTTTGTTATTAATTTTAATTTTTGCGTATTTTGGAGTTATTTTATTAATTAAACACTGTTTATTAAACCAAATTTTCCCTAGCGTTTTTTTCAATTCTGCTTTAATTTTTAAATACTTAAAAAATTCCCTTACATTTTTATATTTATCTGCTTGCAATTCGCATGTTTTATTCTTCGTATTGTTTAAATTAGCAGCCATCCTTACTATTTCTTTTATGAATTTGCTAACTGCTATAATTTTTTATTGTTCGACTAAGCTTTTCGTCATTACTGACATCTTCAGGTCTTAAACAACGTCTATCAACTGTACGTTGTAGGCTTTTATACTTTAGGCCCCTCCCCTTATGTCATCGCCCCTCCTATTGGTTCTAGCTGCTACCGCTCTTCACGGGAACTTTGTCTACCTTTTTCCGTTAGGCATTTTTCTAACGTCCGTCAAATTGTTTTAAGAATCTCCCGTTAATTTCTTCATTCTTGACTTATAATTTTTTTTGTAACCTTTTACATTTCGTCATTTTAGTGTGTTATTCTTATTATTTTAATTTATTTTTGTTTATTGTTTAATATATAATAAAATATTTCTTCATTTGTAAAATCCACTTTTATATTCATTAATTTATTTTTATCTTCTTTTTTAACTTTAAGTATTTCTAGTTCTTCTATTAATTTTCTTTTTTGCGGATTGTTTTCTATTTTGATTATTTCCATATTTTCATTGGGATTTATGAATTTATGGCCTGATTCGTTGAAATGTCTTGCATATAGTGAGTTCGTTACTCTAACCCCTTCTCCTTTTGCGTGTTCATTCATTCTAATTTTAAATTTTCTTCCAGTTTCGCCCAGATATATCATATTACATTCCCCACATTTTAATTTGTATATGCCGCTTTTTTCTGTTAATGGAATTTCTTCTGTTTTATTTTATTTTATTTTTTTTTTTGGATTATATCCTGGAGTTCATGCCAACGAATTTTGACTGAAGATCTGAAGATGAAACGTGTTGCAGCAAAATTTGTTCCGCGTGTGCTTTCTTGTCGGCTCAAAATTCTTGCCTGGCTCAAAGCTTCCTCCCCATAAGCTTAATTATGAAATATGAGGAATAAGAATTAGAAGACGGAAGCTCAAGTAAATAAGAAACAGATTGAACGATAATTTCTCAAATCCCATAAAGGAATTCTTCAAAATTATCTATTTTCGTGTGGGGGACAATATGTAACACGACATATAACCACGATATTTTAAAGGTCAAAGTATAAGTAACATGTCATAATAAGTGAGGGGGACAAGACACATTAAGTATTTACAATAAGAATGCCAAGCATGAAACTACATAAACACAGAATTAAAGAAGAATGTACTCATAACAAGGGAGTTAATATAGTAATGGTAATAATAATTAATAACAAGAAAGAAATGCAATCAATAGTAATTATACAACAGAAATAATAACCCAATAGATCCGGTCAGTAAGAAGCCAATAAACCAAGAAAGAAACACATTACAAGGAAGAAATAATAACACTGATGATATAAATCAGAATGGTGACCTAAGAAGAACCAAGAAACTACAATAACACTTGAGATAAGAAGACCAAATGTGAAGTAAATAGCCAACACCAGTAAAGTACTAACTGAGACTTACAAATTGTAGACAAAACACTAACCGACTAACTTGGATGACCTGTATATGACCACTAGTCTAGTAAATGAGTAGGGCATCCAATATTAGCCAAGAGAGTGAGAGTAACGATAATATTAGTACAATAAGAAGCTGTAAACAACAGCATAATAACATATTATGAACAGCATTAATGTAAATAAAAAGAGAATCAAAACTGTTAAATAACAGTAATAATTGTTAACTAAGTATGGAAAAATGATAATAGAAAGAACAAAGAACTAATTAATAACATAGTACTAGTAAAAACAAGATTAAAAATGTAAATTTTAATCAACTCAGTTCACCCATTGTTGCTATACGGGGGAAGACACATAACCTAAATACAGGTACTTTCCACCTAGATTCATACTTATTAATAACTAAAACATGTTTAAACTACAATCTCTTGGACATGTAACGTGTCAAAAATGGGGTATTTTATTTTATTTCAGTTTTCGGGGTTTCATAAAAAATATTGTGCAAGTTTTAATCCCATTGTGACCAAACACGTGGTGAATAGAACAGTTGTGTAACAAAACAGCAACGCAATATTACGTTGTGAAATCAGTTGAGGTATGCACCACCCTCGAATTCCAAGAACTCTGTTTGAATGTGACAGCGCACGCACGCGTCAAGTGAGTATACGCTCGGACTGACGCAGTCAGGAAATGCCAAGATGGTGAAAAACTATATTTTCTGTTTCGTCTCCTTGACTAAGCTGAAGGAAACGTAGCTAAGTCACCGCCCCTTTTGGTGACATCACGCCAGAAGTGCCTGAATATCGTCGGCACACACTAATGAAAAGACCACTATATATCACACCCATGGTCGCTCAACTACAACAAATCAACTATGAACGTCGACGAAATCCGATGGCAGTGAACATCAGCTTCCTCCCGCTCGCAGTCTAAGTTAGGCAGTCCACGAGAAGCCAACTCCATTAACAGACGCTTACAGTTTTGTTTAGGGCCCGGTCGGTGGTGTCTTAAAAAATGCGATTAATTCAATAATATCGTTAGTACCGACCGGGACCCGAGAAATCAACGAGCTTACATAGTACCATTTGTGCGGTGGCGTTGCTACTTACCTCTATAAATAATGAACCTTTGAATAGGGTGACCAACACGTGTTTTATTTTTTGTGAATAGTGACAGTGAACAGTTTAATAAATAGAATAAAACAATGGGTAAAGTATAAAATAGTATGAGAGAGAGAGAGAGAGAGAGAGAGAGAGAGAGAGAGAGAGAGAGAGCAGAATGGGCTGTCTTAATAACAATAATAATTAAATATGGTACCAGAAATTAGATTTAAACATTGGTCTTATAGTGTTCTTGTAGTATCCAGAAAAACATTTGAGTAATTAAAATCTAGTTTGCAATATAACCATGTGTTAGTCTTAAGTTATTTCGTCATTACCACTTTCTCATTTCTGTGCTGCAAGATTCGTCTAAACGTTCCGTGGATCTTTCTGAATTATTAATTGGGTGTGGTCAGATTGCTAAATTGTCCCTTTTTTATTAAGGTAAAGTGTGGAAGGTTTCGGTATTATAGCCTATTTAAAAATACCGTGGCGACCTTGGTCTTCTGAGAGAAATTTAATACGGTAAGTAGTTGTGAATGCGTACAGGTAAGTTCTGGCAGAGTATTTTATTTATTTAATATATTTCGGCGTATTTTTTAACATCACACTGGCTCTCGCTGCCAGGATTTTCGTTTAATTTTATTTATACGAGATAGACCTATTTTAATGCACAGAAAATAGGATGTGGTAATGACGAATTTGTAAACACGTATTTACGTGTGAGTAGGTTATGTTTGTGTTGTGATTCACAGTAGTGTTAGGTGTTTGATTATAGAAAAGAAGGGGTTTTATATATAAAAAGTGTTGTATAAATAAACTTTAAACATGTCTCTAATACAAAGTAATGATATGGGTTTTGCGCGGGATGAGTGGGAGAGTGAATATAGAGAGGTAGTAGGCGAAATGATGGATGAGGAATGGGGTAATTCAGACGATAGGTTAACCCGAATGGAAGAACAAGAAGAAGGAATATTTGCAGAAATCAATAAACATAGTGAGATGACTAATGATAAAGGTAAGATAGTCGATCAGATGGCAGAGAATAAGGTAAATAATGATGACACGAGTGAATCTGATTATAAGATGAATATGTTGCTAATGATTAAGAAAGGTTTGGAGGAATGTATGGAAAAGTGGAACAAGGGTTTTGATGAGTTAATGACAGGATTAGATGAAATGAAGGAAATGAGGAACAAACATTTTGATAATCTGAACAAGGGTTTTGATGAGTTACATATAGAATTAAACAAAACAAAGGAAATAATGAAAGTAAAAAATGCTCTTGGTAAACCAGACGAGAAGTGGGAGGAAGATAGATGTCAGTTAAAAGAGAGTACAGAAGTTGAGTTAACCCAGGTAAGTGGTAATAATGTTGTTAATGATAGGGAAGAAATCATTAACCAGGTGAGTGACAGTGATAATGAATTAATAAATAACAGTGACCAAATAGTGGGAGATGGTCATTACAATTCTGAGGTAAGTGGTGATGTTAATATAATTAATTCCAGTGATGTAATAATGTTAAATAATAATAATGAAGTATTGGATAGCGGTGAGATAGAGATAGTGAGTGAGAGAGAGAAAGTAATAGATTGTAAAGGCGTAGTAATTAATGTTGGTGAGTTAGATAATGAGTGGAAAGAGTGATATTGTGGGTATGAAACGGGGCAAATTTTTATGGGGTTAAAGGTGAAGCAGAGACTTCACAAGTGTTGATGGAGGACAAGAGTTCCTCAATAATTTTTGTAGAAGACGAGAGGTCTTCAGAAGGTCATATAAGTTTTTTGTGTTTATCTGGTAGGGCCAGATGGTATTTAAATAATTTTGTGGTATTGCCCTCTGCATGGAATGGGAGAGTTCAGTATGGTTATGAGAGGTGTTGTAATGAAAGAGAGAGAGAAATAAAAATTTTTGAGATTAATAGAGGTTATGAGATGTTGGTGCAGGTGCTAAATATTGAGAGAGATGAAGAAAGTAAATGGCATTATGAAACAGAGAGAGAGGAATATTTGAATAAAACGGTTATAAATAATGATAAAATAATTGATTTGGTGTTTAGACAAATTACTGACGGAGACTGGACAAAATTAATTAATCGTGACAGGTTGTATGAAATAATAAATGGTATGATGAAGAATTTAGAAATAATGGTTTATGAAAATAATAATAATAAACTCAAGGTAAACAAAAACAATTTAGTCTACAAATATGTGAGATATCTTTTTGACGATGGAGGCTAAACCATAAAACAGTAAAGGACCGTTATAAATATTTTGTTTTATAGGTTTTGACCTAGCTGACTTGGACATTGAAATATGACAACTGAATAAATAATGAATCAGATTTGTAAATAAATATGTAGTGACGTCAATTGTAGGTGTTGTGGTTAAGTGAACAGTGTATGTAGGTAGATAATTGTTGTAATAATAAGATTAATATTTTGCAAGTTAAATAAATAAACAGAATTAATTTTGAAAACAGTAATTAGAGAATTGTAATTGTTTTGATGGGAATGAATTTTGTATTGTTAATAATTAAATTAATTAAAATGATCTGAAATGTTTTAAATATTCTGATTGATTTAAATGTTGTATAATTAAACTTTTTAATGAATTTAAATTATTTTACGAGAGTTGTGAATTTGGTAATTAAATGATAAATTGTTTGATGTAAACTAACATGTGTGTTAAATGTTTCAGAGGTGAGGTGAAAGTATTAGGGTGTATGGTGAATATGTTTTGTGTATGTCATTTTAAATGGACTGTAAGTATAAAAAATTTTATAGTATGAGTCAAGTATAATTAAAAGGTTTACAGATGTAATTCAGATGAAAAGATTTTAATTCAATAATGAGATGATTTAAAATAATTGTGTTAAATAAAAAATGATAATTAAAAATTTTAATAATAACTGAAAGATGATATATAATGATTATTAATAATAAATTTGAAAATTTTAAGAAAATTCAATGGTAGGAGGTTGTAATTTTTGTACTTAATATGTTAGGTTAATGAAGGTTAAGCTAGGGATATAGGGGGTTAAAACACCATCCAAACTAATAATGTCATTTAAATATAAATTGTTAATTTTAGTGTTACAAAAGGTATTTTGCTTGTGATTCCCCGACTTTTCGGGCGATTACTGCCTTACCAGCACTAATCGTGGATTTGGCTAGCGGCCAGCTATGGTCATATCAAGTCCCTTGACCATAGCTGACTTGAAATTGGTATATATTAGAAATTAAATGGGGGTGAAATTTAGGGGAAATCAAGGAACTATGGAACAGCGGCTGCCACTCTGTTCGAGTAGGAACAGCATAGCCAGGTGGTAGACCCGTTTAAGGGCATTTAAATATAACCAAGAATAAGTTGATATTCAAAAACGTTAAAATGTAACTGCCGAAGCAAAGACACGGAGGTGTCAAATTACTCCAAAATATGCAGTCTTTGTGGAAGCGAAAAGGCGCTACAGTCTTACATAACTTGCAATAGAGGGTGTGGATGGGAGGTGGCTCAGAGGAGCCACGAATTTGAAAATAACATAAAATTTGCTAACTCCAATTTTGATCTAATAAAAATGTTTATATTCCGCTCAAATAATTAAATGCTCATACATTCAGTATAAGGTGTTCATTCTATGTTTTAAATGTAATATGTTATTGTAGTAGGTTAGATATAAGAGTTGATAGAAAGTATGTGTTTATATAACTTGTGTATTTTTTAAACTAAGCAGATAACTAAACCGACTGGCAGGCGGTTAACATAAATTATCAGAATCAGAAAAAGGGGAAACAAGGAGGTTAGAAGTAAGTATTGATAAATATATATATTTCATGTGCTTTGCTAAATTTTGAGATGTGTTTTCACTTTGTTAAGAATGTCAGCTGATCAACAATAAAATGTCACTGTTATATTGGTTGTAAATGTTCCAGGTAATTAATGTTTAATGTAATGTTTCAGTGTATTACAGATGCTATTTAAAGTAATGAGAAAAGTAATTTGATAAAGTGAGAAATAAAGTAATAAGTTGGGAGAGCTAATAAAAGATAGTTTTTTGGGTGATTAGTATTTTGTGGGACATGTAGATCAGTCCAAGTCAAAGTTGAAGGGGTAGTAGAGAGAAAAATATTGTTTTGAGTTAATGTTATGTTGTTTTGAGTTAATGTATGTTATAGAGTTTTGAGAAGTATTGATGTTGACACAGTAGTTATGGAGAATATATGTAGAGTATTGAGTGGTATATTGAGGTTTATAATTAATGATGTTATTTTGTTGTAGTTGAAGTAAGGTAATAAGATTGAGATTTTTTGGGGATGGCAATTTTGTAATAGGGGGTAGTGTAATGTGGGAGTCCGCAACAAAAAAGAGTTGGGACGGGAAGGGACCGATTTAGGGGGAAGGGGTCGCCTTAGGTAGAATCCAGGGACCAGATAATGGGAAATGAGTTCTTTGGGGGGGGGGGGAACACGTATCCTAAGTACAAAGGGTTAGAGAGTATTTTTTTTATATATATAGAGAGAAGGTGGCGATTTGAGTTTGTTAGTAAGTTGGGGTTAGAGAGTGTTTTGAGAGATGTTTTTGATAGAGATGGGTGTCCTGATAGTAAGAGTTGTTAGTGGCTAGAGTCAAAGGGAGAAAGATTATATATGTATACGGATCAAGTAGTACATTAAATGAGAATAAACAATTTAAATCACCCACAGTAAGGGAGAATAAGATTGTTAAATAAAGAAAGAGATTTATAACAAGAATATAAGATTTTTAGTTAAAACCAGTGACAAATTTTGATAGCATTTGGAAATGTAAAGTTAAAACGTGTTTATTTGAATAATTTAAATGTCAATTTGATTGTGAATTATAATAATATTTTGTTATTTTAAATGTTTTATTTTATTATGTTTTGTGCTTCAAGCTAGAATGTTACAGATGTTAAATGTATTTTCAGATAGAACGTGTACATGACGTATGTGGGTCAAGGTTTTTGAACTTGACCTAGTTTCGATCAGCTGACAGTGAGGTCATATACAGATGTTAAATGTATTTTCAGATAGAACGTGTACATGACGTATGTGGGTCAAGGTTTTTGAACCTGACCTAGTTTCGATCAGCTGACAGTGAGGTCATATAAGTTAATAGTAAGGAAGTTGATTCAACTTTGGTTTTTGATCAATTTAAACAAATTTTAAATAATTTCTATATGTAAAGGAAACATCATTTTAATAAATTTAAATTTTTTTCTTTGAATTTTTTTAAATTTTTTGGAAAATATTTTCTTTGAAAAAAAAAAAAATCAAAATCTTGATTTTTCGCCTGCCAGCTAATGGATATTTTAAACTTTGATTATTTTATTGTTTGTGTACTAACCATGTTTATTTTTATTGAATTGTATTGTTAGACTCTAGGTAATCACATGTTAGGTTAAGGATGTTCTTAATTATAAGAAATGTTTAAATTGATTATTTTAAATAACAGAAAAAACCAATGAAAAGAATAATTTAAAATATATACAAAATTTGTGATTCAATTTTACATAGAAACAACCAGTGAGTTGTAATTTAAACAAATTTTTAAAGAAATTTTCAATTTATAATATGTAATGTGAGTGTGTGTGAGCCCAGTATCTGCTACAGGCAGCCCAGCTTGCATATAAGGGGAAACATATCGGTTGAGGATCTGGCATAATCAAAGCCAGGGATTGAGGATTTTTGGGGTAGCATGATAGAAGGCGAGGTGCGCCGTGGTGCGTGTCTGTTCGATTTTTCGGTGTTGGGATCTCTTACGGAGAAGTCCAGTGATCTCGTTCAGATGCGTCCATAGTCGCCGAGCCAGGGGGATCGTGTACCCATGAAGTATAAGAACAAGGGGGTGGTTGGCACCAGTTCCTCACCGGTCCTCTTAGGGGTTTTATCAATGAGATTTCTTCTGTTTTGACAGAAGAATTCTCATTGAGGGGGTATTGAAACGTGTCAAAAATGGGGTATTTTATTTTATTTCAGTTTTCGGGGTTTCATAAAAAATATTGTGCAAGTTTTAATCCCATTGTGACCAAACACGTGGTGAATAGAACAGTTGTGTAACAAAACAGCAACGCAATATTACGTTGTAAAATCAGTTGAGGTATGCACCACCCTCGAATTCCAAGAACTCTGTTTGAATGTGACAGCGCACGCACGCGTCAAGTCAGTATACGCTCGGACTGACGTGGTCAGGAAACGCCAAGATGGTGAAAAACAATATTTTCTGTTTCGTCTCCTTGACTAAGCTGAAGGAAACGTAGCTAAGTCACCGCCCCTTTTGGTGACATCACACCAGAAGTGCCTGAAGATCGTCGGCACACACTACTGAAAAGACCACTATATATCACGCCCATGGTCGCTCAACTACAACAAATCAACTATGAACGTCGACGAAATCCGATGGCAGTGAACATCAGCTTCCTCCCGCTCGCAGTCTAAGTTAGGCAGTCCACGAGAAGCCGACTCCATTAACAGACGCTTACAGTTTTGTTTAGGGCCCGGTCGGTGGTGTCTTAAAAAATGCGATTCATTCAATAATATCGTTAGTACCGACCGGGACCTGAGAAATCAACGAGCTTACATAGTACCATTTGTGCGGTGGCGTTGCTACTTACCTCTATAAATAATGAACCTTCGAATAGGGTGACCAACACGTGTTTTATTTTTTGTGAATAGTGACAGTGAACAGTTTAATAAATAGAATAAAACAATGGGTAAAGTATAAAATAGTATGAGAGAGAGAGAGAGAGAGAGAGAGAGAGAGAGAGAGAGAGAGAGAGAGAGAGAGAGAGAGAGAGAGAGAGAGAGAGAGAGAGAGAGAGCAGAATGGGCTGTCTTAATAACAATAATAATTAAATATGGTACCAGAAATTAGATTTAAACATTGGTCTTATAGTGTTCTTGTAGTATCCAGAAAAACGTTTGAGTAATTAAAATCTAGTTTGCAATATAACCATGTGTTAGTCTTAAGTTATTTCGTCATTACCACTTTCTCATTTCTATGCTGCAAGATTCGTCTAAACGTTCCGTGGATCTTTCTGAATTATTAATTGGGTGTGGTCAGATTGCTAAATTGTCCCTTTTTTATTAAGGTAAAGTGTGGAAGGTTTCGGTATTATAGCCTATTTAAAAATACCGTGGCGACCTTGGTTAAATAGACTAAAACACCAGGGAACAACAATGTATTCCCAGTAACTGAGTCAACCAGTAGTTATAATGACACAGTATATATGATTGGGACAACATAGAAATTGCCAAGAAACTATTTCTCATATATAATTAATCAATATAGTTAGCAGACTCATAGGCCTAAGACAATGTTAGCATAGGAGATGTATTTTGTTCATAATCATATGTAAATAATAAGTAAGGAGTGTAAAGAGACTTGAAAGGCATTAGCTCGAGGAGATATGATTGTCATTAGCTAGTTATAATCCAAGAATGTATAAAGTTATTAATAAATAGTCCAAAATATTCATTTCAAACAATATCTTCCTTAAACATGGACGAAAACATATCATGTGTGGACTCTAAATTAAGAGCCAAATATTCGCCATGCAGTGGTAAGCTTAGATTCACAATCTAAGGTGTAATAAGAAAGTTATGTCCATTTTAAAAATATTTGAGTTAGTTTGGAAAAATGTCTAGCGTCAGTTCGTAATCTCGAACCCAGTGACCCACGCTTATTACAACAATTAAATAATTTCGCGAACGGGGTATGTGCGCTAAAGTAAAGATCGTCAACCAATCAAACAAGACAAATCGACATATTTTACAAGGATGGCAGATGGGAACGGCAGCAACATACGCCACCTCGAGGCACTTTTTGAATAACCTTTGATGAGTACAGACGGCAGCTCGGCTTCGCCAGAAAACAGCTGTTTAACCTAGCTTGTGCATGTTATCGATGTAAACAAAAGCAAACCTAACCTCATTTGTGCGATATCATAACAACATTACAATGGAAGCTTAATGAAGAATAAACAGTGCGAACCAAATTGCTAAGTGTATAATCCCTAGCAATTCCGCGATATACAGGGAGTAAAGTGATTTTTTTATATTAATTAAGGAAGTTAAGAAATGACGATATATTTATCAAACAACATTAATGCAATGTGTATAGACTAAAGTATGAAGGGCATTGCACCCTATTAATTTTATTCAGCAATTGTTTATCGAGAGAATCCTCAAATTCATTTTTTATAATTAATAAATAAGAGTTCTGAAGACAATAATAGTTTGTTATATATAAACACTGAGTGTGTTACAATTAATAACACCTAAATGAAGTCATTAACGTTAAACCAAGATTAAACTAACGATAGTTAGTAAGAAATTTGAGAATTGTCAGCTGACGAAATTAATTAACAACAGTTAACCAATGCAAATATAATTTATGTTTATTAATTAAGGAAGAGTCTACTACTATTGAAATATTTCTTTATATTATTAATAAAGGAAGGTCGTACCAAGCGACATAATATACTAATAATTAAACGATTACCTCTTTGAAGGAATCCAGTATAACGGTTCAGTTGATTCTTCAAGGAACACTGAATTGAGTTATTATTTTATTGTCTTCACATTTTATGTATTGTAAAGTCTTTAATTCATTTAACATTCATTGTCGAGTGACAATTAAACAAGTTAACCTATAATGCCGGAATCAGGCATGATCATTAATTTTTATATTATACATTAAGATGTAATTGATTTGTAATCACTCTCCGACTACCTAATAATGGTAGAATAAGTTTTCTAGTTACTTTATTTGTATTCTGCAGGCTAAAAGAACCTACACCTTAATAAAATAGTTAACCAAAAAATAAGTTAATCTAGTCTGATGTTTGTAGATCAGAACTACCAACCCTGAGACATTTTTATAAAAGTAAATTCCAATGTAAAACAAATTTGAACCTAGAATGGTTTATGATATTTTAAATAATTCAAGTGATGTTAACATGAAATAAATTACAATTTTAATACAACAAATTAGAGTCAGACGGTTTATTTCATTAGACTAGGTCATTACAGAATAGGTGAACGTCTCTCAATGGATGGCACGACAGACAGCGGCAATTTGAATGTGTACTGATTAAATCTAAAACTAGATTGTCACCTCAACGCTGCGCGGTCAGCCAGACTCACTTCAAGTAAGTAGTTATTTCATACAAAAATAAATGTACTTTCAGTGAGAGATCGACTTCACAGATTCACCTAGTCGACAGAAGAATGTCACACCATAAACAAACTTCGAAGAAAAATAATTGAACTATATTTAAACACTTTAAATATTTTTTTAACAACATCAAGAGACATTAACCGAATTAATTAATGAAATTAATTCAACGTTAATTGATTTAATTAAACAATTAAATTAAATTACATTCAAAACAAAAATAAATAAACTTCAAGATAAATTAAATTAAATAAATGTAATTAAAATAGGACCAAACTACGTTTTTATAACAAACTGATGATACCGACGTGTGGCATTATAACACATACGAATCAGTTAGTTATACTGTACATTAATGCCTACTCTTATAAGTAACTGTCATGATCATATAATATGACTGACCGTCTCACAAACCGTGTCCAAGTGTCAAATGTAGAACTTGTCCAAACCCATGATGACATGACAATGCCTGTAGCAAACAAAGCGAGAAGATGCAACTGTAGTATGGCCAGGCTGGGTCGTGACTCCATGCGACACTCTGATGGTTCAGTTCCTGTTACACCTAACCTACATCTGTAACAATTAATGTAAATGAGTTTCAATGTGTCACACACATGGTTTGAACTTGCAAAACATGCACACACTCACAGTTTATATACTGTAATAAAAAGGAATGTCAAAACGTTAAGTTTAATTTCTAATAATTTCCGTTGCTGCACTAGGGTTGTGATTACGCAGATGCATGTTGATTTAAAGGTAAGGCACTAATGTCAGTTTGAGACATTTCAGCAGCATGTACGCGTTGTTGTGCATGACTATGATATTTAAGAAAACTGAGATGGCTACCACATATGAAATGCAGTCTGTGATCTGCTTATTGAATGCAAGGAACATTAAACTGGTTGAAATTCACCAACAAATTTATGAGATTAATGAAGCATATGTAATGAGTGATTCAATAGCATGGAGGTGGGTACGACTTTTTAATGAAGGACTTCAAAATGTGCGATAATGAGTGGAATACGCAGCTGACTTTATGTATGATGATTTGGTCTGAGTAGTTGAAGATTCCAGATTAAAGGGAACAGATGATTACCCATTACATCATTTTCTCTCTATTACACAGCTGGGCAGTGTATTGACTTTTTGACATACTACAGTGGAAAAGGTGATAACGTCTTAACTCATAACTTAAGTCATAGATGATGGGATACGGGTGTCAGACAAAATAGTGAACTAAGTGGCAACCATGAAGTGGAAACACATTTCACCACTCACAAAGTTGAAAACCAAGAAACTACTTTCCACTTGGAAGATCATACACAACCAAGGAGTTTTGGCTGTGAATGTCTTGCCTTAAGGCTCCACACTCAACACAGATGTCTACCACAAAATACTTACAAAATTGCATCATTTAATTCCAGAATAAGCAGTGTGTCATACTTACCCAAGACATTGTGTTGATTCACGACAATTCCCACCTACACATCTCTGTCACAATACATATACCTAGCTTCTCATGACCTTCAGCTGGGAATAATTCATCCTCTTTATAGTCCAGACTAACATTAAATGATTATCACATGTTGCAGCATTTGAAATCTTTTCTTGCTGACATGACAATGGGGTCAAACAAACCTTTAACGTGTCATAGGTGGCATCACTCTATGATGAAGAGAAGAAATATCCTTTTATTCCAAGTGTCTCAACAATGGCCGAAATATATCAAAAAATAATTTCAAATATATTCTTGTAAAGTGGATTGTAAATATTCTTGTTTTTCCTCAATAGCTCACTGGAACTTATTTTCTGGATATCCCTCGTATTACTATAAAATATTGAAGGCAATAGTCTCTATTTTATGAAATATGTCTATTAACACAGAGATTAACGTTGTTTCCTAATATATATCATATAGCATACACTTCAATAGTATACACTATCATTATGAGACAGTGGTTCCCCACTAAAAATTAAATTATTGTTCAATAATACTAGTACATCGATGAAAACCAAACATCTCTTTTTATTGTTTTCCTATATATATTTGCAAAAAACTTGATACAAACGTCTTGCAAAAAAAATTTATACAGTATTTGCACAGTACTTACACAATGAATTTACGGAAACTGTAACTCCATGATGCTGAGTTGCGGAACTCGTGTATGTGACAGACAAAGGTAGTGATACCAAAAGTGAAGATAAGCAAAGAGAAGAAACCCATGCGTACAATGGTTTCCCTGATCTTTGCACTCGCTCTTTCTGATATAATTTCTTGACTGCTTATTTTTAAGCGGATCAGTGTGATGAGAGCTGTAATTGAGGAAAACATGATACAGTTAAATACTGATGTAAGAATTTAATAATTATGAAAATATGAGTTACTATTGTAATTCGAAAAATAATACAGTTAGTAGTATTTCTTTCTGGAGTTTTTTTCCACTTGGGATTTTTTACGGAGAATGAGTCGCAAGCACACTGCTCCAACCCCCAACCTGGAGGACCAGAATTTTCTGTTAGGGTTTATTCCCTTAGCCGATATGTTCCAGATATTTAGAGAGTGCCGGAAACTCGCTCTTCACCCTCTCCCATCTGCTACATAACATACACCCACTGTACGCCATGCACCCAGGAACATGCACATGCACTTTCTAGAAAGTGCAGAGGAATGGGAATTCCAATAGATGGAACCCATATTTTCACATTACAATTCGCGGATGACCAGGTCTTAGTAGCACAAGACAAAGAGGACTTGGAGTATATGTCTGGGAAGATCAAAGACTAATACGAGAGCTGGGGACTGTCAATAAATCTAGAAAAGACCAAGTATTTATGCGTGGGAGGTACTGAAACCAACTTCCAATTGGAAAATAATGAAGAAATTGAAAATTGCCAGGCATATAAGTATTTAGGAGTACAGATAAAGCAGGATGGCAGAGATACAGATGAAATAAAGGAGAGAGTAGGCATGGGACGGAGGGCTATGAAAAGGCTAAATAGTATATGGTGGCATGACCACCAGATAACTAGAGGAAGGAAAGTACAGATATACAATACTATCGTAAAGAGTATTCTGTTGTATGGTTCTGAGAGTTGGAGAATGACAGAAGCGGACAAAAGGAAAATACTAGCGGTACAGATGGATGCACTAAGGAGATCATGCAGAGTATCCAGGCGAGAGAAAATAAGAAATGAACAGATTAGAGAAATGATAAATGTGAAACATGCAGTATGTAGTACTACTGATGCATTGTTATTAAATTCGTCCCTGTTAGAGCATCAACTGTAGTACTATTCGTAATTAATAATTAAATTTATAATGATTTTATCTGTAAAGGTTTGATCCAGGGATTCGTTTAGTGTACTTCAGCAGAGAACAGTGGGCAAATACAAATAACATAATGCGTATATCAAGTAAAACAGAACATTATTTATTTTCTTTTGATAACATAAAAAAGATCATGAACACACTTATTCCGCCTTAAGGCGTAAAACTGATTTCCAATAACTATTACATCAAAATACGGATACGTATATCAAAAATTACGCAAACTCAACACTTCTTGTTAGGCCTATATTCATATTTTTCACTCACACACATTTACACACTTTTAGGTTTTGTGAGCTCAACTTTAAAATTTAGTGAAAAGCCAGTATTTTAAAATGTTGAAATTATATAGGTATTGTTGAAATGTCTACTTCCCTTTCATGGTGCGTATCGTCTCATCCTACGAGGCGTCTCCTGTTGCGTGCACTTTTTGTTATTTTCACTTTTATATCTTACGGCCGGAATGTCAATTTAATTTTATTGATCACTGATTAATACATTATTTATATCTTTTAAATTCCAATACTAGTTAAACTTCACATTTGTGGATTTGCGTTTTATGCTGTTTATGCGGGCGAGACAAAAACTATTCAGCCGGCAGCGAATGAACTGCTTGCGTCCGCTATATTTAGATGTTAGTTGCCAACTGCCGTTCAGTGTTACAATTTCCGTTCGTGTCGTCTTTAAACTGGTTCACTCCGCTCCACGCTATACATCTCGTCCTCAGTACTGTAACGTTCCGCTGAGCTTAATATCACCTTTTTAACTTGTAACGAACTGATTTTCGTCAACAGCATACTGGCGGAATTAATCACTGGCTATAAATAGACTTTCGTTATGCGTCATAACCATATATGGTCATGAAACTCACTGGCAATCGCCTCATTTTAAGGGGCCTCATCTTCACATGTTATAAAATTTATAAAATTACACAATAATATTTATGTAAATTTAGACCCATTACAATACCCCCCCCATGAGAGGTTTTATGCTGAAGCATACAAGCTCTCATTGACACTCTCATACTTTCTAAAGGGATCAGCCAAGATATGTCGCCACAACCCTCTTACGTTTTATTGAAAATAGTGGTTAACTTACCCCTGGTCCAGTGACTGTGACTGCACCTGAATGACCTTACTGGACTTCTCTCCCGAGATCCCAACACCGCAAGGCCAGACAGGCATTTGACGCTCCTGCTCTGGCACGCAGGCCAGCACAGGACCGCCGCCACAGCAGCATCACCAGACACTGAAACACGAAATCAAAAAATATCAAATAGTGGCCTGGTATAATAACATATCCCTAACTGATCTGGTTCCCCTTAACTGCGTTGGTTTGCATTAAGAATGTAACTACTCAATTTGTAACATCAATAATTAATTTTTTACCTTTAAGTTCGGGTCCAGAGTCGTACAGACGAAACCGCTGCAGAAGGGATTATTTGAAGGTTACCAGTACACATATAAATACGCAGTTCATTTATAAAACAAATCGCTTCCAATTTATTAGCCACATTACTTACTCGTCAATTAAACACTAGTCTTTATATTAGTAATACATTAAATTCAAACAAATTAATAAATGAAATCTTTCTTAACCTATTACAAATTATATCTTTTTGAATAAACCAGTACGTTTATTTTTTTATTTTTTCACCTTGCTCTCATATTTAATATAAAAAACCTTTTTCTTAGAGATCTCTTTGTTTTTTATGTTTTACGTTTTTTTTAATCAAAATTATAATCATCATTTACTGAACATTGGTTTAAATGTTAATATGCTGTGATTTTAGTTACCCATCCATTACGTTTTCTCCTGGTTTGCTACGCCGTCTCATGATAACAGTTTTACTCGTTTTTTCGCACTCCGGCACTATTATTTATTAGTTTACATTATTTACTTAGATTTTCACTGTTTTAATTCAATGTTCCACATGTGGTAAAATAAAGTCGGCCGAAGTAACTTTGTTCGAACACTTAATTTTTTGTAGACTGGCCGTGCGGCCATGAGCTGTAATAGAACTGGGGTTAGTTCGGCTACAGCTGAGCACACACAGTTTCTGGTTTTCTGGTCACGTGATCGTGAGACTGTGCTCCCATTGGTGCTGTTAAAAGAGCGCTAAAGCTTAGGCGTAAGATTTAGAAATATTTTGCCGCCTGGCGCAATATGGAATTACATTACTTTCGTCCGTGATTCACGGCTGATGCAAAGTTGGGTGTTATTTCACAATCGGTCTACGCTGCTTGAGTGCGGAGACAAAACATAGACGTTTGGTCTGTAATAAACACAGCCTATTTGGTTGACTAACTCGGGGTTCTACAAGGGTGAACAATGACTGCATGGAGAATATAATTTTTAAAATGTTATCTTGGCCCTACAATTTCGTACCGTTACAAGAAGTACTGTTAAGAATTCCATACCAACATTCTGTACAACCTTCTCTCGTACAGAATTACCTTGTTCTCCCCAAAATTCAAAATGATCGCTCTGATTCCCATCAAAATTAAATAAACATCTCCCATTACAACGTATAAATACCTTCCATTATATAATTCACATTTAAAAATTAATAAACTCCTTATATAGAGTAAAACACATGAAATCAACATCAGAACAAATTACTTACTTAACAATCATTAAGCGTCTTCATATTACTTCTTAATAATAAAATACTCCTCGTCAACACAACATCATTCATTTACATCAGAAAATCAATTACATACTCTACATTATTTATGTAACTCATTTTAATATTTAATATTATTAGTACACTCGTTACCAACAACCTAGTAACCACCTTCTCCATCATCACACAATTTATTATAATTTATTAAATTATGAATTTACTTTAAATTCCTCCTTCCACACACACACTATTACTCCCC
Source organism: Magicicada septendecula (assembly GCA_034769895.1). Lineage (NCBI taxonomy): Eukaryota > Metazoa > Arthropoda > Insecta > Hemiptera > Cicadidae > Magicicada > Magicicada septendecula. Next base: position 98,170,109 of record CM068372.1, on the reverse strand, counting down.
CTGGACTGTAGCGCCCAGTTGCCTCCACAAGGACTGAAGCGGAAGGAGTGAACACTTTTTTCTTTTCTTTCTCCCCCACCCTTGCTTTGGCGTTATACAAAATTCGGCATTACTGATATCCTGGATACCAGTAATCCTACTACGTTAATATTCACACTCCCTTAATCGGTCTATCACCCATACTTAGGTATATAGCCATGTTCCAAAGTTATATCATCTTAGATTCCCCTGATCTAACCCCCAAGTTGTATTTCTAAGTTCACCAATTTAGAATATTAAGCCAAATCCATGGTCAGGGTTCGGTGAAGCCGTGACTGCCTGAAAATGGGGAATCGCATTTACCATATATCTTATATACAATATATGTTTAAGATTCCTACACACTAACATAATACATAATACAACATAATAAAACATGATCAACACTCATAATTAACATTGCGATTATTACATCAAAATAAATAATTCACCTTTAAATTTGCGTATAAAATTATAAACATTACACTTTAATTTCAATTGAACTTTTTACTAATCAATCATCAATTATTTATCGTTTACTATCTGCTTTCAAATTAATTCAATTATTTTATCAAACACCTTTCATTACTTTAACAAATTCACAAAGTTGAGTATACTTCACCTTGCTACATCATTACATTTAACATCAACACAAAAGTGTATACAATTCACATTATTATCTGTTATCGTTTATCACAAATCATTTCCTAAAACAGTTCAATTCAAAACCACTACTCACATAGTTAAACGTTCATAAACACTAATTGTTTACCCCCCATCATCATACAATAGCCTGGTCTTACGTCTACACAATTCATTTTTTATGAAATTCATTACATTATTTCTATCAATATCACGACTATTTAAATTCTCATATTTTTCTACAATACCGTAATAATTAACAGGATTATTCCACTCTATTACATCATATAACTTGTCACCATCGAGTATAGTCAAATCACCCTTAGTATGATTTGTCACAATTAGGTCAGTTATAATTTCATCATTATTATCATCTGCTGCTATACCAGTTTCACAAGGTAAGTAATCAATATTATCAACCTTATCATCATTTGCTGCACTCACTGCATCACAAGGTAAGTACTTAATATCACTAACTCCCCCAATATCTAACCTCTCTACTAATTTTTTATAACCTCTATTAACCTTAAACATCTCTATCTTCCTATCAAAATACAATTCTCTCTTAAAATACCTCTCATCATAACACCATTTCATACTTTCTCTATCATCCCATGCAGAGGGTACTGAAACCCCCCTTTTATTTTTCTAAGTTTTGTAAATTTTTTTTTGAATTTTATTTAATTTTATTTTTATTAAGTTTTTTTTTTTGTAAAAGGGGAGAGACATCATATTTAGAACTAGGTAAAAAACCTAGAGGAAGCAAAAGTGTGCAAGGCCCAAATACAATTACAGACATGTCCCCCCAGGTGAATGACAGGACTTGCAAATGAAAAACTCTTTTAACCAACAAGCGTGTGCTTTATTCAACCTGCAAGATTTTACATACATGACAAGTTCGTGATTGTGTGAGCACACCATTAAAGGCAGAATTATATATTATAACGGAACCAAATATTAACTATTTGGGGTTATATTGTAGCGGGTCATTTTTGGGTGTTTTTATTTTAACCGTTTGGGGCATATATTTATATTTTTATTTATTTCATTTTGGGCGGATTGTCATTGTGCAACGTATGTGTCAGTGTAACAGAACAGTGAAACAACGCTAGAAGACGCAGTTGTTGTTGAGGAATGCGGCAGAGCATTTGCACCTCCACAAAATTCCAAGAACTATGCGAGAGTGTGGCATTGCGCTCCCATGCGCACACCAAGCATGGGCGCCTACCCAAGCGTTGGCAAAAAAGTAAGATGGCCATATAGTGAAATTTTCATCGTTCCGTTGGGTTCACTACGGAAGTGTCGTTTAGACCAAGCCCACTTAAATGACGTCAGCCACTGCCTATAGAAGATCATGTGCGACATTGACTCAAAAACCACATGCATAGCATGGGCCGAAGCTTCGGCGACGAAGCCCAAGGCTGTGTTTTCCATCAAAAAGTATGAGATCACGTTAGCTACACCTGCGACGTTTTCCTGCCCAGTTAGTCGTTGATCGTGTCGGCCGACACAGCGCCGAGTGCGCCCTGCTAACTCTTACAGTTTTATTTTAAAGCAAAAGTGAAATAACAGTTTAAATCCATGTAACCGCGGTTAATACCATTCAGTGAAGAATATCTACGTTTAGTTCCGGACAAACCAGTGATTGCCAAACGTTAAATAGTGAGTGCGAATGATGACCACGTTGCCGACTATAGAATTTCACAACATGTTTAAGGGTTCGGGGTAATAAAAATGTTCAGGGGAGGGTGTATAAATTGAGAGAATGAGTGAATGGCAGGCTGGGCTCTGTCTGTATATTTGTTTTGTATAGTGATCACTAAGGTAAGCTCTTAGAATAAGTAGCATGTAGCAGAGGCTAACCGAACAAAGAAAACTGTAACTTAATCTGTAAAACAATGATCAAAAGTTTTTGAACAAAATTTAAATATGATTCTGATTAATTAAAAAATCTAATTTCTCTTCTACAAAATTGCGAGTTAAAATTCTTTCAAAACCTTAGTTCGTTTTATGTGCTGTCATAGTTCGTCGAACGAAATGGGTTTACCTCCACTACGAGATCCGGCCAGATCATTGCTAAACGGTAAGTATGAAGTTGAATGTAAGTAAACAATAAATATCAATATTACTTAAAGAATAAAAAGTTACAATTGGTACCGCGTGATCAGGATTTAATATAACAAAAAAGTTATTACAACGGCCTACATGTGACAGTACATTGAACGGAATACGGTCGTGAAAGCAAATTGATATTGTAATATCAGTTTTGAAAAAAGACTAATCATTGGTAGTTGTTACGTAAGACAAAATAGATAAAGTAAAAATGTCCGAGAATACAGAAAAAAGTAGGATAGTAAATTTAATTATGAGTGAAAGTGGCCTCGAGTCGCAATCGCTTGATGAAAGTGGTATGTTGAGGGGGGAGACGGGTACTGTTACAGAAACAGCTGTCGGCAGTAATGTAATAGCTCATTCCACGCCGATTGCGTCTCAACCACAAGTAAATGAAACAGATGTTGACTCGGGGATCCAGTTGACACCAGTTTCAACTAAGATAAATAAACAATCAGAGGAAACAAATATGATGAGTATTATGCTCAGTCAATTCGAAAGAATGAATAATAATTTTGAGACCAAATTTAATGTAATGAATAGTCGTTTTGATGATAATGATATAATTTTAAACAAGATGAAAAGTGATCTTAACAATAAATTAGATGAACAGAGAATAAAATGCGAGTAGCAGAATATTAAAAACGATATTATTTTTAATGAAATTAAAGAACAGAATATTCAGTTTCAGCAAAATATAAATATAAAATTTGACGAGTTGATAAATAACATACAAGACAAGAATGTATGTCTTGAAAATGCCAATGAAACGACAAGAAACAGTGTGAATAAAGTAGAATCAAGTACGAGTAATACAAACGAAAGTTGTAATGACAATGTTGTGTTAGGTAATGAATTAATAAATAATAATGATGTTGATAATAATGTAGTCGAAAAGCTGATATCTGAGAGTACTAATGAAGTTGTAGAATGTGATTATGAGATGTTAATGTGTGTTAATGAGTTGGAGAAAGAGTGGCAAGAGAGCTATATTACAGGTATGAAAAAGGGGGTAAATTGTTTACAAGGTAGAATGGGGGGTGAAGGAAGACCTTCACGTATATATTGTGTAGACAAATGTGCTACAAATAATTGTTTTTTGAAGTTTTTTGTTTTTCCTGGAGAAGTCAGGAAAGATTTAATTGAATTTATACCCTCTGTCCGGAATGATTGTGAGAGTGTGATGTGGTGTTATGAAGAGAGAGAAGTAAGTAGAGAAGGGTATGTAACAGAACTGTATAATTTGCATAGAAAATATGAAGAATGGAAGGAAAGTTTAGAAATATATGTGAATGATAATGATTACAATGATTTAATAAAAATGATTAACCCGATAGTTAATGAATTTAATGATGGAGACTTGACAAAAATACCTAACGTAGACTGGTTTAACGAGTATGTGAATAAGTTGATTGAAGTTAGTTTTTCTGGTTACAACACACAAAACAGTCATTTGTGTGCTGATAAAATTGAACGATGTTATGTAGAACCAAGGTTGATTTGGAACGATGGAGGTTAAACTATTAAAACAATAAAAGACAGTATAAATATTTTGTTTTAATGGTTCTGACATGGCAAATCTGGACAAATGAAGTGCGGAAAAACTGAACAATAAATAAGAGTTTGTAAATAAAATATAGTGAATTTATATGTGTGCATGTAAGATGATTGTTGTGATAATAATATTGAAATATTTGCAAATAAATAAATATCAGAATGTAGTTTGAAAACAGTAATTGACTAATGGTAATTGTTTTGATAACTATATAATTTATATTGTCAGTCATTAATTAAATTAAACCAATTTGATATGTTTAAATATTAATTAATTAAATTAATTTTTTATGAATTTAATTTAGTTTACGAGATGGAAAGTTGGCAATGAATGATTAATTATTTACTTTAAACTAATTTTGTGTAAAATGTTTCAGAGATGGTAGTGATTATGTTTTGTGGGTATATCGTGTTAAATGGAGTGTAAGTATGAAAATTTTATAATCATGTGTAACAAAAATGTTTACAGGCGTGATTGAGGTGTTAATGCAATAGTGAAATTTTAATGCAATCATTGTGTTGAATAAATATGATAATTAAAAATTTTAATAATAAATGAAACGTGATATTTAATAATTATTAATAATAAATTTTGAAAATTTTAAGAAAGTCAATTGGTAAAAGGTTATGAATGGGTTAAATGGTTGTTGATGCAAATATTATATGATAATGTATACAAAAGAAATTTTTAATTAGTTTTCAATTGTAATTAATTATTAAGTGGCTATTGTGGGGGTGGCCTGTGCTCTCACAAGTAGCGAAAAGGGTTGGGGGTAGCAGTGAGTGTTACCTCCATCAGAGGCCGAGCTGGCGATAAATGTGCGGCACACCTTATCCGTGTAAAATAAAAATTTTACACACATTACTAAATGACAGTGTCGCACATAAAAATATTGATGTTTAACAGGCAGTGAAATTAGAGTTAGATTTCCTCGACTTTTCGGGCGGTTACTGTCTTACCAGCACTAACCGTGGTTTTGGCTAGCGGTCAGCTATGGTCATACCAAGTCCCTTGACCATAGCTGACTTGAAATTGGTATATATTTGAAATTCAATGGGGGGACAATTAGAGGAAATCTCCGGAACTAGGGAACAGCGGCTGCCACTCTGTTCGAGTAGGAACAGCAAGAGCCAGGTGGCAGATCCGTTTTTAAGGGTGCATGATTTTATAACAAGAACATGTTGATGTTCACAAATTTTAAACTTAACAGCGGAAGCAGAGACACGGAGAGGTAAACCCTGCTCCAAAATGTACAGTCTCTGTGGAAGCGAAAGGGCGAGACAGTCCTCCATAATCTGAAATAGTGTGTGTGGCTGGGAGGTGACGTAAAGGGGTCACGAATTTAAAATTTTATGACGTAAAAGTTTTTTGCTTATTCAAAGTTTAACCCAATCAAAAATGCTTGTGCTCTGTCCACATAATTATATGCTCAGACTCGTAAATTAAGGTGTTCATGCTATAATTTTAAGTGTATTATATTATTGTTGTCTAGTAAATAAGCATTGATAAGAATATGTAATTTTATTATGTGTGTATTTGTTTAAGCCAATAAGTAAATCGTCTGGCAGGTTAACATAAGCATCAGAATCAGAGAAATGGGAAACAATGAGGTGAGAAGGGAGAATAAATAAAAATAAATATGTATATTCCATGTAATTTGTTCTATTTTAAGAGGTATTTTTATTATGTCCGAAGATCAGCTGATCAGCAATGACGTCACTGGTATATTGGTTTGTAAATATTACAAGTAATTAATGTTTAATGTATTATAGATATTTTGAAGTAAAGATAAAAAGAGTATGAGAAATAAAATGACAGTAATTTATGCCAATTAATAAAAGATAATTTATGGGTGATAAATGTTTTATGGGACACGTAGACCTGTCCAAGTTGAATTAAAAGTTGAATGTGAAATGAGGGAGATAAATATAATGTAATGTTGTTTTTGAGTTGATGTGATATAACAGAATTTTGTGAAATATAGATGTGGACACAGTGGTAATGGAGAATTTATGTAGAGTTTTGAATTATATATATTTATGTTTATAATTAATGAGGTTATTTTGTGTATTTGTAGTAATGTAATGAGATTGAGAATTTTGGGGATGGCAATTTTGTATTAGGGGGTAGTGTATTTGGGGAGTCCGCAACAAGGGTTGGGACGGGATAGGGATAGATTTTAGTGAGGAGGGGCCGCCTTAGGTAGAACCAGGGACCAACATAAGGGAATGAGTTTTGGGAAGGAAACACGTATCCTATGTACAAAGGGTTAGAGAGTATTTTTTCATATATGTAGAGAAGGTGGCGTTTTGTATTAAATGATAAGTTGGGGTTTAGAATGTCCTGATTAGTAGATATTTTGATAGAGATGGGTGTCATGATAATTGAGTTGATGAATATTAGAGTCAGAGGGAGAAAGTTTATATAGGTATAGAAAGCTAATGCAGAAAAATGAGAATAAATAATTTACATCACCCCCAGTAAGGTAGAATTAACTGTCAACTAAAGAGAGGAATTTATAATAAAGAATGTACAATTGTTTTTTAAACCAGTGACAGAATTTTGATAAAATTTGAAAATAATGTAAAGTTAAGAATTGTTTGTTTTAAATAATTTAAATGTCAAGTTGATGATTGATTATATTAATATTTTGTTTATTATAAATATTTTATGTTACTATGTTTTGTATTTCAAGGTAGGATATTACAGATATTTAAAGTGTTTTCAGAAATCATACATAACATATGTAGGTCAAGGGTTTTGGACTTGACCTAGTTATGATCAGCTGATGAGTTCATACACCTACTAAGCTTGTGTATAGTAGGAAGCCGATTGTGATTTGTTTGTTTAATTAATTCAAACCAATATTTGAATAATTTTAATAAATGTCATTTAATGAATAAATTTAATAAATATTTGATGAATAATTTTTTTGAATTTTAAAATTTTGAAAATTTTAAATTTTTTTGAAAAAAAAGAAATTTTTTTGATTTTTCGCCTGCCAGCGAGTGAATATGTTGAGTAATGATCATTTTATTGTGTATGTATTAATGATGTTTCTTATATTGTATTGCTTTATATTGGTAGGCTATAAATTGTTCTCATGCTAGAGTAAGGATGTATTTGTATTAATAGGAATGTTTAGGTTAAGTCATTGAAACAAAAATTAGAAAAAAGAGGAAGAGAATTTTTTGATAAACGATTATTTTTTGAATTTTGAATTTTTTAAATTTTTGAAAAATTTTAAAAGAAAGTTTTATTCTTATGTGTTATGGTAATATGTAATGTTAGAGTGTGTGAGCCCAGTATTTGCCAAAGGCAGCCCAGCTTGCAAAAAGGGGATCCATATCGGCGGAGGAGCTGGAATGATTTTAGCCGGGGATTGAGGATTTTTTGGGGTAGCATGTTAGAAGGCGAGGCGCGCTGTGGTGCGAGTCTGATCGATTTCTCGGTGTTGGGATCTCTTACGGAGAAGTCCAGTGATCTCGTTCAGATGAGTCCATGGCCACTGAGCCAGGGGGGTCGTGTACCCATGCAGAGTAAGAACTAGGGGGTTGTTGGCACCAGTTCCTCACCGGTCCTCTTCGGGGTTTATCGATGAGATTTCTTCTGTCGTGGACAGCAGAATTCTCATCGAGGGGGTATTGTAGCGGGTCATTTTTGGGTGTTTTTATTTTAACCGTTTGGGGCATATATTTATATTTTTATTTATTTCATTTTGGGCGGATTGTCATTGTGCAACGTATGTGTCAGTGTAACAGAACAGTGAAACAACGCTAGAAGACGCAGTTGTTGTTGAGGAATGCGGCAGAGCATTTGCACCTCCACAAAATTCCAAGAACTATGCGAGAGTGTGGCATTGCGCTCCCATGCGCACACCAAGCATGGGCGCCTACCCAAGCGTTGGCAAAAAAGTAAGATGGCCATATAGTGAAATTTTCATCGTTCCGTTGGGTTCACTACGGAAGTGTCGTTTAGACCAAGCCCACTTAAATGACGTCAGCCACTGTCTATAGAAGATCATGTGCGACATTGACTCAAAAACCACATGCATAGCATGGGCCGAAGCTTCGGCGACGAAGCCCAAGGCTGTGTTTTCCATCAAAAAGTATGAGATCACGTTAGCTACACCTGCGACGTTTTCCTGCCCAGTTAGTCGTTGATCGTGTCGGCCGACACAGCGCCGAGTGCGCCCTGCTAACTCTTACAGTTTTATTTTAAAGCAAAAGTGAAATAACAGTTTAAATCCATGTAACCGCGGTTAATACCATTCAGTGAAGAATATCTACGTTTAGTTCCGGACAAACCAGTGATTGCCAAACGTTAAATAGTGAGTGCGAATGATGACCACGTTGCCGACTATAGAATTTCACAACATGTTTAAGGGTTCGGGGTAATAAAAATGTTCAGGGGAGGGTGTATAAATTGAGAGAATGAGTGAATGGCAGGCTGGGCTCTGTCTGTATATTTGTTTTGTATAGTGATCACTAAGGTAAGCTCTTAGAATAAGTAGCATGTAGCAGAGGCTAACCGAACAAAGAAAACTGTAACTTAATCTGTAAAACAATGATCAAAAGTTTTTGAACAAAATTTAAATATGATTCTGATTAATTAAAAAATCTAATTTCTCTTCTACAAAATTGCGAGTTAAAATTCTTTCAAAACCTTAGTTCGTTTTATGTGCTGTCATAGTTCGTCGAACGAAATGGGTTTACCTCCACTACGAGATCCGGCCAGATCATTGCTAAACGGTAAGTATGAAGTTGAATGTAAGTAAACAATAAATATCAATATTACTTAAAGAATAAAAAGTTACAATATGTTTACCGCATACTGAAAGCATATTTAAATAAAAATTAACAGTTAAAACTCCATTTGAATGTAGCGCATTGAAAATAATGCTGTGTAAAGCAACGCACACGTGGTCGTTATGTAATCAGTTCGCTGTACAAGGAAGCGACCACACCCAAACTGTTAATTATTAATATCTCAGAAACTAACAAATAAAGGCGAAATCTAACATAGCCAAAATGTTTGCCGAGATATTAATAATGACGTGTGCAAATTTGATGCAATATAATTAACAAATGAAAGAGTTAATTAAAATAATTGAATAACTTCTGTAAAAATAGAGTTACAGTAATGAGATTTTAGTATGTCATAAAGATAATAATTTCTGACAGATTGTATATTTTAGATTTCACACAACTTGATTTGCAACCAAGTTATTGCAAAATTAAAGAAGTACAGGATATCCGTAGCGACAAATTGGTTCCGCCGGATAATTATATTAGATAATAATTCTATTCTCCGTCTGTGGGAACCAGACTTCATTCTCACGGACCAAGGGAATTCTAAATTTTATGTGGTAGGGAGAGTGTCGACCAATGAAATCATTTCGCGCGAGCCCCGGCTACTGCGGTGTTTTATGGTTGAAAAATCACTCTTCTGTCAGTACTCACGAAGTTAAGACGTAGTCCTTCGATCGTCTAGTAACCCAAGGTGGTGAAGATCAACAAGAAGACTCTACGTGGTCAACACACACGCAATTACGAACACACTCAGTACAGATCATCTGTATAGCTCGTAATTGTTGCGTAAAGGCGAGATAATCTTCAAGACATCAACCAAGCTTATTGTGTACTACCAGATAGTCATAAGCACGCAAGAGATCCACCAGACTTCATGACCAGACTTCAAGAATACAGCAGAGAGGCCGTCTAAATCATTGGTGAACAGCGGACGAGCAGAGCGACCACTCGAACGAAGCACACACACACGCTGACGTGCAACGTGCGAATCGACGAGGGACAGGAAGCACTTCCAGCAGACAACAGCAGACGTTAAAATATTCACAAACAGCAAGGAAGCAGAGTGTTGCCGAATTTTGAACTCCACGACCGAATCCAGCAGTTCTAAGCAGATTACTTTCTCTAACCAAGGACTCGAATCGACGAGGGACAAATCGGGACGACATCCTCTTCAGTAACAGGAAAGCAAAATCCACTTATTTATTTTTCAGATCCAATTTTCTATTTTTCAATTAAAACATTGTAATTCAAATAATTCAGGTGCCAAATAAAAAGCAAAGACTCTAGTAATTAAAAAGTAAATTCGTTGTGATAATCTGTATAGCAGTTTAAGGCTTTAGTAAGTTATAGTTAAGAAATAGAAGTAGTATAAAAGCGCTATACAAATCTTAACTGACTATCTAATCTTAGATCATACTGCAGTAGATCAGAAGTAGAATCACTAGAAATGAAATAACGTGAACTAGACTGTCACGTCTAATTTATTTTAATTAATTATTCTAATTAATTTCAGAGTTTTATATTTTGTTTCATGAACACTTAGATTCAAATTAATTAAATAAATTTAATTAAATTCAAATCAATTAATAAAGTAAAATTTAAATTGCAATTAACTCGCAAAGAACGAGTTCAGTTTCTTTCCACTATTAAACAATCGAAAAACATCGATTCATTGTATAGACTATAAGAAAATTCATAAGATTATAACCATTCTATTCTTGTGTGTTGTTGGTGTAATAAACAACGTTTTATTACCCCATATAACAGTGTTTTATTGTTGTACGATAAAGCCTACCAGTCTCACAAAACTCTCCCCCTTTAAAGTAACCCATTTTGTGTGTTGTTGTAATAATTTGAGATTACTAGCTTGCGAACTTCAAATCCAAAATCCACACGCCCTAGTCGGAAGAATCTGCAAGATCAGACAGCAGGAGGGTACTCACACACAACATTACATTACAATAACGCATAGTAGTGTAGTTATAAATGTTGCCCAGAACGTGGGGCCCGATTGAATTAAAGTAATTAAATCACGAGATTGAAACGCCACATTTGTAATAGAGTTATAAATGGCGCTCCAATCACGTGGGGCTCGAGAAAATTAATTAAATTCAATTTAAATTTAATTTTCACGTGTAAAACAAACTTTGCTGTTTTAACTCGTAAAACAGCTGGCGTCCAACCAAACAATCCCCAAAGAGTTTTGTGACTGGTGTCGTACAGCAGTAAAGTTATTGTGTGTATTTGAAACTGTTCTGTGTATTTTAAATTGTTTATATTTGGAATTGCTGTGTATTTAAAATGGAAACTGATAAAATGCTTAAACAGTTATTACAAGAAATTAAACAAAACGCGGCTAAAGCGGAACAAGCGAACGCGGAAATGAAACAAGCTAACGCGGATTTGACCGCTAATATGAACGCGAAATTCGAACAAATAATAGCCAATGCTGAAATAAATATCGCAGAATTAACTTCTAAAATCGAGGCACAAAAAGTTAGTCTAACCGAGAAATTAGATCAAAGTAACGCTGACATAAACACCGAGATTAAGCAAAGTAATAAAGAAAGTAGTAAAGAATTAACTGCGAAAATAGACGAAATCGCGGAAAGCAATGCAAAAATCGGTGAAAGAGTCGTTGAAATCGGTGAGAGTAATAAAGAGCTAACTGTGAAAGTCGCGGAAATCGCTGAAAGAGTAAATACGGTCGATACTAAAATCAATGAACGGTTTAAGGTTTTTGAGACCACTATGCAAAAATCGTTTATTGAACAAGTAACACGTATGGAAGGCCGGTTCAAGGACCACATAACCCGCTGCGAGAAACAGACCCTAGAGGTTTCCAGGAAGGTGGAATCTCTAGAGGGAAAGATTCACGCGGACGTGGCCGAAACGCAACGACGAGTAGATAAATTAGACGCTTCAATTGTAGAGACGCGATCTAACATTGACTCTAATAAAGAGTGTTTTACAAACGTTAAGCGACGAGATTTTGAAAGTACGACAGGAGGTACGAAGGAGATCTGCTCCAAATATTTTGGTACAAGGTCCTGCCGACGAGAAAAATCGCGTGTATTTTACGGGGGAGAATAACGAAAACCCCATTGAATTTTTATTAGCGTGTGAGAGTGAAATGGCTAGAGTAGGTTCCCGACTAGAAGATCAAGACAAAATACAGTGGGTGGTTAACGCGATGCGTGATTCGGCGCGTAAGTGGTATAACATTGTACGCGATAGAGTGTCCACATACGCGGAGTTCAAACAAAAATTTGAAAGCCGGTACTGGAACTCGCATACCCAACGACTTCTGCGCAATGAACTGGAATATGGCCGTTTTGATAAGAAAATGGGTATTACCGCCGAAAATTATATAATCCAGCAGGTCGAACGCGCGAAGCATTTAACCCCAGCATTTGCGGAGATTGACATAGTCACCAAGCTTGCCTACCATTTTAATCATAATATTAGAGTAGCTGTATTTACGCAGGGTATTCGCACGGTAGACGAACTCCTCATTCTAGTGTCCCAAAGTGAGACGGTTTTTGATTTTGGTGGGTGGCGTTATAATCCCGATTTTCGCCGAAATAATGAAGGGCAGAATACGCGAGAACAATACCAGCAATCTGATCAGAGACCGAGTACTAGTTCTACTCCACCCCAAACATCGTCAAAACTCCCAGATAAGACCTTTGAATACAAAGGCAAACAAAATATTGCTAGATCAAAAGGGCAATATAAGGGTAACGACGGGGCCCCGATTAGAGCTATGCAAACGGTTGAGATAGCTAGAACCGATACAATAGAGCAAGACAGCGATACTCCAAGTAATAGAGACCCCAACGAGAGGAGAAAGAATCGTAAGTTTCCAAAAAACTTGGAAACGGGCGCCTCCAAGGGGGAAGCGCCATAAATCATGCGAAAACGTATCGCAATAAAGTAGGGAAAAATAAGAAAAATGCTAGGTTTAAGAAAAGTGATTTTTATGCAGAAATTTGTACGCCAGTTGACAAAGTATTTCAACCGGATGGTAAGGAAACGTGGTTGGCCGTTAACACAATGCAACAATGGGCACCGACAAAACTACATCCGGAAGAGCAGGAAAGTGACGACGACGTTCCCACACAGTCAGCGTGGGAAGACGTAGAAATCATATCCGGGGACGCGTACGAATTCAACGAGTACATAGCGGAATATTGTCGAGCCACCCATAAAAATGCATACGATATACTGGATGCACTTTAAAGATAATAATAATTGTATTATAATAATTAAAATTAAAATAAGTAATTTGTGTTTTGTAATATTATTAATAATAATTATAGATAACTTGTGTATTAATAATAATGTTTTCCTAGCGCGATAAATAATAAGCGTATACAACTGAACGAGCTCACGGCAGGAAATAATTACGTCACGCGATAACAACTACCTGACCCACATTTGGAACTAGGTCAAGCAATTAGACGCGCGACGGGCGATAACGATTGTTTAGACTGTCAGCAAATTCCTTTGCACACGTGCTACTGTTGACAAACAAAGGTACTACTCGTTTTAAAAACATTAATACGCAATAAGTTGCAAATATGATATTTTAATACATGTATTTAGAGTTAAATTGTATATAATGCAATAACATTAACACTTGTGTACGTGTCTTCAGAATAAGTAATACAATGTATAGCTAGTAAGAATAATGATTACAGAATATGTGTGTAATGATTAAGAAAAAAAAAATAACTGTAATTATTACATTCATTTTTTTTTTAAAGCGGGTGTGGGAATATATAACGGAACCAAATATTAACTATTTGGGGTTATATGTTTACCGCATACTGAAAGCATATTTAAATAAAAATTAACAGTTAAAACTCCATTTGAATGTAGCGCATTGAAAATAATGCTGTGTAAAGCAACGCACACGTGGTCGTTATGTAATCAGTTCGCTGTACAAGGAAGCGACCACACCCAAACTGTTAATTATTAATATCTCGGAAACTAACAAATAAAGGCGAAATCTAACATAGCCAAAATGTTTGCCGAGATATTAATAATGACGTGTGCAAATTTGATGCAATATAATTAACAAATGAAAGAGTTAATTAAAATAATTGAATAACTTCTGTAAAAATAGAGTTACAGTAATGAGATTTTAGTATGTCATAAAGATAATAATTTCTGACAGATTGTATATTTTAGATTTCACACAACTTGATTTGCAACCAAGTTATTGCAAAATTAAAGAAGTACAGGATATCCGTAGCGACAAATTGGTTCCGCCAGATAATTATATTAGATAATAATTCTATTCTCCGTCTGTGGGAACCAGACTTCATTCTCACGGACCAAGGGAATTCTAAATTTTATGTGGTAGGGAGAGTGTCGACCAATGAAATCATTTCGCGCGAGCCCCGGCTACTGCGGTGTTTTATGGTTGAAAAATCACTCTTCTGTCAGTACTCACGAAGTTAAGACGTAGTCCTTCGATCGTCTAGTAACCCAAGGTGGTGAAGATCAACAAGAAGACTCTACGTGGTCAACACACACGCAATTACGAACACACTCAGTACAGATCATCTGTATAGCTCGTAATTGTTGCGTAAAGGCGAGATAATCTTCAAGACATCAACCAAGCTTATTGTGTACTACCAGATAGTCATAAGCACGCAAGAGATCCACCAGACTTCATGACCAGACTTCAAGAATACAGCAGAGAGGCCGTCTAAATCATTGGTGAACAGCGGACGAGCAGAGCGACCACTCGAACGAAGCACACACACACGCTGACGTGCAACGTGCGAATCGACGAGGGACAGGAAGCACTTCCAGCAGACAACAGCAGACGTTAAAATATTCACAAACAGCAAGGAAGCAGAGTGTTGCCGAATTTTGAACTCCACGACCGAATCCAGCAGTTCTAAGCAGATTACTTTCTCTAACCAAGGACTCGAATCGACGAGGGACAAATCGGGACGACATCCTCTTCAGTAACAGGAAAGCAAAATCCACTTATTTATTTTTCAGATCCAATTTTCTATTTTTCAATTAAAACATTGTAATTCAAATAATTCAGGTGCCAAATAAAAAGCAAAGACTCTAGTAATTAAAAAGTAAATTCGTTGTGATAATCTGTATAGCAGTTTAAGGCTTTAGTAAGTTATAGTTAAGAAATAGAAGTAGTATAAAAGCGCTACACAAATCTTAACTGACTATCTAATCTTAGATCATACTGCAGTAGATCAGAAGTAGAATCACTAGAAATGAAATAACGTGAACTAGACTGTCACGTCTAATTTATTTTAATTAATTATTCTAATTAATTTCAGAGTTTTATATTTTGTTTCATGAACACTTAGATTCAAATTAATTAAATAAATTTAATTAAATTCAAATCAATTAATAAAGTAAAATTTAAATTGCAATTAACTCGCAAAGAACGAGTTCAGTTTCTTTCCACTATTAAACAATCGAAAAACATCGATTCATTGTATAGACTATAAGAAAATTCATAAGATTATAACCATTCTATTCTTGTGTGTTGTTGGTGTAATAAACAACGTTTTATTACCCCATATAACAGTGTTTTATTGTTGTACGATAAAGCCTACCAGTCTCACAAAACTCTCCCCCTTTAAAGTAACCCATTTTGTGTGTTGTTGTAATAATTTGAGATTACTAGCTTGCGAACTTCAAATCCAAAATTCACACGCCCTAGTCGGAAGAATCTGCAAGATCAGACAGCAGGAGGGTACTCACACACAACATTACATTACAATAACGCATAGTAGTGTAGTTATAATATATATATGTATATATAGGTATATCCATTAATTCATAATGTCACAAAGTAAGTGAATTGATATTAAACTAATTGCAAAAATTTCTGCCTGATTATGTATGAGTCAAAGTTAGTAATAATCTCATTCATAAAGCAATACTAATCCATCAGTGTTGTATAATATCAAATAGGCTAGCCTGTTGTCTCAGCAAGCACATTTATGGTTATTCTCTTTTTTTAAATCCGTTACATATTCCCCAAAAAAAAATATATATATAGTAAAATTACACACACAAACACATATACGACATGAATAACAAAACATCCCTCATTTCAACACTAACCTCCTCATAAACCCATTCCAACTACAGTAAATGAAGGAACCCTAATATGTATAGATAGATACAAATATAAATGACAACGTAAATGGAATATCTCAGCTCCTAAGCATAGATTTGCCAGCATATTCACAAGCATAGTTCACACCAGAGAATGTAAGTGACCGCCCCGAAACTCAACCAGCCAAACGACCCCTTACCTTAATCATTAAGCGTTAAGTATGTGTGTGAAAGAAAATCGATTCTCATCTACAGCATCAGACAACCCCCGCTACGTTATTAAAACTCAGCCATGACCAGATGACATGATAGCACGAGATAATTAACTCCCTAATGGTCTTAATTAAATGAAAGTTAGATCTTACAGCAAACTGCGGATGTGTGTGTATGTGTGTAACTTCTTACACATTATACAGTTATAAGATACTTCATTAGGTGTACTGTGGTAATGTTCACACATGCTATAACATAATTGAACACGAGAGTTTGTGCTAGAGTATAATGTTCAGAACTTCACGAGTGGGCTTCTGGCGGCTTCTGTGCATTCACATGTTGTAGAGAGAGAGAAATAGATAATCAGAATTTTCCCACCTGGATTGTCCGGTGTACTTAGTTCGTATAGGCGCGGATCAGTGGTGTCACAGTCGTGTCACAAATCCCTGGTGCAGCTTAGCATTGGAAAAGTCCTCGACTGACGGCATTGTGGCTATAGGATCGTCTCTGCCATTAGGGTGGACAGATGTTCGTCCACCCCTGACACCCATCTCGCCCTTGGTCGAGCACCTGGACATACAATAGGTTGTAGAGGGTGTCATAAAGAAAATCACGCCACTTAGGCCGTCCACATTAAATACCAACACTAACTTTAAGCAGCAACAGCGCACACACACATCGCCACCAATTCAGATTAAACAGTATTAAGCTCGTCTAGCAATTACTTTCTTAATGTTTCATTGAAATATTCAAATGGATTAGCTGTGTCTTTCGTAGTTATTAATTACATCAAAACAGCTGAGTGCAAGATACATTAGCATATTCTCTATTGAAATCAACTTGACCCACGACTCTCACATTCATAATTTAATTAAATTTAATTTAATTTGATTTTGTAATAGCATTAATGCCCAGATTAAAAACTGCTCTATACGCACACACACACACAAGCATAACTCATAATGAAAGCTGAAACACAAAATATATTTGGGGTTAGAATATTTTCAGAACCCGCAGACTTGCACGTACCTGGAACAACACTTTATCTAGCCTATCATAGTGATAGGTTCGGAAGTCCTGGATAGAAGTTCGCCGCCAGCCGAGACCAGATGAACAGGTTGGAGGATCAAGCAGAAATGAGGCCGATACAACGTTTCGGTCCAGCCAAGTAACCTCCGAAAGCAGGAATGTACAGACACAGCTGACTGGCAGCGCCAGCTGTATTGCGTAGCTGCACAACCGTTTGTGTGTATAACCGACCGGCAACAAACCATCGTAACAGTGTGGCAGTGCGTGACGTCAGCGGCGCTCGTTTTTAAAATACTAATAATACGTTGCCGAAGCCAGTTCGGCACAGTACTAAATCATAAAAACACCTCCTGGCTTTTCCAGGACAACTACAAAAAAATTAAGGGACTATTATTTGAAAACGCATCGTTTTCCAATAAGGGACATTCGCCCTTAAAAAACATTTGTAAACATCTTGGTTCACAATAAACCTGGGGAAAATTTACTCTCTGCCTCTTGTTTCTTCATATTCTCTCTCTAACTTATAAACACTGATTTCTACTCTCTCACTGTTTCTATATTATCATCATCACTATTTACAAGGGCTATCCAGAAAGTAACAGACGTTTTGAAATAAACAATTTACAAAATGAAAAAACAAAATTTTATTATATACATTTGAAAGGTACACTCTTAAGCTATTTTTCTACATAATCGCCATTCAAATTAAGGCACTTATCATACCGTGGCACACGTTTTTCAATACCGTCTCTGTAGAAATCTGCCACCTGCGATTTCAACCACTGGTTTACACCGGCATGCAGTTCGGCGTCAGTATCAAAGCGTTGTGTAGCGAGCCATGTCTTCATCGCTGGGAAGAGGTGATAGTCGCTCGGCGCCAAATCCGGGCTGTATGGTGGATGATCGAACACCTCCCATCCAAAACCATCGAAGAGCTCTCGGGTACGATTGGCCGTGTGTGGACGTGCGTTGTCGTGAAAAAACAAAACCTTCGCACTAAGTTTTCCCCGACGCTTGTTTTGTATCGCGCGCCTTAACTTTCTCAGTGTTTCACAATACCTCTCTGAGTTAATTGTTGTGCCACGTTCAAGAAAATCAACGAGAATCACTCCTTCAGAGTCCCAAAACACAGTAGTCATGATCTTTCTTGCTGACAGCGTTTGCAAACACTTCCTTGGTTTCTTGGGAGAATTTGTGTGTCCCCATTCCATCGACTGCCTTTTTGTTTCACTATTGACATGCTTCACCCAAGTCTTGTCCCCAGTTACGATACGATCGATAACTTTGTTACCATTTTTGTCGTAATCTTCGAGGAAAGTTAATGCTGCAGCCAGTCTCTGTTTTTTGTGGTCTTCCGTTAGGATTTTCGGAATCCACCTAGCACAAAATTTGTGGTAACCAAGCTTTTCCGCCACAATTTCATGCACCAAACTCCGTGAAATTTGGGGAAAATGTTTCGAAAGTTCCGTAATCGTGAAACGACGATCTTCACGAATTTTGTCGTTGATTTTCATCACCAGTCCATCAGTCACAAGGCTAGGTCTACCACTGCGGTCCTCATCGTGAACACTGGTACGGCCATTTTTAAAATCAATGCACCATTGCCTCACTCGGCTTTCACTCATTATTCCTTTTCCGTACACATCACAAAGTTGGCGATAAATTTCAATTGGTTTGTGATTTTTTGCCAACAAAAACCTAATCACAGAACGCACCTCACAAGTGGCGGGATTTTCTATTGCAGCGCACATTTTAACACGTCACAGAGAGCAAAGTAAGAGGGGCACAGACCGCACGCTACCACAGCTGGATGCGTACTGAGTGTAGGAACGTTCTGACACCAAGATGGCGGCTCTATCCCCCCCACCGCCGCGGTCGGCCAAAACGTCTGTTACTTTCTGGATAGCCCTCGTATTTTCACTGTATTACTTTTATATATCTCATTTTCCACTATCTTACCACTATTAACTGTTAACTCATTTTCATAACTAACACTTACCTCTTTAATTATTTCTTCATTATTATTCGTCATCATATCATCATCATTATTTTTGATACCATTACCACCACTTACCTTATTATCCATACCATTTCTACCCCCTCCTTTCTCTTTCTCCTTTCTTTTACTTCGATTATCGCTGACTTGATTTCAATGTTACGTGCATTTATCGCTGACTTGATTTAAGTTTTGATTTCATTCAAACTCGTGTTCAAATTATCATTATTCTTATTTTGTTGGTCAAACTTATTATTCATTACTTCAAACTTATTATTCATTAGTTCCATAATCAACGCTAATTGATTAAATATATTTACCTCGTTATTTCTACTACATTCAGCTTCGACCGTTTCATTTACCTTTGCTATTCCGCCTACATTCTCGACATTTTCATTCGTGGTTACCATATTATCTTGCGTAACATTCAACACTGACCCCACATCAGCACTTTCATCTAAATTTGTATTTGCGTCTTTCTCTGCCATTTTTCAACTAAATTGTAAATCAACTTTAATGTAAATAATGTAAATTCCACTGTTAATTTACAATGTCACTGATAATTCAGGCGCCAACTGAGGCGTATTCAGTAATTAATTATTAAATTTGTCCCTGTTAGGGCGTCAACTGGCAGAGAAAAATGTGCAAATACAATTAACAAAATTCGTGTATCGAGAAAAATTATAACATTATTTATTTTCTTTTGATAACATAAAAAAGATCATGAACACACTTCTTCCGCCTTAAGGCGTAAAACTGATTTCCAATAACTATTACATCAAAATACGGATACGTATATCAAAAATAATGCAAACTCAACACTTCTTGTTAGGCCTATATTCATATTTTTCACTCACACACTCATACACATTTACACACTTTTAGGTTTTGTTGAGCTCAACTTTAAAATTTAGTGAAAAGCCAGTATTTTAAAATGTTGAAATTGTATACGTATTGTTGAAATGTCTACTTCCCTTTCATGGTGCGTATCGTTTCATCCTACGAGGCGTCTCCTGTTGCATGCACTTTTTGTTATTTTCACTTTTATATATTACGGCCGAACTGTCAATTTAGTTTAGTTTTATTGATCACTGATTAATACATTATTTATATCTTTTAAATTCCAATACTAGTTAAACTACACATTTGTGGATTTGCGTTTTATGCTGTTTATGCGGGCGAGACGAAAACTATTCAGCCGGCAGCGAACAAACTGCTCGCGTCCACTATATTTAGATGTTAGTTGCCGACTGCCGTTCAGTGTTACAATTTCCGTTCGTGTCGTCTTTAAACTGGTTCACTCCACTCCCCGCTATACGTCTCATCCTCAGTACTGTAACGTTCCGCTGAGCTTAATATCACCTTTTTAACTTGTAACAAACTGACTTTCGTCAACAGCATACTGGCGGAATTAATCACTGGCTATAAATAGACTTTCATTATGTGTCATAACCATATATGGTCATGAAACTCTCACTGGCAATCGCCTCATTTTAAGGGCCCTCATCTTCACATGTTATAAAATTTATAAAATTACACAATATTTATGTAAATTTAGACCCATTACAAGTAGTAGACGAAATAGAAAGAAGACAGTTAATTTGGTTTGGAGATGTTAAACGGATGGGAGGAGAAAGGTTGCCAAAAAGGATAATGGAATGGTTACCCCCGGAGAAGAGGAAGAGGGGAACACCCAGACGATCATGTGAGAGAGTATCCAGAAATCTCTAAGTGCAAGGAATCTGACCGAAGAACATTGTCAGGACAAAAAATATTGGAGAGAAAGTCTGGAAATCAGACAGCGACGATAGACGCTATAAACCAATGTTTTATATATATATACGTAGTATTTCTCACAGGACATGAAACACTGCACAAAAAATACCAGCAGCTACAAAATAATATTAGCCTGAATTAAGTGTCATTTTAAAATGAAAATGCACAGGAAAACTTAAGAGTAATTATTTACAGACTCCTTGAATCACAAACTCTGGTCTCAGGAACTACTGACACAGACTCTGCCCAATTATTAACACAGAAGCAGTGGATCAAACATTGAAAAGTATGAATCTGATATCAAAACAGGATTTGTTTGCAAGAACTGTCATGTTGATTCCTTGCCAGTGTTATTTATTTGTTCAGTAACATAAGTTTAGTGTCATCTCGACATAAAATTCATGAAGAAACCCTCCAGCGATTGCAGATTATCTCTACATGTTTGATAATATTTTCACCAACAATTTTCTTATATGATTGTTGTTATATTATTAATTAATTGCCTTTTTATTAATTTATTATTACACTTTGTAAATCTTTGATACTTTCGGCTAGTGCAGCAGCCATATTGTCTAGTACCAACTTATACTCAAAATGTCCAGGATCTCGTTAGACGTATTGAAAAATCATATGGTTGTTTGAAATAACTACTAATTCACATTAAAGGTTCTAATCAATATTAGTTTATTAAATTCAAAAAGAAAAGAAAAACATCATCAAGTTATATTGTTTCTGTTAAAATACAAAATTTCCTTTCTCCCTCGTACATTTTAACTTTAATGATATTCCAAAAGACGTATTCATAAAATAGATCATTTGTTTAAAATGGTCTGCAAAATAAGAAATAATATAACTACAAATTATTTGCTACAAATATCACCTATAACGAAAACCAGCGCTTTCACACACACACACACACACACATCTTCCCCAGTTTTTAAGAGCTCATATTTAGTTTAATTTTGTAGCAGGTCAATTTTTGGGTGTTTTTATTTTAACCGTTTGGGGCATTTATATATTTGTATTCATTTCATTTTCGGTCGGGAGCCTTATAAAATATGGCGAAATAACTGTATTATTGTGCAACGTATTTGTCAGTATAACAGAACAGTGAAACAAAGCAATAAGACGCAGGTTGTTGTCGAGGAATGCGGCAGAGAATTCGCGCCACCCTAAAAATTCGCAGAACTCTGTACATGTGTTTCGACGCCCGTACGCAACCCAGCCGGGCGGGGCTCGGGAGTGACGCCGTGAAAAACACCAAAGTTGAGACGAACATGGCGATGGGACGAAAAGTTAGTAGCTCCAAGTGACCGGCTACCGGAAAACAGCGTTAAACTCCGCCTACTGTTGGTGACATCAGCAGAGCCAAGTCCAATATTAAGCTCTGGTCACACACATATATCAGCTCCATTCCATATATAAAATGGTTACACAACAGCATATTAGCAATGAGCGACGAAAGCAGGGTGGCAGTGAACACAGCTTCCCTCCAGAAAAAGGAACAAGTACCTGTTACGTTCTCGGTGACGGTCGACATTAGTCAGAGACGCCAAGTGGTCAACGAGATACAGAGTTCCGTTACCGACGCTTATATTTTGTTTTCGGGCCCGGTTGGTCAAGTTTTCGGAAAATGTGATCAATTCAGGAAGACCGACCGGGACCCGAGGAAGTGACCGATATTACAAACAGTGCAGTGGCGATTCAAGTGTAGTTTAACATAAAATGTGACCGAAACGAAAGCACGTGCTCGGCGGACCTCGCGCATATCAAACTAATTTTTCTGTTAACGTTTTAGAACATTTTAAAAAGGGTTTGTATGGGGTGTGGTAGAGAGAATGAGCAGAGCTGGGCTACCTTATAAGTGTAAGAATTGTATTTTCAATGTAAGAGCTATTTCCTAACAAAATGTGTTTTGTTCTTTTGTGTGTTGTATTGAGGACTTCAGTATTTCCGTAAGTAAAATATTCATTTCATATCATAAAAATGTGTTAGTCTAAGTTATTTCGTCATTACCACTTCCTCATTTCTGTGGAAAAAATTCGTCTAACGAAATCGGGGGTTTTCTGAAATTTTATTACAGTCAGATCGCGGGATTTTTTATAAGGGCAAGAGTGTATAAGTTTTCGATATTTTACCTTTTAGAAAAATATCGTGGCGACCTTGGGCAGCTTTCAAAAGATAAGTTTTACGGGGACCATGACGGTAAGTGAAATTCTGGCAGCGGTAAGTATTATTTTATGAAGAGTGGAAGGTATTGAATATCAGGGTAAAAAGTGTGTAACTTCACAATTTCACCCCTCTGTTCTTGTTTTACGAAAATAATAAAATTTGATAATTTGTGTATTTCCTTGTATGTACTTAGCTGAATTTGAATCCGATTATTAGTCCAGAAGACGTCACATTGTTTTACGTGCGCACTTCATTTTTAAATCATTAGTTCCGAACTGTGTTAATGTAAATAAACTGTTAATCACTTTTTAGTATGAATTTCTATTGTTAAATCATATTTTAAATATATTATTCACATTTTAGAAGGTTTTGCGGGCCCGCACTTACGTTCCGAAACTTTGTAGGTGTTGCTCGCGCGAGCGTTGAATTTAGACTGGGCTGAGACTACGGTACTATTTTGTGAAGCGGCCTTAGTTATATGACCAATTCTTATTGTTCATATGTTAGTATCACTCCGCCAGCTGCATACCACCGTTATGTAAGTTGCTGACGTAACATGGTCTGATCGTCCGTTATATAACTTGTTTACACTGTTACATAACGTGTTTACCGTTGTGTATGTCCTTGAACTGCCCTTGGCACAGTTAGTCGGTTGTTAAGTTCATAAAAACTCATTTCCACTGGTTTTCAAAATATTACTAAATAATTGTCACGTATACTGTCAACAGCAGTGCTGCCACGTTCACGATCGCTGCCACCAATAAATTTACCTAAGTTTATACGTTTGTCCCTATTACTGAAAAAATGTTATTTATTTATTTAAGAAAAAATACAAACTGTTTTATTACTGCCTCAGGTAGGCCCAAAAATGCCCCGCTACAATACCCCCTCAATGAGATATTTTATGCCGAAGCATAAAAAATCTCATTGATACATTCATACTTGCTAGAGGGATCAGCCAGGATATGTCGCCACAACCCCCTTTATGGTTTACAAAAAAAATTATAATCAACTCACCCTTGGTCCGGTGACTGTGACCGCATCTGCATGACAATACTGGACTTCTCTCTCGAGATCCCAACACCGTAGAGTCAGACAGATACTTAACGCCCCTGCTCTGACGCGCTGGCCAGCTCAGGTCCGCCGCCACAGCATCACCAAACACTGAAACAACGAATCAAATATCAAATAGTGGCCTTGTTCAACACCATATCCCCAACTGATCTGTTTCCCCCTAGCGGTGCTGGTTTGCGCTAAGAAGCACTGGTTTTGTTTTTTACTTATTACTAACATATATATCAGAATACCTAACAACCTAACATATCATTAGAAAACGTAGTAATTCATAATTCACATCATTATCATCTTAAAATAAACAATTTGTATTAAAATTTACACACTTTAATCATTAAATTTGCATATAAAATCAGAAAATTACCTTTTAATCTCAATTTAACTTTTATAAATTCGTTTCTCAAAATTTTTTTTTTTTTTCATGATATTGCAATTATTATTCCCTTTCATCAATTTGGGTGATTCTACGTTATTCATTAAAATCCCTTTATCAACTTGGCATTTACCCATAATCTTACCCTTTTATGACTCTAACGCTCCCTTACAAAATCTTTAAACTAGTATGACACCCCTCTATCAAAAAATCTACTAACCCTTCTCTACCTCTT
This sequence comes from Magicicada septendecula, assembly GCA_034769895.1. Lineage (NCBI taxonomy): Eukaryota > Metazoa > Arthropoda > Insecta > Hemiptera > Cicadidae > Magicicada > Magicicada septendecula. The sequence continues at coordinate 98,144,990 of CM068372.1, read as the reverse complement.
ACTACTTACTACTTTAACTCAATTCGCCACCTTCTCTCAATATATAAAAAAAATACTCTCTAACCCTTTGTACATAGGATAAGTGTTTCCCCCCCTGAAAACTCAATTCCCGTTCTCTGGTTCCTGGATTCTACCTAAGGCAACCCCTTCCCACTAAATCTATACCAAATCCCGTCCCAACCATTATGTTGCGGACTCCCACATTACACTACCCCTACTACAAAATTGCCATCCCCAAAATCTCAATCTCATAACCTTACTACAACTACAACAAAATAACATCAATTATAAACAACAATATATCACTCAATATTCTACATAAATTCTCCATATCTACTGTGTCTCTACTTATACTTCTCAAAATTCTATAACATACATTAACTCAAAACATCCTTACACTATTTTCATCTCTACTATTTCTTTAACTTTGACTTCAACTTGGACCGACTTATATGTCCCACAAATATTCCACTTGGACTGATTCAAACATTTTATTCAAACAATTACTATCACCCATTTCTATCGTTTGCAACCCATTGAAAATTTTAACTATCACGAATTTATTTTTCATTTTATTTTAAAATCTATAAACACATTGAAAACATATTATTATATTTTTATAATCCTTATACCTAACATACTAAATGCAATTAACACAATAAGACATAATAAAAACATTATAGGAAGTATTTACTGCATCTAATTTTCAAATCAAAACAAAATTATTGAGTAGCAAATCATCATTATTAAAATACAACAAATTTTTAATACGTTATCCCCCTGGATAACCGCCCTGCCACACACACTATGACCCCCCCTGGACTGTGGCGTCCAGTTGCGTCCACAAGGACTGAAATTTTGGAGGAATGTGACATCTCCGTGTCCTTGCTTCTGCGTTACATTTTAAAAGTTTATAATAGATATTTACCATATATCCGTCGTGCGACTTCGTTTTTCTCGTCTTATTTTGACGCGTTTCGGCAACGAATTGCCATCTTCAGAATCTTAATCACTCATATGAGATCGTTAAAAAATTAAAAACATTAAAATCATTACGGTAAAAGTGCACTTTTACGATATTGGAAACTCACAGACGCGAACATGAAAGTTTATGTTTCTCGAGTGGACTATATCGATCGACTGCTTTCGCGTGGACAATATCGATCAACTGATTCACTGTTTATATAGCCACTGATAAACCTGTTTTGCTTAATACAGCCCATATGTACTGTGACATTTCATTTACTGGCGCCCGTGTGCAAGTATTGCCGTGTCGTACAACATGTTATGTGAAAATGTAAGTTTATCATTCAAGACATAATCACTGTTGATTTTGACGGCTTTATATATTTCGTATTCCTCAAGCGCGTCCATGTATTTTCCTTTCCTGCAGCAATGCAAAGGCTGGAAATTTGTCTCAAAATCACTGTAGTTATGATTACATAGTATCAGGTGCCTGGCAAAATTAGATGTTGTTTTATGTAATTCCCTTCTGGGAAGATGTTCGTTATATCTTTCTTCAAATGGTCTGCCTGTTTGGCCTATGTAGAACATGTCACATGAGCTGCAATTCATCTTGTATACGCCGGTTCTTTTTCTTTCTGGTATACTGTTTTTTCGGCTAAGAAGTCTCTGAATGTTGTTATTTGTACGAAAGGTTACAATTACATGGTGTTTCTTGAGTTCGTTAACTAGAATATTTGGTAAAATGTTTGTGTAATCTGCAGATATGTATTTATTAACCGGAAGTGTGTTATCATTGTTCGACTTTTTTAATTTCTTCTCTTTGTGTTTACTTATTAATTTATCCACTAATGAACTTTTATATCCGTTAGCCGCTGCTATGTGCTTGATGGTATTAACCTCTTCAATGTAGTCTTTTTCACTTAACGGTATAGTTAGCAATCTATGCACAAAACTATTGTAAGCTGCCATTTTATGCGAGGTGGGATGATATGAATCGGCATGAATTGTGACGTCCGTTGTTGTGGCCTTTCTATAGATTTTAAATTGAAGTTTTCCTTCGTTTTTTAAAATGGTTAAATCTAAGAAATTTAATTGATTTTCTTCTTCTATTTCAGATGTGAATTTAATCTTATGGTGTATGCTGTTTATGTGACTACTTAAGTTTTGTATTTGCCTTTTTGTTCCATTAAATATCATAAACGTATCGTCGACGTATCTACAATAAAAAATGATTTTATTCTTGTATAATTTATTCGATATTATGTTCATATTCTCATAATAATTTAAATATATATCAGCTAATAGTCCTGACAATGGCGAACCCATAGCCAGACCGTCATCTTGTGTAAAAAACCCGTTGTCAAATGTAAAGTAATTTTGTTCCAAGACGACTGTAAGTAGTTTTATAAGTTCATTGATTTTTTGCATGCTAAGTTGAGCTACTTCCTTTAAATTGTTATTTACAATTTCTATAGTTTCCCTCACGGGGATATTAGTGTACAAATTAGTTACGTCTAACGATACTAATTTATATTGTGGTAGTATTTCTATCTTTTTAAGTTTTTCAACAAACTCATAACTGTTCTTTATACTGTAATTATTTGCTATCCTGATATTATTCTTAATTAAAGTCACTAACAATTTAGCAGCTTTGTATCCGGGAGCTGTGGTGTAGTTTATTACTGGTCTGATTGGTGTACTTTCCTTGTGGATTTTAGGTAGTCCTGTGAATTTTGGTGCCGTGGCATTAATTGGTTTTAAATATCTGCGTGTTTTCTCATCTAACAAAAAATTACATTGATTAATGGTGTTATTCAAAGTTTTTACATAAGCCTTTGTGGGATCCCGGTCTATTTTCTTAATATTATTATTATTTATGAAATCAAATACCTTTTGAGTATACTCTCTTTTCTGCATGACCACCAATGTGTCACCCTTATCTGCCTTACTTATAATTGCATCATTTTTCTCAAGTTTACTTTTTATGGTTTTAAGATTCATGATATCCTGCTTATATTTACTTTTTAAAAAATTGTTTTGACTTTTACATTTATTACTATTAATTGCGTTATTGAGTTTGTTGTTGATAAAAACCCTTGCTTCATTCTGTGCAACGGAACCATTTAATCTTTTAATAGCAGCTTCAGCATTAACTACCTCATGGACAATTTCGTTTGTCGTATTAAATCTTGGTACATTATATTTCAGACCTTTATTAAGCACGTTTATTTCTTGGTTAGTGAACTCTATGTTGGTTGTATTCGTTACACGTTCATAGAACACATGTTTACAATCTATTGGTCTATTTTCTTTTTTATGCTGAGTAAGATATAGATTTCGTATTTTCTTATTATGGGTTAATACTTTATGATAAAAATAATTGGATATTAAAGCATTAATTTTGGTCATGATAACATCTATAACTGCAGGGTGAATTTCCTTTAACATTTCTAAATGCGCTTTATAAAGATCCGTATTTAACCTGTTTTTCTTTTTGTATAATTGTCTAATTTCTTGCGTTAACCACATTTTTTCTGCTATTTGTTTCGTCTTGAGTGCCGCCGGTGTTCTTGAATTAATATTTATGCGTGCAAATTTTGGTATGATATTCATTTTTATACACATTTTATTAAATTTAATGTTTTGTGCAACTTTTAGCATTTTGATTTTAACATTTTTGTATTTGTAGACAACACTTGCCTGACGGGCTTCAATATAATACATTTTAGGTTAGTTGTCTCCAAGTCGCTTATATTAATATAATAGATATTTACCATATATCCGTCGTGCGACTTCGTTTTTCTCGTCTTATTTTGACGCGTTTCGGCAACGAATTGCCATCTTCAGAATCTTAATCACTCATATGAGATCGTTAAAAAATTAAAAACATTAAAATCATTACGGTAAATACGGTAATTACGGTAAAATCATTGAGGAATACGAAATATATAAAGCCGTCAAAATCAACAGTGATTATGTCTTGAATGATAAACTTACATTTTCACATAACATGTTGTACGACACGGCAATACTTGCACACGGGCGCCAGTAAATGAAATGTCACAGTACATATGGGCTATATTAAGCAAAACAGGTTTATCAGTGGCTATATAAACAGTGAATCAGTTGATCGATATTGTCCACGCGAAAGCAGTCGATCGATATAGTCCACTCGAGAAACATAAACTTTCATGTTCGCGTCTGTGAGTTTCCAATATCGTAAAAGTGCACTTTTACCGTAATGATTTTAATGTTTTTAATTTTTTAACGATCTCATATGAGTGATTAAGATTCTGAAGATGGCAATTCGTTGCCGAAACGCGTCAAAATAAGACGAGAAAAACGAAGTCGCACGACGGATATATGGTAAATATCTATTATATTAATATAAGCGACTTGGAGACAACTAACCTAAAATGTATTATATTTAAAAGTTTCAGATATCAACATATCTTTGTCTATAATTATGCGCCCTTACTGCGGGTCTACCACCTGTCTATGCTACCCCCAAGCGGGCAGAGTGGCAGCCGCTGTTCCATAGTTTCCGGGATTTCCCCTAGTTTGCCCCCCATTAATTTCTAATATAGACCAATTTCAAGCCAGCTATGGTCAAGGGACTTGGTATGACCATAACTAACCGCTAGCCAAAACCACGATTAGTGCTGGTAAGGCAGTAATCGCCCGAAAAGTCGGGGAAATCATCTCTTCCTTCAGGCATGTACACATCATCATTAATATGCACGACACGGCAATTTATCAGGGTACAATATAAAATTATACAAAAGGGTGTGCCATGCATTTTCGCCATGTTGGCCTCCGATGGAGGTAACACTCTCGGTTACCCCCAACACTTTCCGCTATCTACTGGGGCACATGCCACCCCAGCAACAGCAACTTACTAACTAATTAATTAGAATGGATAACTAAACTTTCAACCGTTGCAGTTCCACACTCCACTGTTCTATCACTTCGTTAAGCACCAATCTACCCCCCAAAATTATCCCCACATCTTGTATTGATAACAAGTTTTTATTTTATTACACATCTTTTCAAACGTTCCCATACTCACTGGTACTAAAATTCAACAATTATATTTGGTCACTTAATTCTAAAAATTTATTTAAATTTCAAATTATACACATCCAAAATTGTTTTGGGTTTTTTTTTTTTTTTTTCAAATCTATTTACATTGAAGGCTGACTCTATCTTGACTCTCTACACGTCTAGGAAGGTCGCAGTCGCCTGAAATGCCGGGTCTTGCCGCAAAACGGATTGGTGCAAGATAGATACACTACGTGAATTCACGTCCCCCCTTTGAAACACACTACTCCCCCACTCCTACCATTTCTTCTAACCCGCCTTCTACCTTGCGCCAAACCGTCTTGCCCCAAAACTCGTCGTTTCGGGCTAAACAGAAACTATTGTCAAGGGCTCCACTTTAATTTTTACCCTTGACACTAAAATATTTAAATTTGTATGCACTGCCTTTAACTTATATTCAGCCTCCATTATATACAAACACTCTAAGGCAGTGCAGGCACGTGACAGATACACCGAAACCGCTGCACCGGGAGTGTATAAAAAAAAATAATTTATGTCACGTACCTGTTGGGGTCCCCCTCCCCGTTCAAATATGCAGTTAAGTTTTCTACTTTATACCAATTTTGGTGGAGCCGGACCATCGTTGCTTTCACCGCCCGAAGGAAGATCTGCCAACCATGGCCCGCCTCCGAGTTCCGAATTCCACGGCCAGGACTGGTAAGATCGTGACCGCCCGAAAATGGGGGAGGATCCCTTCTGAAAACATACAATATTTAAAAACTTATTTATAAACATAACTAACATAATTAAAGTGACCTATATAATTTTAAATTCGTCGCATTTTGAGTACCTATTATTTCCTGCGTCGCTGGGTTCCTCAGCACATACGCATTCTGCATTTTTATTTCCACAATTTCATAAGGTCCTTCATACAACAAGAAAAACTTCTTTATTTCTCTATCTTGAGCACTGGACAAATCATGTCTTTTTACTAACACTAATTGACCTACCTCATACTTGGTCCATTTACCCTTGGCATCATGTTTCTGTTTTCGTCGCTCTCCTCTCGTGAGCAAGTTCTCGTTCGCCAATCTAATTTTCATATTCCTGTCCAAAACCTGACCTTCAGGTGGGTATTTGAAAAGTTGTTCCAATATCCTGGGCGGCCTTGTTCCCCTAATCAACTCATGCGGCGTAAATCCCGTGGACTCATGGGTGGTACAATTCAGCCACTCCTCTACTTTTTTCACGTAGGATGGCCATTCTGTGTGTTTGGCGTGACAGTACGCCCGAAATATCCTGCCAATCTCTCTCATCACCCGTTCTGCTTGGTTCGACTGAGGATGGTACACTGCCGTATGCTTGGGTATGATGCCTTCCCATCCAAGCGTCTGCCGCCACTTGCCGCTTATAAACTGTGGACCATGGTCAGATAATATAATTTTCGGCTTTCCAACATTGAGCATGTAGTCTTTTACTATTTTCTCACTGAGTATTTTACTCATCGCTTTCTTAATGCTATATAATTTTACAAACTTTGAAAAAGTGTCTAGAACTACAAATACATATAATACACCCCCTCTACCTCTGGGTAATGGTCCATACAAATCAACCGCAACTAGATCAAAAGGTTTATCTACTTTTATGTAATTCATCTCTCCCTCTACTCTGTAATTCACTACTTTCGATTTCTGACATAGATCACACACTCTCAACACTTTTCTCACTCGCCTCTCCATATTCTTAAATATACATGATTCTTTCAAAACATTTGCACACTTTCTCGCACCAAAATGACCATACCTTATATGACAATCCCAAACAATTTTATCTATTAACCCCTCAGGTATAACTAACCTCCAATCACGCTCCCCACCATCTACCTTTTTAAACAAAATATCTTGATAGACTTGAAACAGCTCATTATATTCAGATCCCGCTACATCTGTTTCTAAACTAACAATTATTTTACCCAGTTTGCTATCAGATCTTTGCATGCTTTTAATATCACTTAATTCCTCACCAAAAATTCTATCTTCTCTAGTTAGTCTAAAGATTTCTATTTCTTTAAGGTCCCTACCAGTTTTATTGTCTATAACATCTACTCTAGAAAGTGTATCTGGTACCTTATTATCTGACCCCTTTATGTACTCCCATGAAAAGTTATACTCTTGTAAGGCTAATACCCACCTGGTTAATCTGCTGTGTGTTAGCTTACATGAATTAAGGAATGACAATGCCTTGTGGTCCGTCCGGATTATCGTGGTATTACCTAGGATGTAGGTTCGGAATTTACCCACGGCAAACACAATACTTAGAAGTTCTTTTTCAGTTGTAGTATAATTTTTTTCCGCCGACAACAGCGATCTACTGGCGAAGGCGATCGTTAGGTGTTCCTTGTCGCAACCCTCCTGGTAGAGCTCCGCACCTAGCGCTACATTGCTGGCGTCAGTCTGCAAATAAAAAGTCTTATTAAAATCGGGATTCATCATGATCATGTGACTAAACTTTCTCTTAATTTCATTAAACGCATTTCGTTCCGCATCGCCCCATCTCCACTGTTTATTCTTCTGCAGTACAGCACTGAGTTTGGATGTTGTGTGTGCGTAGTTCTCCTGAAATTTCCTGTAAAAATTGCATAAGCCTAAGAAACTCTGTAATTGCTTAATGTTTTTAGGTTCGGGGAACCGCATTATGGCTTCTACTTTGTCAGGATTAGCTAATATCCCCTCCTGTGTAATAATGAATCCTAAGAAATGTATTTCTGTCTGCAGAAATTTAGACTTATCCCAATTCACTGTTAAACCCCCTCGTTGCAGCTTATCTAATACATATTCTATGTGTTCTAAATGTTCAGTGAATGTTCTAGAAGCTATCAAGATATCATCGACATATACAGTTAAAAAGTCTAAATCCTTAGGTTGTAAAATATTATCTAAACATTTAATAAAACTGGCAACACTGGTGTTTAATCCAAAAGGTAAGCGTTTAAACTGGTAATTCTTACCGTTAAAAAGAAAAGCTGTGTATTTCTTGCTCTCTGTTGCTAATGGCACCTGCCAGTATCCCGCCATCAGGGCTAAGGATGTCATGTATTTAACTCCGCTAAACTTTTGTAAAATCTCATTTATGGGTTCCGGAGATTCCCTATCAGGTATAATAATTTGATTAATTTTCCTAGCATCTAAACATAACCTTACCTTGCCATCCTTTTTGATCACTACTACCAAAGGGTTTGAATAAGGTGATACTGAGCATTCAATTATGCCTCCCTGCATCATCCGGTCTAGTTCCTCCTGTACAGCCCTCCGCTTCGAAAACGGCACCGGGTAGCTCCTCTGCATATATGGTGCGTGATCCCGAACTTTCAGCTCGCAGATGTAGTCCTTCGCTTTCCCTGGTGATTCATCAAACACCTCTCTGTACCGCTCCACAACTGCCCACAGCTCCTCTCGCTAAGTATTTCCTACAACTGTATTTTCATTAAAGAATTTGTCGGCTCTATTTGCCCACACACTCTCATTACGCTCATGCATTTCTCCCTCTTCACTCTCTAGGCTATCATTCTCTAGACATATATTTATTTTAGTCTCTATCTCTCTATCGCCTATCTGCTTATGTAACATTTTTATTCCCGTGACTTTAGCTTCATTTACTACTCTCTTAAACTCTATTCTGACTGGTTTATTCCCCTTTTCAAATTTTACTATTTGTTTATTGAAATCTATTACTGCTCCATTTCTTTCCAAAAAATCATTTCCCAATATTACATCTAGACTCAACCCTTTAACTACTAGGAAAGTGTTTTCAAATTCAACTTCATTTATTAAAATATTTAATTGTACTTGTCTGGTTATTCTCTTACTTCTCACCCCAGTTACCCCCACTACTGTAACCCCGGCAACTGGTAATGACGGTATATTCTTGTTTAACTCTTTCAATTCACCCATGACATTTTCAGAAATTACTGAAATCTCGCTACCAGTATCAATTAAAGTTTTATAATTCTTACCTTCAATGTTAATCGTCACCTCAGTCAATCCTGCTCTGCGTTCCATCACCTTGTTCTCCTCTTCTTCTAACAACTCTTTTGCCATGTCCATCTTGATGACGTTGTTTGCGTTTTCGTTAATTACTTTGACCCGGTTCTCCGTTGACAATGGTTGGGCCCGCCTCTCCATTGTCCTCCTTAGTTTTCCGTGGATGGCCCTGCTACAGCTGGATGATTTCCTCCCCTACCTCTAGTATAATGTCCTCCTCCTCGGGGCGCTCCTCTATGAAATTCTCCTCCCCTCGACTGTTGATTTGGTGGTGGGTTTGTCCTCTCGTTCCTGGCGCACTCCCTGGTTCGATGACATCTAAAACAATTTGTTCGATTAGCATAGTTATCAGTTTCACAGGCTCTACACCTCCAACTCTCGCCCCTATTATCGAAACTTCCTCCCCTCGCTCCTCTACGAAAATTCTGTGTACCCCTGTTCTGATGGTAATTATTATTATTATTATGGTGTGGTACTACTGGTGTGTTTGAACGTCGCCCTATGTCGCGTTCCCCTATATTCTGCAACACGTCTAACATGTTTTCTAACTCGCTTATATTTGTAATCTCTCTAGTCATTAACGTGATTTGCACCTCTCTGGGCAGGTGTTTGCTAATATGTCTTACAAATGACCGGAATGGCAACGGCGGTTCTAGATACTTAGCTTCGTTATATATGGTCATCACATATATGGTTAGGTGGTTATTAATCCTACCAAAATTCCCAGTACCCATTATTTTACTTCTTAAGATTTCTTGGTCTTCTTCTGACCAATATTTGTTTCGAAAAGCTACTTCAAAATCCTCGTAACTACCCCATTCGGTATGGTGTACTTCCGCCCATATCTCGGCACTACCTTTAAAACATTTTATAATCTTCAGCAATTTGACCTCCCAACTACTACTATTAAATCGATTAAACTCCCTTACCCTGTTTAAAAATTGCATTGGGTGTACTCTACGATTGTCACAATTAAACTGTTCTAATTCTATCTCATCTTTTGCTTCGCGAGTATATATCACTCGCTCCACAACATTATTTAAATTTTGGCTTACGGCCACATGTAATTCATCTTTCATTTCTATGATATTCTGCTCTATCATGCTAAATTTGTTATCACATTTATTTGCATACTGAAGGTTATGTTTATTAATAACCCCCACACTCTCTTGTATAGATTGTTTACATGCACTTTCTACTTCCATTATTTTCAATTCTATATCATTATTACTGTCATTAATTTTAGTTACACATTTATTTTCTATTTCTACAAACTGCTCTTCAATTTGAGTTTTAATTTGGTCTGCCATCTGCTCATTTATATTACTGATTCTACTTTCGATATTTAGTATAATTTCACAAATTTGTTTGTCAATTTTCTCGTCTCTTTCGTTAAATTTAACGTATATATTCTTAACTGTATCATTTAATTTAGTATCTAAATCATTATATTTACTGGCAAATTTTTCAGTGGTATTCTCAAAACGCTCATTGATTTCTTTAATTTGGTTTGTTAACTCATTCAAACTATTCTTTTGAATATCGAATTTCTCATTTATCTCGTTTTTCTGTTCATTAAAAAGCAATTTCATCATCTTGATCATATCATTATCTTCAGCCTTTTTACTCGTGACTGGTGTTGAGTGAACACCTTCATTCATGATTTGTGATTCCGTTACGCTTATCTGGCTTTCATCTACACTGTCAGTGACGCTGACAGTTTCATGATTGTCTGCCATTTTCTTAAATCTTTTAGACATATAATTCTTTGCAAAATATTTAATACATAAAATATAAGTAATACATACTTATATAAAAAAAAAATATTCTACTTACCCATACTACAAAAACATGACATAACCTTATTTTATACGTCTATTTTACGTACGTACAAAATTTTACTCCCCCTTTTCAAACAACCATTCTGTTCTCCACGTGGCCTATATTTATATAAATTTATTTATATAAATTGTCCCTGTTCGGGCGCCATTGTTATATTATTAATTAATTGCCTTTTTATTAATTTATTATTACACTTTGTAAATCTTTGATACTTTCGGCTAGTGCAGCAGCCATATTGTCTAGTACCAACTTATCCTCACCATGTCCAGGATCTCGTTAGACTTATTGAAAAACCATATGGTTGTTTGAAATAACTACAAATTCACATTAAAGGTTCTAATCAATATTACTTTATTAAATTCAAAAAGAAAAGAAAAACATCATCAAGTTATATTGTTTCTGTTAAAATACAAAATTTCCTTTCTCCCTCGTACATTTTAACTTTAATGATGTTCCAAAAGACGTATTCATAAAATAGATCATTTGTTTAAAATCATCTGCAAAATAAGAAATAATATAACTACAAATTATTTGCTACAAATATCACCTATAACGAAAACCAGCGCTTTCACACACACACACACACACACATCTTCCCCAGTTTTTAAGAGCTCATATTTAGTTTAATTTCACCCCTCTGTTCTTGTTTTATGAAAATAATAAAATTTGATAATTTGTGTATTTCCTTGTATGTACTTAGCTGAGTTTGAATCCGATTATTAGTCCAGAAGACGTCACATTGTTTTACGTGCGCACTTTCATTTTTAAATCATTAGTTCCGAACTGTGTTAATGTAAATAAACTGTTAATCACTTTTTAGTATGAATTTCTATTGTTAAATCATATTTTAAATATATTATTCACATTTTAGAAGGTTTTGCGGGCCCGCACTTACGTTCCGAAACTTTGTAGGTGTTGCTCGCGCGAGCGTTGAATTTAGACTGGGCTGAGACAACGGTACTATTTGTGAAGCGGCCTTAGTTATATGACCAATTCTTATTGTTCATATGTTAGTATCACTCCGCCAGCTGCATACCACCGTTATGTAAGTTGCTGACGTAACATGGTCTGATCGTCCGTTATATAACTTGTTTACGCTGTTACATAACGTGTTTACCGTTGTGTATGTCCTTGAACTGCCCTTGGCACAGTTAGTCGGTTGTTAAGTTCATAAAAACTCGTTTCCACTGGTTTTCAAAATATTACTAAATAATTGTCACGTATACTGTCAACAGCAGTGCTGCCACGTTCACGATCGCTGCCACCAATAAATTTACCTAAGTTTATACGTTTGTCCCTATTACTGAAAAAATGTTATTTATTTATTTAAGAAAAAATACAAACTGTTTTATTACTGCCTCAGGTAGGCCCAAAAATGCCCCGCTACATTGTTCTTTTTCATCTGAAGGTTTTGAAAAAAAATAAATAAATACATGAGTAATCTTTTGGTAGGGTATAACTTGAAATTTGAAAGTTAGATCTTCTAATTTAGATGCAGATTATTCTTGAATCTGAATAGTTTCATGAATGTCACTCATATTTCGTGTGATTTTTATGTAAAAAAAAAAACTTTACAACAATGAGGGTTGGTCATATTTAGTTAACTGTTGCAACAATAGTAAGTTTCATTAATGCACAAATCAATCTATTGCACAATTTAATCTATGTTTGATTTTTATTAAAACAAGTTTTATTTAAATTTGTGTGATATTATTTCTTTGTTGTTGAACCATTATATTATAAATATGATTATACATACAACAGGTATGTATAAATAATCAAACCATTATTCATACTGAATAATGAATTACAGATATTGAACCAAATTACACAGGTTGCAAAAATTTTTAAAAGCAACTGGTTGATCCCACACCACTGAAGTCCATGAAATCTGGGAAATACTGAGTAGTAAACGGAACCATACAACTTTTATGTGGTTTTCTAACGTTAAAGTCTCTCACACACACACATTCTAACTTGCTTTCAAACATGTATTTCCAACCATGTAATTAGAACCTGTAGCGTTACAATTAAATTGAATTTTTAATAAACTTTCATATACCCAAAATACCACCTTTGATATTCCTTCTCTTACCTTTATCCAGAAACCCCCAGCATCCGTTAAGCGAGGATTTAAATGACGCAAACAAATTGAGGTAAAGTTTTAATAAATTACACTACACGTGGTTATTGTGAAATCGACATTAGTTTTTATTTTCACTTTCGTTTACTTTTTTATGAATGCAAACATATTACCCTCTTTATATTGGTAATAAACAAGTCCTTACTGGACATACATAATTGGTTATAGTAAAAAATAATAAAAACTTATCTGTTATTAGACTCGCCAGTACTTATTCTTTCGCTCTCTCTCTCTCTCTCTCTCTCTCTCTCTCTCTCTCTCTCTCTCTCTCTCTCTCTCTCTCTCTCTCTCTCTCTCTCTCTCTCTCTCTCTCTCTCTCACATACATTTTCCCTACCAATTCTAGATTTGAGATCTCAATTCTTAAATAAAAAAAGATTTAGAAAAGGATAATTGCATCAGAAGGCTGATCGATCTGTTTCTGTACTTTACCGCTGTCTTTGTTATTCCACGTGGCAGTCATTCCTCAGACGCACTTTCCTTTTACACTAGTTAAAAAGGTCCGAACTGTTTTTTCAATGTTGAATTTATTTGTCAATCACTGTCGACACTTGTTGATATTGAAATTTACTTTGTTTGGATCACATTTGCACTGTTTAAAGTTAAAATTTATTTGTCCGCGGACTTTAGTTGTACAGAGACCCGGCCGGGATCAGATTTCAGTTGAAACAGCCAGGGCTGGTATAGAGAGCGGCCAATATAAAACCTGGTCACGTGGTATTCCCTTCTCTGCAGAATGTGGCGAAATTATACGTCTCAATGGCACCAAGACCACATTCCGATATCACAAAGCGAGGGATCGTTCTGTGACGTCCTTTGATAACTAAGATTTTGTGCCCGTATATGGCCATGGCGAGGGCTGTTTCCGTCGATTCATCGATTGGTACGGCTAAAAATAGCTGTTGACTCAGCCACACGTGCTGCACGCTCCTACACCACAAGTTAAATTTGATTTGCTTTTACATAACTTGTGTTATTGCCCAATATCGAACAATGATTAAAAGTGGTTTTACCCCATTCTGTACCCCATTTCAAACCCAAGGTATATGAAATTCAAGGTGCACAATTTGAATTTTTGCACATTGTGCTCTGTTTAATGAGATTTCTGTACATGTATCTATCAATTCATATATGAGATGGAAATTATACTGTAATGGCATTAGGTGCAACCCTACACCCACAATGAGTTTTTGAATGAATGACTTGTAAACTACAATTACTACAACACTACTACTACAACTACTCTACAACACTATAATGTATACTTCTTGGGCTGCAAGTATAATATACCTAGATTCCCATGCCTCATTGAAAATAATGAGAATATCAACTAAACTGTGGCAAATGGATACTGAAAGACCTGCAAATGAGCTGCTGCTATTGTGTACTGTTTTTAAAACATTTGTGTACACTTAGAACATACAGATAAAATGCACATTTATTTATTTGAACAAATAGGTTTTTTACATATAGGTACAAAAAAGAATGTATAAATCCCAAAAACAAAAAACAGGATTTCTACAGTTTATTATGATAAAAATTGTAAGAGTAAAATATTCAAAAACATACCAATTCCTTTTCCATGTGAGCTTAAAACAGAAATAAACTGTAAGTATCAAATGGTTTCTCATTAACTGAAAAAAATGATATTAATGAATATTATTATGACAAGCGAGAATCACTGAATATATTATAAGTTAGAATGTTGAGGACTGAGGGGCAGACTCTACCAGTATATCAGTAACTGACTTGTATTATAGAAATATTTTCACACTATGAAAACATAATAGGCTAAAACTGATCTTTGCAGCCATTTACTTAGTCCACTGGAGACCATGCTGGATTCTAAATTCAAGTAACAAGAAACCTCTTGTGTACTTACCCTTCTTACAAATGGCAACTATAATTTCTTGAACATCAAGGGCCATTTCACCATTAAGCAAGCTTAAAATAAAAAATGTCTAAAATTTTCTGATGAAGAAAACATTTTGCTTTTACAGTCAACACCCATCACAATAAAAATAATAACACTACTACTTTTCATAATATACAAAACACGTTTCGCAACACAATATTTTAGAATAAAACAAAAATGTGCAAAATATTGGTGAAATGTTTTCGAATACTTAATACAAATGACATAACCGAAAACACAGAACCAATCACTCATGACTTAGTGTTCATGGTTTCTTTCCTTCACACTTTGCTTAAATACTCTGTAGAAATACTTATTTAATTAAAAGAACTTCAAAATAACCACAGTAAAAAAAAAAACTTCATAAAGCACTGTAAACAAACACACTTCACAGTTAATATGTAAAACAACCAACAGAACTCATTAGCTAAATATTTTACGGAAGTGAAAAAGCCAATGTGACAATAGACACACATACTGTAAAAAATAGTTGTTTTGATTGTTCATCATCTTTTTTTCACAGCACTACACTATATAGAATATTGAAACTTTCAACTTGTGAAACTTACTTGTCTTTTCTTCTCGTACGCGTTTCGGCGTGGTGTTCGCCTTCGTCAGCTTTGAGACAGACTGCCATTAACTTGTAACGGTTTTTGTTTTGAAAGGTATAGTGGGGGTGGTGTGTGGAGGAAGGGGATTCGATTAAGGTCGAAAACTTAACACAGCAGAACAATATGAAATATACAAACACCACACAACACACAACACAACCAAACAACATACTTAACAACCAATTACAATATAAATCACACACACTTTCTGACACAATTATACAAAAAACTAACAATAATTTGGATCCCCGCGCCAATCCCCTTCCTCCACACACCACCCCCACTATAACTTTCAAAACAAAAACCGTTACAAGTTAATGGCAGTCTGTCTCAAAGCTGACGAAGGCGAACACCACGCCAAAACGCGTACGAGAAGAAAAGACAAGTAAGTTTCACAAGTTGAAAGTTTCAATATTCTATATAATGTAAAAAATAGTTGATGACAAAGGTGTTATATTGAGAAAAGCTGATAGTTTTGATGAAGATGTCAACAGTAACAAGTGATGGAAAACTTCTATGTTCATACTCTAGTGTACATATTATCCATCTACAGGTTCACATTTTACAAGTTCCATGGTAGTTTAATTTCATGTTTTCAAAGAATTAACCAGATAGGTATCATTGCCAATTCCGTATAAGGGAAGAGCAAATTATAAAAAACTGGTTACGTTCTGTCTGCAGTGGAAGTGAAACCCCATGTCACATGTTGCAGTCATTACAATTCCCAGTACACTGTGCTCACTCCAAGTTAACAACATCATACCATACCCTCCAGCAGTCCAAGATGAGTCTGCTCCAACCAATTTGTCGCTTCATACATTTCTGAATTTCTGACTTCCACCTTCTAACATCGTTTTTCCATGTCATTCATTCAGTCATTTCCTTGGCCACCTTCTCCTTTTTATTAGATAACAAAACACTCCACTCATCATTCCATTCTCCTCCAATTGGTTGAAATTTTCCAGCCAATTTATTCTCAAATACTTTATGTATCTCACTGCACCTTCATTTGTCATCACACCCCTATTATTCCTCAACAACTATACATTTTCATCATTGACTGGCCCATGTGACCTGGATAGAGATCCTTTTTCGTGCGTGAAACTTCTGGGACTATTTTTTAATTTTTCAATCCGCTCATATACACTCTGTTGACATAAAATGCTGTCTCCACACTGTGATGAAACTGTTCAATGGATTTCAGCCCCTAATACATTGTCAGGCCATTAAAACAGGACTAAATGCTGCTCTTTTTTGGGTGCAAATGGAAACCAAGAGTGGCCATGGTTAACATCACGGAAATGTTGTGACTTAAAAACTGCTCAGTAACATTACCATGCAATTGTTCAAACTGTCAATGTGTAGATAATCTACTACATTGCAGATAATTATTGACGCACTCTTATATATCATCATTTATTCTGTTACAATTATTCACAAAAGACTGAAATATTATAGTTCTTTAAACACCAGTTTCTCATGGATTATCAACGGTTTTCTCTTTACAGCTACAGATATCTTCATTTACTTTACTTACACACTATTTACTAATGCCCCCACATTTCAAGGGTCCTTTTTATGGTGCAAGTGTATCTATTACCACTTAACAATAGACTAGCATAATTCTGTACAAAAAAATATGTCACAGTCTTAGTATTCAATATTATACCATAGCCATTACACCTAATTAAAAATGTAACAATAATATGATATGCACAGTTTTACACATATTCAACACACAGCTTCAGATGGTACAACTGTTACCTTTGGACAGGAAGTATCCACCAACAGTGAGTGCTGCAAACACAGGCACCAGGAGGAAACCGGCTCTGTACGCATGATTGATTGTCCCAACAAAGCACACACCAGACACGCTGTTACCGTCTATCTCTCCCAGCGCCATTGTGGTAATTGTTAGTACCAAGGGCAGAGACCACGCCACCAAATGGAAATATGCTCCTTTTTTGTCCATCCGCTCTTGAATTTTACCTATTTAAACATTTTTTAACATAATTTATTTCAAATTAATATTTATATTTATGCTTATGTTAAAGTATTATCTTTTACAATGACTGTTGCTAAAAGTCTGTAGTAACTTTCCACAATATATATTTACCTACATGGATACGGTAATAAAATTATGGATGTACGCATATATGCACAAAATATAAATTCAACATCTGCACATACTTGTGAAAACCTCTTCTGTGGACTAACATGTATTATTTAATGAATGGTTCTGACAGCTCTCTATGGAGTGTGCCTTCACATCCTACCGCTGTCAAATGTAAACTGTCAAATATATGTTTCAGCCATTCTCTCATTACAGCTGTCTATCATTTCGACACAAAATATTCGTTGAACTTTTAACATTTCCAAGTGGAAGGTTATGATCCAATGTCTGTAACACTTTGCTAAAATTCTCTTGAGTGTCATTGTATTCTAAATCCTGATGTGTTGACAACTCACACAGCATTGGGAATTGTATTACATTATATAACCAGCTTAAAATGCTTTCTAAGTACTCACTGCCATTGTAATAGCTATCAAGGAGTGATATGCACACCTTGCTTCTGTAATAGAGATGTTTTACTTGATATGTGGAAAAAGGACTGTCCTATATTGGTTTTGTAAGTCACTATACTCTCTAGTCTATAGATCAGTCCATAATGCTGAACTGATCAATCTGAAGTTTTCTATCTACAACAATCTTGTATTCTAACTAGGCACTTTTTTGTGGCAGCCCACACAAAAATGCACATGAAATTTTAGCTGCATTAAAATAACTAAGTCACCACTTTAAAACATGTCAATTACAAAAGCACAATACTGCATGTTTCCCTCTTCCTTACAAGGCATATAATACTATATACAGATCCCTTCATCTTTATTAGCCAAATTACAGCCATTTTAAAAGCATCAAGTTTCTCTGTTGGTCCCTTTATAATTAAGTATGTCTGTAAATAAGTTCATAACGATGATTATCGTTGTTGGAATGGTCAGCACTCCAGGAACTAACAACATACTGCCACTGAAGAATGATATACAACTGTTGTTGAAAAGTTTGGCAAAGTGATATCAGAACGGATACAGCCTTTCATAATTGATTTCTAACTGTGAAATATAAAAGCAATATTTAAATTGTTTCATCCTAAATAATTAACAAATGGATCTGTTAAGTATTTATTTGACAGAGTGTTCTTAAAAAAATACTGAAACAGTACAAAACAGTAAGTTCTGCTCTTACACAACACATATAAGAGAACAAGCAACACATATAATAATGGAACTAACCCAATGCCTGAAAGCTGATGTGCCAAGCATAGGTAAGGATGACAAACCACACAATCCCTGCCATTAGGAAGTAATACACAAGCACAAACACCACAACACATGACAAGTTCTCTCCAGCACTGAAACACACACACAAATATGTTTACAATGTACAACTAACATACAAACCACTATTAAAGCTCCCTCCTATAATATCACTTGTAAATTAACACTTTGATGTCCTACCTTTGAAAAAGCAATCCTTCTCACAGACCTGATCTTCTTCCATATTATTAAAATACTGCAACTGTTGAACGAAACTAGAAAAATGTGATTTTCCTATATCGGTATAAAAGTCAGATGTCTTTTTTAAACTATTTACACTCTTATGTGAATTTAGTGTTAACATATCCTATAACTGTTGTTTCACAAATTGATGTTTTAACAAAAACCTTTTTCAAATATTAGAAAAATCTTTTCTCAAAGAGTGGGAAACTTTTTCAAATCAAAGTTATAAAAAAAAGTCCGAGTAAAAATCACACCATGTATAATTACTGAAAATTTATAAGATTATTATTATTTAGCATGAAGATATTAAGCAGTATGATAAATAGTGTTTTTAACAAAATCAGTTTCATAATGTAGAATTTTTTTATAAAATGTAAGGGGGATGAAATATAAATAATCATTTTTATTCAGTGGCTGAGGAAGTAAACGTAGAAGTAACCTTGAGCAGATGAAGTGGGGATGTCTTGACTTCAGTCCCTCTCCTGGACTCTTGGCGTGAGTCACACTTCTCGTTGGCAATACAATGAGTGAGGAATGGGTGCAATGCATCATCACCAAACTTCTTAACAAAGGAACCACACAACTTTCAGGAATTTCGAGGAGGTCCCAAGCACAATACAGGTAATGAACTCTTTCTGCCACATGACTTAAATGTTTTATTGGCAAAAAAATGTTTTAACTGAATGGAAATCTGTGGAAAATCACCCCACCAACAACGACCACAGACAAGTGCCAATCAAGGCCAAAACATGCTTGTCTTCAATTTTTGGGACTCCTTGGGCATTCTGTGATAGATTTTCTTCACAAAGAAGAACAATGAATACTGCCTATTATTGGAATCTTCTGAAAAACGCAAAAGCTGCCCATCGCAACAAGCAATGTTGGCAACCAATACAAGGTGTTATTCTTCTCCATGACAACACAAGACCCCATACCATTGCACCAACATATGATAAGCTAAAAAAAAATTACTGGACACCCATAGAATACCCTTACTTACAGCCCACACTCTGCAACTACCATTTCCTTAGAATGCTTAAAGAAGTGGTGGGGGACTGCAATTTGATGATGACTAAGGAGTAGAGGGTTTCATACACAACTGGCTGCAAACATTCCCTCTTCTTTCTTTGAAGAATAAATTACAAAACTGACAATTTGACAGGAAAAAAGTGTTTCTAAATCAGGATATTATTAGAAAAGTGGTATATTAACTATGTATTTTTTTAAATTTTAATTGATTCAATAAAATGTAAAAGAAAAATTCTGCAATAAACAATCAATGGCTGTGACAGTGCAAGAATTAGAAGATGTGAGCATTCCACGGACTTGTGTTTCAGAGATTCTGACAGAAGAACTTGGCAAAATTCACATCACGGCTGCTGTTGCAAGAGCATAAAGAATTTTGTGCTGAAGTTGCACTAGATTTGTTTGACACTGCTAACAGTGATACAGATTTCTGTAAAAAGGTCATAACTGGAGATGAATTGTGAGTTCTGGTTTTGACCCCAATCTTCCCAATGTGGAAGCAAATTATGAATACGTACATCAGTCACAGACAACACATCTTTACAAAACAGAGTCTCACTGCTAACTGAAGAGTTCAATATACATTAATGAATATTCAATGTATTGCTTGAAGTTATAATGGAGATGCAAAAATGGTTTCCATAATATTCAAAATGGTTGGATACTTTCTGGTCAGACATCATAGTTCAAGAGTGATATTTCTGAACCAAAAACAATATCATAAAGACTATTTCAATTAATTTTCACACACCAACTATATGTGAAACGCTAATGTAAATTATTATAATGTTTAACTCGCCTTGGCTCACCAACACGAAGAGTTCCATCTTTTCTGCAAACAATGTCTTCCCTGCCACCAGGTAAGAACTGTGCCAACCATCCAATACACACAATTAGGAAGCAGAAATTTATATAAAATATTACCAGTGCAGGATATTTGCTAGCTGACTTCCAGTCTATCATAAATGTCACCTAGAAAAATGTAATAACACATTTTGAACCAGTTCCACATGTTCACTACACAAAATAACAAGCAAAAATTTTAAATAACTACTTATAAATGCAAAGAAAGGTTGTATCGAGAGGTTAAGAGTTGCTTACTTACCTTAACTGCTTATACTTAAAAAATCATTATACAGAAAGAAAAAAAACGTAGAAATCACTGTTTACAACACACACACACACACACACACACACACACACACACACACACACAAGAAAAAAACAATATTATTTGAAACAGTTCAATGTCACAGACACTTTTATTGTCATGGAGAAGAAAATTCATGACACCCTAAGAAAAACAGGCTGTTATTCTTATCTCTTTTTTCTCCCTGTGACTGAAGAAGCTATTTGTGACAAAGCAACTTTTCAAACTACAGTGTATTTTATTGAGATGAGCCAGTGATAATTATAAGAAAAATAAGGCTGGAAATACATACAAAGCAAACTGCTCTAGACATGAGATGTAAAAAGTTTGAGAAGTACTGGTAAAGAAATCGGCAAAGGCTGGCAGGCCAATTTAAATCTGCTGAAACCCCTGGAACTATTACATGAAAAAAGATAAAAATATAATAATTAATAAATAGTAATACTAATAAAATATTAATTATTATTAATATTAATCGAAGATAGGTACAGGCATAGACCCAAAGAAGAGCTGTACAGGGATCTGGAAAATCTGGAAACGGCTTTCCGAAGGAAAAGACTGAGATTCCTTGGGCATATGGTTCGGATGGATCGGTCCAGATTAAATAAACAAATTTTTAACTATATTTGGCAACTTTCCAGTCTGACCAGATATACCAATCAACTCAAGGAGGAAATGATGAAACTAGGTATCTCTTTGAACAACTGTGTGGATAGAAATACATATAGAAACAAAATTCAAAATCTTGAGGTTCTCTGCAGTGAGAAGAAGACGAGAAAAGGGTGGACAGTGGAAAGGAAGGTGGCACATAGTGTGCAAATGAGGCCCTTCTGGCAGGAGAAGAAGAGGAAATGATATTCGCGTGGTCCACGGCTGGCCTGTTCGTGTAAACTATAATTTAAAAAAAATTATGGTTAAAAATTATCAGAGAAATAGAAGATGTAAAATGAACTGAATTAATTTAATCTTACAAGTACTTACAACTGTGAATAAATTAAAAAGAAAGCAAGCAGTGGCTGCCCACGAGACCAAACGGTGTATCTGGTTACGTTCATCCAGTGTAAACAAAGGGTTGTCACACTGTACTCCACATCCTTCGACACCATCATAATACGAACTCGGATAGTCTGTCTGCACCATTGGTTCCCTGCACCGGCCTGTTGTGTTGAACTTTAGCTCACGCACATCATTCTGTCATTATCAAAGAAAACAAAATACATTGTGTACACACTACATATTTCAAGGCTTAATGCTTGGCAATTAAGGTAAAAACACAATAATATAAAACATTTAACAGGCCAGCATACTAACAAATCCATTACAGGGATAACATTCTAATACACGACAGACAACAATAATTACCTTACAGCCATGTGGAAATTCAGTCTGGTTTTCACATTTCTTGAGAACTGAAGGCCAGCCCTGTTCTAGTGTCAGTATTCGGCATGGTCCCAATATCATCTTGCACATTTCCTAGAAACATGACACACAGCTTCCAATAGTACGATTAAAATTATTCAATTTAATTGTCAATACAATAAAAAAAATATAATTTTTACAAATTTTTATATTTTTCTGCAGCCCTGTGAATATTTACATGCCTAACCTTATGCCCACTACAACCTGTGCTACTGACTCACATCCAGTATTACAAGTTATAATGCCGGTATATAAACATAATATATATATATATATATTTATTGTAACGGTACATATCATTGCCAAATTACCAACCGACATAAGCAACATTAATAATACATAGAAGACCATCCGAACAACTAAACTCGAGTTTAAAGGAGGAAGAAAACTAAACAATCAACTAAAAGAGAAGAAGAAAAAGATCAGCATTAAGAAATAATTAACTGCGAAATAAATAAAGACAACTGACTAGAGACAAGACCAACGTTGACCCAATATATCCAATAGATTGGACAGAGAGAGAATAACTGGAACATACACCAAAGGAACATACATTGAAGGAGATTAATGAATTAAGTTAAAATAGGGAAGGATTGAATTAACTCAACCAGGAGAACTAATAGATAAGGAAAAGAAGATAACAAATAAAGAAAATAGAGAATAATACTCATGATTGAGAAGAAGGAATCAACTTAAAACAAAAATACAAACCCTATTAAATGACTTGACAATGATATCAAACCATTAACAGCCTATTATAAGTGACTCGACTGTGACAATAACTGTAACGGGCCTATTTTGGGGTAATAACGCAATTTGTATTTTTTTTTATATAATAACATTTTCGATGATAGGGACAAATTTATAAACTTAGGTAAATTCAGTGGTTGAAATGGAAGTGACCATGGCAGCACTGCTGTTAACTGTATACGTGACAATTATTTAGTAATATTTTGAAAAACCAGTGGAAACAATCGACTAACTGTGCCAAGGGCAGTTCAAGGACATACACAACGGTAAACACGTTATGTAACAGCAAAAACAAATTATATAACGGATGATCAGACCATGTTACGTCAGCAACTTACATAACGGTGGTATGCAGCTGGCGGAGTGATACATACTATAAACAATAAGAATTGGACATATAACTACTGAGATGTCACAAAATAGTACCGTTGTCTCAGCCCAGTCTAACTCCATCACCACTCGCGAGTGGCAGCTATCCAAAGTTTCGAAACGTAATTTGTGCGGGCCCGCATACACGTAAAAATGTGAAAGTAATAATAAAAAGTAAACAGTTTTATAGAGTTACAGTTCCGGAGAGCGAATAAAATAAGAAAAATGTGCGGAATCGAAACGAAATACGTGGTAGAGACGGACTCATCAAGATCTCTGGCAGATAAGTAACCAACATTGGTTAAATCTAAAACCTTTAAAAAAAAAAAAGCAAATTTTGAGAATGTTTAACAAAGAACTGGCAGCCTAAAAAATAAACTTAAATTAATGAATCAATTAAACATGGGAGGGGAATATAGAAATGGAGAGAGAGAGAGAGAGAGAGAGAGAGAGAGAGAGAGAAAATATAGAAATTAAAAGAAGTGCTGGTTTGTATAGATATATAATCATTAAATGTAATTATTGGTGAAATATAATCAAAGAAATATAATTAATAAATAAGACCAAATCAATAATGAAAAAGATGTACGGAAATTAATTTTAATGACATTCGTTTCACGAGTTCACAGTTAAGTTGGAAATAGTATGTAAGTGTAGGAAAAGAAGTCTTATTTTGTTGTTGTGTGCATTCTAGAGTAAATAAACCTTTTGTTCATTGCCAATGTGAATTAAATTAATTATTACAAATAAACCATTCTGATCTCCTGTTCGCCGAAAAGAACCCGAGCAAAAAATGGAAAAATGGTAAGTACGCAATATTTTTCATGCGTAGTTGGTAACAAAATGACGACCGACAGTAAACAGTGAATACAGTAACCGTAGAATTAGTTCAGTCATATTTTATTAATTATCAACTGATATTAAACGTATCAATGGCGCCCGAACAGGGACAATTTTATATAAAGAATTTTATATAAAATACGGCCTACTTGGGAGAGCAGAATGGTTTGAAATAACAGAAAATTTTTTTTTTGCATACGTAAAAAAGACGTAAATATTGGTTATGTTTTGATAAAGGTAAAGTAGTGATGTTGATGTTTTGTAGCGTATAAGATGGTTGTATTTAATTAAAATAAAAAGGGTATTATATAAATAAATTTTGAAATGAATGAAGTATAAATAAGGTGCATAGAAAGTTACGTAAAGTAACGCAAAGCATTATGTAAGTAGAATACATGATATATTAGTATTTTTGTTTAAAGTAATAATTTTACTATTACAAAATGGAGAATCAAGAATTAAATTTAGAAAACACTCTTACGGAGTCGATGGTAATTGACAATGTATCGGCTCAATCTACCCCGTCGACAACACGAGTTGCAGAGTTGTCGATGGCAGATATATTCAATTTAATGAAAACAATGTCTGAGAATTTGAATGGTGATATCAATAAGATGGACAGTAATTTTAACAATAAATTTGAGGTACAGAATAATAATTTCAATGAAAAATTTGATGAAATGACTACACAAAATGTTAAATTTGAAAGTAACATGAATAAACGATTGAACGAGATTGATGAACGTTTTAGTACATTTAAAGACCAGATAGTAGAGTCAATAAATAGTAGTTGTGAGAAAAAGTTTGATGAGATGAATAAAAATTTAGAAGTTAAATTAAATCAAATACTGAGTAAGAAGGTAGATGACAATGTTGTAGGTATAACAAATATTAATAATGACGAAATAGTGGAAGATGTAGTATCAAATAGTGAAAATGATAATATTAATTACAATTCTGAGAGTATAGTGGGGGTGAAGAATAATGGAGAAACAAATGATGAAAATATAATCAAAAATAGTACTGATGAAGTTTTAGAATGCGATAATGAAATGTTAATGTGTATCAATGAGTTAGGGAGAGAGTGGAAGAATAATATAGTAATTGAATGGGGGCAGAGGGTAAATTTTCCCCTTATTGTTTGTAATGTTGATGATGATTTAATGTTGTTTTTGCAGGGCAAGAGACCCTTATTAGTAGATGAATTAATGTTGTATAATGTTGTACCCTCTGTCTGTAATAATTGTGAGAGTGTGATGTGGTGCTATGAAGAGAGAGAGTTATGTATTGAGAGAGAGATCGAATTATATAAATTAAAAAGAAATTATGATGAATTGAGAGAAAGAGTGGTAAGGGTGAATTATTTTGAGAATATTTTTGTAAATGATAATGACTTACCTGATGAGAAAACAAATTACCTGACGTTAAACAATAACACTGATGTAGACTGGACAATCAAAACTTATGGTGACACGATTTATTATGGTATAATGGATGAAGTAGAGTTAATGGGTTATTATGATAGTAATAATTATAACAACCTGTGTGTGAATAACAATGATGCTTGTTACAAATATATTAGATATATATATGACGATGGAGGTTGAACTAAAATATCAGTGTTTGGACATTTTTAAATAGTGTAAATTTTGGTAATGACCTTGCTGATTTGGACATCTGAAGTGTGAAACAATTGAACAGTTATTGACGCATAGTTTGTAAATAAAAATGTAGTAACTTTGTTTGTGTATATGTGGAATGTTAAATAAATACGTGTGTGTAATTGTGGTAATAATAATATTTTGCCAGTTAAATAAATAATAACATTAATTTTGAAAAACAGTAATTGAATAATAATAATTGTTTATGGTAATGAATTTTTGTATTGTTAATAATTAATTTAATTAAACAATTTGAGACATGTTAAATATTTTGATTGACTATTTCAATGTTGTATAATTAACTTTTTAATGGATTTAAATTATTTTACTAGATTTGGAATTTGATAATAGATGGTTAAATTGTTTGATGTAAACTAATATTTTTGTGAAAGTATTGTGGTATGTTGTATCTGTTTTGTGAAATGGATTGTAAATAGAGAATTTTTACAATATGAAGAATGTATAAAAAAAAAAAAAAAAAAAAAGGTTTACAGGGGTAATTGAGATGTTCAAATAATTGTGTACAATAAATATGATAGTTAAAAAATTTTTTTTAATAATAATGAAATAATGAAAAATTTTAAACAAGAATGTTTATCAGTTTTATATAAATTATTTAAAAGATAATTGTTTGTGAATGTAACCATGCTAATAATCCAAGTTAATGTCTATTTGTTTGTTATGTTATGTTAAGATGTGGGGATAATTTTGGGGGGTAGTTTGGTGTTCAATGAAGTGATAGAACAGTGGAGTGTGGAACTGCAACGGTTGAAAGTTTAGTTTTTCCATTTTAATTAATTAGTAAGTTGCTATTGCTGGGGTGGCATGTGCCCCAGTAGATAGCGGAAAGAGTTGGGGGTAACCGAGAGTGTTACCTCCATCGGAGGCCAACATGGCGAAAATGCACGGCACACCCTTTTGTATAATTTTATATTGTACCCTGATAAATTGCCGTGTCGTGCATATTAATGATGATGTGTACATGCCTGAAGGAAGAGATGATTTCCCCGACTTTTCGGGCGATTACTGCCTTACCAGCACTAATCGTGATTTTGGCGAGCGGTTAGCTATGGTCATACCAAGTCCCTTGACCATAGCTGGCTTGAAATTGGTCTATAATAGAAATTAATGGGGGGCGAACTAGGGGAAATCCCGGAAACTATGGAACAGCGGCTGCCACTCTGCCCGCTTGGGGGTAGCATAGACAGGTGGTAGACCCGCAGTAAGGGCGCATAATTATAGACAAAGATATGTTGATATCTGTAACTTTTAAAATGTAACGCCGAAGCAAGGACACGGAGATGTCACATTCCTCCAAAACCTCAGTCCTTGTGGACGCAACTGGACGCCACAGTCCAGGGGGGGTCATAGTGTGTGTGGCTGGGCGGTTATCCAGGGGGATAACGTATTAGAAATTTGTTCTGTTTTAATAATGATGATTTGCTACTCAATAGTTTTGTTTTGATTTGAAAATTAGATGCACTAAATACTTCCTATAATGTTTTTATTATGTCTTATTGTGTTAATTGCATTTAGTATGTTAGGTATAAGGATTATAAAAATATAATAATATGTTTTCAATGTTTTTATAGATTTTAAAATAAAATGAAAAATAAATTCGTGATAGTTAAAATTTTCAATGGGTTGCAAAAGATAGAAATGGGTGATAGTAATTGTTTGAATAAAATGTTTGAATCAGTCCAAGTGGAATATTTATGGGACATATAGATCTGTCCAAATTGAAGTCAAAGTTAAAGAAATAGTAGAGATGAAAATAATGCAATGTTGTTTTGAGTTAATGTATGCTATAGAATTTTGAGAAGTATTGATGTTGACACAGTAGTAAGGGAGAATAATTGTAGAGTTTTGAGCGATATATTGTTGTTTATTAATTGATGTTGTTAATTTGTTGTAGTTGTAGTGAGGTAATGAGATTGAGATTTTTTGGGGATGGCAATTTTGTAGTAGGGGGTAGTGTAATGTGGGAGTCCGCAACATAATGGTTGGGACGGGATTTGGTATAGATTTAGTGGGAAGGGGTTGCCTTAGGTAGAATCCAGGAACCAGAGAACGGGAATTGAGCTTTTAGGGGGGGGAAACACTTATCCTATGTACAAAGGGTTAGAGAGTATTTTTTTTTTTATATATTGAGAGAAGGTGGCGAATTGAGTTAAAGTAGTAGGTAGTTAGAGGTAGAGAAGGGTTAGTAGATTTTTTGATAGAGGGGTGTCATACTAGTTAAAAGATTTTGTAAGGGAGCGTTAGAGTTATAAAAGGGGTAAGATTATGAGTAAATGCCAAGTTGATAAAGGGAATTATAATGAATAAAGTAGAATCACCCAAATTAAGGAAATGGAATAATAAATGAAATGATGTGTAAAACGAAGATTGAAAAAAAAAAAAATTTGAGAAACGAATTCATAAAAGTTAAATTGAGATTAAAAGGTAAATTTTATGATTTTATATGAAAATTTAATGATGTAAAGTGTGTAAAATTTTAAATACAAATTGTTTATTTTAAAATAATAATGATGTGACTTATGAATGACTGTACTATGTTTTCTTATGTTATATTATGTGGTTAGATATTCTGATATATATATTAGAAATAAGTAAAAAACAAAACCAGTGCTTCTTAGCGCAAACCAGCACCGCTAGGGGGAAACAGATCAGTTGGGGATATGGTGTTGTATAAGGCCACTATTTGATATTTGATTTGTTGTTTCAGTGTTGGGTGATGCGGTGGCGGCGGACCTGAGCTGGCCAGCGCGTCAGAGCAGGGGCGTTGAGTATCTGTCTGACTCTACGGTGTTGGGATCTCGCGAGAGAAGTCCAGTATTGTCATTCAGATGCGGTCACAGTCACCGGACCAAGGGTGAGTTGATTATATTTTTTGTAAACCATAAAGGGGGTTGTGGCGACATATCCTGGCTGATCCCTCTAGCAAGTATGAATGTGTCAATGAGATTTTTTATGCTTCGGCATAAAATATCTCATTGAGGGGGTATTGTAACGGGCCTATTTTGGGGTAATAACGCAATTTGTATTTTTTTTTTATATAATAAATAACATTTTCGATGATAGGGACAAATTTATAAACTTAGGTAAATTCAGTGGTTGAAATGGAAGTGACCGTGGCAGCACTGCTGTTAACTGTATACGTGACAATTATTTAGTAATATTTTGAAAAACCAGTGGAAACAATCGACTAACTGTGCCAAGGGCAGTTCAAGGACATACACAACGGTAAACACGTTATGTAACAGCAAAAACAAATTATATAACGGACGATCAGACCATGTTACGTCAGCAACTTACATAACGGTGGTATGCAGCTGGCGGAGTGATACATACTATAAACAATAAGAATTGGACATATAACTACTGAGACGTCACAAAATAGTACCGTTGTCTCAGCCCAGTCTAACTCCATCACCACTCGCGAGTGGCAGCTATCCAAAGTTTCGAAACGTAATTTGTGCGGGCCCGCATACACGTAAAAATGTGAAAGTAATAATAAAAAGTAAACAGCTTTATAGAGTTACAGTTCCGGAGAGCGAATAAAATAAGAAAAATGTGCGGAATCGAAACGAAATACGTGGTAGAGACGGACTCATCAAGATCTCTGGCAGATAAGTAACCAACATTGGTTAAATCTAAAACCTTTAAAAAAAAAAAAAGCAAATTTTGAGAATGTTTAACAAAGAACTGGCAGCCTAAAAAATAAACTTAAATTAATGAATCAATTAAACATGGGAGGGGAATAGAAAAGTAGAGAGAGAGAGAGAGAGAGAGAGAGAGAGAGAGAGAGAGAGAGAGAGAGAGAGAGAGAGAGAGAGAGAGAGTAAATATAGAAATTAAAAGAAGTGCTGGTTTGTATAGATATATAATCATTAAATGTAATTATTGGTGAAATATAATCAAAGAAATATAATTAATAAATAAGACCAAATCAATAATGAAAAAGATGTATGGAAATTAATTTTAATGACATTCATTTCACGAGTTCATAGTTAAGTTGGCAATAGTATGTAAGTGTAGGAAAAGAAGTCTTATTTTTTTGTTGTGTGCATTCTAGAGTAAATAAACCTTTTGTTCATTGCCAATGTGAATTAAATTAATTATTACAAATAAACCATTCTGATCTCCTGTTCGCCGAAAAGAACCCGAGCAAAAAATGGAAAAATGGTAAGTACGCAATATTTTTCATGCGTAGTTGGTAACAAAATGACGACCGACAGTAAACAGTGAATACAGTAACCGTAGAATTAGTTCAGTCATATTTTATTAATTATCAACTGATATTAAACGTATCATAACACTAATATAAAATAAAAATATAATGACCAGGAGAGTGAAATTAAAACTTTGTACTAATATAAGTTAATAAGATATAAAAGATAACAACAACATTGTA
The DNA here is from genome assembly GCA_034769895.1 of Magicicada septendecula. Lineage (NCBI taxonomy): Eukaryota > Metazoa > Arthropoda > Insecta > Hemiptera > Cicadidae > Magicicada > Magicicada septendecula. The sequence continues at coordinate 98,114,240 of CM068372.1, read as the reverse complement.
TCATATCTGCTAGGTAAGTAGATGATACAGAAACAGAGATATCAGAAAAACTAATAATCTTCAAGATTGTTGTAAAAATAATATAAAAGAAGCTGGAAAATAAATACCAGACAATAAAGAACAATTAATAGTATTAATACATTTAAATAATTGTAAAAAAGTATAGAAACAAGCCACAACAGTATAGGACACACATAATCTAGTAACTAGCATTTTTCATGTATAATGACAAGAAATTATAACAAAAATGTTCTCAATCCATATTCTGTTATATTGAAATTAAACTAGAGGTTATAAGGATCCTACCAGTACCAAGACTAGTTTATCAAGGAAGGATTTATATTATGATTGGTGTAAACCTACAAACTGAAATGGACAGAATAGGATTTACCCAATAAACAATCTAAAAAAACCTTTAAGAGTATCAAGATGAGAGAAAGAGGTTGATACCAGTAGAATCAATAATATATAATACCACTAGTAGAATATAAAACAATAATTAATAAAATAAAATTGAGTCTTAATAATGAAAATTAAAGGGACTTGTAATTGAGCACTAGATGCAAGAACTAGTGATAAATTAATAGCAAGTGAGAACATACCAGTAGAGTCCAAAACATTGTCAAACGTTGTAGTTATTGTAGTGACCAATTGTGTAAATAGCAATGACTTAAAAAACAATTATGTAATTTCTAATGAAAGTAGTACATGTAACAGACTAGAGTACAAAACTAGGAGTGATTATAAAGACTAAAAATGAACAAAAGAATAATGTAATAACTTGATCAGAAGTTGTAATGATTGTTTCAGAGTAATTGTGTCATAATAGAAATGGTTAAGAAACCACTATTAAAAGACAATAAGTAAAACTAATTGATAGCATCATAGGCCAATATACCTAGCCAAGTTATATGTAAAGTTAATTACAAATAAGTATTTTATTATGTCAGGAGCAATATTGTAATAGTGTAGCGGGGCATTTTTGGGCATACCTGGGGTAATAACATAATTTGTATTTTTTCATAAATAAATAATAATTAACTTGTTGAGTGATAGGAAAAAATTTTATAACCAAGAGGTAAATTTGTTATTTTGGAGCGATCGCAAACGTGGCTACACTGCTGTTGACTTTATGAATGCAGATTTATTTAATAATATTGTGTGGACAGTTTTAATAAACAGCCAACAACTGTGCAAAAGTCAGTTCAAGGACAAACATAACAGTAAACAAATTATGCAATGAAACATCAGGCGAGCGTTACGTCAGCGCATTACACAACTAAGAATGCTGGGTGTGTCCCGCCAGCAACATTGTGACACAACAGAACAAAGTAGTCGGCAATTATCTTCAACGGCAGACGGACGTGGGCAGTTCCGGTCGCCGCCGACTGCGTACCGTTTTTGGCCCGCAGAACAACAAAAATGTGAAATTCAGTACATTTCAGTATTTACTCAATCGGCATGTAACTTCTGAACTTGTAAGACGCAAACAACTGTGCGTCGCCGGTTCGCCGGTATTAGGCGAAGTTTTGGTGTTCGCCGGCTGTGCGTGATTTCGCCCGCATACACTTAAAATGTAAAAAAGTGAATTATTGAAATAGCAAAATATTGAAATTAGAATGAAATAACAGTTTTAAAAAGACATGAAAAAACAGTGAAAGAAGAAATAACCGATGTAGTGCGTGTGGAGCAATATGACGTCGTTTGGACTGATTGGCAAGATAAGTAACAAAACAGGGGGCAAAACAATATTTAAATAAGGGCAAACATTCAAAATTTTAATATGATTATTACATATCAATAAATGAGATCTCTAAACTAACGGTGTGTGTGTGTGCGTGAGTATGTAAGCATATATAAATTTAAACAAAGAAGGCTGGTTTGTGTGGTTAGGTCTTAATGTATATATATTAGTCAGGTTTAACTTTATAGAAGTATATTTGCAACTTACATATTATGTTTTTAAATCCCATTATATGCCTAATAACTTCTGTCAATATGAATTTGTAGTAGAAAAAAGAATTTCAGGAGATAGTGTTTAAACAACAAAAGTTAGTAAAATGTCAATAAAACTATGTTAATGGGAAACAATATAAAGTTTTTCTTTATTCAAACAACCAGTTCTGATCTCCTGGGTTCGCCGAAAAGAACCCTGAAATGATAAATTTTGTGTTTTTTTTGTTTGCTCGTTAACCATAAAATGAGATGGCACACCACAGTAAACAGTAAATACAGTAACAGTAGTATTAGTTCAAATTATATTTATTGAATATCAATAATATCAAACGTATCAATGGCTGCCTGCGAACAGGGACAATTTATATAATATAATTATATAAATATAAGCCTACGGGGAGAACAGAATGGTTGTTGAGGTAAAAATAAAATTTTTTTTCTCGTACGTCAAATAGATGTAGATAGGGGTTATGTTGTGATGAGTGTGAAAGGTTGATGTTGATATTTTATAGCTGGTATTGTGCAGCAATATGCATAATAATTAATATGTATGATAATTATTAAGTAGTATGAATAAAGGGTATTATATAAATAGATTTTGGAAATGAATGAAGTATAAATAAGATGTATAGAAAGTTACGTAAAGTAACGCAAAGTGTTGTGTAAGTAGAGTACTTTGTTGTGTGAAAAGTAGATATGATATATTAGTATTTTTATTTAAAGTAATAAGCTTACTATTAAAAAATGGAGAATCAAGAAGTAAATTTAGAAAACACTCTTACGGAGTCGATGGTACTTGATAATGTATCGGCTCAATCTACCCCGTCGACAACACGAGTTGCAGAGTTGTCGATGGCAGATATATTCAATTTAATGAAAACAATGTCTGAGAATTTGAGTAGTGATATCAATAAAATGAATAGTAGTTTCAACGGGAAGTTTGACGTTCAGAACAATAAATTAGATGAACAGAAAAACGAGATGCAAGAATTTAAAAGTAGTATAAATAAGAAATTAGATATACAGAATGAGAAATTTGACGAGTTGAAATATGAGATTCAAGTATTAGATAAATGTTTAGAAAATACTAACGAAACAGTAAAAAATAGTTTAAATAAATTAGAACAGAGTGTTGAGAAATTTGAGAAGTTAGGTGACAATGTTTTAAGTATAACAAATATTAATAATGATGAAATAATGAAAGATGTAGTATCAAATAGTGAAAATGATATTAATGACAATTCTGAGAGTATAGTGGGGGTAAAGAATAATGGAGTAACAAATGATGAAAATATAATCAAAAATAGTACCAATGAAATTGCAGAATGTAGTGATAATGAAATGTTAATGAGTGTTTATGAAGTAGAGAGAGAGTGGAAGAATAATGTTGTAGTTGAATGGGGACAGAGGGCAAATTTTCCCCTTATTGTTTATAGTGATGATGATGATTTAATGTTGTTTTTTCAGGGCAAGAGACCCTTATTGTTAAATGAATTAATGTTGTATAATGTTGTACCCTCTGTCCGTAATAATTGTGAGAGTGTGATATGGTGCTATGAAGAAAGAGAGTTATGTATTGAGAGTGAAATAGAATTATATAAGTTAGAAAGAAAGTATGATGAATTGAGAAAAATACTAGAAGGGGTGATGATGAATCATGTGAAATACGTACCTGTTGAAAGAGAGATAGAGAATAATTTTGATAATATCTTACCTAACTATAATGACTTACCTGACGTAGTAGTTGAGGAATACAAAAATGAGAAAACAATTTACCTGATATTAACAAATAACACTGATATAGACGGGACAATCCTAACTTATGGTGACAAGATTTATAGTGGTATAATGGATGAAATAGAATTGATGGATTATTATGATAGTAATGATTATAATAAATTGTATGTTGATAAAAATGATATATGTTACAAATATATCAGGTATTTATATGACGATGGAGGCTGAACTAGATATCAGTGAATAGACATTGTTGACTACTGTAAATCTTGGAAATGACCTTGCAGATTTGGGCAGTAAAATGGGAAAAAATGGACCAGTTTGACGTATACTTTGTAAATATAATGTAGGGAATTCATGTGTGTGTATTATGAAATGTTAGGTAAGTAATGTGTATATGTTTTAGAAAATGTTGTGTTAATAATAATAATATTATTAATATTTTTGCATTCTAATTAAATAATAAAATAATTATGAAGACAATAATTAATGATTTGTAGAATTTTGATAATAATTGAAATATGTTATTTTAATAATCAAATAAATATTTAATTTTAATAATCAATTGAAGTAAATAATTTGAGATCTTTAGATATTGTGATTGAATGTTATATGGTTGAATTTTATAAGGTAATTAAACTGTTTGATGAGATTTTAATTTAATAATAATTAATAAATAAATGAATGTTAAATGGTTTATTTTGTGGAATATCATAATGGTTAAAAATATATGTTAATAATAAATTTGAAAATTTTGAGTAACCTAATTGCAACACAGAATAAATAATGAAATGATGATAAATAAAAAGAGTTAATGAAAAATTTTCAATAATGTTTATAAATTTTTAGATAAATTATTTTAAAAGAGAATTGTTTGTTTAATGTATGCTAATAATCCAGGTGGATTTCTATTTGTGTATTATGTTATGTAATGTATTATACAAGATGTGGGGATAATTTTGGGGGGTAGATTGGTGCTCAATGAAGTGATAGAACAGTGGAGTGTGGAACTGCAACGGTTGAAAGTTTAGTTATCCATTGTAATTAATTAGTTAGTAAGTTGCTGTCGCTGGGGTGGCATGTGCCCCAGTAGATAGCGGAAAGTGTTGGGGGTAACCGAGAGTGTTACCTCCATCGGAGGCCAACATGGCGAAAATGCACGGCACACCCTTTTGTATAATTTTATATTGTACCCTGATAAATTGCCGTGTCGTGCATAATAATGACGATGTAGACATGCCTGAAGGAAGAGTTGATTTCCCTGACTTTTCGGGCGATTACTGCCTTACCAGCACTAATCGTGGTTTTGGCGAGCGGTTAGCTATGGTCATACCAAGTCCCTTGACCATAGCTGGCTTGAAATTGGTACAGATTTGAAATTTAATGGGGGGAGAACTTAGGGGAAATCCCGGGAACTATGGAACAGCGGCTGCCACTCTGTTCGAGGAGGAACAGCAGAGCCAGGTGGTAGATCCGTCTTAAGGGTGTGATTATTTAACAAGAACATGATGATGTTCACTAATTTTAAAACTTAATAGCGGAAGCAGAGACACGGAGAGGTAAAACCTGCTCCAAAATATACAGTCTCTGTGGAAGCGGAAAGGCGCCACAGTCTTACATAATTTGAAATAGTGTGTGTGGCTGGGAGGTTATCCAAGGGGATAACGTATTAAAAAATTTTGTTGTATTTTAATAATGATGATTTGCTACTCAATAATTTTGTTTGAATTTGAAAAATAGATGCACTAAATACTTCCTATATTGTGTTTATTATGTCTTATTGTGTTAGTTGCATTTAGTATGTTAGGAATAAGAATTATAAAAATATGATAATATGTTTTCAATGTGTTTATAGATTTTAAAATAAAATGAAAAATAGTTGTGATAGGTAAAATTTTCAATGGGTTGCAAAAGATAGAAGTGGGTGATAGTAATTGTTTGAATAAAATGTGTAATAATAAATGTTTGAGTCAGTTCAAGTTGAATTTTGTGGGACATACAGATCTGTCCAAATTGAAGTCAGAGTTAAAGAAATAGTAGAGATGAAAATAATGTAATGTTGTTTTGAGTTAATGTATGTTATAGAATTTTGAGAAGTATAAGTGGAGACACAGTAGAAATGGAGAATTTATGTAGAGCCTTGAGTGATATATTGTTGTTTATTTTGATGATGTTATGTTGTTGTAGTTGTAGTGAAGTAATGAGATTGAGATTTTTGGGGATGGCAATTTTGTAGTAGGGGTAGTGTATTGTGGGAGTCCGCAACATAAGGGTTGGGACGGGATTTGGTATAGTTTTAGTGGAGACGGGGCCGCCTTAGGTAGAATCCAGGGGCCAGAGAACGGGAATTGAGCTTTTTGGGGGGGGGAAACACGTATCCTATGTACAAAGGGTTAGAGAGTATTTTTTTTTATATAAAAGAGTAGAAGGTGGCGAATTGAGCTAAAGTAGTAAGTAGTTAGAGGTAGAGAAGGGTTAGTTGATTTTTGATAGTGGGGTGTCATACTAGTTAAAGATTTTGTAAGGGAGTGTTAGAGTAATAAAAGGGGTAAGATTATGAGTAAATGCCAAGTTGATAAAGTGAATTATAATGAATAACGTAGAAGCACCCAGATTAATGAAAGAGAATGATAAATGAAATGATGTGTAACACGAAGTTGAAAAAAAAATAAATAAATAAATAAATAAATAAAAAAAAAATTTGAGAAACGACTTAATAAAAGTTAAATGGAGATCTATGTATTTTATTATTGAAAGGTAATTTTCTGATTTTATATGCAAATTTAATGATGTAAAGTGTGTAACATTTTAAATGTAAGTTGTTTTATTTTAAGATGAATTATTAATGTACTATATTTTCCTATGTTATGTTATGCTGTTAGGTATTACGATATATATGTTAGTAATAAGTGAGTAAAAAAAAAAAAACCAGTGCTTCTTAGAGCAAACCAGCACCGCTAGGGGGAACTAGATCAGTTGGGGATATGGTGTTGTATAAGGCCACTATTTGATATTTTGATTTGTTGTTTCAGTGTTGGGTGATGCTGTGGCGGCGGACCTGAGCTGGTCTGCGCGTCAGAGCAGGGGCGTTGAGTATCTGTCTGACTCTACGGTGTTGGGATCTCGAGAGAGAAGTCCAGTATTGTCATTCAGATGCGGTCACAGTCACCGGACCAAGGGTGAGTTGATTATAATTTTTTTTTTTTGTGTAAACCGTACAGGGGGTTGTGGCGACATATCCTGGCTGATCCCTCTAGCAAGTATGAATGTGTCAATGAGATTTTTTATGCTTCGGCATAAAATATCTCATTGAGGGGGTATTGTAGCGGGGCATTTTTGGGCATACCTGGGGTAATAACATAATTTGTATTTTTTCATAAATAAATAATAATTAACTTGTTGAGTGATAGGAAAAAATTTTATAACCGAGAGGTAAATTTGTTATTTTGGAGCGATCGCAAACGTGGCTACACTGCTGTTGACTTTATGAATGCAGATTTATTTAATAATATTGTGTGGACAGTTTTAATAAACAGCCAACAACTGTGCAAAAGTCAGTTCAAGGACAAACATAACAGTAAACAAATTATGCAATGAAACATCAGGCGAGCGTTACGTCAGCGCATTACACAACTAAGAATGCTGGGTGTGTCCCGCCAGCAACATTGTGACACAACAGAACAAAGTAGTCGGCAATTATCTTCAACGGCAGACGGACGTGGGCAGTTCCGGTCGCCGCCGACTGCGTACCGTTTTTGGCCCGCAGAACAACAAAAATGTGAAATTCAGTACATTTCAGTATTTACTCAATCAGCATGTAACTTCTGAACTTGTAAGACGCAAACAACTGTGCGTCGCCGGTTCGCCGGTATTAGGCGAAGTTTTGGTGTTCGCCGGCTGTGCATGATTTCGCCCGCATACACTTAAAATGTAAAAAAGTGAATTATTGAAATAGCAAAATATTGAAATTAGAATGAAATAACAGTTTTAAAAAGACATGAAAAAACAGTGAAAGAAGAAATAACCGATGTAGTGCGTGTGGAGCAATATGACGTCGTTTGGACTGATTGGCAAGATAAGTAACAAAACAGGGGGCAAAACAATATTTAAATAAGGGCAAACATTCAAAATTTTAATATGATTATTACATATCAATAAATGAGATCTCTAAACTAACGGTGTGTGTGTGTGCGTGAGTATGTAAGCATATATAAATTTAAACAAAGAAGGCTGGTTTGTGTGGTTAGGTCTTAATGTATATATATTAGTCAGGTTTAACTTTATAGAAGTATATTTGCAACTTACATATTATGTTTTTAAATCCCATTATATGCCTAATAACTTCTGTCAATATGAATTTGTAGTAGAAAAAAGAATTTCAGGAGATAGTTTTTAAACAACAAAAGTTAGTAAAATGTCAATAAAACTATGTTAATGGGAAACAATATAAAGTTTTTCTTTATTAAAACAACCAGTTCTGATCTCCTGGGTTCGCCGAAAAGAACCCGTGTACTAATTTTTTTTTGGTTTTATATTATGTTTCTTGTATTTAATAAAAACAAGATGGCGCCCGAAGAATTCAGTAAATACAGTGGACAGTATCTTTAGATTAAATTCAATACAATTATTAATAAAAAGAAACATCACAATAGTGATAAGAAATTGTAGACAACGATTATGAGTAATGAGGTTGCAGTAAAAGTAAGGAATAATAATGGAAAAGTGTAATTAAAATATAGTAACTAATATTGAATTAGGTCTAAACAGCCAAAGACAACTTTTATCAAAATACAACCTTATAAATGATTGTAAAGAGTTCATACTCGACTATTAGCGAGGAATACTCAATGTTTATTGAAAAATAATAGTAAAAATAACTAAAACAAACATTATAGTATATAATAAGCTAATAAGAGAGATTAGTAAATTTATTTTTGTTAATAATGATCAAATTCATGTGGTGTGGGGATCCAAATTATTCGTCTTAGAGAACCATGAGCGATGGTAATAATGAATTGTTAATTAGAGCAAAGATAAGGGAATAATGTTAGTTATAAGGATTTAATAATTTGCCAGCCCTTGGGCGTCATAATGTGAACCAATTTTTTATAATCTCAACACCAGTCAAAAGACGCGTTGTTGAAGGCGTCTATTTTGCCGAAATATACCGAAGGGTCACGAAAATTAACCAATCAGCGATTAGCATGGAGCATTAGATGCCAGATTCGTAAACCGAAGAGGACACAGTTCATCACAGTCATGGCCCCCACATCCTGAAGCGGGCCCCCAGGCCAGGATCTTTGGCGGGCCCCCCACCTACCGCTAAGTTTAAGGGCAGCGTAATGTTCTACAGGATTTAGGATAAAATAAGTCAATTTAAATTATGACACAAAAGTAATATTTATATTTATTTAAAAAACTATATGGATTTACATAATAAAAACTTACAATAATATAAAAAATTATCTCAAAGTATATTTTCTAGCTTTTGTCGACGCAAATTTTTCAATAACTTCAGTAAAATCAACTTGCTTAGCTAAATCATTTTCGATGCACAATACTGCTAGATGATTAAGTCGCTCTTGACTAGTTGTGCTTCTTTGCCATGTTTTCAATGAATTTGCCAGTCTGCTGAACGATCTTTCAGCTGAAGAAACAGTAACTGGTACTGTTCAAAACAGTTAAATGGCGAGACAGCCATTGGCAAATATACCTTGCAGTTTTTTGTCGTAAATTGCGTTCAGAAGTCTAATTGGGGTTCTTTCAGTACCGAAAACTGTCTTGTGAATACTTTTAAGGTGAAGGATTTCGTGCAGAAAGTCTTCTGACAAATCTTTCTCATAATATGTATTTACAAGTTTTGCTGCTTTTGCGGTAAGTTGACCATCGTCTAAGTTCTGGAAGCTCAAAATGGGTGAGAATAATTCATATATGGTATCTGCTGCTTCAAATCGTGTCATTAAATCATTGATAATAAAATCCAATACTGGGTAAACTACGGAAATTCTGAAATCTTGTTCAGGTTCTATAGAAATTTTTCGGTTTTCGGGAAATTGAGGTTGCACTCCTACTGCTTCAGCAACTACTTTTGCTTCTTGAACAACACTTTCCCACGAGTCACGTAAGTGCTGCATCTCTTGCACTAAGTCTCTTATAAGTGCGGTCTCGACATCAAGAGATATTCCTTTACTTTGTATGACAACGTTCTTGTTGTCAATACTTGCTAATATTTTGTGCCAAAACACTGTCATTAGCAGACCTTTATAAGATCTGAAATATTTTTTTAGGCATTTAGTTGTGTTCAGTGCTGAAGGAGTTAATCCTGTAGCCATCTCTCCAAGAATGACATCTAACACAGCAAGTATGCCGGGATAATGTTTAACAATTGGGCGCACAGCTTGAATTCTTTCACTCCACCTTGTTTCTGAAAGACTTTGAAGAGATAATGTTACTTCCCAGCGTGCAGGACTGTGAGCGAACAAAGAGTAGAAGTTTTCTATATTCCCGAAAAACGTTATAACATCTGGGTTGAGCTTTGCAGCGTTGACTCCTACACGATTCAATGAATGTGCTCCGCAGGGAGAGAACAAGGCACATTTGTTCTTTTCTAAGATGCGGGACTTAACGCCGTTTATTTCGCCACGCATATTTGCGCCATTATCGTAGCCTTGCGAACGCAATCATGGAGAGGTATATTGTTTTTTCCAGAGTTGCAAGTATTTCTTCAGTTATTTTTTCTCCAGTTTTTCCAGTAAAATTCATGAACTCAATGAAACGTTCATTCACTTCGAATTCGTTTCAGTCTTGGTTTTGGGATATGTGTCTGAGAATTAGGACGTTTTGTTCATTTTGAGAAATATCTGGTGTTGCATCTACTATTATTCCGTAGAAAATTGCGTCTCTTCTTTGGTCAAGAATGGTTTGGAGAACTTTGTCTGCACAAAGGCCAATAAACTCATTTTGAGAATACCACGACAAATAATGTGCATGTCCTTTCATACTTTTACCTTCCACCTGATTTTGTTGAACTTTGGCGAGAAGTTGTCGTGTCACTTCATCGTACTTTCCAATCAACTCTAAAATTCCTAAAAAAATTCTCATTATGAACATCTCCAATCTTTGAGTTCTCTCCTTAAAAAGCTAAACCTCTAGATGATAAAAATAATGTTACGTCTACAAAAATTAAAAATCGCAAGAGTAAAGTGGCACTTCCGGTTACCCGATTTTAGGATGGACGAAAAAATGTACACGGTTTCAAGAAAAAAACGAAGTAAACATACCTGTAAAAACTTTTGGCACACCGGCGAACAAAACAACGAAGTAATACACTAACCACGTGGCAGATCACTTTCAAACTGAACATAAACATTCAGCAGAGCTTATCCCACAGATATTCACATACCGTAAACATTCGTAAGTAAACACGCATTGTATAGGCAAACATCAGCTGTTTTTGTTACTTTTCAAGGCTTCCAGAGAGGGCAGCACTAATCACAAAGCATTTCTAACGATGTCATACCATACGGACAATGTTGTCGAATACCGCAGCAAACGGAGACGTTTTTTAAACGATGTGGACTATAGGTAAATTGCTCAGCGAACGGAGACAAATTTATTCGACTACAGTCGAATTACACGGCGAAAGGGTTATTAATTCTTCCACTGACAATAATGAAATTAAAGCGTATTCATGTCCACGTGGGTGAAGCCGTGGGAAAAAGCTAGTATTTTATAAAGAAGTCGCTTTTTGTCTTCTGTTCATCTCACTTAGCTATCCGACCCACCACGCCGGGCCCCTCCTAATCCCGGGCCCCCCCCTTGTGGGGGCCATGATCACAGTACTTCGATGAAGAGACCATGCCGCTCCGGGGATCAAATTTTAAGAAATTAACCTAAATCAGCTGACGGAAATCGATAACCTCAAAAAAGTGAAAGTTAGGTTAGGCCGAAAGTAAACAATGTTGAGTTAACCTTATATCAGTGTCTATTTGTGGAGTAAGTGCGGATAGGAAGTGAACTAAGTATTAATAAAAAAGAAAAGTGCAATTACGAAAAAGGAAATACAAGCAAGTATAGTGACAATTAAACTATACTTAGAGCAATTAAGACTTGCCATAATACAATTTTTTTTATTGAATATAATTAATAAGACTTATCGAATAAATCGAAAGATAATCAAATACAAAAATCTAAGGAATATGGGACCTTATCAATTTAAGTAATTCATTAATTGCTAAATATGATTTCAATTAATATATTAACAATTTAAGAAGTGTGACGAAAGCTAATGATAAATTTAGTAATTACCCATAGACAGGATAAACTTTAATTATTAGAGATAATAAAATAAAATAATTTATAATGAACTTTGAGAAAGAGTTAAACAGTAGTGCATTAATCAATTTATTCCTAGTTAAAAGAATTAAATAGTAAGCCGAACATGCTTACCAGAGTTATTTGTTTACCTAATCCAATTCATCCAATATGAAGAATCAGAGAATCTTCTATGAACACTACAAAAATCGTTAATTTTTAGTGACCGTCAATCAATGAATGTTTTAGTGGATGGTTAGTGAGGATCGGTCAATAATACAAATTTTAGCTATTTTGCGTCGACGTTTCGACAATATTTATTGTCATCTTCAGGCCCTGTGTATGAAATACAATAGAAATATCAAACATAACAAAACAATTAAATATTTGGGTGAACGTGTTGGTGTATGTGAGTGTGTGCGCGTGTATGTATGTATGTATCATTTTATATGTGAAGACTTATGACAGTTTGTTTACATCTTCAAATTATCTTCAAAATAAATATAAGAAGATAATTTGAAGATGTAAACAAACTATCATAAGTCTTCACATATAAAATGATACATACATACGTGCGCACACACTCACATACACCAACACGTTCACCCAAATATTTAATTTTTTTGTTATGTTTGATATTTCTATTGTATTTCATACACAGGGCCTGAAGATGACAATAAATATTGTCGAAACGTTGACGCAAAATAGCTAAAATTTGTATTATTGACCGATCCTCACTAACCATCCACTAAAACATTCATTGATTGACGGTCACTAAAAATTAACGATTTAATTAATTTTAAGGTTCACTGACTACAGTTCAGTACGCCAAATTAACCTCCAATGTTGACACAAGGTGTCTGTTAATTTTATGTTATTAGTTAAGATGTATTTATTGATTTAATCACTTTCCTACTACTCAATGATTATAGCAGTATAAAGATTCAGTTTTGTTTTTGTATCTTGCAGTCTAAAAGGACCTACACTTTAGATAAATTTTAACCAAAAAATAACGTTTTATGTTGTGAATACAAAGAGTCAGAATAACCAACCCTGAGATAAAAGATTTTCATAAAGCCAATTATTATTGTAAAAAGGGGACAAAAATGTCAACTTTAATTATTCTTTAAAGTAAATTCATGAGCATTATCAATCAATAAAACAACTTTTTACCAAATAAAAGGAGTTAACAAAATTATTTCAGTAGACTAGACAATCACAGGTTAGGTGGACAGCTTGCAACAGTTGGTATTATTGGTAGCGGCAATTTAGATAGTTTAAATTATTTAGAATTTAAATTACCATCTCGACTCTGCCTAAGTAACAGGATTTCACTCCAAGTAAGTACACCACTAGTAAATTAGAGCTACAGTCAGTGAGAAGTCAACTTAGCCGATTCGTCTTACCAACTGAAGAACAAACCACCAGTGAACATTTTTTAATAAGAACAGAATAATAATTATAAAGTGACAACCAACATTAGAGGCTCGAGTTAGGTCGAAAACGCGAACTTAATAAATAACAATAAAAATTAAATAACCGAATTTTAGCATCAACTCGAATACAAAATAATAACGGATCTACAAGATACGTTACATATCATACGGTGCCACAACTTGTGGCATTTAACATCATCACGTACATAAAAATATTTTAAGAAGAGGGGATGCACACGTAGGGACATATTATTACATAACATATGGCGCTCAAATGTGCGGCCTAACGAAATAAATTTCATAGGGAAATCATCAAGAAAGAGTTAATTAATTGATCAATTAACCCGACAATATTATTACATAACAATATATTGCAATGGAATACAGGACGATAAGCTATGTTGTTGGTATCAGAGCACATGGATGACGAGCATTTTCTTGTTTACATTTTTTTTATGTAATATTTTGTCTTTTAGCCGTACGTTTTGTATTTAGAAATGGATAAGCATGTAGGGTATACCAAACTCTTCAAAAAAAGGTGTTTATATGGTCATGTATTTTTTGAGTGAATATGTGCACGTGTGCGGGTGTGATAACATGTGATCGTGATATCTTCCGCGGTATTAACCGATTGACGTGAAACTTTGACAATGAATTGTTTATGTAAATAGCTCCAATTTATGTGTACTCTATGGTTCATAACTGTTTTAGAAATATGGTTTTTTTTAAGTGAAGAAAAACTCAATTGTAACTCTTATCAATGATAGGGTAATAAAATTCGTAGATAATTTCCATGCAGGCCTTTGCTAAATTATACCAAGTTTTTCAGGAAATTCGTATATCTGTTTGTTCCATCAATCATGTGACTTGGGCTTAGCCAATCAGAATACACTGATCTTATTCGTTTACTGATCGATTTACGTTTATTTAAACTATTAATTAATTGTTTCTCTTGACAAGCGGTCTTCTTATCATCAGTGCACTTATTATCTATGCGATAACCAGCTGGCTGCTGTATATTAACTTACCACTCGCATTCATTCATATTATTCTGTTTATGCCCCAAACTAATATTATGTAGCTTATTTTGAATTATGCAGGTCAGTGTTTTGCTACTAACATCAATTGTGGCGTGTATTTTTTTTAATGTGTCAGTGCCTAATACTACATCATAAATTAGATTTTTCACTACAAGAACGGGTACTTCTATTTCCATACCTTGTAAATCTATTGTGATAAGTGCTTGCTTATTAATAGTTTGTGAATCACCTGTGGCTGTCGTGACGATTGTATTGCTGACAGGTAAGATCTGTGTTTCTTTAAATTGGTGTTTGTTAACAAAATTTTCGCAGATTAGAGAAATTTGAGCCCCAGTATCGAATAATATATTACCGACACATCCATTAATTTTCGCGCCTACCACAGTATCATTATCACTCTTATTTCTAACATGTTCCACATCATTATTAACACAATTACTATTCTTCAATTCATCTTTAATATCTTCAGAATATAGGCCTGAAGCAATGCATACATTCTTACTACTAGTATTGTTCACATAAGATTTTCGACACTGTTTTTCGTTATGGTATGTTTTATTTGCTTTTGTAATTGCCGATACATAACTTTGATTGAACTTTTGGAAGTTAGGTCTGTTTTTAAATTGTTGTGAGTGTGTTTGTCGACGACGTACTTATTACATCAAAGTCATTCGAGGAACATATGCAGCACCTGGATATCATTTTCTGCAAGTTACGAGATGCGAACCTTGTGCTCAACTTAGAAAAATGCGAATTTGGAAAATCACAAATAAAGTTCCTCGGGCATATTATTTCTGCGGATGGTGTTAGTACTTACCCGGAGAAAATTCAGGGTATTACGGAATTTCCAAATCCAACAAAAGCGAAAGATATCAGGGCGTTCCTTCGATTGACTGGATGTTTTCACCGCTTCACACCGGAATATTCTAAAACCATAGAACCGCTGCTGGAATTGTTAAGGAAAAACACCAAATGGAGATGGAAAGAGCGACATGAGGCAGCTTTCAACGCTACAAAAGAATTATATAGCAAGAACTTACACGTGTTCCACCCGGAAAAAGAAGGAAAGTATGTACTCATGTAAAGATACTACTCTTTTATCATTTTTTAAAATAATACACTAATATAGTACTACGACTTGCACTCACCACTGCCAGAATTTTACTTACCGTCATAGTCCCTGTTAAACTTACCTTATTAAACTGCCCAGGTCGCCACGATATTTTTATGGTTTAATATCGAAACCTCTACACTCTTGCCCTTATAAAAATCCCGCTATCTGACTACCCTTAAAACTCAGAAAACCCCTAGACCGTTAGACGAGGTTGTCAGCACAGAATAGGAAATGGTTATGGCGCAATAACTAAACTAACACATTTTATATTATGAAACAAATATGTTTACTGTTCCTCTTACTTGTTTCTTTTCTCTTTGAAAATTATACAAAACAGAAATACAATCAATCATATGGTATTGAGATGGTAATTGATATGCTAAATTTTATATAGATAAATTTATAAAGACAGCCCAGTATTTGCATACACACACTTCATTCACACTCATTTAAAATGTTCCCTTAACTTAGAGAGCGCTCTTTTACATTTGAAATAATTCTGACAAAAATGGGTCATCGCCTACTTAACTCTCCGTTTCCTACCCACCTCGTTCCGCACTACATACATGTCTGAATATTCTGTCCGTTCACCACCTGTTCAATTCTTCTTTTCTTTCACTCCACTTACGCCACTCCGAACTATTGTTTCACTATAAACTTTTACAATTGAAATAATTTATTTGGAGCTCCTGAGTCTTAGCGGGCGGCTAGCCGACGCCGCGGCTGAAGGTCGACTGCCTCGTGCATGGGGCGGAAGTTACTGCCTTTTCGGCTACTAAATTTTGCCATCGTTCACAGCCTTCATGTGTCAAATTGTTACTAGTGGCACCGGGAACATGGGTTATTAATGTGTGTTAGACGGTGACGATATTTTGAGGCCACTAGTCACGTCACTCAAATGGGCGGGTTCTTGTGTCATGCTTCCGTCCGCTAACTCGCACATGGCAAACAAATCTCACAAATTAGCCATGTTGGCCGAGGTGTCTAAGCGTCATTTGTGCGTTTGTGTGTGTCACACAGCACTGAAGTTCTTGGAATTATGCTGCGTTGTCGGACACGCACTGCATTCCATTGCCCCGACTACGTTCAAACTTCGCTTCACTGTTCCTTTGTCTAACTGAGATTGTATTATGTGTTGGGCTTGCAATTGAAATGAAATAAATTTAATAAAATGACAAACATCCCATTTTGTCCCATTACACTCAACTGTGATCCTTCAGACTACGCGATCGGTGGTGTGTTATATCAGCGGAATAATAAAGGAGAACATAAGGTAATTGCACATGTAAGTAGATCTTTAAAAGGTGCCGAAAGAAATTATTTTACGTCTGAAAAAGAGATTCTTGCAATTGTGTTTTGTATCAGTAAACTTAGATATTACCTGGTGGGTCAACACTTTGAAATTCTCTCAGATAATCAGGCTTTATCTTTCATGCTTAATTGTAAACTGGCCAATGCGCGGATATCACGTTGGATCATGGCGATCCAAGAATATGATTTCAGCATCAAATATTGTAAAGCCAGTGAGAATAAAACTGCTGATACTCTAAGTAGATATCCCCCCATCATCGAAGAACAGTACTCCTCGACGAGGAGTGAAATTCAAATTCTGGCAGTCAAGTATACATTACCAGATGACGTAAGAAATAGATTAAAAGTGATAAATCTTGAACAACAGAAGGACACAAAATTAAGAAAAATTAGTGACGAAATACAAAGGCAAGACAACCCGAAGTACAGAATCAACAGGGATGTACTGTATAAAATAATCGACGGACAATGGAAGATTATGGTTCCTGATGATCTTGTAGAAGATTTAACGTGGGCTTGTCATGAAAGTCTTGCTCATGCTGGAGCTTATAAATGTTATTTATCGATGAGAGAAGACTTCGTATGGTTGAACATGGCAAGGAAAGTTAAGTCTATTTTGCGAACATGTCACATATGCCAGACAGCTAAATACCCAAATCAACACACCTATGTGGAGATGGGTAACATCATTACCAAGAATGATAATGATCTACTGTGTATCGATTTTTTAGGTCCACTACCACGTGCTTGCAAGGGGTATGAAGAACCTGGTTGTTTGCACAGATGCATTTTCTAAGAACGTAAGTTTATATGCAATTACCAAGATGCAGTATTAAATGTTGTATTAAATAAATTGTAACGTATTGCCACGTTACAAATCCAGGTAACCCATCTTAACTGACACTTGCCAATTACATGGGCTGCCTACGTTGTAACGAACTGTTATTAAACTCAAATTAATAGAACAAATTACATAAGATAATTATAAGGAAACAAGGGAAGGTATTTCACTGATTTATGCACTCATTTTCATGTGTAACAAGATGACTTCTCTTTATTAACAACTGTTACTCAAAGATCCCCTGACATCATTAATAAGATTAAAATATTTAAATGTTTTTCATAAAAACTTAGGGATCAAACTGATTCTGTATTCTTTTACCTCGGATCCGAGTTTACTTTAAGTATATTTATAGCAAAGACTTCTAAGTATTTTGAGTTCATCTAGACGCTTGCAAGACTTCTTTTACCATTTGAGGAATGGTATTATTACTTAAAGTGATTATAAATTACATTTACATTTAAGGCGTTACAACGTACGATATTGAATCTTACAGTAAACTCTTAGCTTGTCTCATTTTAATTTTGAACAAAATTTATAGTCTTTGAAAAGTCTCTTTTCAATGTGAGTTGTGTATCAAATATGATTAACTCTCGATAGGCAAGCTATTGAGTCACCTTTACAATTGGTCGTAGTAACCTCGTCCTGGGGTGTCTCTCTTTGGAATTCTTGAAGTCCACATTATCATCTGGGTCGTGTCTTCGGCAAGTACTAGATAGGATGTTCACTGCGGAGATTGAAGTTTCTTTTGTGAAAGTAGGTGTAGATCCACGGAGGTCCTCGTCAGCGTCTTATGCATCGTATACGTGTATTTATGAAGTTTATGCAGATCACATTTTCATGTATAAGGTTGTACTTGTATTTACCTCTTGAGGGGAGACGTCATCTTGTTTACTACTAGTTAAGTTTTTGTTTTACTTATTACATTTTTCTTCTTAACATATCTTTATATCATTCACACATTACACAATGCTCGCCACGTTTAGCAGTGGTAGCTAACATTTTAAAATTAAATTAAAAAAACAAATGCATTTTCGTGGAGCTCTCGCTCATACGTCTGTACGGTCTGACGGCAGCATAGTGACTCTACTAGATTCGACTGGCACATAACAACGGAGAAGGGCAAGTACTCCGCGACAATATAGTTCCTATTTTTATTTAAATTGACATTCTTATTACCAAAAACAATACATTAATTATACATATATAATTTAAGTGAATTATTTTAACTACTACTCGTGCCTTCAAATTTCTAATTACAAACATTATGATTTTTATATCTTCCTAAATTACAGACGACTCGATAAACACGTTGAGTCCGGAACTAACAGGTCACCGCATGATGACTAGCAAAGGGTTAATTGTGATATTAATAAGTTTTTTACAATTTGACTTTTTATTAGTGCTACTGTTGATTTTCATTAACTTCTCATTCTCATTCTGATTTAGTACAGGGGCTTTAGGTTTAATAGTGCGATTTAAAAATACTTAATCACTCGCAAATTTAATTTTTATTTATTTAAGATTACAGTTTCAATTAAATCGTCACAAAATACATTCCGAAATATGGTCCGGTGAAGAAAATTCTATCTGACCAGGGTAAGCAATTCACCAACAAGAAGTGGCAGTCCGAATTAGAGAAGCACAATATACAGGCAGTGTTGACAGCAATCTGGAGACCGCAAGGTAACCTCGCCGAAAGGGTCAACAGGGAGTTAGGGCGTCTGTTTCGCACTTATTGTAATACCAACCAGAGTAGGTGGCCGGATTATCTCGAGTTTTTGGAGGCGTCCATCAACGGGAATTACAATGACACGACAGGATTTACACCTAACGAACTACAAACTGGGGAAATGCCAAAGCATGTCTGGGATGGGTGCATCAGGAGGATTGCAATGCAGAATTTGCTTATTCCAAATTTGGTTAAAAAGATAGAGGCCAGGAGACGCATCAAAAGGTGTGCCGAAGAACGGACGGAGAAATTTAATGCGGATCACAAACTGTAACGTTCAAAAATGGCGAGAAGGTACTCCTGTGAGCTTTAAATGTAGGCCACAGGGAAGATAATACTGCAGCCAAATTCTTTAGATTATACAATGGTCCATATATTTTATCGGAACAAGCAGGTAAAAATACATACACTGTCACTAACCTAAATACAAACAGGGTGATAGGGAAGTTCCATGCATCATCCTTAAGAAAATATTACGTTAAAGATAATTAAAACTAGAATCCAGGATATAGGTGGAATGACTGGTAGGAAATTGTATGAAAATATGTGTAAAGTAAGAATAATTGTAATCATGTTGGAAAAATGTATGGATGAACTGTAGATATAGCCGAATGATGTCAGAAATGTGAAATGCTTATCCGTGTTCAGGAAACTTGTTCATATCTAGCCACGTGCGTGTGTTTGTTTACATTAAGGCTGTCAAAGTGACAGTTGAGGAATGTGTTTGATAGAAGCTATTCAGTTATTTTGATTTTTGAAGTTATTATGTTATTATTTGGATGATTATTATTATTGGGAAAAGGTGATGTCAATTTAGGTTAGAAAAAAAATGTTTTCTATTCCATATAAATTTTTTTTTTGCACGTGGTGGGGTTAGTCCTGCAATGGAACACAGGATGATAAGCTATGTTGTTGGTATCAGAGCACATGGATGACGAGCATTTTCTTGTTTAAATTTGTTTTATGTAATATTTTGTCTTTTAGCCGTACGTTTTGTATTTAGAAATGGATAAGCATGTAGGGTATACCAAACTCTTCATAAAAAGGTGTTCTATATGGTCATGTATTTTTTGAGTGAATTTGTGCACGTGTGCGGGTGTGATAAAGTGTGATAGCGATATCTTCCGCGGTAATTAACCGATCGACGTGAAACTTTGACAATGAATTGTTTATGTAAATAGCTCCAATTTATGTGTACTCTATGGTGTAACGGGGCAAAAAGGGGTATTATATTTTATTGTAATTGTATTCTGATTTATTTACTTTATACGGGCCCAAAACAGCGAGTCACCTACACAAAACGGTTCGGTGCGTTGGAAGACGGCGTGGTCAACAACGGTTTAATTCACAGACTTCCAGTGCGCACGTGCTTTCCGTTGGGGAGAAGAGTAAAAAACTTTGTAGCCAACAACCATCTACAATGGAATGCGTCAGGTATGCAACCACGCAATACAATTCTAAGAACTGTAGTACTGTGCGACGCGCGCAAACACCAGAAGGCGCGCAACCGACGCCGAGATGCGAAAACAATATGGCTTGGAGGTGATATTTTCCCAACATGTGCTCCTGTGCTGGCGGAAACACAATGAGAAATCCCGCCCATTTGTGTGATGTGCAGCGAGGCAGTGAGATTTCGTCGACGTATAAGACATACAAATAACCCGTGTTAAGTGTGCAAGACTAAGACTTTAACGCCTAAGGCATTGTTTTCCGTCTTGTAAAAAGAGACGTGGGGAGAGGGGTACTTGGCGGATACTCTTCGCAGTTCCTCACCGACGCTTAGCTTGGCCAGGCAGCCCGTCAAACAGGGCTCATTAATAAAGTTTCAATATTAATTGAAAATGAGGGCAGTATTTAAACAAATGTGAAAGTGAGTGCAGTATCTAAAAAATTAACAACATAAACTTTTCGGACACTTCAAAAGAGAACTGAGTGAGCGACACGTCGCTAGCTCGAGGAGAAGCCACGCGGCCGGCAAGAACCTTGCGTAACAGTATTACACCAAATACATAATTATTTTGAATAAAATGGGGCATATATATAAATAGAAGAGGTTTTATAATGGAATGAGAGTAGAGTGTGCAGCAATCTGGGTCGCCTTGAACTATGTTAAAATTGTTGCTGGAAAAAAGGGGCTTCACCTCAGTATCGAATACAGTTTAATTGTTGGAGTTATGATTGGAATTATAATAATAAATTCATTACTTTGTTTTATGTAATAAAAGAGCGAATAATTATTTCAAATACCTTATTTCATTTGCTGCACTGATAAGTTCGTCGTACGAAATGGGTTAAGTCCCACACTAGAGATTCGGCCAGATTACAAGAATTAAAAGGTAGGTGGAAGTTTCAAACTTAAATTAATATAATAAATAAATAATATAGTTACAATGGTTCATAACTATTTTAGAAATATGGGTTTTTTAAGTGAAGAAAAACTCAATTGTAACTCTTATCAATGATAGGGTAATAAAATTCGTAAATAATTTCCATGCAAGCCTTTGCTAAATTATACAAAGTTTTTCAGGAAATTCACACGAATCATATCTGTTTGTTCAATCAATCATGTGACTTGGGCTTAGCCAATCAGAATACACTAAATTCAGTAAGATTCATTCGTTGTAGAGTTAGGATGGTGACAGTTCTGCTTTAGCATCTGCAAGGGGAAGTTGTGCCTGGTGAAGAGAGTTGTTCTCTTACGAACATAGAAATATCATATATAAAATAAACCTTGGTAATTCTTAACGAAGTTTTGCGTTAAGAACCGAGTGGGTAAAATAGTTAGATAAAAATTATAATATAATATAGTGCTGTTTTCGTGTAAGTTAAGATATCCGCTTAGGGATTATAAAGACAAATCAAGATATCATGGAAGGTGTACAAATAATACACCGCATTAATTAATACCCATATTAACCCTGAGATTAAGAAAATATAAAGTATAAATTAATAATAAACTGTACGAGTGAAATTTATAATCATTGTGAGTGAACAATTTATGAAGCAACTAATTAATGTTAGCAGTCAAACATAATAACAACGAGACTCCTTGAAATATCACCGCTGGAGCCGCCTGCCGTAGAAGAGGACAACAAGACGAAGAGGATGCCAGGACGAAGAGGACACCAGGAAAGAGTGACGCTGAAGAAGAGGACGCCAGGACAGGAGCGACGAGAGGAGAGGAGGACGTTGCAGCAACCAAGTAAATTCGATTTATATTATTGAACAATACGAACTATTATTTCTATTATCAATACATGACAATTTATGACACAATATACATCTTTAAAAACTATATTTGTGTGTATAATAAATAATTTTTCATCTCCATAATAGACTTGTTTGTGATTTTTACACACTCACTATATCCTTATTAGTATAATAAAATTTGATCTGTTGCAATACATAAATGTTTTAGCTGACATAACGTACAGAAATTCAAGGAACTGACTATTACTAATCTTTACTTAAGTACCAGCAATAAATATTGATGCTATAAGTGGTAGGTATTCTTCAAACAATAAACTATGTTTTTCTCGGAAACAGGTTGCTTCACTACACACAAAGTCTCCATTGCATCAATAAAGGAAGTACAAGGAAAATAAGCATATCAGAGTGATTGTGCATGAAAGCATAAAAGATTGCATCCAGTCATATCCTCATCACTGTGCTACATCATTCTTTCTTAATAAGAAATAAATGTTATATTTTTAGTGACTTGAATTTTTTAATATTTATGTAACAACTCTTACTTTTTATTGCAAATAATTTTTGTGGAGAAAACAGTAACGAAAGTACAACATTAAAAATCACTGTAAAAATAACAGGAATAAAAAAAAATGAAAACTTCCAGTAACTAATAGAAGTGAAAAACCATGTTGTTTCATAAGTGGATACATTTTTATAAAATGGTAAGAAGACAAGAGATTCAGAATCTATAAAAATTAAGAAGATAATACATAACAAGCCTGCTGGCTGCTTTTTTCAGTATACACACCTATTAAGGCATTAAGAAAATTTTTCAGACAAAATGTTGCATAATTACTTAATTTCAAAAAGGCTTAATAAAAAAAAAAATTAACTGAAGATTTTAAACTAGAATCCATAGGTATTTTAAAAATGTCATGTTATAGGATTTCCAAGATTATCTCGGAGCTCTAAAGCAGTTGGAATATACCAGTAGGTTGACTGATGAAGAACGAAGCCATGTCCTGATGTAACACTGAACTATGGAAAAGGATACGCAATCTAATCCATATAGTTTATGATTATAATGATGATGATAATATTATAGGTGTATGAAACATCATTCCACTTACAACCATCTACATGATAAAACTAAGAAATTAAGATTACTTTGGTTGGTTGTTTAAGTAAATCTCCACAAGCTTACATTCAAATATTCAGTTGAAATACATTGAAAGCTTAGTAGTCCAGTCAAATTAGCTTGAAAATAAGCCTCAGATTTAAAAAAATAGTAAACGGCTAAAAATTTGAGAACATCATCCCTACATGTCCTACTACAATTAAAAACTAAGTTCACCCCTGTCATACACATCAAACGTAAAAAAAAAACATGGCGAATATAAAAAATAAAATTTTGTTGTCGTTTTTTTTTAAAACAAGTGTAATGTAAATTTAATCGACAAATTTAATTTTAATTTCTTGAGTGATTATTATAAAGTAATGAAAAGTTAATAGAACCGTAAAATAAAATGTAAAATTATAGAGGGGCGACCATCCAGGCTAGAAAATATGAACATTAAAAGCGAAAACGAAGGGTATCTTTGGGAATTTGTTGAACTATTAAATCTTTGGATTTGAAACCTTTTGCATCTTATTAACTATCAATTAAAGTCTACAAAAACATTTTTATTTAATCATTAAACCCAATTAAATTTATTTTATAATTATAGCTAGAATTCTTCCTCTGAAAGTTCGTTGTCATCAGATTCAATATCTAGGTTTGTATTTTCATTCTCATCTTCATCGCTTATTTCCTCTGGCAATGATGGACTCACAATATTGTCTTCTGCTTTGTTTTCAATTACACAATTATTTTTGAAATTTTTGCATTTTTCACTTGTGCAACTACCACAAACGTCCGTACATAAAAGCCCAGTAGTTTTGCAGGAACACTGTTTTGATGTGCAATCTTTTTTACAGTTACAAAATGTCTTTTGAATTAAGTTTTTAGGGGCTACTGGTTGGGACATTCGAATTGGGGTAAGGATTTGTCCCCTTTTCCATCCCCAATCTTCAGCAGGTAAATCATTAGACTTTTGTACTTGTAGATACACTCTATAAAAATGATATTTTACTGTATCTGAAGTTGGAGGCAGAGATTCCAGTTTTACGTATTTCGCAAGTTTCATTTTTCTTTGTACCTTGTTTAAACACAGATTTTTTAAAGCAGATGTACCTGTAGTCATCTAATGTTACTTCCGTTGGTATATTGTATATGAAAGAAACAAAGTTTACTCCACTCTCGAAGATAAATTCTTTCGATTGATTTTTTATAGAAGTTTCCAATAGATTTTTTAAGTCTCATCATGACATTTTTTCTCAAATGTCTTAAAAATATTTATTTTGCCCTTTCCAAAAAAACAGGATGTTGTATCGCAACCAGTTGCTGCATGAAGAAATAGTATATATTTCTTGCAAAAGGGTTATTTATTGAGACTGTTCCGGTTTTTCCTAATTTCAACATACACATTTCCCGTTCTTCCAGGATTAATGCTGATAGAAGAACCAAAATATCTGAGTCGTCAGCAACCATAACAGGTACTTTATTGGTAATTTGTGAAGCTGTCTTTACAATTAATAAGTCAGCGTCATTTTCTGTTTGTATGACTGTAATGTTAGCATTTCTTAAATATTCTATTAAATATTTAATGAAACGAATTTTTGTAACGGTACAAATAGGTCCCTATAGTGTTTTGGGGAAATAACATGTATAAATTTTATTGTAAATTCAAAATCATAATCCATGAGGGTAAAGTTTTATAAAGTGTGAAACAACGTAATACCAAGCAATCAGGAATTGCGTCAAGGTCAGTGGTATACGTGCGAAAACAACAACTCAATTTCGCCAAACTAACTCGTCAACAGGCCGCTCCTATGAAAACGTCACATAAAGTATGCAGTACGTAATCGCCTAGCCTTTAAAAGCGGAGTCGTCATCATCATCAAAAACAATGAAATTGGTGACGTGACAGCCCTCTCCACATCAGAAATGAACGCAATACTGTCTCTCTCAGTCTACAAACATCACTCGTGCGAGTGGCACGTTACGTAAATTGCTGGCCAGCAAGCCCGCAAAGCAATAGCCAGCAAAGTAACAAAATGTGAATTTTTGATATATTGCTATATTTAAATAGTCTTTTATAAATAAATAGAGGCAGTGAGTAACATTGGAAGAGAAACATTTTAATAGTTCGGCCGAGGAACAGTGTAAACCATGAGTGACGCCTGGGTCGATTTTCGACGCCTCAACACAGGAAAGTAGACATCTCTAAATTCAATAAAATACTGCCCCTTATTAATTTGAGCTCAGTAATTAATACATAAAATGTACCGTTTAAAATAGTATGTGTGGGGGTATGCGTGAGTGAGCGTAGGTACCTATCTTAATATCACATAAAAGCATTGGTTTACGTTAAGTGATTTACATAACTAAGTAATTTGAATTATTAACACAGTAGTAATTGTCTGTATTCATTTCAATGTTTAACAAGGGTAATTTGAATTCTAAATATATTGCGTAAATATACCCTGAGTAAGTTTGAAGTAAAGAGAATGTATCGCAGCCATATTGGAATTTGTAGAAGGTGGAAGGAGAAAATTTTGTTTTGTTATCAATATAGAGAATGCTCATATAATTAATAAATACGAGTTTAAAACTACTAATGCCATTAAAGTCTATTATTTCACTGCAACAATTGTGTTTCTCAGCACGCCTATAGAATCCTGGACCCTTGTAAGTATACAGTTTTTTTTTTTATGTTGGTGCAATAAAACATGGCGGCTGAACTGGCCGTAGTGTAAACAAAGTGTAAAATGTTAACGAAATTAAAAGTATAAAAAGTGGTAAGTTAACATTTTATTCTGCTTGTTTGAGAGCAAAGTATCCTGTTGTACCGTACTACACATTTCCACATCAAAAATAATGTCAGGGCATAAGTTTTTATTGGCGTGACGTGTTTCTTCAGCGCATTTTGTGTTATCCAAATTATTTTCGTAGCCATCAAAAACCATAAAGACATTATTAGATTTGAAGTGTTTTTTAGTATAAGCTATGTAGGAATTAAATATGTTGTTAAACTGATGATTTTTATTCCAAGGCATGCGACGAAAGTACATTTGCCGTCATCAAACTTTTTGCCCTTCCGTTTTGCTTAACCCTATTTTACCAATCTCAAAAGCATCACAACAATTTATATTTTCATTGCCAATTACACCAGTAAATATCGCCGTTATTTCTTTTTGATGAGGAAAGAGTTCGTGAAGATTAAACCACTCAGTAATTTTTTTTATATCTTCTTGATCACGACTCTTACGGGCATCTCTCGCATCTACATGCTGATCAGATGACGAAAATTTTATACCACAAAAACACTCAATCTCACTACAAATATCGTACGTAAATGGTAAGCTTAAAATCTATTGATGTGTCGTGATTTCTGATACGCCCCTACCAACTGTTCCCCCCCCACCACCGACCACTTTCATACTTCGCATGATATCTTGCTCAATTGTCATATCAGTAAATTTTCCGCACCAAAATTTGTAGGTTCGCCTTATAGTAACTTATCCATTTTCAAGGAAATTTTGTAATTCCGTTATTTCCTGAGATTCGCATTCAGTTAATAAGTCCCCTTATTGTATAGAACGTATTCGCTCTTCGGCATTTTTAATAAATTCGGTCATTTGTTGAATGTATACGTAAGCAGACTTTGTATAGTTAAAATGCCCTGCAGCAAAAAAATATGGCGTCAATTGTTTTAAATATACAAATTTCACTCTTATTGCACGACTGTTATTAAAAACGCAAAATTAAAGAAATTTTAAGTATATTCTTAATTATAAATTGACACAAATAGCAAAGTCAAGAAACACAATCACATCCTATATTGTTTATATCCTATGTTGTTATTGTGCACTGAACGCTCTGTTTTGCTAGATCACATCATGCTTAGCCGAGTTGCGCGCATACTCCCCCGAGTTACGAGCCGACGGCAGATGTGCGAGTGCCGTACGTGCCAATGGCAGATGTACAGTTTTCAAAAGGTATTTTAAAAGGAACCCAGCTTCTCAGGTATAAATCCTTGTAATGGTACGAAATTGCATGGCCAAGTTAACTTTTTAAAAATTATATTCCCCATGCAGTCATTGTTCACCTTTTGGGAACCTCGAGTTAGTCAACCAAGTATGCAGTGTTTATTACAAAACAAAACGTCTATGTTTTGTCTCCGCACTCAAGCAGCACAGACAGATTGTGAAATAACACGCAATTTTGCATCAGCCGTGGATCACGGAGAAAATAACGCCAAGTTATTTATTGCACCAGGCGGCAAAATATTGCTAAATCTTACGCCTGCGTTATAGCGCTCTTTTAAACAGCACCAATGGGAGCGCAGACTGTTGATCACGTGACCAGAAAAAAAACTCCGTGTTCCCGGCTTTAGCACAGTACTGAGTTAGTTCAACTGCAACTCATGACCGCGCACGGTCACATAGTTAAAAACGTAAGAGCTCGAGCAATAAAAGTCGGCCGACAAACAAGTCTGTAAAAGTAAAAGTCGTAATTGCAAACTAAAGTGAATTAAATAAGACGGAGTGTGTAGCGGTAGTGCGGAAGATTATGAACTGGGGAAATAATATTTGTGAACAGAAACAGCCAACAACACGAGGTGGTGATGGAACTGATTAACGCCATGGATGGTTAAGTACTCAACATAACCCTATCAGAACTATTCTATAAATACAGAAATTAAAAATAAACACAGTTTAAATCACGGGGTTTTTTAAAAGAAAAGAAAAAAATAAATAAAAAATAAAAGTATGAGCGAGAGAGCGTTGCAAAGTGCTGGTTAAGTTATTTTATATTGTGTTATTGCTAAGTCATTTTCATACGAGTTTAGATCAACTGATTAAGTATTCATGCCTTATTGTTTTTTTGTATTGAAATTATGATGTAGAGATAAATTGAAAGCAAACACTGCATTAAAGAAAGCTAGTTGTTTTAGAATACAAAAATTGGTGTTAGCGCAATTATTTTGAAACTTCAACCCAAATAACCTTGTCTGCAGCTGATTTTTTCGTCTGTACGACCTTGGAAGAGAACCCGAAGGTAAGATAAAGACATTATAAATATCAATTAAAATAAATTGAGTAGTTTCATTGGCGCCCGAACAGGGACGGCGAGTGTAATTTTTTATTACATTCGCCAGACCTAATTAAGCTGCAGAACGGGTTGTTTGGGAGCGAGGGCGATTGTGTATTTAGTAAGCTTACAAAATTGTGTATAAGTAAACAATAATATAAAAATGGAAAACAATAATGATAAAGTCAACAATATTGATTTAACTAGCACTAGTACTGAAAATCAAATAAACACAATAGTAACCGAAACGGTAGTAAACGAAATAAGCCTGAGTCCGTGACAATGGAAGGCGCTAGGATTCATTCAACGCCTATCCATAATAAGCAATCTGATAGTAATGAGATAATGAATATGATGCAATCACTTTTGGCAAAGCAAAGCGCAATGTTAGAGGTAAATTTTAACGCCATAAATAATCGCTTTGACATGAATGATAACAAGTTCAATGTGCAAAATAATAAATTGGATGCTTTAAATAAACGCTTTGATACAAATGATGTTAAATTTGAACAATATAAAGAACAGAATATGAAATTTGAAAATATCATAAACGTAAAGCTTGACGAATTAACTAATTCATTGTGTAGTATTGACGAGCGAATTAATGAAATACGTAGTGAAACAAAAAGAGAAACAGATGAGTTAAGAGTGTGTGTGTGTGTGTGTGTGTGTGTGTGTGTGTGTGTGTGTGTGTGTGTGTGTGTGTGTGTGTGTGTGTGTGTGTGTGTGTGTGTGTGTGTGTGTGTGTGTGTGTGTGTGTGTGTGTGTGTGTGTGTGTGTGTGTGTGGTAGACAGTAAAACAAATATGTTAGAATTCAATCAAAAAGAACTTGGACAACAAATAATTACAGTAAATGACAAATTAGAAAACTTTGTAGGTAAAGCAGGTGATAAATTTGAGGGTATTGAGAGTGAGATGCACTGCATAACTAACACTATACGCGTCATAGATAACCGTAGTAGTGAATTAGAATCACAAGTAGCAGTAATTAAAAATGTTAGAAATGAGATAGAAAATATTTGTAAAACAGATATTCAGTTAATCCAAGAAACAGTAAATGTTATTGAGAGTGTAAATCACAATAAGTTCGAGTCTATTGAACAAAGTATTATTAACGTAAAAGATGAATTGAATATGGCAATCGGCCAGAAAATAAATAATGTTACGGAAAGGGTAATTATGACCCGTGACCTAAGTAGTGAAGATGAGTTAGAATTGTTCAATGGTGATAGTAGGGGGGTACACCCCATGCAATTTCTAAATAGAGTAAAAGAGTATAATCAGTTTTGTAATAGTAATTGGGAAATGAAATTATTAAAAGTGATGAAATGTTTTAAGGGAAGCCCCTCAGTTTGGGCGGAGGTGCACAAGGGAGATTGGTTAAATTTCCAAAGTTTTGAAAGGGATTTTAGAAGTAAATACTGGTCTGAAGAGGACCAAGAAGTGTTAGAAGTAAGATAATGGGGCCGGGTAATTTTTGGACTAATGGTAACAATGTTACTATCTATGTGATGAAAATGTATAATGAAGCCAAATAACCTTGAACCACCATTACCGTTTAGATCATTTGTACGCCATATAAGTAAACATTTACCAAGGGAGGTGCAAATTAACCTGATGACGTGGGAAGTGGAGGGTATAAACGACCTTGAACAAATATTAGATATTTTCCAGAATATCAGGGACCGGGAAATGGGTAGGCGCTCAAACCCGCCAGGGGTACATAACAATGATAATCATAATCAATCTAGTGGGACACCAACCACATATAGAGGGACAAGGGGAGGTTACAATAATAACTATAGACGTGATGACTGGCGATGTGGAGAGTGTCATTGCGAGAACTATGGCAGCAGAACGACTTGTTATAGGTGTCATAAAGAGAGGAGTTGCCAATGCAATGATATTGAGTCTAACCAAAATAGTCAACCACAGAGAGGAGGGAGCAGCAACCGAGGAGCACCGGGAAGCAGTGGAACTTCCAACAGAGGTCGTGGTGGGTACACTCCAGGCCGTGCAACCACTCAGACGGAAAACTAGCAAGGGCAGTGGGTGAAGGGACCCCACCATTGTCGACAAATGACTGCGGGACCCAAGACAACAATGACTATATAAGTAACGTCATCCGCACTGATCTGTCCAAGGAACTAATGGAGGAGGATGACTTAGAGACAGCAAGACCAGAAACCGGACTGACAGAGGTAAGAATTCAAATTGAAGGTAAGGAAGTAAAAACTTTAGTTGACACAGGTAGCGAAATTTCTGTTATTTCTGAACACATATTAGATAGTTTGCAAGAAACAAATAAAAATATTCCATTTTTGCCAGTAGCGGGGGTGACCATTGCGGGTATTACCGGGGTTAGGAGTAAACGTGTAACTAAACAAGTACATTTGAACATGGTAATTAATGGAGTAGAGTATGTTAATACATTTCTAGTAGTGCGGGGGTTGAATTTGGAGGTTATTTTGGGGAATGATTTTTTGATAAAGCACAAGGCGATAATTGATTTCCAGAAGCGGTTGTTAGCACTTAATAATGAAGGTAAACCAGTTGAGATTAGTTTTGAGCGGGTAGTAGATAAAGTTAGAATTTCGGGAGTTAAGATGATACTAAATCCGGCTAGTAAAGTAGAAACGGAAGTTAATACGTATGTATGTAGAGAGGAAGAGTTAGGGGATACTATAAATGAACGAATTTGGGAGGATAGAGCGGGGAAATTTTGTAGTGAGGGGGGTGACGTAGGGAGTTCTCAACGAAAAGCGTTGTGGCGGGTAATAGAATGTTTTCGAGAAGTGTTTGCCGATATACCAGGGAGGGCAAGAAATTATGAATGTGAATTAAAAGTAAGGGAACACGCACCCTATGTACAAAGAAGCTATCCGGTACCATATTCAAAGAGAAGAGCGGTCCAGACGGAATTAGATAAAATGTTAGAAGGGGACATAATAGAGAGATCAGTATCACCATATTCTAACCCGTTAGTAGTAGTCATTAAAAAAGATGGTTGCGTTAGATTATGTTTAGACGCCCACAAGATTAATCAAATAATTATACCGGACCGGGAATCACCCGAAGCAATAAATGAAATATTTCAAAAATTCAGTGGAGTTAAATATATGACGTCATTAGATTTAACCGCGGGGTACTGGCAAGTCCCGTTAGCATGTGAAAGTAGGAAATACACAGCATTCCTGTTCAATGGAAAGAATTAACAA
This sequence comes from Magicicada septendecula, assembly GCA_034769895.1. NCBI lineage: Eukaryota > Metazoa > Arthropoda > Insecta > Hemiptera > Cicadidae > Magicicada > Magicicada septendecula. Next base: position 98,082,156 of record CM068372.1, on the reverse strand, counting down.
TTCAAACGACTACCGTTTGGATTGAATACCAGTGTGGCCAGTTTTATAAAATGTCTAGATGAAATTCTACAGCCACAGAATTTAGATTTTTTAACTATTATGTATATGATATATTGATAACATCACGAACGTTTTCGGAACATGTGGAATATTTAGAGTACGTATTAGATAAACTGCATAAAGGGGGGCTGACTGTCAATTGGGAGAAATCTAAATTTTTACAGAAAGAAATACATTTTTTAGGGTTCATAATTACACCAGATGGGATAAAAGCTAACCCAGAGAAAGTAGAATCAATTTTAAAATTCCCAGAACCTAGAAATATTAAGCAGTTACAAAGTTTTGTAGGGCTATGTAATTTCTATAGAAAATTCCAGAAAAATTATGCCCATATAACTTCAAAGTTGAGCGCAGTGTTACAAAAGAAGAAGCAGTGGAAATGGGGGGAAAGAAAACGAGATGTGTTTAATGAGATAAAGGACCATTTTAGTAAAATGATCATGATGAATCACCCTAATTTTGAACGCACATTTTATTTACAGACGGATGCCAGTAATATTGCTTTAGGTATGGAACTGTACCAGGAGGACGACAACAAAGAACATCATACTATCGCCTTCGCCAGCCGGACGTTGTTAGCTGCTGAAAGAAACTACACAACAACGGAGAAGGAACTGTTAAGCATTGTTTTTGCGGTGAAGAAGTTTCGAACATATCTACTGGGAAATTCCACTATCATCCGGACTGACCACAAGGCATTGTCTTTTTTAAACACCTGTAAGTTGACACACAGCAGGATAACCAGGTGGGTGTTAGCTTTACAAGAGTATAATTTTAGTTGGGAGTATATAAAAGGGGTGGAAAACAAGATACCTGACACTTTATCCAGGGTAGATACAGAGGGAATGAGAACAGGGAGGGACTTAAAAGAAATAGAAATTTTCAGAATTAGTAGGGAAGATAGATTGTTTGGGGAAGAATTGAGAGACATTAATAGCATGCAAAGGACAGATCCTAAATTGAATAAAATAATAACTAGCTTAGAGTCCGATTCAGATGAGTTAGGGTATAGCCGTTATTTTCAAATCTATCAAGGGAGTTTGTTTAAGAAAGTAGAGGGGAGAGAGCGTGATTGGAGGTTAGTCATACCGGAAGGGTTTGTAAGATAATATGGGACTGTCATTTTCGATATGGTCATTTTGGTGCTAGGAAGTGTGTAAATGTATTAAAAGAATCATGTTTGTTTAAAAATATGGAACGGAGGGTTAGAACTTTACTCTGGGGGTGCGATTTATGCCAAAAGTCAAAAGTAGTTAATTACCATTTAGAGGGAGAGATGAGGTGCATTAAAGTTGAAAAGCCTTTTGATTTAGTTGCGGTGGATTTGTTTGGCCCTCTACCAAAGGGAAGGGCGTAATGTACATTTTTGTGGTATTAGATACATTTACGAAATTTGTAAGATTATACAGTGTAAAGAGAGCAACTAGTAAAGTATTAAGTGAAAAAATAACAAAGGATTATATGATCAAAACCGGAAAACCCAAAATAATACTATCTGACCATGGACCCCAATTTATTAGCGGAAGATGGCGACAAACTTTGGGTTGGGAAGGCATAATACCTAAACCTCATATACCTAATGAGTATATCATCCTCAGTCGAACCAAGCCGAAAGGGTCATGCGAGAATTAGGGAGAATTTTCCGGGCATATTGCCATGCTAAGCACAGTGAATGGCCAACATATGTGGGTAGAATTGAAGAATGGTTACCACCCATGAATCAACGGGGTTCACACCATACGAGCTAGTTAAGGGAACACGTCCACCTAGGATACTAGAACAGCTGTTCAACTTTCCACCGGAGAGCAACCCACGAGATCTGGAAGTAAAACTCAAACTCGCCAATGAAAACTTATTAACCAAGGGAGAAAGAAGAAAACGGCTTCATGATGCCAAAGGTAAGTGGATTAAGTACGAGATAGGTCAGTTGGTATTAGTGAGAAGACACGATTTATCAAGTGCACAAGATAAAGAGATTAAAAAATTCTTTTTGTTGTATGAAGGACCGTATGAAGTAGTTGAAATTAAAATGGATAATGCATACGTTCTACGAAACCAAATGACGGGGGAAATAGTGGGTACCCATAACGCCACCAATTTAAAATGTATTGGTTAAAATAAAATGATAAAATAAATTTTGTAATTGAATATAAACTAAATAACTATAAAATTAGGAATTTAATATAAAACAGTAAGTGGTAGCGGGTAGATGTTCACCCACTTGTCCCAGTGGGGTTCGTCTATTTCAGGGACGCGCCCCTGCCCACGCGAGCCTTGGTTTTCTCCATTTACCCTTATTTTCGGAGGAAGCTTTGTCCTTACCTTTAGTCCTAGTTCTTGACCTTTTAATGATCCTTACCCTTTTTATCTTCCCGATTTCCCTTAGAGAAAACATAAAAATAGTTACAATCAGAATGATCACTGTTGCACACCACTATATAAAAATTATTCCGATTAGCGCTTTCAAGCTTCACAGCCCATCGTCAGATCGAAATAGGATCTGATCGATCTGACGATGGGCTGTGAAGCTTGAAAGCGCTAATCGGAATAATTTTTATATAGTGGTGTGCAACAGTGATCATTCTGATTGTGATTTCAACCACTAACACAAATTTCTTCATTAAACGTCTGATAAAAATAGTTACATAAATTGGCACAATTTTTTTTTTGACCTTTGATTGCCTTAATTTTAAATAATACATTAAGGTAATCCTCAAAATTAAAAAAACTGGTGTTATTTATGAATTGTAAACTCATCCCTTAATTAGGTAGGTAGTGGAGAAGTTTTGTGGCTGAGTAAACAAACTAAGATAACAAATTTTGTGTATAATCTAATAGGATTATTGTGTATAGAGATGGGGTCGTAGATTAGTGGTTGTGGTTTGTTTTGTAATTCTGGGGAAAAAAAAAGTTGGAGGGTAGCTCATTATATTCATGGGAGTTGGGTTCTGTTCGTTTTCAATCACATCTCTATACACAATTATTCTGTACATGTAACATATAACCTATTTACGGGTAATTAAGGAGAAAATAATTTTGAAAATGTTAAAAATAAAAGCTATGTAACCAAAAGGTTTAATGATTATTTTGTGGTACCTGCTATGTTAGGTTATGAGTAGAGATAAATGGTATTTAGAATGTGATTATGGAGAAAGTTAAGGAGTGATTTGAAACAAATGATGCAATGCTTGTAAAATTTATTAAAATACTAAGAAAGAATTAAACATTAAACCAATTAGAATCATTTTGATAAATGTAATTAAAGTAACTGAAATTGTTTTGACTATATGAAGAGACTAAATTAAATTCAAAAGGGTAAATTTTATTAATGAAGCAAAATTAATGTTGGTATGAATTGGTACAAGTTGATAAATATGTTAACTGAAAGATTTATAGACACTGAAAATTGAAGTAAGCACATGTGTCAGTATGTGGTAAGCAGAATGTTTAGACTGAGTGAGTGCTTATAAAACAAGTCTTGCAGACAACTGTTAATGTAAACAGGTGTGTTGTATGTTTTGACTAATGTTTACAGCCAGGTGTTGAAGCTGATAACTGTTGTATCTTGATGAAGCAGTATCTTGAGCAAAATCTTATTGTGAAATAAAAGAAATGAAGTTAATTTTTTTACAGATAAAATAATAATGAGGTAATTATTGTAACTTAGAGTTTGAGAAATTAAATAATTAAATTAATTTGGTAATTAAATTAATTGAAAAGATGATTTTTAATAATAAATTTAAATTTATTCTGATTCAAATTCCAAATGCAATTGTAGATTAAATAATAAAATGATGAAAAGATATAATGATTACAATATTCATTTAAAATTGAAAACTGAAGGAAATTTTGTATGGATATAATCAAAAATGTTCAGGCTAAGATAATGTTTGGGAACCTAAGATGTGTATATTACTGTTCAAGTAACCTTTATAAATGTCCATCCATATTTTATGTTTAACTGTAGATTCCCCACCTAAGTGCGGCCATGACCTCACCGGATCATGACCGTGAAAGTAGTTAATTGTGACAAATCATGAATTTTACTTGTTATAACCGGCTTGTGGTTTGTTTTATTTTGTTAACCCGGTGGTTTGTTAGACTTAGTAGGGGGGTCATTTTTTGGGGAATCTACCAAATTTTGGAACAGGTCTATTTTCACCCAGATAGGGGTGGTAGTCCATTAGGGGCGTATCAATCAACAATAGTAACTGCAATACTGAATTTTTATTGTAACGCCGAAGCAAGGATGGGGGTGGAATAAAAGAAAAAAATGTCCACCCCTTCCGCATCAGTCCTTGTGGAAGCAACTGGGCGCTACAGTCCACGGGGGGAAATAGTGAGTGTGGATGGGGGGTGACCCAGTTAAAAAAAAAGGAGTTAAGAATAAAGCATTCTTGAGTATATAACTCATATTTTTTGTTGTGATTATTATGATGTACTGGTATTTTGTATAATTAAGGTGTTATTTTGGAGGGGTAATATTATACGGGGAATATTATTTAATTTATATGATTGAACTGTAAGTAGACAGTAAGTTTATATTATTATTTTTAAACTAAACCAGCACTTTGTATAAGAAGAACCAGTATTTTGCAAAGAATGAGCCTATACGGCTAAGAGGAAACGAATCAGTTGTGGGATATGGTATAATGGAAGGCCTTTTTGTTAAATTTTAATTGAATGTCATAAAGTCAGGTGATACTGTGGTGGGTATCGGTCCGAGCTTATGGTGTTGGGATCTCAAGTTGAGAAGTCCAGTAAGATCGGATGGGTGCTGTCGCAGTCACCAGACTAGGGGGGTAAGTACCCATGATTTTAGTAGAAAGTTCAGGGGGGTTGTGGCGCCATATCCTCACTGATCCTCTTAGGTTTTAGGCAATAAGAGTTTGTATGCTTCGGCATCCAATCTCTTACTGGGGGGGGGGGGGTATTGTAACGGTACGAAATTGTATGGCCAAGTTAACATTTTAAAAATTCTTCGTATTGCTTAAATTAGCAGCCATCCTTACTTTTCTTTTATAAAATTGCTAAACTGCTATAATTGTTATTATTTAGACAAAGCTTTTCATCATCACTGACATCTTCAGGTCTTAAACAACGACCTTCAGGTTGTTTAAGACCTGAAGATGTCAGTGATGACGAAAAGCTTTGTCTAAATAATAACAATTATAGCAGTTTAGCAATTTTAAAAATTATATTCCTCATGTAGTCATTGTTCACCTTTTGGGAACCTCGAGTTAGTCAACCAAGTATGCAGTGCAGTGTTTATTACAAAACAAAACGTCTATGTTTTGTCTCCGCACTCAAGCAGCGCAGACAGATTGTGAAATAACACGCAATTTTGCATCAGCCGTGGATCACGGAGAAAATAACGCCAAGTTATTTATTGCACCAGGCGGCAAAATATTGCTAAATCATACGTCTGCGTTATAGCGCTCTTTTAAACAGCACCAATGGGAGCGCAGACTGTTGATCACGTGACCAGAAAAAAACTCCGTGTTCCCGGCTTTAGCACAGTACTGAGTTAGTTCAACTGCAACTCATGACCGCGCGCGGTCACATAGTTAAAAACGTAAGAGCTCGAGCAATAAAAGTCGGCCGACAAACAAGTCTGTAAAAGTAAAAGTCGTAATTGCAAACTAAAGTGAATTAAATAATTTAGACGGAGTGTGTAGCGGTAGTGCGGAAGATTATGAACTGGGGAAATAATATTTGTGAACAGAAACAGCCAACAACACGAGGTGGTGATGGAACTGATTAACGCCATGGATGGTTAAGTACTCAACATAACCCTATCAGAACTATTCTATAAATACAGAAATTAAAAATAAACACAGTTTAAATCACGGGGTTTTTTAAAAGAAAAGAAAAAAATAAATAAAAAATAAAAGTATGAGTGAGAGAGCGTTGCAAAGTGCTGGTTAAGTTATTTTATATTGTGTTATTGCTAAGTCATTTTCATACGAGTTTAGATCAACTGATTAAGTATTCATGCCTTATTGTTTTTTTGTATAGAAATTATGATGTAGAGATAAATTGAAAGCAAACACTGCATTAAAGAAAGCTAGTTGTTTTAGAATACAAAAATTGATGTTAGCGCAATTATTTTGAAACTTCAACCCAAATAACCTTGTCTGCAGCTGATTTTTTCGTCTGTACGACCTTGGAAGAGAACCCCAAGGTAAGATAAAGACATTATAAATATCAATTAAAATAAATTGAGTAGTTTCATCCTTACCAAATATTGATAACATGGGTATTGAATACTATATTTCCAAAGTATTAAATCTTAAAATTTAAAACATAAAGCATAAGAAGTAATAATGTGAAAAAAGCACGTTTTATGCAGTTACTTGTTCTATAATTATTTTTTTGACAATGAACAATTTAATTATAAAATAATAATTACACATCTCAGAAGTAGACTCTTTAAGCTTTAAAATACAGTACATGCTTTATATTTTAATTGGGATGAACTTTCATTGTTGTATATTGGTTTAAATTGTAATTTTATGCAAGTTTAAAGAAAATCGAAATTTCGCGATTTTCATAGTCTTGTTTTTTAAAAACAGTAAACAATATCAACTTTTTATGTTTTGCATTCTCATATATATAGTATCAGTAATTGAAACCCACATTATCTTGTGAATAAAACTATAACATTTTTAAATATTATTATTTGTAGGATAAAACGACACTTCGAAGCCATCATGTATATATAGTATCTAATATTGTAATGCAAAATAAATAAGTTTTTAAAATAAAGAACTACATAGGCATATTGCTGCATCTTACCTTTAAACAAAAGCGTTTATTTTTTTTAATTAGAACATTATTTTTAAAACTACAAGCGAATAACTGGTTGTGCGCCGTCTAAAACTTGTGCCAACTAACCCAACCTGCGCTCTTCGAGCAACAAATTACTCGTATGCTTCAATATTTTTTTACGTAAAAACTATTAGTTCTAGAAACAAAGACTTAAGACATTTTTTGTGAGAAGTTTTCTCTATTTTGCGGTGGTACTTTTTATTTTCGCAGAATACAAATCGTTTAAAAGTTATTATGGAAAAACTAAATTTTCGAATTTTAAGGGTTGTTTAGGGGTGTTTTGATAGAGGGCTGAGGGGTGAACAATATTTTAAAATAATGTTCTAGATGAAATTACTTTATTAAAAAAGGTCCCATCCTTCTACTATTTATTTCGATCTCCAACTCTAATTTGACTGGACTATAGTCGGTTATTAAGAGCTTTACATTGAAAACTTACGTCATTAAATTTTAATAAACAAGGATGCAGTAACAGATGAGGGTATAGTACAATTACTAAATGCTGATGAAACTAAAACTGATTAAGTAAAACATGAGTTATAAAACTGATAAAGAATGTGTAATCAGCATTGAAAGTGACTAAAACTGCTTTAAAATGCATGGAGTAACAGGAAGTCACCATTACTAATATGTTACCCTTCCAGAGATAACTGATGATTTGGCTGTTGTCTTGCACCATAATCAGTGACACAACAGTGCACAAATTACCAGTTTTCTCAAAGTACAATCTAAGATTGAACTGATAATGGATGGTTTGAATTATGTTGCATTATAACTCTCAGTTTAAAAGCTACTTTAGTTTTGTTTATGTGAATATCTGTTTGCTTATGTGTTCACTCTCTTGCTTATTAAATATTTATGCAAATAAATACAGATGACAATGAAAAAATGATTTTTTTTTAATTTTTGCTTATATCCAACATTCCTACATATCTTATGTTTTGCCTGCATAATTATGTTGGATATCCAAGACTGTAATGTAATTAGCTTGGTAAACCATAATTAACCCTGTTTCATACACTCAGACTTTTGTTCCCCAGTCTGCACATCTGATCTCCAAAGCTAACAATGCCATTTACACATCCTGACCTTGTCCCAAGCGTTTGGACAGTCTCAGATTAAAAGTCTGATTCCAGTGTGTCATACAAGTTAGACAATACTGCTCATGATTTTTCTACGTAATGTGATTACTTTGAAATCTGAAGAGAGAAAACACTCGGAATGGCCAAAATGTACTGAAGACTGCCTTCTAAAGAACTAAATCTTTTCTTGTGTTAATCTCCCAAAGGAGCTCAAACTTGAAAAAATGACTAGTTACACTTCCTAAAATTATAGTTCCTAAACCTTATATTTAAAGTTCCTGCAACATAGCATGTAGATAACAGAATAAAAATTGCTAAAACAAGAAATTCTATAAGTTCTCATGAAATGCTTACAGAGACATTGACATTTTTTGTAATTGGAAGGTGTAAAGACTATTTTTTATATCAAGATAGTGTGTTAAGACATGTTCAAGATAGCACATAAACTGCTAATACACCTTGACATAATGAGAATGCTGTGCTCTCAGTATGTAGCACAGTTGGTGTTACCTTTTCACATTCAAATATGTATGGATTTGTCTGTATAAATTCAAGTATCATCAAGCTACACAGAGGCCAAACTAATGGAGATTGGTTTGGTTGTCAGTCATACTAAATGAAATGCGAAACAACAAATTTTTTTAGTGAAGACAGCATTTTATTCCTATCATTATTAAACCAAACGTTTCATTCATTCTGTGATGTGGTGCCCTCAGTGATGTGGATTCTCAGCTTTACCACTGAGGATGTCATGTTACAGAATGGGTGAAACATTTGGTGTTCATAATTATGCCAATAAAACGTAGTTCTCAACTGAAAAAAAATTCTTCGTATTGTTTAAACTAGCAGCCATCCTTACTATTTCTTTTATACATTTGCTAACTGCTATAATTTTTATTGTTCGACTAAGCTTTTCGTCATCACTGACATCATCAGGTCTTAAACAACGTCTATCAACTGTACGTTGTAGGCTTTTATACTTTAGGTCCCTCCCCTTATGTCGTCCCCCTCCTATCGGTTATAGCTGCTGCCGCTCTTCACGGGAACTTTGTCTGCATTTTTCCGTTAGGCATTTTTCTAACATCCGTCAAATTGTTTTAAGAATCTCCCGTTAATTTCTTCATTCTTGACTTATAATTTTTTTTTTTTTTTGTAACCTTTTACATTTCGTCATTTTTAGTGTGTTATTTTTATTATTTTTATTTATTTTTGTTTATTATTTAATATATAATAAAATATTTTATTATATATTAAATAATAAACAAAAATAAATTAAAATAATTAAAATAACACACTAAAAATGACGAAATGTAAAAAAAAAAATTATAAGTCAAGAATGAAGAAATTAACGGGAGATTCTTAAAACAATTTGATGGACGTTAGAAAAATGCCCAACGGAAAAATGCAGACAAAGTTCCCGTGAAGAGCGGCAGCAGCTATAACCAATAGGAGGGGGACGACATAAGAGGAGGGGCCTAAAGTATAAAAGCCTACAACGTACAGTTGATAGACGTTGTTTAAGACCTGATGATGTCAGTGATGACGAAAAGCTTAGTCGAACAATAAAAATTATAGCAGTTAGCAAATTTATAAAAGAAATAGTGAAAAAAAAATGTTATTAAAAGTTCCAATCACAAAAGTATATGAGTGAAAAAAGCAACATTAAACACCTTACGTTTGTATATGAAAACAGAGCAAACTAGCGTATTTATTCAACTATGTGAAACCTACATTAGTATTTTTTGAAGACAAATAATTAGTACCTTGCATAAAGGCATAAGATTATTAAACCTTTCATACGATTATCAGTACCTTCCATTATTGAACATAAGATTAATTTTCTATATAACAAATATTTTTAATTCCTTTTAACATTCATTATCTTGAAATGTTCCTGTGTACACATTGTAACGTGTCAAAATTTTGGGTAAATTTATTTCTTACAGTATGGGTATTTGTATTTTTATGTATTTCATTTTGGGTGGGATTTTATAAATTTATTGTGAAGTTTTATTTTCCGGCGAACGTTATGTCTATTACAACAGAACGTGTTGAGAAACAGTGGCGAAACAAAGCAGAGACGCAGTTTGCTGTTGAGTAATGCGGCCAAGAATTCGCACCACCACGAATTTCTCAGAAAGGTGCATAAGTGTAATCGCGCGCCTACGAACTATACAATCACGTGCTCGGGGGACGCGGTCAGTCTGAAAACCAAGATGGCTAGAGAACAAAATTATTCATCATCTCTGTAGCGGTCCTCAGGAAATGCTGCTAAGGACTGCCCACTTTAATGACGTCAGCCAGTGCCTAGCTGAAATCGTCTGCTATCTTAACTCCAAAAAACTACATGCATGGCATGGGACGAAGCTTCTGCGACGAAGACCAAGGCAGTGATTTCCGCACAAAGTATGAGATCACATCAGTAACACCTGCTTCGCTTTCGTCCCCAGTCTACTAACTGAACTCCCCGGTGCCGGGACGGCCAAAGTAGGCTCGTCATAAAAATTTTAATTTAACCGTAAAAAAGGTGTAACTACAGTAACGTTTCATGTGACCGCGGTCGAGTTACAAAGGCAGAAGAGATAGCTTGAAGCTTTCGGACAGTGACCAACCAGGAATTGACAGAAACGATGAGTGCACGCGCGAACCACGTGCCGGCGGTTTACTTGTAAGGGCTGGGGGGGGCTGATTATAAAATGTTAAGGGCAAGATAAATTTTCGGTACGAATGCGTGAATGAGCAAAGCTGGGCTGTTTGGATTTGTGTTTGTATTTGTGTTGGTGTTTTGTGTAATTATAAATGATACCTAAGGTAAGCCATAGTTCGTAAGTTCTATTATGCAAGAGTTGCACAACATCTGAAACATGTACTTAAGGAATCTCCTTAAGTTTACCAAAGTTCAAAAGTAAAAGATTAAATAGTAATTCTCTTCAAAAATGAGTTGTGTCAGTGATTTGCTTAACCTGTAAACCATGTTTGTATCTAGCGTACATGTGATCGAACCCTGGAACCCGACAGAAGAGACCGTGACGGTAGGTGAAAAGTAAATTGTCTTTTGTATTAATAAATGTTACCAATAAATAGAGTATCACAATTGGCGCCGCGAAACAGGCACGAATTATAATTAATTATAATTAATTAAATTCCACATCTACAGTAAAGATACAAACATGTGTTTTAGGTTAGCGTAGCAAAATAACATTGCGTTATGGACGCAAAGCTATACCGAAAGTACATTACAAAAAACTAATGAAATTAATTAATTAGATTAATTAAAATATTGAATATCAATTATAAAAATGTCAGATAACGAGAATAAAATAAATGAAAATAGTGTCGAAAATTTCGATGACTCAAACATGAGTAACTTTGAAACACATTCGACTCCGAGTGCGAGTCAGAATGAAACAGAAATAAGTGAAACAGAATCAAGAATTATGGATGAAGGAATTCATTCAACGCCAATTCAGAATAAAAACTCAGATAACAATAATATGATGAAATATTTATGTAGCATGGTATGCAGTATGAAAGAGAGTTCAGACAAGCAACAGGCGATGTTAGAGTTAAAATTTAACGAAATAAAGAGTGATTCTGACGCTAAATTTAATATCCAGAATAACAAGTTTGATGAGTTAAAGAATGAGATTCAAGAATTAAATAAATGTTTAGAAAGTACTAATGAAACGATGAGAACTAGCTTGAATAAATTAGAACAGAGTGTTGAGCGGATGGGAGTACATGTGATGAGTACAGAGAAAAATAAAACAAATGAAAATTGTAATGACAAGTGTGAAAATATGATACCAGATAAAGAATTAATAAATAATAATGATGTTGTTGAAAATAATGAGAAGAATAATGTAATTGAAAATGTCATATCAGAGAGTACTGATGAGTTTGTGGAATGTGATTATGAGATGTTAAGGTGTGTTAGTGAGTTAGAGAGAGAGAGGAAAAATAATGTTGTAGTAGAGTGGGGACAGGGGGTAGGTTTTCCCTTTATTATTTATGATGATTATTTAATGAAGTCACAAGTGTTGTTTTTGAAGGGCAAGAGTCCCGTATTGGTAGATGAATTGAGTTGTTTATTGATGCTGTATAATGTTGTACCCTCTGTCTGTAATAATGATGTTGAAAGTATGATTTGGTATTGTGATGAGAGAGATATAAGTGGAGAATTGTATGTTAGTAAAGAAACAGAATTGTATAATTTGAAGAGAGAGTATGATGAGTGGGAGTTAAGGTTAGGAGTGTGTATGCATAACAATGATTATAATGATTTGACAAAAGTAATTAACCCAATCATGAATGTATTTACCGATGGAGATGTAACAAAAATACCTAACGTAGACTGGTTGAATGAGTATTCTGATAAAATGAGTGAATTTGGTTGTTCTGGTTATGACACACAAAGTAACCATTTGTTTGTAAATAAAAATCAACAGTGTTGTATAAAACCAAGACTTATTTGGGACGATGGAGGATAAACTATTAAAACAATAAAAGACAGTGTAAACATTATGTTTTATGGGTTTTTGACATGGCAGATTTGGACAATGAAGTGCGGAAAAAATTGAACAATTAATAAGAGTTTGTAAATAAAATATAGTGAATTTATTTGTGTGCATGGTGGAATGTTAAATAAATAATGTGTGTATGTAAGATGATTGTTGTAATAAAAATAACGATATTTGCAATTTAAATAAATAAATATCAGAATTAATTTTGAAAAACCGTAATTGATTAATGGTAATTGTTTCGATAACTATATAATTTATATTTTCAGTAATTAATTAAATTAAACCAATTTGATATGCTTAAACATTTTGATTGATTATTTAAATGTTAATTAATTAAATTTTTTTAATGAATTCAAATTATTTTACGAGATGGAAATTTGGTAATGAATGATAAATTGTTGGATTTAAACTAATTTGGTGTAAAATGTTTCAGAGATGATGGTGATTATGTTTCGGGTGTGTATCATGTTAAATGGATTGTAAGTAGAAAAATTCTATAACCATGTATAATAAAAATGTTTACAGGTGTAATTGAGATGTTAATTCAATAGTGAGATTATTGGAAATAATTGTGTTCAATAAAAATGATAATTAAAAAATTTAATAATAAATGAAAAATGATATATAATGATTATTAATAATAAATTTTGAAAATTTTAAGAAAGTCAAATGGTAAAAGGTTATGAATGAGTTAAATGATTCTTGATGGAAATATTATAGTATAATGTATATAAAATTTTTTTTAATGAGTTAGCTATTAAGTTGCTATTGTGGGGGTGGCCTGTGCTCCCGTAGATAGCGAATTGGGTTGGGGGTAACAGAGAGTGTTACCTCCATCGGAGGCCGAAATGGCGAAAATGTGCGGCACACCTTTTTTCGTGTAGAATAAAATTTACACACTGATAGACGACCGTACCGCACATACTAGTGATGAATGTAACAGGCAGTGAAATGAAAGTTAGATTTCCCCGACTTTTCGGGCGATTACTGCCTTACCAGCACTAATCGTGGATTTGGCTAGCGGCCAGCTATGGTCATACTAAGTCCCTTGACCATAGCTGACTTGAAATTGGTATAGAGTAGAAATTCAATGGGGGGTGACAATTAGGGGAAATCTCCCGGAACTATGAAACAGCGGCTACCACTCTGCCCGCTTGGGGGTAGCAAAGACAGGTGGTAGGCCCGCATTAAGGGCATGTAATTATATACCAGAACATGTTGATGTTCATAACTTTTGAAATGTAATAGCGGAAGCAAAGACACGGAGAGGTAAAACCTACTCCAAAATATGCCGTCTTTGCCGAAGCGAAAAGGGCGCTACAGTCCTCCATAACTTGAAATAGTGTGTGTGGCTGGGAGGTGGCTCAGATGAGCCACGAATTTAAATTTTACAACATAAAAAAATTTTTTTTTGCTAATTTTAATTTTGATCCAACAAAACTGCTTGTGCTCTGTTAAATAACTAGCTGCTCAGACACTCAATACAAGGTGTTCATGCTATAATTTTAAGTGTATTATTTTATTGTTGTAAGTTAGATATAGGTGTTGATAAACTATGCGTTTTCATTATATATGTATACTTTAAACTAAGCCAATAATTAAACGTCTGGCAGGCGGGTATCACAAAATGATCAGAATCAGAAAAAGTGGAAACAATGAGGTGAGAAGTAATGATAAATAAATATATATATATTTCATGTAATTTGTTCAATTTTGAGATGTGTTTTCATTGTGTGTTAGGAGATCAGCTGATCAGCAATAGGATGTCACTGGTATATTGGTTTATAAATGTTCCAAGTAATCAATGTTCAATGTAATGTTTTAATGTATTACCGATGTTTTAAAGTAATGATAAAAATAACTTGATAAAGTGAGAAGTAAAGTAGTAATTTATGCCAGTCAATAAGAGATAGTTTTGGGTGATAAATATTCTGTGGGACATGTAGATCTGTCCAAGTTAAAGTCAAAGTTAGAGAAATAGTAGAGGTGAAGATAATGTAATGTTGTTTTTGAGTTAATGTAATGTAATAGAATTTTGAGAAGTATTGATGTTGACACAGTAGTAATGGAGAATAACTGCGGAGTTTTTGAAGGATACATTGTTGTTTATAATTAATGTTATTTTGTTGTAGTTGTAGTAAGGTAATGGGATTGAGATTTCTGGGGATGGTGATTTTGTAAAGGGGGGTGGTGTGATAAGGAGTCGGCAACGACTGGCGTTGTGGCGGGAAGGGAACGATTGGCGCCGGAAAGGGTTACCTAGGGGGAGTCCAGGAACCAACATAAGGGAGTGAGTTTTGGGAGGGAAACACACATCCTGAGTACATAGGGTTAGAGAGTATTTTTCTTTTATATTGAGAGAAGGCGGCGAATTGAGTTGAATGGTAAGTTGGGTTTAGAGTGTTTTGGGATAGATATTTTGATAGAGTTGGGTGTCATGGGAGTTGAAGTTGATGAATATTTGAGTCAGAGGGAGAAAGTTGATATATGTATACAGAGTAAGCAGTAAATTAAATGAGAATAAATATTTACATCACCCACAATAAGGGAGAATCAGATTGTTAAATAAAGAGAGAGTTATAATAAAAACGTATAAAATTTTTATTTTTAAACCAGTGACAGAATTTTGATAGAATTTGGTAATGTAAAATTAAGGTGTTTATTTTAAATAATTTAAATGTCAATTTGCTTATTATTTATAATAATATTTTGTTGTTTTGAATATTTTATTTTATTATGTTTTGTGTTTCAAGTTAGGATATTACAGATGTCAAATGTGTTTCAGATAGAAACGTATATAGGTGCATAACGTATGCAGGTCAAGGGTCTGGAACTTGACCTAGTTTCGATCAGCTGATGAGGTCATACACCCACTAAGCTTGTATAGTAGGAAGTCAATTTAATTTGTTTAATCAATTTAAACCAAATTTTAAATAATGTCTAAATATGAAGGAAACATTTTCATAACTTTAAATTTTTTTGAATTCGCAAATTTTTTGGAAAATATTTTTTTTTGAAATTTTAATTTTTGAAAAAAAAAAACTTGATTTTTCGCCTGCCAGCGAATGAATATTTTAGGTAATGATTATTTTATTATGGGTGTATTTACCATGTTTAGTTTATTGATTTATTTTGTATTGCATTGTATTGTTAGACTCTAAGTGATTACATATTAGGTTAAGGATATGTTCAAGTAGAAAAAATGCTTGACTTAAATCATTTTAAAGAAAACCAAAAAATAATGAAGAGAATTTTTTAAGTATATTATTTTGAAATTTGAATTTTCTTAATTTTTTGTAAATTGTAAAGAATTTGTCAAGGTGTAATATGTAATATGAGTGTGAGTGAGCCCAGTATTTGCTAAAGGCAGCCCAGCTTGCATACAAGGGGAAATATATCGGTGGAGGATCTGGCATAATTTAAGCCAGGGAGTGAGGATTTTGGGGGGTAGCATGTTAGAAGGTGAGGTGCGCTGTGGTACGAGTCTGTTCGATTTCTCGGTGTTGGGATCTCTTACGGAGAAGTCCAGTGATCTCGTTCAGATGGGTCCATAGTCGCCAAGCCAGGGGGGTCGTGTACCCATGAGGAGTAAGAACAAGAGGGGGTTGTTGGCACCAGTTCCTCACCGGTCCTCTTAGGGGTTTATCAATGAGATTTCTTCTGTTTTGCACAGCAGAATTCTCATTGAGGGGGTATTGTAACGTGTCAAAATTTTGGGTAAATTTATTTCTTACAGTATGGGTATTTGTATTTTTATGTATTTCATTTTGGGTAGGATTTTATAAATTTATTGTGAAGTTTTATTTCCCGGCGAACGTTATGTCTATTACAACAGAACGTGTTGAGAAACAGTGGCGAAACAAAGCAGAGACGCAGTTTGCTGTTGAGTAATGCGGCCAAGAATTCGCACCACCACGAATTTCTCAGAAAGGTGCATAAGTGTAATCGCGCGCCTACGAACTATACAATCACGCGCTCGGGGGACGCGGTCAGTCTGAAAACCAAGATGGCTAGAGAACAAAATTATTCATCATCTCTGTAGCGGTCCTCAGGAAATGCTGCTAAGGACTGCCCACTTTAATGACGTCAGCCAGTGCCTAGCTGAAATCGTCTGCTATCTTAACTCCAAAAAACTACATGCATGGCATGGGACGAAGCTTCTGCGACGAAGACCAAGGCAGTGATTTCCGCACAAAGTATGAGATCACATCAGTAACACCTGCTTCGCTTTCGTCCCCAGTCTACTAACTGAACTCCCCGGAGCCGGGACGGCCAAAGTAGGCTCGTCATAAAAATTTTAATTTAACCGTAAAAAAGGTGTAACTACAGTAACTTTTCATGTGACCGCGGTCGAGTTACAAAGGCAGAAGAGATAGCTTGAAGCTTTCGGACAGTGACCAACCAGGAATTGACAGAAACAATGAGTGCGCGCGCGAACCACGTGCCGGCGGTTTACATGTAAGGGCTGGGGGGGGCTGATTATAAAATGTTAAGGGCAAGATAAATTTTCGGTACGAATGCGTGAATGAGCAAAGCTGGGCTGTTTGGATTTGTGTTTGTATTTGTGTTGGTGTTTTGTGTAATTATAAATGATACCTAAGGTAAGCCATAGTTCGTAAGTTCTATTATGCAAGAGTTGCACAACATCTGAAACATGTACTTAAGGAATCTCCTTAAGTTTACCAAAGTTCAAAAGTAAAAGATTAAATAGTAATTCTCTTCAAAAATGAGTTGTGTCAGTGATTTGCTAAACCTGTAAACCATGTTTGTATCTAGCGTACATGTGATCGAACCCTGGAACCCGACAGAAGAGACCGTGACGGTAGGTGAAAAGTAAATTGTCTTTTGTATTAATAAATGTTACCAATAAATAGAGTATCATAACATAGATACACATTCTTGAAAATTCTACCTTCTGCTAAACTCCCCAGCGATTTGAAACATATGTCTGCTAGAAATCTATTTTCGAATTCTTATGCCATATTTTCTCTTAATTATTATTACACAATATAATAATATTTGTAATAGTATTTGTGTTGTTGGGTAAGACAACATAAAAAAAAATCTGAATACCTCTGTTTCAAAATTACATTTAACCACACTGTATGAAAAATAATCAAATACTACCACTAATACCTAAATTAAAAACTTACATGAGACGGAAGATCTACACGATCTCCTTCACACTTTGGCATGTAGAGTGCACACAGTAACGGCTGTATGACAGCCCAACATTTAGGCAAATGAACTAAACCTCGCCAAGTCTGTAAGTGTTCCTGCAAACAACACAACATACACTGAATGATATTCTAAACAAATTTTATTTTCATTGTTGTCTTCATTTCTTTATCTCATGCTCATGTTTACACATAGTTAAGGCTCACTAACATTGAAAGCTAAAATAAGATTTGCTATGCTGTGCTAGAGGTTGTCAGTTCAGTTTCACACTCTTTCCTGTGCTAAGCTACACTTTCGTTTCTGTTTTACCTCCCAAATTCACTGTTACTTCTGGTCTGTGTACTTCCTTTCAAGCATTATCCTTCCCTGTATTCTGCTAATTTTTAAGTTCATAAACGTGGATGCCATGAACTTTATTTATTAGTTAAATATTGTAACAAGACCTGTATATGTGGTTACAAATAAATATTTCTGTGCTGTACAAAAAAAATTTTAATTTAATAAAAAAAAATTTTCAAAAAAAAAATTTGTTATGTTTGTTTATTGTTTAAATAATTAATAAATAATTCTTGTTATGTGGTTTCGTCGAAAATTTAAAATTCTGTAAGTTATTTATGTCAATATATTCACTTCTGGTTAACTGTAAATAAATCCGGAGTTAATAAGATTGTATCACTTCACTAATCGATTGGCGATTTTCTTCTATGCTCCAGTATATTACTCTCCTTTAGTAATGGTCGCCTTCCAGTTAGTCCTGTGGTTAATGAAAACTCTTATATTAACTTGTGAAATAAATTTAAAACCAGATAATTGAATTATTTTAATTTATTGACAATTATTGTGAAAATCTCAATTTAAAATCGATATTTATATGAAGCTCAACTCTTTCACAGGTATAATCGATTCTCAATACAGGTTATATTATATAAATACTTTCGAATGGTTCTTTGAACGGATATAATTATAATAGTCAAAGAAGGGGCAAGTATAGAAAGTATAACATTCACAAAATAAATCTTAATAATTAATAAATGACAAAGTTATTTATGATATATAATGTTTATAAAATTGAATTTGTCAAATCAATGCCGCCTGCTGAATCCAATCAGGAGAGTTCGCTTTGCATCACGGAACCATCATGGCCGCCGCCTCGTTATTGAAGAAAACCGAGAATGTTATGGCTGGAATTTCTGACAATAAAGTTGCCTTCTCAACTTCTTCCTGGTTTCAGCGATATTGAATAATGTCTATTGTGTTGTTAGAGATGTCCTGGTTAAGTGTTCTGTGTTCACTGGCTTTAAATGTTTTATATTTGGTGTATTCACTTTTGTCTGTGTGTGGCGAAAAATCGTGAAGTTCGTTGTAATGTGAATTATTAAAGTTTGATAGTTTTATGGGTTTATTTCACTTGTATTTGGTTACGTATTGTTTGTTTTCACTGTTTGTGGTGGTGTTGTTCACTGATTTTATGTTTAATATACCAATTTCGGTAACTCTCGGTTGTTCACTGATTTTATGTTTAACCTTTATACGCCATTAATCGTATTCGCTATACTGGTTCTTAGCACGAGCTAAAATCAACTGTTCGCTTCGAATGTTAATTAAGAACTGTTTTACTTCCTTCATCTCCTGAAATATCTTACCAAGTTAATATTAGAAAAGTATTGTTTCAAATATATTTCACTTCCTATTCATGTGATTTAAAGTACATTATATTCAGAATAATTTTTGATTATTGATTACTTTCGTGGACTAGTAATTACATAATTAGTTTCTTTAACTCCTTCTGCTTAATTTGACATACAATAGTCCATCTTTATAAAGTTTTTTGTTAAAATTGCTATATTTCTGTCATTTTGGAAATATAGGCTCAATATCTGCTTCCTGTTCTTGTTCAAAATTTTAGCCATCTTATGTGTTATAAATGTGATTATAATAAATTTCAGATTGATGTAAATCTTTATCTTTCCTTAATTTCTTATAAATTTATCAATTGATCATTATTTTAGTTATTATTCATGAATTTACTATTCCTCCTTTGAAATTGTTAGGTATTACATTTTGAAATTTTTTAATAATTTTATACATCTTTTTATATTATTCTTTTAAAGTATAGTTTCAGTTATAGTAGTTAGTGATTGATTCACCTTATATAAATCTCATTAGTTCACTTGGTTTATTAAACTTCCTTACTCAATTATAATGTTACAGTAGAAGCCCGATATATCGCGGTTGTCGGGTGACATTCTTTCCCCCGTGTTATAGGCGTAACCGCGGTATATCGGAAGGTGACCTGTACAGTGACAAATGATGGGGAGGGAGGACCGGGAAAAAGGCTACAGCATAATGCACTACTATATACTGTACGTAAATTACGTCACCAAATGTAGAAATAAAAATAAGAAAACTGTATTTTAATCCAATATTTTAATCTATTTTAATCCAATGGAATATAAAATACACTATTTATACATTGCTCACTCGACCTACTGTAGGCCTAATTGTTGGTCTTAAAAAAGTCCGTAATTGTTGTTTGTCGGGATAATGCACAGCGTTTCTTTTCCGCGTATTGTTTTATAAACGCGAGGTGCAGCAGATGAACATTATTAGATTCACTTTGCCTCTCCATCCACGAAATTACTTTGTTATGTGTATTATCACTTCACTAACATTTGGAATAACTTCTTTCACTTCCACCCCATTTTCATTTCCATCATCGTCATCGTCTTCTTTTTCTTCGCAATTTGCATTTCGGACTGCATTGATGATATCTTTAACTCCTATACATTCTGTAACAGGCTCACCGTTGTCAACTTCTGCCCAGTCATTCAAGTCATCTAGAGTGAAGTTGCAATACAGAGCACTACTCGCAGACTGTACATCACTATTAGTGAATCCGGCAACAGAGCAATTTCCATCGGCGATGTTTTGTTCAAAGGAACATTTCTTCCAGCAATTCTGAATCGTAGCCGTACTGATACTTTCCCATGCAAGACCTATTGAATACGCAACTGTTTTCAGGTTTATTGACTTAAGGTAAATTTCCATTTCCTCATCAGAATTCACTATAGCACTCAGAAGTTCACGGCGGTAATGCGCTTTAATGCTTTTATGATGTCTTGATCTAATGGCTGGATCAGTGCTCTAGTGTTTTTCGGCAAGAACATGACTCCGATTTTCCCATCTCTTGACTGTAGCATATCACCAGGTGGATGTGCTGGACAGTGGTCAAGGGTCAGTACAGCTTTTTCTTCTAGGTTG
Source organism: Magicicada septendecula (assembly GCA_034769895.1). Taxonomy (NCBI): domain Eukaryota; kingdom Metazoa; phylum Arthropoda; class Insecta; order Hemiptera; family Cicadidae; genus Magicicada; species Magicicada septendecula. The sequence goes on along the minus strand of CM068372.1, from coordinate 98,061,221 downwards.
AGTGACCGCAGGTGGCTTCTCACAGATGGACCAAATTCTTCATGGAACCATTTACCGAAAATATCACTTGTCATCCAAGCATTTTTTGTATTACGATATGTGATGGATAATGACGTCATGTTAACATGTTGAAAGCATCTAGGATTTCGGCTTTTCCCTATACAGAGAGGTTTAACTTTGTGGCTGCCTGATTTATTTGTGGCAAACAGGAGGGTAACTCTATCCTTATTTATTTTTAATCCAGATTTATTTATTGAATTATTCACATCCAGAGTTCTGGTAGGAAGCATTCGAAAATACAGAGCAGTTTCATCACAGTTATACACTTGATGGTCATCTAAATCGTTATCGGTCATTACTTTCTTTAATGCCTGAGGAAAAAGTGCTGCAGCTTCACTGTCACATGATCGTGCTTCCCCTTCAATGCTTATCTGGCTTATACCATGACGAGATTTCCATCGCGAAAACCACCCGTCAGATGCATTAAAGTCACTGTTGCCATGTAAATCACTATGGAATTTCACAGCTTGAGCTCTAATAACTGGTCCTGACAGTGGCACACCTTCACTTCGTTTTATTAAAAACCACCTGTACAGACACTCATCTAGTTCACTATCCTTACCTACTTTAGTCTTTTTTCTTTGCAACCCCACTTCACTTTCAACTGTGTTCACAAAACTTTTAAGTTTATCTTCTTCCTTCATCCACCCTCTAATTGTTCCTTCTGGGATGCCACACTCACATGATAAACTTGCCTTTGACTCTCCGTTCTTCACACGATCAATTCACAGAATATGCTTTTCTTTTCTGCGACATCACAAAACTCTACACTATGCGAATTTATGACAAAGACTATACACTTTGATAAGATAATATCAGAGTATGATCTTATACTGTAATATAAGAGTACACTATGAGGGAGAGAAGGGATTTAGTTGGCTGCTTGCCTTGGCATGAATTCTTAGAAACGTAGAGACGTAAATACGGGGCAATTGTTTATGTCTACAGGTACACTTGAACTGGCAATTCTGGCTGTTGTTTACAATGCCGTTTCCAACAACAAGCCTTTGTTTACAATAAACGCAACACATTCCAATGTGGCTACGGAAGTCACGATAAACAATTCATAATTTACTCACTCTCTACAAGTAAGAATTTTCGCTAATAACGGGCGACATACTCTTCACCGCGTTATATCGGACCGCGCTATATCGGGCTTCTACTGTATTTGGAATTCCTTATTTTGGCCTAGATTTTATTATTTTACATATACTGTTTTTCAAATAATGTTATTTCTATACCCCTTCTGACTTTCTAAAGTTAACACAATATTAAATAAAATTTCCTTATATTCTCCTTCTCTTTCCCTTATTTCCTTATTGGCACATGTAGCAATGTATTCATGCTCATAATACAAAAACAATATTGAAAATTAATTTCTAGTCTTTAAAGTTAGACATTTTAGTTTTAACCATTTTTTAAAAATACATAACAAACATTTTTTAAACTAGTATAGTATACATACAGAAACATTTTAGGCTGTATGAACACTGTTATATTAATAAACATTCTTATCTTAATCATAATCCTTATTCTCTATACCACCTTGAAATTTGGAGTTCATTGGCTTTAAAGACAAACATAATTAGCCATTTAATTTTTATTTTTTGTTAAACTTAATTTAATTACAGTCCTTTCTGTATATATTGTTTATTATATTTTAATCCCCTGTCACAGTAATTATTCCCCACCTGCTCTCTTTATCATTTACATTTCCAAGAATGTTTTTTGATAAAAAGTGGCCTCTTCTATGAAACATTAGAAATATTTTCACAACAATATTTCATGACATGTCATCTCTGTAATTATATAAAATATTAAAGTTATTTAATAGCACATAGTTCAAGTAACAGTTACACCTTTACTTGAAGTGTATTATATTAAAATCACTTGCACTGGTTCACTTACACTGTTGGGTCTGATTTATATTTGAGTTCTATAATATTTTAAGACCAAACCTTTAGTTATAATGGACTGTGAAGATTTGTTTATTTTATTATATAATAACTTTAGTTGGTGCACTTCTATTCACACTACTAAACACTTTTGTTTATAATTATTTTACATTTCTATGAGGTTTGGGGTGTTATACTTTCTTTGGGTGACATTAAAATTTGGTTTGGGGTTTGTTATTGTTATTAATAGGTTTATCATGGGTATTCCTCGTAGTTCTCCCATCATACATCTTCTTTTCTTCTCTTCTTCCTTCTTGGGTTTTCCAAGGTAATTTGGTTTTATTTTGTCCGTTGGTTGGTTCGGGGTATCTTCTTTATTACCTGCTCCTAACCTACCTGGGTATTATCCTGATTTTATTTTAGTTTCTTTTGATTTTTATTTTCTTGATACAGTAAACCCTCGATTTAACGGACCTTGGTTTAACGGACTTCGGATTTAATGGACAGAATTTGACAGACACAACAGGGGAAAAAAATTAGGCTTTTGAAATGTATAATGTGCATAAACTGCAGACTCCTCCTGTTCTGGCGATACTGCTTGGCTATCGGAGCATTCTTTCGTTTCTTTTCTTCTTGTTTCTTGTTTTGAAACACGCAAATTTTCTCATCTTCAGTTGTATTTGATGAGAACGGAGTATTCAAGAATTCATTTAATTCTTCACGATCTCTGTCTTTGCGTTGTCGTTGACGCAGGCGTCGCACACGTTCAGTGGAAGACATCACAACGAATAACACTGAACAATATACACTGATATGCATCTTATTTCACTGTGAAATATTCGTCCATCGGCTAATACAGCAAGCATTACAGTGGCACGTAACTTTTCATTTCCCGTAATCTTTACTGTTACAGATTTGGTTCCCTTTTGGTCCACCGTAAATATACGTAAATAAAAAATATTGGCGTTTCATCGGCATTTACCATGTGTTCAAGTGAATAATTATGCTTCTTGCGTAAATGAATGACAAACCGCTGATACTGTAGGAGTTTTTCTTCGTAGTCACTCGGTAGTTTTAGCACGAGTGATGTACGTCATTTAAGCGCAAATCCATTTCGCCGCATCATTCGTCTTTTACATCCGAAGCTGGCTTTGAAACCAGAAACTTTTAATTCTTCTGCGATTTCTAAAGCTTTTAATTTTAAAACACGTCTAGTGACAGGGAGTCCTTGCCTTCTTAAAAGCCGTATGTATTCACAGACGCTGGACTCTACTGCTACAAAACGCCCAACTTGAGGTCCCGTGAATGCTCGTCGCGCAGTTTTGCATTTAAAAGTCGTTCCTTCTGTTTTCTCCATCGTTGAATACAGGATTCATCAATATCGAATTTCCTTGCGGCTTCGCGATTGTATGTTTTTTCTACATTTTGTATCACAGTTAATTTATAATTCGCGTCATACGGGTTACGTTTAATTTGATTTGACTGCGTGCCTTTAGTCTCCACAATATCACTCATACCGCAAACGCACTACAGAAATGCCGAATGAAAACAAAGTACAGATAAGCGATGTTGTCACTGTTACAATATAAAACCACACTGGTAGTTTACCCGTTATTTAGAAACATGTTATTAACACCCCTCTATTCATCTTTTGTCTTGCTGCCTACAGAAGGGTGCAAACACGCGCACGTGTGCACGCACTTACACTTTATCTTCCTATTCTTTCTTCAGTTTGCTGTTAAAACATTCGGTTGTAGTCATAAATCATAACGCCAGAGTTAACTACAGCCAGGCAAACTGCTGTTGCTTAGGCAGTAAACAACCCATAAATACCAAAAGCGTTCGTCCCGCCAGAAGTCAGGTATAACTTCGAATTTCGTTAGCGCGCGAATGCAAGCCACATGCCAAATTAGGGACCATGTTTTTAGGAGAAAAAGTGCGGCTTGTATTCGGAAGAATACGGTATTAGCATGATATTAATAGTATTAAAATTTTAAGTGTTATAGGCCTATTTGATTTAAATATATCCTCAAAAAACAAAATTTGCGATTTAACGGACTTTCGATTTTACGGACACCCCTCAGCCCCAATTAGTCCGTTAAATCGAGGGTTTACTGTACTTTATTGTTGCGTTTTTATGATTTAATTACTTTTTTCCTTTATGGTGGTATTTTTCTTTGATGTTTAATTATTTTCATTTGAATGTTCTTCTGAGTTATTTGTAATTTAAATGTATTTATGATCATGATGGAATTATTACTTAGTGGATTATCTGTCATGCTACAATATGCAGAAAATTTTGTTGTGCAAATGTACAATCAATACAATTAGTTATGTATGTATACAATGTAAGCTATCTGCGATCTTCTTCTTCTGAGGTTCTCATTTCGTGGGATGGTTTGCAGCAGCCTTCAGGTTTCAGTCTTCTACAAACCTCTTCATGGCTGCATTGCTGGGGCAGATGGTATTCTCCTATATCTGGTTGATCACTTCGGCCTCAGTCTGCCCTTGGCATTCTTACCTCTACTGTACCCTCAATGATGATCTTGAGTAGACTGTCATGCTTCAGGATGCACCCTATCTAGGTATCTCATCTTTTCTGTACCGTTTCCCACAGACACAGATTTCTTGCACCCTCTCCAACACTTCCTCATTCATCATGCTGTCCACAAAGGAATCTTTAGCATTCGTTGGTAACACTAAAACTCAATCAAAACTATTCTTCTCTTTTCATGTTCCTTGTGGGTCCGTGTCTCACTAACACACAAGGTAAAAACTTGTATCAAACTTTACTTCTTCTATAAAGAACGTGAACTTAAATTGTGAATTTAAATAACAGATTAAAATAAGAGACAACAGAAAACTTATGATTATCTTATAATAAATTTTTTGAATGTAACTTAGTCACGACTTCTTATGTGCTTTTCAGATAGTAAAAAGATTATTCACAAATTTAAATAATCTCCGTGTATTCGACTTTTCACAACTTGGTTATTCGAAGGCCTAACGCTTGCATGCTGTTTTAGCAAAAATTAAATTTAATTGTTCAGAAAAACTGTAACTGAACATATTTTACAGCTCATCATATACGGTTTTAAATTTAATAAACTAAATGAATAAGTATTACCTTCTTAGTCCGTCCTTAGCTTCCTTATATAAAATTTAAAGATGTAAAAACAACGAGTTTCAGAACTTATGTTCCATCATCAGGTGCGTTTCACTCGTTGGAGGTCGTCAACACATTAAGACACAACACATATTTAAACACACTCAAAAACTAATTAACAATAGTGCGCGAAGTTCACAGTGCTCACCATATGGTGTAATATCGATACTGCCATCTGTTGTCATTGTAGTCTGTGCGCTATCTGTGACCTGGGCTTCAGGCATTCTGAGACTTGCAATGCCGTATCATACAATGTGTCAGAATGAAAATTCAGCTGGTCGTTTAACAAATGCTCAGGATAAAATTTACATGCCTTATACACTTCAAATTCTCCGGCAGCACTCATGTACCGGCCTTTCTTGCAAACATGTATGGGTATAAGATTTGTAGAAAAATCTGTGTAATTGTGGTTACTATTCATCAAATGACGGCCAAAATTGGATTTTGTTTTTTCTAAGTCTTTTTTCGGTAAGTTTTCTTCAAATATTTGGAAAAAATACCTCCCTCATCCCTTAGCCACAGAACAGACTAAGAAGGTAATACTTATTCATTTAGTTTATTCTATTATGGCTCGGATACAACTATGAAATATTTCAAATTTAAATGTAAGTTTATATGAGGAGTCAATATTAATTAATACAACATCTGATAAATAATAAAGTTTGAACTTATGAAGCAAAGCAAACTGGATCTACTCTTTTCTTTGAACTTCCTTATCATTCCTGCAAATATCATGTCCTACGTGACAACATGTCAGTCACTCCCTAAGTTGTCAACATACCTGCACATTATGTGGATCGGCCTACATGAGGTTGACAGTTCAAAAAACAAATCATATATACACACTACTGAATTGAATTTTTACTTACTTCAAAATCACTGTAATCACTACTGACTCAATATACTAAATAAACTATAGTCACTACATTGTATACTGAAGACTACAAAACACTTACTTGAACTTGTTCTTGCGAATGAACCCCTTCCACTAAATCCAATGTAGTCTGAGAGTACGGTAGTTTGGTTCCCATACATGTTGTATAGTTCAGCGATACACATTTTGCTGGTTTTTGACACACTTTCCTGTCCACCTGTGAAGGTGAATACCTATCTAACAGAAACACTGGATCAATCACACTGTCCTTCAGTCGACGGGATGGCTGGAGTAAATTCATATGCGAATCTTCAACACCTCTTGAAACCGTTTCATTGGATAAATACTCTGAGCTGCTGATCGTTCTCCTGACTCTAGTGAATGGTACTGACAAAACAATATTTTCTTGTACTGACATAATGATGATCAGACCCAGTAACCCAACAACTTGTGCCATAGTGAAGGAATTCTGTGAAAACAAAATACAGTTTAATTCGTTAATTTAGTTTGACAATTCTCCATGCTATTAGGCCATGGTCTAATGCTGCTGCATAAAACAGACATTTCGGCCCACAGTACTGTGGAAAACCGGTAAAGAGCATACCACTTGTTACACTGAAGAGGGCATCCAATGGTGGGGGCCAAATAATTTACTTGTTGAGTAAATGATGTTGTCATCAGATACATACTGTTGATGTCTTCATGTAAGATGATATTTAAGGATTATATTATTATTGATTTAACAGGGTTCAGTTGTCAGCTTCTAAACTTTCCAAGCAGTTCATTATATTCCCTTATGTTCTGATTTATGAATTTAAAGATCAAAACACTAATATAACAGAAAGTAAAATGTTAAAATAATAAAAATAGATATATGTTATAAACTTTAAAGAGAAATTACCTGTATACTGTAAAATAATTAGTATGACCAACTGACAGACCAGATGCAATTTTAATTTTCCATGAAGCTCAAGAATTTTCCAATACATGAGCTCAAGAATGACATAACAATATGTGGCACCAAATATAACCATTAAATAAAATAAGAAGACAAAGATTAAGTCATACAAATTAATTTGTAGCAATAATTACTTTAAAAAAAAAAAAGATTGTGAAAGAAGGATACTACAGACAAAAAGAATTCAGACAACAGAAATGACAGGCCCTAGAAAATGTGAACAACACACTCTCAAAGAGTGTATAATAAGGGCCAAGTTCAGCTTATACTTACTGAATGACAGAATGTAGGTGAGAAAAATAAAATGAAGACACAATGTTTACAGAGAATGGAAGAAGATACCACTGTTAAACGAGTGACAAAATAATGAAGTGTAAGGAGGCCTGAAATATACTGCTAGAATAAAGAGAGAACAGGCTGGCAGTCTTTAAACTTAACTTACAGAATCATGAAGTTTGTTAGAATTTCCAAATATGGTTATAAAATGAAATAGGCCTAAAGATTTTTAATTTATAAAAACTATACCACAACTAATTTACATCTTTTAAATCATCTATTTCAAAGTGAGAGTCAAGCAATCTTATTCTTATTAATTACTTAATTAACTGTAAATTTATTTAACTACACATACACATAGCAATTAGTACAGATTATTGGAGACAATGATTCCAATATTTTAACCCTTATCTTGGCAATGTGAACTATAGGATACATACTTTTCAAATTTTTTTTAAATTTCCCGGAAACGGAAAAACATATGATTTTATGTTGGCTCACTTGATTACAGCTTGTTCTGTAAGATACACCTTGTTCAGTGCTGCTATCTGCAGTCCTTTTTGCATAAACATCGTTATAGTTGGCAGTGTCATGATGGCTTCCTCAAGGATAAGAAAACAGCTGTTCCAGGTAAGCATTTTATTTAAATTTTAGTAGTTTGTCTTTGTTTTTCTTATGTTTTATTTAATTATGTTCTTTAGTACTGTAGGCGTCTACACACATACTGATTTTATAAAAGTTACGAAAATATAAAATTTGAGAACAATTTAAAAATTATGTTACTTATAGGTTACACTGCCAAGTTGGCAGACATATATTGTTACAACACAAATAAGCCACCCCAGTACCAGGGATAAAAAATATAATTCTAAATGTAAATATACTTCATATCAAATAAAATGATTAAATATAAACAAAAATATAAAAACGGTGACACGACAAACGACGACATTACCCAACCCAAGTGATTGACCCAACAACAGGAAACAAAAAAAGAAGGGAACCACGAAAAATAAACAAGGAAAAAGGTGATTGACCAAACAAACAGGAACTAACAAAAGAAGGGAAGAAACCAGAACCAAAGAAGAATAAAGACAATTGAAGGAAGTGAACGAATTCCTATAACTAAATAAAATTAAACCAGACGAGAAGAGGAGAACCGAATTAAAATGAAGACTATTGAAAATGAAAAAGATGATGGAGAAGAAGAAGGAAGAGGAAACGAAGTGAAACCAAGAAATAAGAAACACCACATATAAAAGGGAGAAATGGTACGCTCAAATGTAGAATATTGTAAATAAACCCCAATAATTATCCGCTAAGGGAAATAAATATTATCGTAAATGAAATAATTTATATACCTGTTTTAAACAAAAAACAGTAAAAAGTAACTTAGTAAAGAAAAGTACACTAACCCAAATATTAAAGTTAGATATAGTGAAATATATAACAAAATATCATTAATATTAGGTATAATTTTATAATGAAAGAAATAGTGAGAAAGTGAGAAAGAGAAATAATTATAGGGATTACCCACTAAAGAACACTTAATATAAACAGTGAAAAAGTGCAATAGTGTATGTATAAATACCCCAAAATAGTGAGTGTATCAGTGATAAACACCAATTAATTAAAGGTGAAAGTGATAAGTGGAAAAAGATATTTTAAAATAATAAAAGGTAGTAGTAGATAAGAAAACACTTAGTAAATTATTGATGAACCAATAAATGATTTACGTGAGCTTATAGAAAATTATATAATTAAGGATAGTTAGAAATAGTATTTAAAGTAGAGATAAGTAAAGGATATGATGTTATTCAGAGAGAAAGCCCATGTAAAAACAGTTTGTGTTAACATGGAATGGAGAAAAGAAGTAGTAATGAAATAAGAATTTAAGTATATAATTAAAAAACACCCAATGTTAGAAGGGAAAATAAATTTAATAAGTTTGAAGGAAGTGATGATGTTTCTCACTCAAAATAATAGTCAAAGGAATGAAATGAGTGTTAAACCAACAGTAACTAATAATTTATAAAGAATTATTCGTTTTAATGTTATGAATAGGATATGGCTGAAAGAAACTTACAGTCCATAGGCCTAATTGTTATGTTTTAAATATTAAGATATAGAAAATAATATTGACATGTAACCAGAAAACAAACAGACTCAAAACACTACACAAACAATTATAATAACAAACTAAAGCCCATCAGGCTGAAATGAAATGTAATTTAAATGAAATAAGTAAAATACCATAATGGCTACTTAGGCCTATGAAAATGCCTAACTGTCAGAGAAACACAAATACAAATTATAACAAATTAACAAGGAAATGTATAAATCTAAGGCAAGTAGCTAGCCAGTAATTATATATAAATCATTTTTAAAGAGAAATGTTACTATAAAGGTTTAATTTAAAAGAGATAGGTAATTATCAAATGTCAACATAATTAGACAAAAGTTAATATATAATAGAATATGACCTTATGAGGTATTGTTTTAATCTTTGAAAGGAAAGAAATACAATAGTGATAATATTTATTACCCCAAAGGGAAGACAGAAGAATAAAATCATTCAGAAAATCTATATCTATAAAAATGAATGTTTGTTTCTTTCTTTCTATCTTTGTCCCGTATGCGTTCCTATACCATTCATCCGATTGCGATGAAACTTCGGTGAGTTGTTGTGCGCACGCCCGTGAAGGTTTATGAATTTTTTTCGATGGTGTCCTATGGGGGGTTCTTGGGGTCTTCCACATCTCCTCCTAAACCACTGGACCGATTTCAACCAAACTTGGCACAAATATTTTACGCAACGGGAGAACCAACATAGGATAGGTGTTTTTTCGATGGGGTCCTTTGGGGGGTCCTTTGGGGTCTTCCACATCTTCTCCTAAACCACTGGACCGATTTCAACCAAACTTGGCACAAATATTTTACGCAACGGGAGAACCAACATAGGATAGGTGTTTTTTCCGACGGGGTCCTTTGGGGGTCCTTTGGGGTCTTCCATATCTTCTCCTAAACCACTGGACCGATTTCAACCAAACTTGGCACAAATATTTTACGCAACGGGAGAACCAACATAGGATATGTGTTTTTTAGATATGATACTTCGGGGGGTCCTTTGGGGTCTTCCACATCTCCTCCTAAACCACTGGACCGATTTCAACCAAACTTGGCACAAATATTTTACGCAAAGGGAGAACCAACATAGGATAGGTGTTTTTTCGATACGATCCTCTGGGGGGTCCTTTGGAGTCTTAAAAAACTAACTTATTAGATCTGGTTACTATGGCAACCCAATGGAATAGATTCTGTTCTAAATATATTATCGCATTAAATTGAAGACCACGCGAACGAAGTCTTTATATATTATATATATACAAACACTTTCTTTCTTTGAGTGGCATTGCAACGCATGCCGGGTACTCGCTAGTATATAATAAATTTGAATAAAAATTTCAAATATCTTAACAATGCTTATAATCGAGGCCTTAACCAATCAAAGGATTTCTGTTACCATAGAAACGGGCCGCTGGATACTAATTTTCCGTTAATTTTTTTTACTTGAAAAAATGACGCTTAAGTAAGAGGTACGCAAGATTGAGATGACCAAAATTTTAATTTAAACAGTTCAAAAAACGTTTAGAAGTCGACAGCAAGAACCAATGACGAGGAGATGAAGAGCTTCAAATATTAACAGATGTCCAGGAACCAAATAAACAAAATTAAATAGCAGAAATTCCCAAGACAAAATAGAAGAAGATGCCAGCAGCCTAAAACACACCAAAATTGATGAATTTCCATTACCCCCAGAACGACGACACATCGTAACCTTCTGAACTGATAAGTATCAACTAAATTCAATAATCCCAGAAACCAAATCACTTTAAATATTTCTCAAATCAATCAAAAATTTTCACTATCAAGTAAAATGAATTTTCTTTCAAGGATTGAATAATAATAAACTTACACTTAGAAATAACCTCGCACTAGTGTGCAACATTTGTATCAACTATTACGACATTACCGAACAATTTGTAAAAACACTTTATACCATTTAAGTACGGATAAGGTATGGTAGTGTATTTTTTTTAATGTAACCAACTTTTATGTTTTGTTTATAATCCAAAGAACCCCAGATTTTGAACAAATTACTGTACTGTGTACTAACAGACGCCATATCGGCTTCAGTATAACTCATTTCAAAATCAATTTCGTCAACCTAGAGGTATATGTTTCATGTTCTAAGCCGGAGCAACTTTATTGAAAAATAATTTATAATACTTTTGTCACATTGAATAATGACTAAATCATAATTAAAATTACAGTACAGAGTATTACCATTGTTTTATTTCGTAGGAAGTTGTATAATATATGTGTGTGTTAGCAATTCCACTGAGTAAACAACTAGCGCTCTTGCCAAGTGGGCAATACAACAAGCTGTACAGAGCCGGGAATCATTTGAACGCTCCAGCTGTCAATGCTGACAACACCAATATAACTAGTAAATTCACAAATTTAATTGTTTTAAAATAAACAATTTGGCGCCACCCGGGATTCGCAACCCCTATGAATAAACAGGTAGGTTGTACTGATAATTGATACCACGCTACAGACTTCAGTAGTAACAACCATTAATGTAACGACCGGTGTGAGACGAACACACTAACACGTTCTACACATAAAAAACAAGTGTACACATTTTACAGATACGACCGAGTCTTATAGATCGTTACAATATCTAAACATTTTCTAACTATATTTTTGTTTGTTTCTGCTATGTTATTACATAAAAAATTATCACTCATATAGTGCAATATGCTTACAAATCATGGTAGGCTTACATAGCAACATATTAAATTATTTGTAAAAACAATGGTAGTTGTATGTAATTACAAATTACTATAAAAAAGAGGTTGACAAAGCATATATATATATATAAGCATGTGTGTGTGTGTGTGTGTGTGTGTGTGTGTGTGTGTGTGTGTGTGTGTGTGTGTGTGTGTGTGTGTGTGTGTGTGTGTGTGTGTGTGTGTGTGTGTGTGTGTGTGTGTGTGTGTGTGTGTGTGTGTGTGTGTGTGTGTGTGTGTGTGTGTGTGTGTGTGTGTGTGTGTGTGTGTGTGTGTGTGTGTGAAACATGTTTCATGGAAATACTCTCAACATAACGTAAATCTATATTTTATTTACCTATTTGTCTTTTTCAGACTGGCGGATTTTCATCTCGAAAAGCAAGAACTGAAGAAATTATGAAAATAGCACGACATGCAGTAGAAAGGGGTAAATATAGTACAAATTACAAAATTTTCTGTAGAAGAAGAAAAACAGTATTCCATTGATGAAATGATGATTCCGTACAAAGGTACTCGAGCAGGATCTAGAAGGCAGTACATTCAGAAGAAGCCCACGAAGTGGGGCTTCAAAGTTTTTGTGCGGTGTGGAGTATCTGGAATAGTATATGATTTTATTACTTATGCAGGAGAAGATACATTCATAAATTATACATTTTCAGATGAGGAAGAAATCCATGGGATGAGTGGCAAAGTCATTCACGCTTTATGCCAGTCTATCGCTGACAAACCTTGCAGTGTTGTATTTTTTGATAACTATTTCTGTTCGCCTGGACTGATAGCTTATCTAAGGAATGAAAAAGGAATCCTTGCACTTGGGACGTTAAGACAAAACAGATTAGGGGAATCTCCTATCATGTCTGATAAAGAACTTTCTAAAAAAGGTCGTGGATCCTTTCATCAGATTGTTGATAATAATAAAAAGGTGGTAGTTGTCAAATGGATAGATAACAAAGCAGTTTTGTTATGCAGTTCATTTGTAGATTCATATCCACTAGGTTCTATCAAACACCACATAAAAAATAAACGTGTTGCTGGCAATGTACGGGAGAGTACGTCTAACAGCATTGTTGCTAATGATTCAACCAGGCCATATAAATGTGATGTCACATGTCCGCAAATTGTTAATCAGTACAATGCTCACATGGGAGGCGTTGACTTGGCAGATATATTGGTAGCCTTGTACCAGACTTCAATTAGAACTCATCGATGGTATATGGTAATTTTTCTCAGTTATTGGATATTTGTGTAAATAATGCTTGGCTTCTATACCGCCGAGAAAACAAATTGCTGGGAAGACAAAAAGTACAAAGACTAAAAGATTTCAAGCTTGAAATTATAAATTCTCTACAACTGAAAAACAGAAACCGGGGAAGACCATTGCCAGAAGAGAAACCTAAATTACAGAAGACAATAAAAACGCCTGTCCTCCCTCGTCCACAGAAAAACAGATTTGACTGCATTGACCATTTTCCAGTCTACACAACCAAAGGGCAGTGCAGATTGTGTCCAAAAGGTGTTACAACAGTTGAATGCAGAAAATGCAAGACACGATTATGTCTCGTTAAAGATAGAAATTGTTTTCTGGACTTTCACAAACCATCAAAATAACTAAAACATATTATTCAACTAATAGCAATATTATAAATCAGTGTTTTGATTGTACATTATCATTACTGAAAAAATGTTAACAACTGTAAACAAACATTATAAATATGTAAACATACATAACAATTAAAATAGTTTAAGAAATCTATAAAAATCAGATACATTTTCAAATTCAGAACTATTCTTTTGTAATTTTTTGCATAATTTAATTGACAATACATTATAATATTACATTGACAATTAGGTACTTATAATAGTCTGGTACATTGTTTTCTACTATTTTGAATTATAATCTTCATTTTCATAATTATATTTTGTATTCAAGTATTTGATTTATATTCTTTTCAATTTTACATTTATAAATAGTATAATAATACAAAAATACTTTTTGTAATTACGTTATTTATAATTAAATTTCATTGATTAATTAAAATTAACAGTTTCTTTATAATTTACAGTGTTATTTATTACATCCCTATAAATAGAAGTGATGGAAATGTAAACATTAACCTACATGGAATATAGAACATATTTCTTTTACAAACTGGCAGTGTAACCAATAGGTTACATGGTCATAATTTTACTATCCATAAAAATAAACAAATAGAAACTACATTTTTGTGTTAATTAGTGACAGAGGATGTAAAATTTTACAAGAAATAATTTTTTTCTGACTTGTGTGTAATCGTGCCAAGTTAAGGGTTAAGCTTAGTAAAATCCTTTCAAAAGCCAACCAAAGTTAATTTTATTTGAACACTCTCAAAACCTTCTACTCTCTTACAAGACTCCAGTACATAAAACTGCTTCTATATAATATGACATATATCAGTGTACTGGATTTACTGATCTGTATAGTAGCTAACATTTTCAACTCTGGAGAAAGAAGATGGAGGACCTGTGGAAGTTAGTACATACCCATTCTAAAAATGATTTAACTTAAAAATCTACTGGTTTAAAAAAAAAATATATTACAGAAAATTGTCTCTTAAATAAAGTTAATCGAATAAACTCCCAAGTGAGTTTGGGTTACTTGATACTGCAGAGGTCCACTTTGAGATTTTTTTAGGAGTAACCTCAAAACAAATACTTAAAGATAGTCAAATTATAAACATAGGGTGGTAGACCTATTGTAATCAGAGTTCTAGATAGCAGGCCTACTTAGACGAACAAGTAACCATCATCCCCAACTGTCAACATTAATATCTATTTTATTCTGTTATATTCAATTCAACACTTCAAGTGCGGTAGCAGATTAGATAGTAACTAAATCTGAAAGCCCTACATTATGTATTTCAACGTTAACATCAAAAATAAAAATATCCATGTATATTAAAATAAAATATAAATATTTTTACTTCATCACCTTAATAAAATTGAATTTCCAATACTACAAAAACAGTATTTCTGCATGTAAGTAAACAAACACTGTCGGTTTAAGTTCCTTTTTTAAAATGTGCAAATATGCAAACCGGTTCCATAAAAATATTTAGCTAATAAATGTAGAATTTTATAACGAAACTGGAAATTAAGTACTGTTCTGTTGAATAACTTTGTTTATTATCGGCAAAGCTCATAGTACTGGATAGTGTAGGCAATCTTTTTATTACACTGTTAAGTTATTATTTTTATGCATCAAACAATTCTTAAAATAAGTGAATTTACTTACGTTATCATTAAACACCAACATACAAATACCCTCGACTACTTATACCCGACAATTCCTACTATAACCATCTTACTCCGCACACAGAATTTAAATTTCCCATTGTTTACATGGTACACGTGCTCCAATGTAATCTGTACTACTGAAATAATAACGTTTATTGACACTCACATACTAAAACCTCACTTAACAGCACGTTTAATTTCACTGAATTTTCTAAAATTACCGATGTCAACCTCAACCAACAAAAAAGACTACAGAGAGACCACACACGATTCAAATCTTGATGATGCGACCACCCACCGCGACCAACATAGTTGTCAACATTTGGCTGCGTTCCAACACATTGGAAAATGAAAAATAAAACTAATAAACTGTTAAGATATAAAATCTGCAAAAGAGGATGAATGCATATTTGAAATAAATATTTAATTATTTGATTCCAAATAAACTGTAAGTAATAAATTTTAAGGCGTGTCAATTTCTTAAACGAAACCATTATATTTGTGAAACAATAAATAATACGAAATCCAAGAAATAAATAATAATTGGGATCTAAATCTGAATGAAAACCAAATACGACTAACGTAAAGCGTAAACCGTTATTTCGTACGTCTGTCATTTATGTAAGCTAAAGTTAACTTTGAAACTGTTGAAACCTATGTAACTGTCTTCTATAAAATGGTTTTGTTTAGTTTTACCATAATATTACATCACTACGCTACTACGTAGCTCATATACATGGTACTTATCGTTTACTTAGTTTAGGGAGCAAACTACGTAGCCATTAATATCTAAAATAAAACTTTGTTAATTTAAAATAAACTAAATTTAACAATCAACTTAAAAAAAAGTGTTCAAAGGAAAACATCGAAACGAAACCATCGATAGTATGAAAACATCGCAACTGAACCATCGATGGTAAAAACATCGAACATCGAACGTTAACCATCCATGTTTTTGGAACATCGGCCATCAATGCTCATCACTAGTCCGGTACCGTTGAAAGTTGTCAAGGGGGGGGGCCATTCCGGCTTCCCGCGCTAACCTAGCGATCAGCTGTTGTTGGCGCGTGACGTCAACTGGTGGAAGAAATACGCGCGAGTCTTGATTTACCGTGCAATCTTACATGAGACAATGTCCTACTTAGCATCTCTCTGCTGTTTACACGAAATATTAACAATAATTGTAATGAGCTATTCATATATAAAAAGGATTAAACAACAAGATTAAATGGTTTGCGGCAAAAATAAAATGGTAAAATCTATTTCTACATTTAATAGAAAAGTAAGCAAGTCTGTCCACATATAACATTGACAAAATGGCACAAGATGTAAAATTAAGTCGGAAAGGAGGCGATATTATATATATATATATATATAATTTTTTATTATTCGTTAATTTTATATTAATAGAATTATTTCGATTGTTATTAATTTACTTAGAAACCTCTGATGATACTGATATTTTTCAGTGATACGTGCGTCAAGTGTTAAAAAGAATATACGAAATTATACTACTTGCAGAAGAAACAAATTGAAAACATCACAAAATTTTTATATATATATATATATATATTTCAATCACTTTCTGCTACAGTCCGTTTCTTGATGTATATAATACTTTAATTTATAACTAAATTTACCTCAAGATATATTTTTTCCTTTAGGAACATGTTTCGGGAGTTCTTGTTCTCCCATCTTCAGCCTTCGCCATCTTGTTTCTGGTGAAGTATTTGTGTGTTGGCTTCTGGATGTTATTAAGGTAGTTTGTTGGACTTTGGTCTTTCAAAGTAGTATTATTGTGTGTGGTTGTGGTATCTGTTTTTGTATTTTGTGTATTTTCGATGTTGAGTGCTTTGAATATTGTGTCATGTTTTGTATTGATTTGTATTTGTTCTGGTATTAATTTGTTTTGTGTTTTATGTTTGTAAATCTGTAAATTTTCCCAAATGTTCATTATGGTGCCTTTGTGTGGTATATGTTTTATTAGTGTTACATTGGTTATGTCTGGGAATTCATGTCCTGTGTTTATTGCATGTGTGGCTAAATTGGATTTATATATATTTGGCTTTTTGTATGCATTTAGGTGTTCAAAATAACGTTTTTTCAGCTGTTTTTTTGTTTGTCCTATATAACATTTATTGCAATCTTGGCATTCAATTTTGTATATACCGTTGGTTGTTGTATTATCTTTGTTGTGTGAGCTATTTAGATTTTTTAATTTATTTTTATTAGTTTTGTATGCTATTTTTATATCTGTGTTTTTAAATAGTTTTGTTAGTTTTGTCATTTTATTATTTATATATGTGAATGTGGCCCATTTTTTGTTGTTGTTATTATTTATGTGTTGTTCAGTTTGATTAATTCTTAATTGTTCAGTTTTTATTTTGTATTTGATTTTATTTTCTATTTTGATCATAGTATTTTTATTGTATCCATTTGCATAACCAATTAGGTATATTATATTTCTTTCTTTGTCAGTTTCTTGTTTGTTTAGGGGTATTTTGTACACTCTGTTAAATAACGAATAAAATGGTGCCATTTTATGTTGTGGTGGGTGGTCAGAATGGTTAAGGTATAATGATGTTAGTGGAAGTTGGTTTTCTATATATTGCATATTGTGTGTTTGTTGTATCTTGTGATGGTTATGTCTAAATAGTTGATTTTGTTATGTTTTTCTTTTTCTTCTGTGAATTGTATTTTAGGATGTGTGTTATTGATTTGTTTCAGTATGTTCTCTGCATTTGTGTTTTTGTTATTTGATACATATAGTCCATCATCTACATATGGATAAGATATGTAGATGATGGACTATATGTATCAAATAACAAAAACACAAATGCAGAGAACATACTGAAACAAATCAATAACATACATCCCAAAATACAATTCACAGAAGAAAAAGAAAAACATAACAAAATCAACTATTTAGACATAACCATCACAAGATACAACAAACACATACAATATGCAATATATAGAAAACCAACTTCCACTAACATCATTATACCTAACCATTCTGACCACCCACCACAACATAAAATGGCAGCATTTTATTCGTTATTTAACAGAATGTACAAAATACCCCTAAACAAACAAGAAACTGACAAAGAAAGAAATATAATATACCAAATTGGTTATGCAAATGGATACAATAAAAATACTATGATCAAAATAGAAAATAAAATCAAATACAAAATAAAAACTGAACAATTAAGAATTAATCAAACTGAACAACACATAAATAATAACAAGAACAAAAAATGGGCCACATTCACATATATAAATAATAAAATGACAAAACTAACAAAACTATTTAAAAACACACATATAAAAATAGCATACAAAACTAATAAAAATAAATTAAAAAATCTAAATAGCTCACACAACAAAGATAATACAACAACCAACGGTATATATAAAATTGAATGCCAAGATTGCAATAAATGTTATATAGGACAAACAAAAAAACAGCTGAAAAAACGTTATTTTGAACACCTAAATGCATACAAAAAGCCAAATATATATAAATCCAATTTAGCCACACATGCAATAAACACAGGGCATGAATTCCCAGACATAACCAATGTAACACTAATAAAACATATACCACACAAAGGCACCATAATGAACATTTGGGAAAATTTACAGATTTACAAACATAAAACACAAAACAAATTAATACCAGAACAAATACAAATCAATACAAAACATGACACCAGTGGCGGCTCGTGGCTTCGAGGATTGGTGAAGCAGAATCGGTGGCAGGCCCTCCCCTCCCATCAATTATGTGAATATGTTTCTTTCTTCCTGTTTTGAAATCATGAATACCATATGGAGACAAAAGAAAAGTATGTTAATAAAATTTACAAATAAAGTAGTTAAAAATAGTAAGTACTTACAGGCTTGAATTTTATTTCTTGAACACAAGGTCAATTCTCCTCTCTTTCAAATATGCAAACTTGTCGATAATGTTGTAAAGTGGTTGTACATTAATTAATTCGTTTAATAGTTCCTTTTCTAAGGAAATTTTTGATAAGGTAGTAAGTCTGTCCTCTGTCATTGTATTGCGCAGGTATGATTTTATTCTTTTTAAACAAGGAAAACTTCTTTCCACGGAAACGGTAGTGGATGGAATAGTTACTATTAAACAGAACAGTTTGTAAGCTTCTTTAAAGATGTTCCTGTTGTCAGCTAAAAGTTCCATAAAATTTAGTAGTTCCATATGTCTATATTGCTTATCCTCATAAATAAGCTGTCACTCGTTTTTCAGTCTTTGGAAATCGGTAAACAGATTTACACCTTTAAGTTACTTAATGCATCCGTGGGAAAGTTTTCAGAATACGTTACAAACTTTGAAGTATCCATTAATGTAACAAACTGAAGCTTTTCCATATCATTAAAACGTGTGGCTATTTGTACTGAAAGGTTATCTAAAATTTCATAATACCAGAATTTTGTATTTTTCAAAAAGTTGATCTCGTGTGAGTGTAATTCTTTTCTGCAACTCATGGTATTCAGTTGGAACTGTTGTTTTTGAAGTAGCTAAATCGAAAATTTTCATAAATGCATCATCAGTTCTTTTGCTATTTATGAGTGTTTGAATATTTTTAACTTGCGAGATACAGAAATTAATGTCAAATGACTTCTTTTGTAGCACATTGAAGAGAACATCCGTGGCTCCAAAAATATCGTTAAATACGACAACCAAAAGCGTAAATCCAAAATCATTAAATTTATTTAAGAAGCCATCACTCTGCCTAATTGATGTTTGATCATAATTTGAATCGTTGACAATTTTAGTGAATACTTCTTTTAATGAATCCCATTCGTTATATATAGTATTCACAATTTTGGAATTAGACTTCCATCGCGTAATAACGGAAGTAGGGATTCGTCTTCCAACGACTGTGTCTACTGCGTAAGTTTGCTTAGCAGAACTGTGGAAAAAAGAGGGTAAACCGTTAACAGTCGCAAAAAATATCCGACATTTCGAAATGCTGTTGCAGCTTTGTTAAAGCACTAAATTCAAACGATGCGCCATGCAGTGAACAAAAACCGCTTGTGGCACTAATTCTTTGATTTTTGCCTGAAGACCATTTAATTCGCCTGACATAACGCTTGCACCATCAAAACACTGGGCAGTAAGTTTTGATTTATAATCAAACTTTTCGAGGGACCTTGACACAACGTGAAATAGTGTGTCAGCAGTCCGACTGGAACTATCATCATAAAATCCCAAAAATCTTTCCACCAGCTTTCCTCCAGGAATAACGTATCTAATTATGATGCTACATTGAGATTTGTGGACAATGTCTGTGGATTCATCCACTTGAATTAAAAAGAATGTACTATCTTCTATTTCCTTTGCGACGTGTTCAACAATATCTTGTGAAATGCAGTCAATTATTTGATTCTGAATAGTCTTAGAATTGCCGGCAAAGACGGGTGAGATTTTGTTATAGTGTTCTTGAATATCTACAGAGCTTATCGATACGAAGGTTTCTAGCAGTTCTTTAAAATTTCCGCGATTAATAGATGATAACTCTTCGTGGTGACCACGAAATGCTAATTCTTGTTTACCCAAGTAAAGAACTGCACGAATAGGAAGATGCATGAAACGTCTGTTAAGCCGAACGTTGTCATTGAAGTGTTTAATATACAACCTAGAATTTTCCTTCAAAGCATTCTCGATAGTACTTAAATTTTTCGTTAGTTTTGAAAAACTCAATGCACAACGCATATGCTCAGAAGAATCTTCATGTTTGGAAAGGAGTAACGTTACCGAAATCATCAAAGCCGTTCTTACTCCACGCACTTGATTTAACACTAATAATTAAGCAGGGCATACAAAAAAGTTTATTTAAATAATAACTGCCACACAACCACTCGAACGTTGAATACTAATTTTGTTTAAAGTTGCGATTGCACACCGTGTCCTTTATTTTTGCAACTTTATTTACTTTCAATATAGGTAGGCTATAGATTTTTCACAGCTTAAAAAGTTTTTCTTATCATCATTATTCCATCTTGAAAATGGTGTTTCTAATAAAACACATACCGGATCATATGAAGGAAACATTCTGTAAAAACTTCACACACAATCAAACACGACGAACAACGAACAAAACAAACGCGCTGGATAGGTAAAGCACTGAAACAGGACAGCGACACTGCTTCACGTGTGTGAGGGGGGGACGCTGAGTACCATACGTTGTCATGGCAACCGTCATAAACCGAGCGTTTTAGTGACGTATTAACTGGTGCAGCCTTCGAGGTACAGAAAGCTGCTTCTAAGATAGCGCTTTCCGCCATCAGTAGGCTTGTATGTGATCGCAGCGAAGTCCAGCTTCTGTAACCTATTTACATCGCTTGTAAATGTTATTTTAATTATTATACAGACGAAATTTAATTTAAAAAATATTTTTAAACACAAAATTGACTAAAAATTGAAAATAATTTTGTGTAAAAAGAAACACATTGAACCAGTTATTTTAGGTGAAGCAGCGCTTCACCTGCGTCACCTGACGAGCCGCCACTGCATGACACAATATTCAAAGCACTCAACATCGAAAATACACAAAATACAAAAACAGATACCACAACCACACACAATAATACTACTTTGAAAGACCAAAGACCAACAAACTACCTTAATAACATCCAGAAGCCAACACACAAATACTTCACCAGAAACAAGATGACAAAGGCTGAAGATGGGAGAACAAGAACTCCCGAAACATGTTCCTAAAGGAAAAAATATATCTTGAGATAAATTTAGTTATAAATTAAAGTATTATATACATCAAGAAATGGACTGTAGCAGAAAGTGATTGAAATAATATAACCATACAAGGTAAATAAGCCTACAGTGAAAAAACGAAAAGTGAAGTTATAAAACAAAGCAAAAACAAAAGTGTATAGTGAAAAAAATAGTGAAGTGAATATCAAATTAAGTAAAATCAACTACCAAATAACAAATCATCTCTCACATTAATATACATTAACATGTACACAAACAACATAACCACAATTCCATATAACCACATCACCAAATTGTTAAACAAATTTCAAACACGAAAAAAACAACTAATGAACACAAACATGAACATATACTTCAATAGACAATGCCAAAAACATAAATTAACACCTAAATACATCAACATAAACACAAACAACAAAAATATGACTGCACAAAAAACTATAAAACAAGCACAAAGGCTATGGATACAAAACGAAATTAATCAATTATACAGTAAGAAAAATAGCATAACACTAGACATATACAAACTACACTTAGAGCTAACAAGTTTATTACATCCAATCACTTGGAATAATAAATACAATAACATAGAAAATAAAATAAGATTTGAAAAAAACAAAAAGACATATACAATCAACAAAAAAATTAACACATTAAAACAACAAAACAAAAATCAAGAACAAAAAAACAAAAATAAACACACATTTTACCCTCGAACCATTAACCTCAGCAATACAGAATTTAACAAAAAAGAAACAGAATATTTAAACAATATGTCAAAAACTAACATAACCCAAAATACAAACAAAAATCTAGAAAATTTAATAGTAGAAACAGAATTTGCCATTAACCTAATAAAAGACAATATACAAGAAGAAAAAAGAACAGAAGCAACACATATAATTAAAAAAATAATCACTAGCGAAATGAAAAACAAAGATAAACAAAAGAAAAACAATAAAACAATAAAAGAAATTAAAAATAAAGTAAAGAACAATAATTTAATAATAACTAAAGCAGACAAAAGTCAAGCAACAGTAATCATTGATAAAGCAGACTACATCAAAAAACCCGAAGAATTCATCAACAATAATAAATGCGTGCAACTAGATAAAAACCCAACAGAAAACTATCTTAAACAAACAATAAAACTAATAAAAACAAATAAAAACATTTTCAACAATAAAAACATAGACGTATATATAAACAATAATCCAGAACCACCTAAAATGAACAGCCTAATAAAAATACACAAATTAAACAACCCAATACGTCCATTAATCAATTTCAAAAAAGCTCCTACATACAAAATAGCAAAAATAATAGCACAAAAACTAAAAAGTAACCATCTAACAAATAACCATCATAACATAAAAAATACATACGAATTAATAGACAAACTAAAAATAATAAATATAAATGAAAATACATTTTTCACATAATATGACATAACAAACATGTACACTAATATCCCAGTAGAAGAAACAATTGACATAATAATAAACAAACTTATAGAACAAAATGAAAACAAACAATATATAACCGAAATAAAAAATAGTCTCCAACTAATACTAAAACAAAATTACTTTGAATTTAATAGCAAAATTTATCAACAGAAAGAAGGTTTAGCAATGGGATCACCATTATCAAGCATAATAGCAGAAATATTCCTACAACACATTGACACCAAAATACAAAATATCATAAAAACACATGACCCAGATGGCATATGGATAAGATATGTAGATGATGGACTATATGTATCAAATAACAAAAACACAAATGCAGAGAACATACTGAAACAAATCAATAACATACATCCCAAAATACAATTCACAGAAGAAAAAGAAAAACATAACAAAATCAACTATTTAGACATAACCATCACAAGATACAACAAACACATACAATGTGCAATATATAGAAAACCAACTTCCACTAACATCATTATACCTAACCATTCTGACCACCCACCACAACATAAAATGGCAGCATTTTATTCGTTATTTAACAGAATGTACAAAATACCCCTAAACAAACAAGAAACTGACAAAGAAAGAAATATAATATACCAAATTGGTTATGCAAATGGATACAATAAAAATACTATGATCAAAATAGAAAATAAAATCAAATACAAAATAAAAACTGAACAATTAAGAATTAATCAAACTGAACAACACATAAATAATAACAACAACAAAAAATGGGCCACATTCACATATATAAATAATAAAATGACAAAACTAACAAAACTATTTAAAAACACAGATATAAAAATAGCATACAAAACTAATAAAAATAAATTACAAAATCTAAATAGCTCACACAACAAAGATAATACAACAACCAACGGTATATACAAAATTGAATGCCAAGATTGCAATAAATGTTATATAGGACAAACAAAAAAACAGCTGAAAAAACGTTATTTTGAACACCTAAATGCATACAAAAAGCCAAATATATATAAATCCAATTTAGCCACACATGCAATAAACACAGGGCATGAATTCCCAGACATAACCAATGTAACACTAATAAAACATATACCACACAAAGGCACCATAATGAACATTTGGGAAAATTTACAGATTTACAAACATAAAACACAAAACAAATTAATACCAGAACAAATACAAATCAATACAAAACATGACACAATATTCAAAGCACTCAACATCGAAAATACACAAAATACAAAAACAGATACCACAACCACACACAATAATACTACTTTGAAAGACCAAAGACCAACAAACTACCTTAATAACATCCAGAAGCCAACACACAAATACTTCACCAGAAACAAGATGGCGAAGGCTGAAGATGGGAGAACAAGAACTCCCGAAACGTGTTCCTAAAGGAAAAAATATATCTTGAGGTAAATTTAGTTATAAATTAAAGTATTATATACATCAAGAAACGGACTGTAGCAGAAAGTGATTGAAATAATATAACCATACAAGGTAAATAAGCCTACAGTGAAAAAACGAAAAGTGAGGTTATAAAACAAAGCAAAAACAAAAGTGTATAGTGAAAAAAATAGTGAAGTGAATATCAAATTAAGTAAAATCAACTACCAAATAACAAATCATCTCTCACATTAATATACATTAACATGTACACAAACAACATAACCACAATTCCATATACAGTAGAACCTCGTTAACCCGGACCTCTTTAACCCGGACGTCCGGATAACCCGGACCAGTTTTGGAAAAAAAAATTACATGTATGTTGTTCAGCGTAGTAAATGAAGACTTGTTTTACAGACAATAAATCGGTATTCTCAGTAGGTACATTACTCGAATTCACTTGCCAGCGGGCAAGTTCATTGCACTCACCCCACCTGCTGTTGCTACGCAGCAAACTGGTGACTCAACCCTCTCCTTCCCCTCCCCACGCCTCGCACTTGACATTGACCTAGAAACAACATTCCTCAGTTGCGCTGCAATCTCGGTAGTGTTCGCGTGTTGTCCTAGTGTCACTGTCGAGGTACAGTATCGTTGTGCTGTTTCGTTAGCGTGTTGTTCGCGATGGCGACGAAACGTAAAAACATTGTTGTGACTATGAAAAAAAGGATGGAAGCATTGACAAGAATTGATAAGGGAGAATCGTTAAAGAACATTGCTGCTGAGTTTGGAGTAGGAACATCGACCGTATCTGATTGGAAAAAGAACAGAAAACGCATTGAAGACTTTTGTTTCAAAATGATTTCTAAGGACAGTTTGGATAATCGGTGTAAAGCAAAAACTGCTAAACTAGAAACTCTGGATGAAGCATTGTTTGTCTGGTTTTGTGCTGAAAGAGAACGTGGTTTGCCGATTTCTGGACCCATCATCCAACAGAAAGCATTGAGTTTGAACAAACAGTTGCCCCATGGAGACCCGAGTTTTACAGCTAGCCAGGGGTGGTTGGACAGATGGAAAAAACGGCATGGAGTGCGTCAACTTACAATCACTGGAGAAAGCTTGTCAGGTGATGTTGAAGCGGCAGAAAAATTTAAAAAAGAGTTTGAAGACTTTATTAAAAAGGAAGAACTGACTGCAGATCAAGTTTACAATGCCGATGAATCCGGTTTATTTTACCGGATGTTGCCGAGTAAAACGCTAGCCTCAAAATTAGGAGATTCAGCGAAAGGGTATAAAAAAGGGAAAGACCGCCTCACCATAATGGCTTGCAGTAATGCGTCAGGAAAGCACAAAATTCCTCTCCTTATAATAGGGAAGTCTAAAAACCCCCGTGCATTGAAAAATGTGAAACGAGGCTCATTGCCTGTCGTTTACAGCTCACAAAAAAGTGCTTGGATGGTTAGTGACATTTTCAAACAATGGTTTTTCGAGAATTTTGTGCCGTCAGTAAAAAAATATTTGAAGAGCTGTAGCCTTCCCAACAAGGCGGTTTTGCTGATTGACAATGCGCCTTCGCATCTGTCTGTCAATGAACTAGTCAAAGATGACATTTCAGTGAAGTTTTTACCACCTAATGTAACTTCTCTCGTTCAACCGATGGACCAAGGAGTTCTAGAAAAAATAAAAAAAGTGTACAAAAGGCAAATGCTAAGTCAACTGGTAGAGGACGAAGGAGAGCATGGTGTGGTAGAGGTGCTGAAATCTTTTAACGTAAATACTGTTATTTATATGATTGCGGAAGCTTGGGACCAGGTTGGAAGAGAAACTTTGATAAAGTCATGGAAAAAGTTGTGGCCTGGTGTGTGTGACTTGCCAGAAAACAATACAATTGAAGAAGAAGAAAAAATAAGTGTGGAAGAAGATTTTATAGACATTTTTAAAAATATCGATAGCTGTTCCGATGTTGATGAAGAAGACATTGACAATTGGTTGCAAATTGACAATGACGGAGGTTATAAAGCGATCACAGAGGAAGAAATTATTGCATCATGCAGTGTTACAGAAAATGAAAATTAAGAGGATTCAGACAGTGTTGATGAACCAGCTGTGGTTATGACCCATGCAGAAGCAGTAGCAAACATAGATAAATTGATGGTTTATTTCGAGAGTCAAGCCGAAACATCGCCAAACGAACTTCTAATGCTAAAGCGGATGCGAGATCGCGCTGCTCGTAAGCGATACACAAAACTGAGGCAGCAAAAGCTCACTGCCTTTTTTACTACCGACTAGTTTGTACCTATATTGTGTACAGTGTAAATACATATTATGTGTTTTTAGGTGAAAGTGTGCCGATAATAATTTTTAAACTCCATTAAAAATATTTTTGGTAAGTACATGTTCTTTTTTATCGTTTTTCCCTCATTCTCTGAATAACCCGGATTTTTGTTAACTCGGATCGGCCCCGGCCCCAGTTGATCCGGGTTAACGAGGTTCTAATGTAACCACATCACCAAATTGTTAAACAAATTTCAAACACGAAAAAACAACTAATGGACACAAACATGAACATATACTTCAATAGACAATGCCAAAAACATAAATTAACACCTAAATACATCAACATAAACACTAACAACAAAAATATGCCTGCACAAAAAACTATAAAACAAGCACAAAGGCTATGGATACAAAACGAAATTAATCAATTATACAGTAAGAAAAATAGCATAACACTAGACATATACAAACTACACTTAGAGCTAACAAGTTTATTACATCCAATCACTTGGAATAATAAATACAATAACATAGAAAATAAAATAAGATTTGAAAAAAACAAAAAGACTTATACAATCAACAAAAAAATTAACACATTAAAACAACAAAACAAAAATCAAGAACAAAAAAACAAAAATAAACACACATTTTACCCTCGAACCATTAACCTCAGCAATACAGAATTTAACAAAAAAGAAACAGAATATTTAAACAATATGTCAAAAACTAACATAACCCAAAATGCAAACAAAAATCTAGAAAATTTAATAGTAGAAACAGAATTTGCCATTAACCTAATAAAAGACAATATACAAGAAGAGAAAAGAACAGAAGCAACACATATAATTAAAAAAATAATCACTAGCGAAATGAAAAACAAAGATAAACAAAAGAAAAACAATAAAACAATAAAAGAAAATAAAAATAAAGTAAAGAACAATAATTTAATAATAACTAAAGCAGACAAAAGTCAAGCAACAGTAATCATTGATAAAGCAGACTACATCAAAAAAACCGAAGAATTCATCAACAATAATAAATGTGTGCAACTAGATAAAAACCCAACAGAAAACTATCTTAAACAAACAATAAAACTAATAAAAACATTTTCAACAATAAAAACATAGACATATATATAAACAATAATCCAGAACCACCTAAAATGAACAGCCTAATAAAAATACACAAATTAAACAACCCAATACGTCCATTAATCAATTTCAAAAAAGCTCCTACATACAAAATAGCAAAAATAATAGCACAAAAACTAAAAAGTAACCATCTAACAAATAACCATCATAACATAAAAAATACATACGAATTAATAGACAAACTAAAAATAATAAATATAAATGAAAATACATTTTTCACATAATATGACATAACAAACATGTACACTAATATCCCAGTAGAAGAAACAATTGACATAATAATAAACAAACTTATAGAACAAAATGAAAACAAACAATATATAACTGAAATAAAAAATAGTCTCCAACTAATACTAAAACAAAATTACTTTGAATTTAATAGCAAAATTTATCAACAGAAAGAAGGTTTAGCAATGGGATCACCATTATCAAGCATAATAGCAGAAATATTCCTACAACACATTGACACCAAAATACAAAATATCATAAAAACACATGACCCAGATGGCATATGGATAAGATATGTAGATGATGGACTATATGTATCAAATAACAAAAACACAAATGCAGAGAACATACTGAAACAAATCAATAACATACATCCCAAAATACAATTCACAGAAGAAAAAGAAAAACATAACAAAATCAACTATTTAGACATAACCATCACAAGATACAACAAACACATACAATATGCAATATATAGAAAACCAACTTCCACTAACATCATTATACCTAACCATTCTGACCACCCACCACAACATAAAATGGCAGCATTTTATTCGTTATTTAACAGAATGTACAAAATACCCCTAAACAAACAAGAAACTGACAAAGAAAGAAATATAATATACCAAATTGGTTATGCAAATGGATACAATAAAAATACTATGATCAAAATAGAAAATAAAATCAAATACAAAATAAAAACTGAACAATTAAGAATTAATCAAACTGAACAACACATAAATAATAACAACAACAAAAAATGGGCCACATTCACATATATAAATAATAAAATGACAAAACTAACAAAACTATTTAAAAACACAGATATAAAAATAGCATACAAAACTAATAAAAATAAATTACAAAATCTAAATAGCTCACACAACAAAGATAATACAACAACCAACGGTATATACAAAATTGAATGCCAAGATTGCAATAAATGTTATATAGGACAAACAAAAAAACAGCTGAAAAAACATTATTTTGAACACCTAAATGCATACAAAAAGCCAAATATATATAAATCCAATTTAGCCACACATGCAATAAACACAGGGCATGAATTCCCAGACATAACCAATGTAACACTAATAAAACATATACCACACAAAGGCACCATAATGAACATTTGGGAAAATTTACAGATTTACAAACATAAAACACAAAACAAATTTTACCAGAACAAATACAAATCAATACAAAACATGACACAATATTCAAAGCACTCAACATCGAAAATACACAAAATACAAAAACAGATACCACAACCACACACAATAATACTACTTTGAAAGACCAAAGACCAACAAACTACCTTAATAACATCCAGAAGCCAACACACAAATACTTCACCAGAAACAAGATGGCGAAGGCTGAAGATGGGAGAACAAGAACTCCCGAAACATGTTCCTAAAGGAAAAAATATAGCTTGAGGTAAATTTAGTTATAAATTAAAGTAATATATATATATATATAATATGCCTGCGTGGGTGGGTGCGCGTACGTGCACGCGTGTGCGCGCATGAGTGCGTGTATAAACATTTCTATGTAGTATAATATATTTGAAACAAGCTTCCAATTATTATAATTATAATCAACATCATAATCATTTTCTTTATCTACATTTTCATTGTTATAACGTTAAAAACTGAAGCTAGTACGTTTAGTTGTAAACATAAATACTTTTATCAACGAAATGAAATGGCCCCCCCTGATGAATCGTAGCACACACGTCCAACGTACATTTTGACTGCTAGATTCAATCAAGATTGCCTTGAATACTTTTTTTCACGAATTCGGGGATTAGGCGTCTTTTATAATAATCCCACTCCCTTTGAAGTGCGCAAAAGAATTCGGCTCTTGCTTTTAACGGGTAGCACGGACGATATACCGTTATCTGTAAGTGCGTCTGTGGCTGAGGATGGTAGCATTCATTCCACCGAAGTTATGGAATCAAATGACTCTGACGAGGATTTCATCCAGTTTGTTACCAATGAACTATGCATAGACATAGTTGAACATACGTTAATACCAAGTTCTCCGAATAATGACACCGACGAAGCAGAATTGTTAAAAACAGAGGACTTGGCCCCGTCTGCAAGTGACAACGATGTTCCTCAAGATGCCTTAAAATATCTGGCCCGGTACATCGCATTCAAGTGCCGCTTCATTGATGAAAGTCTAGGTGTGAGAGGCGAAACATTGTGTCTTTTCGGGGAACATAGTCATGACTGGATATCGATTATATCAAAGGGGGGGGCGTACCCATCCGTCAGACGAGTGGTTACAAAAACTGATTCAGTTTGAGATAGTTTTTACTTCTTTCCACGGACGTACAGTATCAAAACAAGTGAAAGTTATCTCTTATTTGGCCACCTTACTCAAATCGAAATTTCCAGAGGTGGACGAGAAAGTCATTTGTCTGTACGTCAGGACAAAAACATTCATCAGAATCCGCCATCTGAACATACAGCTCAAACTCAAGTCACTTGAAAAGTATGCAGCAACAAAGAGTCGGCTCTGGGTAGCTTCGTCTTCAAAAATTTAAGTCACCTATGAAGGTATGTATCAACTAAATAACCATGTTGATTTCGTTGATAAAAGTATTTATGTTTACAACTAAACGTACTAGCTTCAGTTTTTAACGTTATAACAATGAAAATGTAGATAAAGAAAATGATTATGATATTGATTATAATTATAATAATTGGAAGCTTGTTTCAAATATATTATACTACATAGAAATGTTTATACACGCACTCATGCGCGCACGCGTGTGCACGTATGCGCACCCACCCACGCAGGCATATTGTATATATAATTTGTGATGTTTTCAATTTGTTTCTTCTGCAAGTAGTATAATTTCGTATATTCTTTTTAACACCTGACGCACGTTTCACTGAAAAATATCAGTATCATCAGAGGTTTCTAAGTAAATTAATAACAATCGAAATAATTCTATTAATATAAAATTAACGAATAATAAAAAATTATATATATATATATAATATCGCCTCCTTTCCGACTTAATTTTACATCTTGTGCCATTTTGTCAATGTTATATGTGGACAGACTTGCTTACTTTTCTGTTAAATGTAGAAATAGATTTTATCATTATTTTTTGCCGCAAACCATTTAATCTTGTTGTTTAACCCTTTTTCTATATGAATAGCTCATTACAATTATTGTTAATATTTCGTGTAAACAGCAGAGAGATGCTAAGTGGGACATTGTCTCAGGTAAGATTGCATGGTAAATCAAGACTCGCGCGTATTTCTTCCACCAGTCGACGTCAGAGCGAAGCAACCAATGGGAGTGTAATTGGCCGGAGTGGTAGTACTGGGTCGTTCCACCTTTTGAAAGGAACGCGTTCCATCGTTCCGTTCCGACTGAAAAACCGTTCCATTTCTCGTTCCGTTCCATTCTCGTTCTTCTGATTCACTTTCAATGTTGCCATTCACACCTCCTCCCCCTCTTCTTTTGTTTTTTAATGTTATCACAAGACACCACTCCTTTTATTTTTAGATAAATTACCTAATAGGTACATTAAACTATAGCATACAGCAGGTAATAAATAAAAAAATAGATTAATTATTGTTGCATACATTTTTTATTCTCTGGAATACAAAAATGGAATTCTAAGTGTTACTTTTCCTCAAACAAACTAAAATATGAAATTGAACAAACATGTTATTAAATTTTAAACATTGAGCTTCAGTCAAGGAAAATGAAAATAAATGTTTTTCTTTACTTATTTTTTTTTTACGGAACCTCAATAATTTTTAAATTTGATTACAAATAAACTGTCAATGTACTAATATTGTAATATAATTTATAAAAAAAGAAGGTAAAATAAATATATCAATATGATAGCAACACAATGAAAAGTACAAAATAATGCAGACCGTATACACAATAAAATAACACAAAATAATATTAAAAATTAAACTATATACAAATATACAATTGAGTCAATAATTCAAAAAATGAATTAGGGAAAACAATTATTTCCCAAAACAAAACAAAAATGTGAAATTGAAGACACATGATTGTAATAAAATTTCAAACATTGAGCTTCAGTCAAGGAAGTACAATATAATAATACAGATATATTTATTATGATAAAGACATAATAAAAAGTAGAAAATAATGCAGATTACTTACAAGTATTCACAATAAATTAACACAAAGTAATATTAACAAATTAAATTATATACATATGTACAATAGAGTTATTGCTTCATATTTGAATTAAGGAAAACAAGTTTTTCTGTTTTTGTTGTTGATAATCTAGTGCGACGCTCGTTTAAAATCATACCAGCCTTTGAGAAAACCCTTTCACAAGGCACAGAAGTGGCAACTACACACATCATTTCTTTAGCCAGTATGTTGAGGTATGGGAATTTGTAGCCCTGAGTGTACCACCACTTTACTGGGTCTTCTTCTTCAGACAGAACGCTGGCCCTCAGATATGTTTCAAGCTCCAGTATGGCAGTTGATTCTGCCGCATTTGTCTCTGCAGAGAAAAAAGTAATAAAAATATTAATTTTACCATTTAAAAAGTAAAAAGTTATCTATGCGCTAAGGTGTTATCATTTTATTAAATTTATATATTGTATAGGAATTATAATATTACATAATTATTTACCTTTAGGAGATTTTTGTAGGACGGCTTTTCTGAACGATTTAAGAAAATCCAATTTCTTCTCCTCCGTTCCTTCCACCTGGATTCTGCATTTTCTTTGTTGTATCTTCGTCAAGTTTTTTCTTAATTAGTGCAATCAATTTTTTTTAAATTATTGTCTTAGCATTGTCGGGGTCCCCGAAGGCCACGTCTTTATATCTTGGGTCCAAATAAGTGCACATTGTCAAAGTTCTGCTTTGTTGTAGCATACCAAACCGGTCTCTTCTTTGTATTTCTTCAATTAATGTTCCAATCATTGATTTCACTGAACTATCGAAATGTGCATAATCAGCATCGTTTAATGATGTGAAACATACGTCGAGAAGCCCGTCAATATACACAATCAAAGAAGATGCCGTTGGGTACTTTTGAGAGCTGAGCCTTTCTGTCAGCTTTTTAAAAGGTTCGAGAATAAGGCACACCTCTCTCATTATTACCCACTCTGTTGCAGCAATTATTGGCAAAACTTTGTCGGTCAGCGCCAATGTTGTTTTGAGTGGAATTTCCAATTCAACAAATCTGTGGAACATGTCATATGTCGAGTTCCAACGCGTCGGCACAGACATTATCAATTTTTTCGGAGTTGGGATCCCCTCTTTAATTTGGTTGTCACTAAACAGCTTGAAAGCCTTGGGGCTCTTACGAAAGTATCGAACAATAGTTTTTAAATTCTTGAATTTCGTTGTCCATGACGTGTCCGTTACTTAACTAAATATCACTATAATATTGACGACTCGGAACACTAAGTTTTTTATAAGTAAAAACGTAAAGTTTTACCTTACAGCCTAAACCGGCTTTCACCTATAGAAGGCTTCATCAGAGGCTGTCGTTAGTAGCGCTGCTCGTCTTGTTGTTGGCGACGAGATAGTGTTTCGAAAGATTGAAGCTGTGTGTGTGTGGTGAGATGTGTTCGAATAATGCGTGCGATTTGAATTGTGTCTGTTCGTTTAGGATGTCGTTTTTATTTGTTTTTGTGTGTTTGTATATTTCTAATTGTTCTAGAGTGTCTAGTTTTCGGCCTTTTGTGTGTACGTGTAGTATGTTCATGTTATTGTCGATGTTTTTATATGTGTGGTTTGCTTCAATGAGGTGGTTTGCGAAGGTAGATTCTGTAGTGGTGTGGAGTGCTTTTGTGTGTTCAATGTATCTCTGTTTGAAGCTACGTCCTGTCTGACCTATGTAGAATTTACTGCAATTTGAACAATTTAGTTTATATAACAGTAAATTCTACATAGGCCAGACAGGACGTAGCTTCAAACAGAGATACATTGAACACACAAAAGCACTCCACACCACTACAGAATCTACCTTCGCAAACCACCTCATTGAAGCAAACCACACATATAAAAACATCGACAATAACATGAACATACTACACGTACACACAAAAGGCCGAAAACTAGACACTCTAGAACAATTAGAAATATACAAACACACAAAAACAAATAAAAACGACATCCTAAACGAACAGACACAATTCAAATCGCACGCATTATTCGAACACATCTCACCACACACACACAGCTTCAATCTTTCGAAACACTATCTCGTCGCCAACAACAAGACGAGCAGCGCTACTAACGACAGCCTCTGATGAAGCCTTCTATAGGTGAAAGCCGGTTTAGGCTGTAAGGTAAAACTTTACGTTTTTACTTATAAAAAACTTAGTGTTCCGAGTCGTCAATATTATAGTGATATTTAATAGTTTTTACTTTCGAAATAATTTCAGCAACCAACGGTTCTTTGAGCGCTGCGTCAACAATCA
The DNA here is from genome assembly GCA_034769895.1 of Magicicada septendecula. Classification (NCBI taxonomy): domain Eukaryota; kingdom Metazoa; phylum Arthropoda; class Insecta; order Hemiptera; family Cicadidae; genus Magicicada; species Magicicada septendecula. The sequence goes on along the minus strand of CM068372.1, from coordinate 98,026,140 downwards.
AGTTTAATTTATGTGCTGCACATCCCAAATGTTTTAGCTTAAGATGTTGCTCAATGGCCGCTGTAATATTAGCAGCAGTATCAGAGACAACTAAAACTATGTCTGTAATGTCCCAATGCGCCATTACCATTTTAATTTCCGAAGCTAAATTTTCAGCAGTATGTGCTGCGTCCATACCGTGGCAAGAAAGGAGAATAGTTTTTAGTTTGGCTTCCAGAATAAAATGCGCAGTTACTGCGATGAAGGACTCATTGTTTTTGGAAGTCCATCAGTCTGTAGTGATAGTAACTTTTGACGCATTAGTCAAAACCATCTTTATTTCACTTTGGCATGTTTCATACATTGCCGGTATAAAATAATTGCTTATTTTTTTCCGATTTGGGAGCACATAATAAGGGTTCAGTGCATGTACAAACGCCCGAAAACCACTATCTTCCACAATTGAAAATGGTTGGAAGTCACAAATAAATAATTTCAGTAGTTGTTGGTCGATCGAAGCTTGATCTTTTGCTGAAAATTTTTTTATTGAAGTTATTTTCGGCTGTTTTAAAACTTTTGTGTGGCTCTGACTATCAACAGCGGAAGTTTCTTTTTCCTTAGAAACAGGATTGGGTGTTAGTTCAGTATTAAAAAAAGTACTCACTTCATTTGATGCGGTTGCTTGGACTTGCAGAGCTGGTGAGGGGCAGTGCTGCACAGGTATGGTAACAGATGTTGTTGGTTCAACAAGAACGTTATCCGAATTTGAAATACGTTCAGCGTTTCCGTCAATGTACATTAAATTAACCGCCGGATGGTTCCTTTGAATGTGTCTCTTTAGATTGCCGATAGTTGATTTGTAGCTCACTAGTTTTTTACACAAGTTGCAAGTTGCTAAGTTTTCATTTTGGGAAGTGAAATGATCCCAAATGGGGTTTATTTTAAATCTTTTAGACATATCAACGAAAAAAAAAATAGAACACAACTTACTCAAAGCGCGATCACGTAAATCACTTCGGAAATTCACAAAAGTGCGTCGCGTGCTAACTTTAGAATAACACTGAAGTAACTGAAAGACGGGAACTGACAATAATTAGGAAAAACTCATTCTCTTAAAAGGAGAATAGTGGGGTATTTCTTATTAAAAGTTTAGTCGGAAAAATCCAAGTCGGAAGGTAGCCTTATTAAAGTATCGCAACGAAGAGGAAATTTTATATTTGTATTTTTTTGGTTCATCCAGCAGGTTAAAAATTTAAAAATTTTAAAAAACAAAAATTATTAAAAACATTTATTGAATATATTTTTTAAAAATTAAAATCAATTTATAAAATTTATAACAATTATCAGTCTATTGGAAAAAATTATTCTTAAAGTTACAATATCCCTACATGTTTCGAGGATCTAACAGTCCCCTTCCTCAGGCAGTCAAGCCTGATGTTGGAAGGATTTTTTGTTCTTGATTATGATAATGTTTGGATTGTGGGATACACCTTATTATCTTTCTCTTCTGGATTGATGTGTGTTTATGTACCTGAAAGGAATTTGTGTTTTTTAAAAAAAATTTTAGGTAAATATTCAGAGAAACGAAACCTGAAATAAATGAATTTTCGTTGACCGGGGTCAACCATATACTACTACGCTTTTTCGTGAATCGTAACATGTACACAAAGTGTAGACATTCCAAAATATACGATTGTTGATGTCTAGGCTCCACTTTGGAGAAACATTGCAACAGATACAACTCGAAAGTCACTGGTTACAAAATTACAAAACAATGGCAAGTGTTGTGTTCATGTTTAGTCTACAAAACAAGACTAAACATTAGTTACAGTACTACGTATGTATAAAGTTCACAAGCCATACATTCTTACGAAACTGCAAACCGTTTATTTAGAAATCATGATTTTAGGGTTCATTTAACCAGTTTACCTAAAATGAATCTCATACTCTTCACATAAACGTCTCCATAAAAGAATGATGAACATGAATTTATGAAAAGGAACACAAATAAACAATGGAGCATTGAAAGTCATAAGATCCAAGAGGTGTTCTAAATTTACCGATATATCGTAATATATCGATATAGCTGTTACGATATATCGGTCTTCCGATATATCGATATACCAATCAATGTTGCCATCCCTACGTGTTGATACCATGACGCCGATTATTATGCCAAAGATATTTTTACAATTTCACTGATGCGTTGTCGCGTTGCGGTATCGATACTCTGTTTCGAAAAGGAAAGATTACTGTATTTATATGGACCTATTCCCTCATATTGAGTATTCAGAAAAAATGTAGGAGAGGAAACTAATGCAGATTACAAGTACTTTTTATATATTTAAGCCGTTATATTGTAGATAGTGCAATTAGAAATTACAGGATTTAGGAACTGAATTTTTAGTTGTAGAGCATTCATTCAGAGAAAGCATATATCTTATGTTACAATAGTGTAGTTATAATCTAGTAGCAGATTTATCAATTTTAAGTTGTCACAAGGCTCTTATTCCATTGCAGTTCGAACGTCTAATGTTATAGATGTTAATGTATTCGGAATTGTGTAGTAGATTTAACAGTCTTGAGTAGTTAATTGCATCAGGCCATTCATTCAATATTTGTGTATTTGTTACATTGGGTTAGGTGATTTGTAATAGTGTAGAGGTTTTACTAACTAGGAATTATTAATTCTCACTAGGCTTTCATTTAATGCAGGCCAAAATCTTAAGTTGTAGATAAACTTTTATAATCCTGTAGGAGTTGTAATAAATAAATAAACCTCTGCTCAACAGTCCGTAAAGGAACAAGGCATAGCGCCTTAACATACCAATTAGAAGATATAATATTATACAAACTACAATTAATAAGTTATATCTATAATATTTACAAGATAAAGACCCCAGTGAATGAACACCCCCTGGCAATTAATTTCAAGTCTGTACAACTCCTACAATATTATAAAAGTTTATCTACAATTTAAGGTTTAGACCTGCAGTAAATGAAAGCCTAGTAAGAATTAATAATTTCTGGTTCGTAGAACCTCATGGCTACACGTATTTCTTGTTTGTTTTTTTTCAGCATTTATGCCAAGTGGAATGTCTCCCTTGAGATTTGCAGTAGAGAATTGAAGCAAAAACTAAATTGTTAAGCTGTGTTGATACTTCCTTTTAGATATAATAATGTTGCCAATGGCTTTTACTAGGACGACAAACAATTAATGTAAACTGTCCTCAAAAGTGTTGAAAAACTCATTTTATGCAGATTTAGAATATGCAGAGGGACTTGATTTATTTTGTCCCTCTGCAGTGTAGTGGGAAAACAATGAGGAGAACACTCCCGCTCCAGCACAACCCACGTCATCTGCCAAGGACAAGGATCCATTGGTGTACACATGTAGACAGTTTTCCTCCGGAAATCGCTCATTGATGGTTATTAGCGTTATCTGTTTTAGTTCCTCTGGAGATCTTGTCTTCTTCTTAACATCTTCTTCTATCAGGTTGAGATATACTTCATAACTATGAAAGTCGATTGGATTTTCCAGGGTGGTCACTTTATTACCTGCTGTTGGTATCAGTGGTGGAACGAACGTGAAACCGGAACCCAATGATTGAAGTGAAATCTCGTTTGTTTTCGTTCCAGTAGGTGGAACGAGAAACTCAAGACTCTCGTTCCGTTCCGAACCGTTCCAAACAAAAAACCATTCTGAAAACCGTTCCACCTGGAACGTTCCATCCCTGCGGAGTGGCCTACCTTATTATTCTAGTTGCATTGGAAAGTTGTAATACTTTTAATCGTTGTAGTTACTTATCATTATTAAATAAGGTAATTTTCTTATTATTTACATGATTTTGAACAGTTTGTTTGTTGTAGCAGTGTACTGAATAGTTTGTGTTAGTGAAAATAATTTATAGCAGCGATATAGTTCAGAAGGTGGAAGGTAATGTATTTATGTAAAGACATTTGGATGTTAGGTTAAGGTAGAAATAACAATAATACTCATTGATAGGTATGAGCTATAATTAGGGTTAGAATCATTAGTAAGGTAATCCAGACATTTACGAAAAGTTAATTTAAAGGTAATTCTGTAGCTGACCTGGATTACCTTCGATTTCTTTCAAATTGTAGTCTGTTTCACATTTAGTGTCCTAATGACTATTTTCAACTAGATTAAGTCCCGCAAACGTAAAATAACTAAGTAATTTGGAAAAATAAAAGTGCTAAATACGTAACACGCTGCGCCGCCATTACGTGGTTTCCAACCAACATTACTACTGCATTAGCCTCCGACGTCTCCGGTTATTAAACTATACATACCCCAAATAAAAACCATCTCGCAGCATGGAAATAGTTTACGGCCTCGCGGGTAACTTCCGGCGGCCTACTGGGTTTTTGGCGGCTTCGCCGCCGAAACCTCAACACCTTAGTGCAATTCGGCCTCGGATCACATTTAACAATAAACATAGATTTATCATGAATTATTATTACCTGTGCTTGAGAGAGGTTAAATGTCATTATAAGATAGACGGCGCTACGTGCAGGTGTATGAACGAACAACCAGCGTAATGGCGGCGCAGCGTGTTACGTACGGTATTTAGCACTTATTTTTTCAAATTACTTAGTTATTTTACGTTTGCGGGACTGAACCTTGTTGAAAATAGTCATTAGGACACTAAATGTGAAACATATTACAATTTGAGAGAAATCGAAGGTGATCCAGGTCAGCTACAGAATTACCAATTTAAATCTGGATATCTTTGTTGTGTTGATAAAATTATTCCGCTAGATTAGAAAAAATAATTGATTTTACATGAAAATATCTTCAGTCCCAGTAAAGATATTACCAAAGTTCACGTTGTATTCGTCTGAATTAATAATTATTCTTTTTTACAGCATTTTTCCATATAAAAATGCAAGATATTTGTTGGGGCTGCATGTGCTGTTAACACATCAGTCTAAGTCTTAATGTCTGGTAGCTCTAAATATACTATTTTAATATGTGGATTCAAACAGTCTTAAGAGTATGTTAGAAATATACAGCAAGTAATGGCATAGGTAGGTACTGTTATACAGCGTACAAGACAAATTCAAGGATAATATAACATTATTGTAGCTTGTATAACCTACACCTGAACAAACAACCTCAGCTTGGTGGCATGACTGAATACTAACATAGGTGAAGGTGAACAAATCCTCATCAGTTTCTACAAAACTGGATTAAAAATTACAAAATGTAAAAGTTGCTACAGTCTAGTGGTGTTCCAAGTAAAACTATAAAAAATGATTTATATGTAGAGAGTGAAATCAGATGACATGTTTACTACACGTGTGTGTGTGTGTGTGTGTGTGATCAGCACTTCAAAGAATAGTGCATAAGAGTAATACCTAATAGAAAGGGTGAATGTATTTAGTATTCTTCTCACAACCAATTTTTTAATTATATGGATATTAACCGAGATGTAAATAATATATAATGACAACAAAACATACAAATATTCAAGTGAATACAGAGTATTAATGTTAGTGGTACTTGTTGATTGCTGCCGTTGTACTAGTAGATTAATATATTTAGTATTTAGTAGATGTGAGTAAATAAGTAAATAGTGAAAATTTCCCAAAATTATGAATTTGTGATAATGTTCTCACATTGATTCAGTACACATGAAAAATGAAATTCTTGAAGTGCAGATGTATTGTTTACAGTTATTGCAAATGAAAACAAGAAAACGGTGTCATCTTCAGTATATTCTTCTTGAAACAATTTATTGTAGTTTTATTGGAATGAAGAATAAAAAAAAATTTTATGTAGACTTCCAAAATCAAAATATATTAGCAAACAAACTGCAAAACCATTTAGAGAAACAAAAATACAGATTCTTACTTTTAACACACACACACACACACACACACACACACACACACACACACACACACAATTATTATTTTCAGTAACTTTGTGTTTTATATATGCATTGCTCATTTTTACTTGAGTATGTGATATTAATTACACTTATTAAAAAATACAAATACATAAATTTTTATTCCACCTACCTGCAAAATTCGTTTGGGTCTAAGATTCTCGCACGAACGTAAGATGTTAGCGTGGTTTATAGGTTACTGTAATAATTGACGTAACTCATTTTGTTTGAAGAGAATTCATGACCTTTTTAATTTTTAAATATTGACAAACTTTAACAGATTTTACTCCTACTTTAGCAAATGAAATAGCAGTCTAATAATTCCTTATTTTTGTGGTTCGTTCCATGAATACAATTTTACTCTACCTTATTCTACAAGCTTACCTTATACTATACATCAGACTGCCCAGTCTGCATTTTCACACACACACACACACACACACACACACACACACACACACACACACACACACACACACACACACACACACACACACACACACACACACACACACACACACACACACACACACACACACACACACACACACACACACACACACACACACACACACACACACACACACACACACACACACACACACACACACACACACACACACACACACACACACACACACACACACACACACACAATATTTATACCGTCCCCTTAATTTTATTTTACAAATCCTTTTTTTTGTTTCTACACTGTTCACTATCGCGATTTCGGCCGGACACGTGTTTGTTATTCACCGGTTCAGTGCCGTAATTAATTTGTCCATTGCCAACTTCGTTTCACCAGTTAATAAATGTAGTACGTCTATTATCTATTAATTCCTTGGGTCCCGGTCGGTATTATATTTTATGGTTCACATTTTATGAAGTTAGGCCGACCGGGCCCACACAACACTATCTGCGTCTGTAAGTGAACTGGGAAGAGCGGCTCTACATTTACCGCCAACTAGATTATGTCTTCTTCAAAGTGGAAAACAACGCCTTGTGGTTCTTCGTCACTTGTTATTTTCCATTTAACCCATGCAGTTGATTGTGTGTGGGTCGCAGAAGATATTTGTTCAGCACTGGTTGACGTCACGAAAAGGGTTGGACTTAGTACTCACGTCCGTCAACTTGTAACATGTGCTCGTACAAATTTTGTTGCTTAGCCATCTTTGAGTTTCACAAACCGGCGTCGGTCCGCGCACCTGGTTGTCGGGTGCGATCGGTCGCATGACCACACACTCGCAAAGTTCTAGGAAATGACGCTGAGTACATTCCTCAGCCACGATTGCACAACTGTTGAGACATATCGTTCCTTTGTTAGCATGATGTTTCAATTACACACGTGGCCTGGTCACAGTTGGAAATTATATTTATAATCTTTTTTAATAAATCCCAAAAATTAATAAAATGAAATCCCCTGTATTTGTCACGTTACAATACCCCCCCCCCCAATGAGAGATCTTCTGTCGGAACAGAAGAAATCTCATTGCTAAAACCCGTAAGAGGACCGGTGAGGATATGGTGCCAATAACACCCTCTTGCTCTTACACTTCATGGGTAAACAACCCCCCTGGCTTGGCGACTATGGCCGCATCTGAACGAGATCACTGGACTTCTCTGTGCGAGATCCCAACACTGAAAAATCGAACAGATACGCACCACAGCGCACCTCCCCTTCTAACATGTTACCCCAAAAATTTCCAAATCCCTGGCTTACATCATGCCAGATCCTCAACCGATATGTTCCCCCTTACATGCAAACTGGGCTGCCTTTAGGAGTTACTGGGCTTGCACACACACACTTATTGCACAGACACACTTATTGCACACACACACATACTATCAAAATTGAAACATTCTTCAAAAATTTATTTAAGTTAAAAATCACCAGCTATTTTCTTTTATATCAAAACAAAATTTTTTATCTAAACTGAATATCTCTTCATTTTTTTTTCCATTAGAAAACAAATAAGTTGAACATTTCTTAAAATATGAACATCCTTATCCTAACATGCGATTATACCTATATTCTAAACAATACAATTCAATAAAAAACACGATTAATACACACAAACCATAGTATAATCAAAATTCAAAAAAAAATCAATTAGATGGCAGGCCCAAAATCAAAAACTTTTTTTTTTCAAATTCAAAAAATGTTTTAAATTTATTAAAATATATTTTTTCTCATTATCAAAACTATTTCTATTTATTCACATCAATTAAAATCAAAATCGGCATTACTTCATTGCCAAAAGTGTCTAATATAGAACATCACCTATCAGCTGATCAAAACTGGGTCAAGTCAAGAACCTTGACCTACATAAGTTATACACAAGTTACTACAGAAAATACCTTGAACATCTTTCAACTTCAAATACCTTGAAAATTCTATCTTTCAACACAAAAACATAATAAAATAAAACATTTAGAAATAACAAAATCTTATTATAAGTAACAATAGAATTGATCTTTAAATTACTCAAAATAAACACTTTATAACTTTCCATTTTCGGACTCTATCAAAATTGTCACTGGTTTCAATCAAAATTTTATATTCTTACTATAAATCTCTTCTTTACTATTCTCAATTTCCTTTACTTTGGGTGATCTAATTATTTGTACTAACTTGATCTGCCATTTGGCATTTATACATAATCTTTCTCACTCTGACTCTCATACCACTAACAACTTTACCTAATATGACACCCACCTCTATCAAAACATCTATAAAACAATCTCTAAACCCAACTTACTATTAAACTCAATTCGCCACATTCTCTCTATATAAAAAAAAAATACTCTCTAACCCTTTGTACTTAGGATAAGTGTTTCCCCCCCCCCAAAAGCTCATTTCCTTAATCTGGTCCCTGGATTCTACCTAAGGCAACCCCTTCCCGCCAAATCGGTCCCTCCCCATCCCAACCCTTTTGTTGCGGACTCCTACATTACACTATCCCCTCTTACAAAATTACCATCCCCAAATCCCATTCTTATTACCTCACTTCAACTACAAGAAAATAACATAATCATTTATAAACATCAATATATCAATCATTACTCTACATATATTCCCCATAACTACTGTGTCAACATCAATACTCCTCAAATTCTATTACATTAACTCACAACATTATTATTCTCTCTATTACCACTTTAACTTCAACTTGGACTGATCTACATGTCCCACAAAATATTAATCACCCAACATCTATCTTCTATTGTTTTCACAAATCACTTAAAATCTTAACTTTATCAAATTACTTTCCTCATTATTTGAAATAGTGTCTTTAACACATTAAAACATTATCTTTAACATTAATTACCTTGAACATTAATAAACAATTTAACAGTGACATTTTACTATTGATCAGCTGACATTCCTAGCCAGGTGAATGGCCTCACTGCAAACACATTTCAAAATTATGCAAATTACATGAAATACATCTTTTTATCAATCCTTATATCTAACCTACTACAATAAAATACACATTGCTAAAATAGAATGAACACAGTATACTGAATGTATGAACCCCTATTTATCAAGGCAGAATACAAGCATTTAATTAGAGCAAAATTGAGTTATCATTTTTTATTATTTCTTTTATGAATTTGCTAACTGCTATAATTTTTTATTGTTCGACTAAGCTTTTCGTCATTGCTGACATCTTCAGGTCTTAAACAACCTTGTTTAAGACCTGAAGATGTCAGCAATGACGAAAAGCTTAGTCAAACAATAAAAAATTATAGCAGTTAGCAAATTCATAAAAGAAATAGTAAGGATGGCTGCTAATTTAAACAATACGAAGAATATCATTTTTTATGTTATGAAATTTAATTTCGTTGCTCGCCGGAGCAACCCCCCAACCCACACACACTATTGTATTTTATGTTGGACTGTGACGCCCATTTGCGTTCACAAGGACTGCATAGTTGGAGGAATTGGACATCTCCTTGTCCTTGCTTCGGCTTTACATTTTAAAAAGTTTAGGTATCGACATCTGCGTTTTATAGTTACAAGCCCTTAAAACGGGTCTACCACCTGGCTATGCTGTCCCTACTCGGACAGAGTGGCAGCCGCTGTTCCATAGTTCCGGGATTTCCCCTAGTTTCACCCCCCTATTAATTTCTAATATCAACCAATTTCAAGCCAGCTATGGTCAAGGGACTTGATTATGGCCATAGCTGACCACTAGCCAAAACCACGATTAGTGCTGGTAAGGCAGTAATCGCCTGGAAAGTCAGGGAAATCAAACTTTACTTTAATGCCTGTTCTACTCGTCATTACTCTGCACGGCACGAAAGTCTATCATGGTACAAAAATGAAATTGTACAAAAACGGTGTGCCGTGCATTTTCGCCATTTTGGCCTCCGATGGAGGTAACACTCACTGTTACCCCCAACCCATTCCACTATCTACTGGGGCACAGGCCACCCCAGCAACAGCACCCTAATAACTAAATTAATTTTATATAAAACATTATAAAATAAGGAATTTTCATTAACCATTCATACATCATCATTTAACTCACTCATAACTTTCTACAATTAGATTTCTTAAAATTTTTCAAATTAATTATTAACATTTATTTTATATTATCTTTCAGTTATTATTACTCTTTAAATTATTGTCTCAAATTATTTTCATTATTGAATTTAAAATTCTTTCACTTGAGTAAAACATCTGTAAACCTTTTATCATCTCTGATTTGTACCATAAAATTTGTATACTTACAGTCCATTATTCACATACTGACATACACAAAATATATACACCATACACACCAATACTTCCAAGTAACCTCTGAAACATTTAACAAAAGGTTATTTCAAATCAAACAATTTAACAATTAATTACCAAATTCACATCTCGTAAAATAATTTAAATTCATTAGAAAAATTCAATTATACAACATTTAAATTAATCAAAAATATTTAAACATATCAAATTATTTTAATTAAATTAATTATTGAAAGTACAAGTTTCGTTACTATCAAAACAATTACCATTCGCTAATTACTGTCTCCAAAATTAATTTTGTTATTTATTTAGATTGCAAATATTAATATTATTATTATCACAACCATTGCTACTACATATACACATTGTTTACCTGACATCCTACAATACACACAATTAAATTCACTACACTTATTTACAATTCTTCATCATTGATTCCTCAGTTATATCACACTTCAATGTCCAAGGTTGCGAGGTCAAAACCACAAAACAAAGCATTTAAAATTGTCCATTGATTGTTTTATAGTTTACCCTCCATCGTCAAAAATTAATCTTTGTTTCAAATAACACTTTTCAGTTTTATTGACACACATATGGCTATTTTGTGTGTCACTACCATGCAAATCAAATTCATCCGTTTTATCACAATAATCATGGACCAGGTCAACATTAAGTATTTCTGTCAAATCTCCAGTAGTAATTATATTCATTATCGGGTCAGTTACTTTTTTATTATAAATTAAATCATTATTGTTCAGACACACTTCTAACATTGCTTTCCACTCATTATAATCTCTCTTTAATTCATACAATTCTGTCTCTCTCTCAACACACCATTCTCTATCTAAATTTCTCTCATCATAACACCATCTCATACCTTCAATATTACTCCAGACAGAGGGTACAAACTTATACAAAAAAAATAAACAACTCAAATCTTCTACTAACACGGGACTCTTGCCCTTCAAAAACAACACTTGTGAACATATTGAATCATCATAACTAAGGGGAAAATTTACCCTCTGCCCCCCTTCTACGACTATACTATCTTTCCACTTTCTCTCTAACTCATAAACACACATTGACATTCCATTATTACATTCTACAACTTCATCAGTACTCTCACTATTTATTTTCAATGCATCACTCTCTGATACTACCTCTTCAAATACATTACCATTCTCAATATTATTTTTATCATTTTTGACATCATCATCATCATTTGTTAACTCTTTATCTAGTACCACATTTTTATACATGTCATTATAATTTTCATTTGTATTACTCTTGTTTGTCGTCATCACATTCACTCCCCTTCTCTCAATACTCTGTTCTAATTTATTCAAACTATTTTTTATTATTTCATTAGTATTTTCAAAACGTTTATTCATTTCTTGTATATCATTTTTTAATTCATCAAACTTGTTCTTCTGTATATCTAATTTCTCATTTACACTACTTTTAAATTCTTGAATTTCGTTTTTCTGTTCATCAAATTTGCTGTCAAATTTATTCAACAATAACTGCATCATAGTCATCATATCACTACTACTTTCTCTCTTAACTAAGGTCGGCGTTGACTGATTCATCACACCTTCCATTATTTTCGATTCTGTCAGCTGACTCTCTAGATTACTGTCATTCGTTTGAACTCCCAAGTCGCTACTTATCTGACTTTCCGTTTGACTGTCAGAGAAGCTGACTTCGTTATTATCTGCCATCTCTTATTTTTTATACTTGATACTTATTAATTTACTCTAATTAAGTTCCTTTATCATAATATAATTTTGATCTTGTCAATTGTGCGTAAATAACGTACTTTTATTTCATTACACTAACCTTAAACACACGCTAGCATCTTTTTTGTAGGTGCGGTTTTTACATTAACATTTTGATTCATAAAAACGGTCCCTGTCGGCTGCGCCACTGTGATATTAATTACATCTATTAAAATATATAAATACATAAAATTTTATTCCACCTACCTGCAAAGTTTAACTGGGTCCAGAATTCTCGCACGAACGTAAGATGTTAGCGTGGTTTATAGGTTACTGTAATAATTGACATAACTCATTTTGTTTGAAGAGAATTCATGACCTTTTTAATTTTTAAATATTGACAAACTTTAACAGATTTTACTCCTACTTTAGCAGATGAAATAGCAGTCTAATAATTCCTTATTTTTGTGGTTCGTTCCATGAATACAATTTCGACTCTACCTTATTCTACAAGCTTACCTTATACTATACATCAGACCGCCCAGTCTGCATTTTCACACACACACACACACACACACACACACACACACACACACACACACACACACACACACACACACACACACACACACACACACACACACACACACACACACACACACACACACACACACACACACACACACACACACACACACACACACACACACACACACACACACACACACACACACACACACACACACACACTATATTTATACCGTCCCCTTAATTTTATTTTACAAATCCTTTTTTTTGTTTCTACACTGTTCACTATCGTGATTTCGGCTGGACACGTGTTTGTTATTCACCGGTTCAGTGCCGTAATTAATTTGTCCATTGCCAACTTCGTTTCACCAGTTAATAAATGTAGTACGTCTATTATCTATTAATTCCTTGGGTCCCGGTCGGTATTATATTTTATGGTTCACATTTTATGAAGTTAGGCCGACCGGGCCCACACAACACTATCTGCGTCTGTAAGTGAACTGGGAAGAGCGGCTCTACATTTACCGCCAACTAGATTATGTCTTCTTCAAAGTGGAAAACAACGCCTTGTGGTTCTTCGTCACTTGTTATTTTCCATTTAACCCATGCAGTTGATTGTGTGTGGGTCGCAGAAGATATTTGTTCAGCACTGGTTGACGTCACGAAAAGGGTTGGACTTAGTACTCACGTCCGTCAACTTGGAACATGTGCTCGTACAAATTTTGTTGCTTAGCCATCTTTGAGTTTCACAAACCGGCGTCGGTTCGCGCACCTGGTTGTCGGTGCGATTGGGCGCACGACCACACACTCGCAAAGTTCTAGGAAATGACGCTGAGTACATTCCTCAGCCACGATTGCACAACTGTTGAGACGTATCGTTCCTTTGTTAGCATGATGTTTCAATTACACACGTGGCCTGGTCACAGTTGGAAATTATATTTATAATCTTTTTTAATAAATCCCAAAAATTTAATAAAATGAAATCCCCTGTATTTGTCACGTTACAAGTAGGTGTGTTTAATGTAAAGGGATTTGGAATTCTTGTTCTTCGGTAACATTGCAGAAGCTGATATTTAAGATGCACCTCCCATACCAATCAACAAACATTGCCAATCCTTATTAGCTTAAAGCACATCGGTTTTTATAGTAATATTAAAACTAGTTTGGTATTGACACTTGTAATGAAATGGAAACAACGTTACCAAACTCTGACCATGTGGTTTCTTCAAGTGGATAAACACGAAACAATGATTCACATACAAACAACTTACAACACATTCACGCGCAAGGTTCTTTAATACGACTTTTCCATACGTAACAGTTTACTTTTAAAACATGATATGATGTATCTTAATGTACTTTTAATTACAGGAAGACATCTAGAGATGCTTTTGTAGTGAAGTCGCGTAGCTTATATCATAGTGAATACGATTATTTAATCTATGGTTGCAATAATATATACATATTATACTGTTACATTACCTTAATCATATGAACACTAATCTGTTCACTATCGTGTTAAAAAAAACTTTTTAGTGAAATGACATGAATCGTGTTAAGCAAATTCTAGTTAAGTCCAACTTTGTTAATTTGAGATAAATAATTACTCTATTATTATATCATCAACTTAATAAGTACAGATAATTTGGTATTAAGCAAGCATAAATATTTGCAAATTCTTTATAAATGAAACTGCCTATATATAGTGAAATAATCAATATGAATCGTAATATTGGACTATAATATTTCATTTGTTAATTTTTGTTTAGTTAAAGATGAAATTATATACTTTTATATTGCAATTTTATATTTAACATTACTTCTAACGTTAAACAAAATAAAAACAACATTTATAATGGGTGAACTCCGCTTAATGTAGAATCACTGTCTTTAGATTCAACTGGTTCACTGTCACTCGAACAATTCACAGAAATGATAAAATCTTCCACATGCTGTTCCAATATACCTTCATTTTCCATGCGTCTGCAATAATTGACTTGGTGTTTTCAACTACCTTCTTCGAGTCTTCTCCAGTAATCATTTGTATGGCGTCATTTGTTAATTTTTCGACTTCAGTCATTGTGAATTTTGTATCATATCCTCTGTCAATGTCATGTTTCGACGTTTTAACTATTCAACCATCTCTTTTTTTTTTTTAAGCCATTGTTAGAGCCTTGTCTTTTATCACTGAATGGTATGGCGTGTTGTCCATTACGATCACTGATTTGAGAGGAATGCTCTTTAACAGGAATTCTTCAAACCACGTTTTAAATTTATTGTGATTCATTTCTTCGTGACAATTAGAAGTCTTTTTCGGTTAAAATACATGGAGGCAATTGGGAATAAACCTGTGAGAATTTCCGGCATGGATAATTATAAGTCTTCTACCTTTACCAATTGCACTGGCATAGTTCCTGCCTTAGAATCATCCGACCAACCCTTTTTTAAAGAATGTCCTGCATTCACCCATGTTTTGTCAACCAGACGACGTTATTAAATTTTCATTTATTACACGTCTAAGAAACCTACAGCGAGAAGCAGTTGCGTTGTTGCTCCATTAATACTTTTCTGCCCGAAACGGTAATAAATTTAAATCCAGATAATTTAAAATAATAAAATAAGTTTTAAATCACAGACCGTAAAGACGAGTGGCTACCAGTGAAAAGCTCTGCATCACGAAGAGTAACTAGTAGGTCTTTTATTATAGGATACTCTTTATGACTGTAATATTCATATACGTGGCGACAGATCCTATCTTCTGCAAAAGCATCCAGATTAGTAACATGTTTTTCTACAGTATTTTCTTACGTGGTATTTCCAGTTTAGAAGGGCCAGCTTCCTTGCTTTGTTTAAACTTTTCCTTCCCTATCGTTCCGTATTTTCACTTATAGAGAGTGCAGCTGCTGTTCTATCGACAACTTGACTAACTGAAACCATGTTCTTTCTCTTTCTCGAAATAATCTCGTAGGAACAAACGAATTCTCTGGACTGCCCTCTAATTGGTACTCCACGACCGGAAATACGTGTTTTCTCTTTTACAGGGTGTATTTGCAGTCGAACATGCTTTTTTCCCAGCTTTCTCACTTTCAGACATACCTTCTATTTGAAAGTAAAAACTTATAGGTTAAAGCTGTTACATATTTTAAAGAATTCAAAATTTAAAAATGTAGATATTTATACAAATTGTTTTAAAATAAAAAACACACACACAAAGTTCCGTAAAATTAAAAAAAAATTAAGTAAATTTATACTTAGGTAAAAATGTTATTTAAACATGCTTACAGTCAATTAGTTAATAATTGAATCACATGTTTTCACTACACATAGTTAATTAGTCAGAAATTAGTAAAGTAATTAGAAATTAGTTAAAAATAAACTTGTGTCTGCAACACAACTATTTAAGTATTAAACTAACATATTCCCACAAATAATCACAAAGTGTAATAGAAAACACAGCCCTCTTAACAAACAGACTTCATTACATAGAACCTACAATATCAGTTCACTCAGCGGCACAACATTCCATGCTGTTTTTCCATAACAGCACGTGTGGGACATCTTGGCAACAATGTGCGTTGCTACGATTACTGTTTACAGTTTTGAGCACGACAGTTGGTTAAGAGGCATGTAGCAGTCAGTTGTTTCCTCAACTATTCCATCTGTCAATACCAAACTAGTTTTACTACTACAGTAGGTATATAACACATTGCGTTTTGGATCTCATAACTTTTTTTTGTGCAGTTTATTTTAGTAAGAGGTCATTCTTTTTTAAATCAGCACACTGAAATATAGTTTACAACCCAACATTTTTATGCCTTAATGAAACTTTGTGTATTTTGTCAGTAGTATTAAATACGACTTTTTAAAAAGTTTCAAAAATGTATACCTTTGCAACCCAAGATATAACGTTTTATAAATTTCAAAAAAATTGTGAATATTTCCACAGTTTTTGAATCACTGAGATTAGAATTGCCCAAGTCCTAATTAAATGAAGAAATATGAAGTTAGT
Source organism: Magicicada septendecula (assembly GCA_034769895.1). NCBI lineage: Eukaryota > Metazoa > Arthropoda > Insecta > Hemiptera > Cicadidae > Magicicada > Magicicada septendecula. The sequence continues at coordinate 98,009,247 of CM068372.1, read as the reverse complement.
GTCAAATTGAAGCTGGTTAACTGAGTTTCAGTTTGATGTGCAACACAATTACCTTTATACAAATTTGAATGTTTTGAAAACTAAAAAAAATATTAATTGACTTTTTCCAAAGATACTTTTTCAAATTTTGAAAAAATTGTTTTGTTCATTATTTACTATGATGTTAACTACACATTTTGCTTCCATGTTCCTTAAGGAAATGGAAGTAAGGTGATGGCAAAAAAAATCGTGTTCGAGATTATTGCAGATTCTGATTGTATTACCCTCAAAAGATGAAAAAAGTAATTTTTCGTAAGTGTCTATGTGGTCTGTCTGTAGATTTTTTTCTATGGCAAACGATAACAGCCGCAAATTCAAACAGAATCAAATAATTTTTTGCATACAGCCCTGATTTGTAGAGTACTCAAGACCTATTGTTTTTAGTGAAGATCGGTTAAGGGAAAGGGGTAGTTTACCTGGAACATTTTTTTTTATCAAGCGTAATTTGTTTCTATGGCAAACGATAACAGCCGCAAATTCAAACAACATCAAATAATGTTGTGCATACAGCCCTGAATTGTAGAGTACTCAAGACCTATTGTTTTTGGTGAAGATCGGTTAAGGGAAAGGGGTAGTTTACCTGCAACGTTTTATGTTTTAACAAGGGTATTTTCTATGGCAAACGATAACAGCTGCACATTCAAACAGAATCAAATATTTTTTTGCATACATTCCTCAATTGTAAAAGACTGAATGCCTGTTAATTTTGGTGAAGATCGGTTAAGGGAAAGGGGTAGTTTACCTGCCACATTTTATGTTTTAACAAGAGTAATTTTTTCTATGACGAATGATAACTGCCGCACATTTAAACAGAATCAAATAATTTTGTGGATACCTTCCTCAATTGTAGATAGCTCAAGGTCTGTTGATTTTGTTGAAGATCGGTTAAGGGAAAGGGGTAGTTTACCTGCAACGTTTTATGTTTTATCAAGGGTATTTTCTATGGCAAACGATAACTGCCGCAAATTCAAACAGAATCAAATAAGTTTTTGTATGCAGCCCTGAATTGTAGATTGCTCAAGGTCTGTTGATTTAGTTGAAGATCGGTTAAGGGAAAGGGGTAGTTTACCTGCAATGTTGTATGTTTTATCAAGGGTATTTTCTATGGCAAACGATAACTGCTGCAAATTCAAACAGAATCAAATAATTTTTTGTATGCAGCCCTGAATTGTAGAGTTCTCAAGACCTATTGTTTTTGGTGGAGATTGGTTAAGGGAAAGGGGTAGTTTACCTGCCACATTTTATGTTTTAATAAGGGTATTTTCTATGGGAAACGATAACAGCCGCAAATTCAAACAGAATCAAATAATTTTTTGTAAACAGTCCTAAATTGTAGAGGACTCAAGACCTATTGTTTTTGGTGAAGATCGGTTACGGGAAAGGGATAGTTTACCTGCAACGTTTTGTTTTAACAACGGTAATTTTTTCTATGATGAACGATAACTGCCGCACATTCAAACAGAATCAAATATTTTTTTGCATACATTCCTCAATTGTAAAAGACTGAATACCTGTTGATATTGGTGAAGATCGGTTAAGGGAAAGGGGTAGTTTACCTGCCACATTTTATGTTTTAACAAAGGTATTTTCTATGGCAAACGATAACTGCCGCACATTTAAACAGAATCAAATAATTTTGTGGATACCTTCCTCAATTATAGATAGCTCAAGGTCTGTTGATTTTGTTGAAGATCAGTTAAGGGAAAGGGGTAGTTTACCTGCCACATTTTATGTTTTAACAAGAGTAATTTTTTCTATGACAAACGATAACTGCCGCACATTTAAACAGAATCAAATAATTTTGTGGATACCTTCCTCAATTATAGATTGCTCAAGGTCTGTTGATTTTGTTGAAGATCAGTTAAGGGAAAGGGGAAGTTTACCTGCAACATTTTATGTTTTAACAAAGGTATTTTCTATGGCAAACGATAACAGCCGCAAATTCAAACTGAATCAAATAATTTTTTGTATACAGCCCTGAATTGTAGAGTTCTCAAGACCTATTGTTTTTGGTGAAGATCGGTTAAGGGAAAGGGGTAGTTTACCAGTAACATTTTATGTTGTAACAAGAGAAATTTTTTTATGATGAACGATAACTGCTGTAAATTCAAACAATCAAATAATTTTGTACATATGTGCCTGATTTGTAGAGGAGGACTCAAGGCCTATTGATTTTGGTGAAGATCGGTTACGGGGAAAGCGTAGTTTACCTGAAACATTTTTTGTTGTAACGAGAGTAATGTACTTCATTTTGATAAATAAAGTATCCTGATAAGACGATCTTAATAATCCACTGTAGAAACGTAGATGAAATATCTATAATTGAAGAGTCTAGTTGAACGGGGTGGGGGTAATTTTCTATAAATGAAAATTATAGTTGAAGGGGGAAGGGATAATTTTTTATATATGTACTACGTTATCGGCAACAAAGAAGTAGTTTGTTGTTAAAATTCCTTCCCATCCTGGTTGGCTGTAGACCAATGTTTTCTGCAAAACCAGACGTTTCGGCAGTGCCATCGACTTCCATCATCAGTGAAAATTGAGTGTGATAACGTGAGGTGGTATACGTTAATGACCACAATACTGTGGTTAAGGCTGAAGCAGTAAGTAGAAAGAAGTAGTTTTTATGGAAATATTTCATTTCGAAAATGATTTTAAATATACATCTTAGAACATGGAAGTCATGTATGGTTCTCCATACCGATATTTAATTTTAGCAATCAAAATACTTCAAGAGTTAAAGTTAAATATACATATCAGTTACGGTTGATTTTTGAAAGTGTACAGACAGGGAAGGTTTTGCAAGTAACATTTAGTTGTAAGAACTGTATGTATTCTCATTATCATATGCATTTTCTATCACATAACTGGCAAACTACTAACACATTGCTATCACATAGTGGCATCACTACTAACAAGGTCATATTAAATTATATATAATAACTGGCAAAGTTATAACAATGGAATAATTAAATATTACAGATACTCGGACCTTTTAATTTGTCTGTGGTTGTCGTGATTTTGAATATGTTTCATAACATGTTCAAATATTTTTGAAAGTACATAAGCATACCTTGTAGCAATGCAAAGGTGTGCTTTTGTTAGTATGTCATATCTTGGCACTAACAGGTTATCAGCCCTGGATGGATAAGTAGAGGATGGAGACAGTCCATGAGTTGCAAAACATATCTAGACTGCATCTCTACATTCTCCAGTGTTTTAAGACACAATCTGTTACTAGTTGTTAACATATATACAAAACAGGAGTCATCATCCAAATATTTGAAGAGATGTTTTTGAAACAGATGTACAGCAACTGCATCGTGTTGAGGCATTCTGAAATTACTACAGTACTGTTGTGTTGAACTTTGTCTTAATTTTTGAAATAAACAACCATATCCTTTGTTTATCACGTGGTTTATTAATAATATTAAATTTACACAAAGTAATAAAATTAAATCAAAACAAGTATGACAGCTAATGACTGGTTATAAGAGTACTGAGGAAGTTTCGTATTCAAACATGAAACAGATGTTTATTGGCATTCTACATGACAACGAGCTCCTGTGGCCAGGCTCAGGTTGTGACTTATCTGTTTTAACTCAGATACAGAACTGATACATATATTTGAAAATATGTATGGCTTATTCTAACAAGGTCATATTTTTTGTATATATTTTTTATTACATAGTCATATCTAAATAGTTCCACAAAAAGTAATTGTACCTAACAAACTACTTTCAAGTATATATTAAACTGAAAAATAATCAAGGCTGCACCATTTTATGTTTTTACACCTACATTTATAGGTTACCAGGTACACAACATAATGGACAAACTGACTATAACTTATTATTATTAACTCCTAAAGGCAATGCCTTTTCGCTGTAGCCACGTCACTCTATCCCTTGCGATATTCTTCATTTCTTCATATTCTCATATTTCTTCACTATTCACGACACTCATTGTGCTGCGGAAGTATGCAGTTCTTGGTCTTCCTCTGGGCTTCTTCCCCACTACTTTGCCCTCAAAGATGTTAGTTAAAAAAGCACTATGTCTGATCACATGCCCTATCAACTTAATCTTCCTCACCTCTATACTCCTAAGCAGTGATCTATTCCCATTTATTTCCTCTAAGATCTGTTCATTCGTCTTCCTATCTGTCCAACTAGTTTTTGTCATTCTCCGCCAAATCTACATCTCCATTGCCTGAAGTCTGTCACTCTCCACCTTCCCTAAGGTCCACGATTCACACCCGTAAGTTAAAACACTCCATACAAATACATTAACAAACTTTTTCCTTGTTTCAATACTAATATGGTTGCTTGTTAATAAGTTCCTTTTGCTCTGGAATGCTTGTTTTGCCAGAGCTACTCTCCTCTTAATCTCTGTCAGACACTTATTCCCACTTGTAACTATGCTACCCAGGTAACAAAATTCAGTAATATGCTCCAATATTGTGTTGTTCAACATAATGGTTGATTTAATGTCTTCTCTTTTTTTACTTACAACCATTATTTTAGTTTTCTTAACATTTATCCTCAATCTCCAAGCGTGAAGAATTTTGTTAAACGTACCTAACATTCGGGTCATATCCTTTTCTGAGTCAGCCATCAGTACAATATCATCTGCGAAGCGAATACTGTGTATCTGTACACACCTATGTGTGTATCTATAACTTATACCTATTTATTTATTTGTAACTCTTCAAGTATGATCTTCTTCACTTCAAGAATTAGGCTTGCAGCCTGTTCCGTCTTTACAGCCACCGTTTTCTTGGTCTGTCTTTATCATGTTCTCCAAGAAGCTTATACAGGATTATCTCTTTTTGGTATTGTCGCGTCACCCATTCTATTTATGTGGTGTATCCAGTTTTCTTATTTTGTTTAATTTTATCGTTTATCAAATATATATATTAAGCTCTTGCCTTAAGTCTGCATTTCTTATATCATCTCTTAGGGTGCATCCTTTGACTCCCCTTAAGAATTTCATTTCAGCAATTTGAGTTCATTTTCACTGATGATTTTGGGTGAGTGTCCATGATTCACTACTGTACATCAATACTGGTGCCACCATTACTTAAATTCTGTATCTTTTCGTACTTTATTTCCCAGAGTCTTATGAATCGTGCCACACATCCTCTGATATTTTATTATCGATATCGTTTTCAAATTCATAGCTTACATTGCACCCTAGATACATGTAGTGGGATATTTGTTCAATACTTTTATTGTCTATTACTATTTTCGAGCATACTGGGAATTTTCCTTTAAACACCATTTAGTCTTTATCGTTTTTAAATTGTATTCATGGCAAATTTTTCTGAGTTGATTACACTGCTTTTTGTAAGCAATTTCTGTTTTCTTGTAGGATAACTTGATCATTAGCAATCAGCAGTGTGTTAATGGAGAAATTGCCAAAAAGTAAGTAGATTCCAGGACCAGTTCGTTGTTTCCATTGCCTTACAACATCGTCAATATATATGTTAACTAAAGTAGGTGATAAGCTGGACCCTTGTGTAACACCTCTGTTAACAGTAATAGGTTCTGTTTTCCCCTTCCTGGTGTTTATAGTAATGTACGTTCTTTCATATGGGCTTTTTATTACTTCTATTATATGATGTGCTCTAATATTTTCCACAATAGGCCCTATGTCTATTCTCGCGATCAAATGCTTTTTTATAGTCTATGAAGGCAATATGTATCTCTAGATTGAAGTCTCTTCTTTTTTCGATCAGTTGGCGCATAACTGTGGCATTGTCACTACAGGATCTTCCTTTTCTAAATCCAAATTGTTCTTCAAGGAGGAGAGCGTCTGCAATATTCTTTAGTCTGTTATTAATTATCCTTGTAGGCCTATATAATTTGTAGGCCGTATTCAACAGGCTTATGCCTCGATAATTTCTATAGTAATTTCTGTCCCGTTTCTTAAATAGCAATATTACCTCTGCTATTCTCCAAGAGTATGGAATTGTTTTTGTTTTCCAGCGTGCATTAATCAAATGCCAAAGGTGTTGCCTTTCTATTCTTCACTTGGTCTAGAGGTTTTGTAAATTTTTAAATGTTATGTTATCCCTGAGGTATATATTGTTATTAACAACCAGAAGAGTGATAGTTATATCTTGTTCTCCTGTATTATTTACTTCCTCATGTGTCCAAAGCTCTTTATAGTGTCTAACTTAGGAATTCTTGCCAATTATGTGTAATCGTGCATTATCTTTCTTTGTTTTGTTGAGTTGTTTTAGAAGTTTATATGCTACTTCTTGTCTTCCATGAACGTCTGCTTCTATGCTAGATATAAGTGTGTTCTAGTAGTGTTGGTGTGCTTTCCTAATTAAACTCTTTGCTTAGTTCCTTTTCCCCTTATATCTTGTCTTATTTTGCACTGTACTATTCTGGCGATATTCTATAAATGCTTTTTGTTTTTCGTTAATTACATTTACAATTTCTTCATTCCATATCCTGAGACCTTTCTGACTCCTAACTTGCTTCTTTGTATCTATAGCTTCTGTAGCTCCATGTTTAACACATTCCTTAATCTTTTCTCACTCTACATCAATATCTTCTTCCTGTAATCAATTTTATAGTTTCTGATTACAGCTGTTTTGGTTTGAATTCCTAACACTTTCGCCTTGTAATAAATATACCTTGAATACTTCTTCGGGTGGTTTATAATTTTTTAGATTAGAACTCTTTTACCACCTCGACAGTAAAGCTATCTTTCCAATTACCAAAAAGTGGTCAGAACATATGTCACTACCTCCATAAACATCATGTACATGTGCGCTCAGTTTCTTATTGACTATAATATAATCTGTTATTGATCTTTGCCCTCTCGCACACCACATATACTTATGTGTCCTTTTTCCTAAAAAAGGATGATGAGTCAAGTGTGATGATTGGTAGAATGCAAAGTTAACTTAACAATTTGTAACGCAACTTACACTTTTTAAAAACTCTCCCACCCAAAACATTACCTACTTTTAATATTCTAACACTTACCTTGCATTTTATCACTTATGTTTAGAGGGCCGCCAGCATATTTCCGGTTAAATATGCAAACCATGATACTTAAAATAAAACGCTTGACTAATTTACTTCAATTTCCCTGATCTCAGAAGGTTCCAGCATTCGTTAGGCGAGAATTTGACGATGTAAACAGATTAAGGTCGTAGCACAATAATGTATACTTAACACGTGGTCATGGTGAAATAGACATTTTTTATTTTCATTTTCTTTTTATAACTGCAAAGGTATTACCCCATTTATTTGGTGATGTACAAATCACCTTACTGAACAAACATAATTCTTATGATCCAATTAAATCTTACTACTTAAAAGCTAACCAGTACTCCATATTTTCTCTCTCTCTCTCTCATTCATCTCTCCCCTTTTTTATATTTGTGACCTCATTTTTGAAAGTCATTTTTTGAAGAATAGATGAATTAATTGTTGGCTGATCGATTTGTTTCACTGTACTTATCTGTCTTTGCTATTCCACGTGTTGCATCTTTTCTCGTTCACACCCTTTCTTCCTACACTCATTAAAAGTTTCCGGAACTGGGTTAAACTGTTAATTTACTTTTTCTACACCGTCGACACTTGTAGATATTTCATGAACTGTGCTTTAATTACATTTTTTTACTTGTTCAAAGTCAAATTTGATTTTGTCCGCGGACGTTGGTTTCGCACCCGGCGATGTCCGCGGCTTGTAAAGGTTGATCGTAGACTGAAAGATGCCGACTGGTTGTGCGGAGTATATAACAACCGGTCACGTGGTACTCCCTCCTCGCCGGTCAAATCATCTTGAAGATTCCAGAATATGGGAGAAGTTTCTAATGCGTCTCGGTATTATAAAACATTGATTTTACGTCATTATATTGTTGTGATGTCATATTGAATATTGCTCTTTGGGCCCATATATGGTTATATCGAACCCCACGTTGGCTGATTCATCCATTGGTACAGTTAAAAATAGCTGTCGACTCATCGACACGTGTTTCCAATTCCCATTTTGAAAGCCATATTTGATTCAAATTTTACTTAGATCGGGTTATTGCACAACATAAAATAATCACCCCATTTTGTACAGTACTGTCACAATACCCCCTCAATGAGAGGTTTTATGCCGAAGCATAAAAACTCTCATTGACAAAACCTAAAAGGATCAGCTCGGATTTGGCGCCATGACCCCCCTTAAATTTTATTAAAACCATGGGTAACTCACCCCCTGATCCAGTGATTGTGGCCGCACCTGCATGACTTTACAGGACTTCCTGTCAAGATCCCAACACCGCAAAGCTAGGCAGGTACTAGACGCACTGGCCAGCACAGGGTCGCCATCACAGTGTCACCAGATTCTGAAACAATCAATAAAACATTACAAACTGGCCTTTCATTTTCCAGATCCTGAACTGATTTGTTTTCCTTTTAGTCGTACTGGTTTGTCTTTTTTGAAGTACAGTAGAACCCCTCAAATCCGAACCCCAGAAATCCGAAATCCCGGGAAATCCTAACATGATTTTGAAGAAAAACAACATTTGAAAAAACAAAGACATAAGAAACACATTTATTATTACATAAAACTATCATATGTAACCTAATTTTACGTAAAGAATCATTGAAAAATTAATAAAGTATGTACAAGTATTGCTACTTATGTAAAACAGGATTGAAATGTAAAAAATGTTGGAATTAACACTGTATAAAAACAACAACGTCATACAGCTTTATGTTACAATGTTAATTAACGTCATTAACATCAGAGCTGAATGGCCAAGGAAAAACACAAAAGAAACACACACAAACACTACACTACATTTTTTCACTTAAAACAGTGAACTTCATCTGGCGAAGTAACATAAACCTTCCCGAGGATGCGATGTTGCGCCAGCGTCGCATAAACATGACATCATTGGGTGTAGCAGCTGGGTGTTGTTCTACGTAGCGCAACGCGATGTCGAGAGCGACGGCAGTGTCAGAATGAGTCACGTTTGTTGAGGCATCTTCTCCCTCGCTATCGCTACCTGATACATTGTCATGTTGATCCTGGACCACAGACACTATGTCATGGTCGGCGCATTCTTCATTGTCGTCTAGTGCTGCCCACTCCTCCAGACAACCTTTTTCAGCATCCTCACATCCTGGTACTTTTTGAAAGAGATGAAGGAGCTCAGTTTCATCATCTCGTGTTGTAAGTGGTGTTTCCACAAATTCTAGGCTGGGCCAAAGCTTCGTCCAAGATCTCTGCAGTAAATTTTTACTGGTATTGTTCGAGGATTCTGCAACCCAGTAAATCACATCTTTTATTGTTATCTTCTTTAGCTTCTCAAGAATAGAAAGAGAACAATCTTCTTCAATAAGAGTTTGCAGAAGCATTTTTCTGTAGCTTAGTTTTATGTTCTGTTGCACACCTTGATCCATAGGCTGCAGCAGCGATGTCATGTTAGGTGGTAGAAAAATTGCTTTTATGTCTCTGCACACCAACTGCATGTCTGAAGGATGTGACGGAGCATTGTCTATCAAAAGTAGAGCTCGAGGTGGCAGTCCATTTTCTTCATTAAATCTTGTTACCGAAGGAACAAATTTCTTTTCTTTCAAACTACTCCTTAAAAAGATTACCAGTCATCCACGCCTTAGTCTGATTTCTGTAATAAACAGGGAGAGAATTCATGTTCATATTTTTAACACTTATAGTGCTGTGTGTTTTTACTCATAATATGCGAAGAATGCTGGCCATTTTTCGAACTTTTCATTTTAATGTAACTCATAAACTAGAACAGACAGAAAAATATAACTTACCTTATTTTAAAGGTCATACTTTCTTCTTTATAGTGATTGTATCGTGAATATTGTACAGGAAAAGTTTAAGCTGTTTCTCAAATTTCAAATTTAGTGTTGTTTTTGAAAATTTTTTAAACTTGACCGCGTTAAACTTAAAATTTTATTAATCAATTACACTTAGTTTTAACACTTTATTCTATTTAATTAAAAATATATGTATATAGTATGTATTAAATTCACACTTTATAGTTTTTTTTGAATGAAATAATTTAAAACAAGGGTTACACTCACAACACTGGTAACTTGTGTCTTTCCTCACAAACTTTCTCATTTCTTTTTTCCCTCTATCTCCACATACTTTGCAGAATCTCTGTAGTCTCTTCTTACCAGGTTGTGGTGGTATCTTCTCCAAGAAATGTTTTCCTGTGGCCAACCGAGAAAGCTGATTTCCACTGTTTCCATTGGTACTTGCCATAGGTGGATCATCTTCAACTGCAACAAGATCTTCACTCAAATTCTGCATAAATTGTGTCACAGGAATCTTCAGACCTTTCACTTGATTATACAAAATACTTGAGTTTACAATGCACATAAGCAAAATGTGGAAAGCAAGTTTTCTCCACCATTTTACTGTCCGATGTTCAAATACACCATAAGACAATCTTTGGTCTGACAGATCTACACCATTTTTTTTTTTGTAATCTATTACACACGCTGGTTTGGTTTTTTCTTGTCTTCTTTTGTTTACATATGTGACCATCTCAGCACAGTGTCTGGTACTGATCATATATACATTTCTTTTATCTTTCCAACAAATAGCCAGAGTATTGCCTCTTCGTCTGTACATTTGTTCTCCCCGTTGAAGAGTTGAATTTTTCAATGCCAAAGGCATACCTTTTCTGTTTTTATTTGTTGTTCCCACCGGTGCAGTATTTTCATTTTCCAGCTCACTTGCAAGAGTTGGACTGGTGTAGTATCTATCAGTGAACAAAGTGTGTCCTTTCCCACGCAAGTCTCCTAATAGATCTTTCACAATATTAGTGACAACTACTATGCAAACCAATCATTACTGAAATCAAAGCTTCTAACTCCAAGAACCAAATTGTTGTTATATAAAACACTGATCAGACCTGTTGTTACTTATGCATCCGAGACATGGACTCTCGTAAATAAGGATATAAGTGCACTAAGAATTTTTGAAAGAAGAATTTTGAGACAGATATTTGGACCAGTGAAGGAAGGGAATACGTATAGGATCCGAAATAACGGTGAAATAAATGAGTTGAATGAGTTGATTGGTGGACAAGACCTGGTGAGACACATAAAATCAGCTAGAATTAGATGGCTGGGACACGTATTCCGTATGAAAGTTACGAGGATGCCCAAAACTATATTAAGTGGAACGATACGGGGCAAAAGAAGAAGAGGAAGGCCTCGAAGAAGATGGCAGCAGGATGTGGAAGAAGATCTAAGAAAGATGGGCATTAGGAACTGGAGACTGAAGGCAGTGGACAGAGATGAGTGGAGACGGGTCGTAGCGGAGGCCAAGGCTCACCATGGGCTGTAGTGCTGGAGAGTAGTAGTAGTAGTAGTGACAACATTACTCTGCCCACAAAAAATAGAAAAATTCCATATATAGCCAGAATCTGACTCTGAAAGCATGTATAATTTGATGCCATATTTATTAGGCTTCTGAGGCATGTATTGCTTGAAAAAAATTCTACCCCTGTATTTACACATGCCCTCATCGATTGTAATGTCCTCAGCTGGTTGGTATGCCTGCTGAAAGCGCAAGCGGACTTTGTCAACTAAAGGGAGAATTTTATGCAAAGGATCATATCCAGGTTCCCCTTTCGTTTTTTCGCTACTATTATCGTTTATATGAAAATTGCGAAGAATCAAAATAAACCTGTCACGGGTCATCAAATTAGGACAGAAATTACATGATATTACAGCCTTCTTGGACCAGTGATCTGAAATGTGTGGTTTCTGGCTAACACTCATATGAAAAATAATGCCAAAAAATTTACGTAATTCAGAAATCGTCACATCCAATTTGCCATTCTAGACTTGGGAGATAACGAATTTGTACTTCTCATCTTTCTAATACATTGTCGGGCATACAGATTTGTTTGTTCCTTGATATGGTGCAAAAACTCATTGTCAACGAAGTAACAGAAAAAGTCTGTTATGGAACTATTTTCATCTAATTCTGTAATATCGGTTATACCTGATTGTCCTGTGAATACATCAATAATTGGTACCTGATCAGTTGCTGTCCAACCATTGGCTGAGTCACTTCTTATGGCCTTGTCTCTGCCTGTACGGCTATTTATTGGCCTTCCTCTCACTTGAACAGGAGCAGAATGTTGTTGCTCACTTTCATTTTCAGACTGCGATTCTATATTTTCAGTATCTACAACACAAAAAAATTACGTTTATAAAAAATACGTTCACAACAAATGCAAAGGTTATAAATTGTATGATTATAAATACTAACCTGAATACAAATCTTCTTGAACATAATCTGGATCATCGTCTGTATTATCAGAAAAACCACAATCACCAATATCACCATCACTTTCACTAAAATCGCGTTCCAATTCAGCAAGAATTTCATCTACGGTCAAGCCGCGTCCCGACATTTTGAGCGCCAAACAACGACTGGGTTCAACTCAAACTGTTGACTATTATGTGGCCGCATATGAGATCTAGCGGTAAAAATGTGAACTGCTTGTGCAATACCAACTCTGTATGGTGCTGCTAAACCGTCATATGAATGACTAACCCGTATAAAGCATCAATTGACGGACTTCGCATTTTATGGAAGTTTTGCTAGTCCGTCATTTGACGGAGTTAGCACTCAAAGTGTTAAGGGCTCATGGCTTGGCAGATTTTCCAATCACCATTAATGGTAGCTTGTTTGTTCCCGCAGCGTTACTGCAGGCCAAAACTGTGAGACGCTGTTTGTTCATTTTAAAGCCTGGTGCAGAAGATTCCTCTTTAGAAGCAAGACTTTTAGTGGGAAGTGCTTTAAAATTCAATCCAGTCTCGTCCGCATTATACACTTGCTGGGGCGAGTAATTTTCCGACGAAATCAAATCGGCGAATTCATCTAAGTATTCTTTTGCAGCAGTATTATCAGCTGATAACTTCTCTCCACTTATCGTCAGTTGTCTGATTCCATGCCTTCTCTTCCATCGATCCAACCACCCATTGCTAGCAGTAAATGCCAAATCTCCGTTCATTAGTTTGTTCAGCCGCAATGCCTTTTCTTGAATTAATGGACCACTAATAGGAACTCCTTTCTGCCTCTCTTGTGTAAACCACAAAAACACTGCTTCGTCAATTTCTTCATTTACAGAAACTTTTGCGTGATGGCGTTGTTTCAAAGTTTTTTCACTTGTTGCACTGCAAAACTTCAATTTTCGCACGATTTTTTTTCCAGTCACTGATTGCTGCCTTACCAACACCAAATTCAACAGCCAACTTCGTCAAACTTTCCCCTTTGTCTAGTCGCATTAACACTTCGAGTTTTTCTTTTAAAGTACAAGAACTATGTTTTCGTTTGCTTGCCATAATTTAAGAAAACTAAAAAACCTGATCTACACTGCTCACTTCAAATGCAAAAACAATAAACCTTAAACGAAAACTCGAACAAACTATGTACACTGGATGGAAACAGTAACAGCAGATAAACGCACAGGACAACAAACGCCAGAGGACTAACTGGAATACAAAGATTTCTAGACCTATTGTAGTAGGACTGGGCTATTTTTAGCGCACTTCCGCCCGACAGCAACAGTGATTCATGGGCAGTCAAGGTCAGCAACCTCCGGCGGCTTTGTCTCACCCCTACGCAACATTACCGGGCGGCGCGTACACCGTAACTAGTGTTGAGTACTATGTATGCAGATTTTTCGGCTAATCCGAACTTTTCCGAATCCGAACAGGCTACAGCCCCAATTAGTTCGGATTTGATGGGTTCCACTGTACTGGCTTTTCTTAACTTCAAATACACACATTATGGTTTAACAGAACTCCTTAACCTAACACGATATATTTTAATTCAAACATCCTACATGAACATATTCTTATAATTTATTATTCCAAATTCAAAATGATCCACTAATTCCAATCGGAATTTAAGTAAACAACAACTCCCTATTACCTTTTATTTAAACATCTTATTTTATCTCTCAATTTCAATGATTTACTAATTCAAGTAAACAACAACTTCATATTACTTTTTATTTAAACATCTCATTTTATCTCGTAATTTCCTCATCATCAATCTGTATACAATAATGATGAACACAAAAATAAAAAATTATACAATACTATACGTACAGTCAACCATATATGTGTATTTTAACACTATATTATTACTCGTTATATTGTGATTTAATTATCATTCTCTCTCTATCTTATTTTTCATTTTAAATTCCTCCTTCCACACTCGCTATTAACCCCCACTGGACTGTCTCGCCCAGCTGCTTCCACAAGGACTGAAGTGGAAGGGGTGAACATTTTTTTCTTTTATTTCACCCCATCCTTGCTTCGGCGTTACACAAAATTCGGTATTACTGGTATCCAGGATACCAGTAATCCTACTAAAATAAATATTTATGAACCCTTAAGCGGTCTATCACCCTTCCATAGGTATGTAGCCATTGTTCCAAAGTTATATTAGATTCCCCTTTCCTCCCCAGTTAAATTTCTAGGTACACCAATTTCGATGAGAACAAACTATGGTCAGGGTACAATAAGTCTGCCCAGAGCTTGTTGCAGCCAAAACCACGGTCAGGGTTCGGTGAAGCCGTGACCGCCCAAAAGTTGGGGAATCAACTGTTAAAATGTATAATATTTAAAACATAGATATATTTTATATCTACTCACAATCATAGTGTACTCCATTAAACACTTTGTTTCTCATAATAAACATAATACAACATAATAAACACTCAAAATGAACATTACCATTATTACATTAAAGTAAACATCTCACCTTTGAATTTGCATAAAAATAACAAACATTACAACTTTAATTTCAATTTTCAATTAAATCTTCCAATTGTTACATTATAATTTCAACTCTGAATTTCTATCAAGGATTTTAATCTATTGATTTGGGTGACTCCCAGTCAGGAATCTGATTTATTCTACGGGCATCTAGACATAACCTCACTCTCCCATCCTTCTTTATAACAACAACCAACGGATTTGAATAGGGTGACACCAGTCTCTCCATTATATCCCCCTCCCACATTTTATCTACCTCTACCTGAACATCTCTTCTTTTAGAATAGGGCACCGGATAACTTCTTTGTACATAGGATGTGTGTTCCCTTACCTTATACCCACACCTTTTTAGTTCCTGGCTCAACCATGGTAACTCCGCAAACCTCTTTAAAACTTTTCACGACCCGCCACAACGCCTTACGTTGGGGACTTCCTACACCTCTACCCTCACTACAACACTTATGTGCCCTGTTCTCCCATATTCGTTCTTCACTTTCATCACTCTCTCTCTCTACATACATTCATTCTCGCTTCTGTGTCCCTACTATTTATCCGTTTTGTATTGCTTTTATTCCAGAAATTCTTACTATGTCTAATACCCGTTCAAAACTTCTGACTGGCTTAATTTCATTGTCCAACTCTAATACCCGTTTGTGGAAATCAATTACTGTGTTATGCCTTATAAAAAAATCATTAATAAATAATTACCTTAATTTTATCCACTAAGTGATCTTCTTTTTCTAAATTACAACATGTTTCAGGGTTTATATCCCCATCTTCAGGTAAAAACAAAATCTACCCTATTGTTAGGGTTTCGTTAAAAGTTCACAAAGACACAAACACATAACACACTTAAATAAATTAACATAGAATATTGAGTTTGCATCGGAACGCGCTACAACCGAACCAGTGCACTGGCCGAAGTCCGACTTCCAACTGATCCGTACACGCTATTCACGGTTTATTTTCATTGCTGTGTCATATAGTTTATTTGACTTGAATGACAATTGTTCATTAAGTACCTGACTTTTATTCATTCTTAAGGCCTTGTAAATTTCAAATTCCTCTAGTGCATCTAGTAGTTGACCCTTTTTACCTATATGTAAAGGTTCCAGATTCTCATTAAATCCAGTGTATGTATGATTCTCATTTATTAGGTGTTGTGCGTAATGCGATACATTAGTATTGGGGAACTTCTTAGGTAAATGTTCTTTGAATCTCTCGGAAAATTTTCTCCCCGTCTGGCCTATATAGATTTTATCGCATTCATTACACCGGATCCTATAAACACCCGAACAATCCTCTAGTAATGCTGTGGTATGAAGCTTAAGTATATTTGTTAATTTATTCTTGGTCCTGAATGGATTATTGTCTCGTTCAGGACCACGAATAAATTAACAATTCGGTTAGACTGTTCTCTTGATTTAATACAGTATTTAACTGACTTTCTGGCTCATTAATGACAGGTTAAGTCAGACAAGCTGACTTCCTCATCATTACTCTCCATGTTTTATTTATTTTTAATTAAAATATCTGTTACAGTTTAATTTAATATTGAGATAATTAATGAGTGTTTACTTTTACTACACAGAAATTTTTCAGACCACGTGTTTTTTTTTTTAACGTCTTAACCTAAAAATTTAACACCGTTCCTTAGCCTGCTTCCGGTCGTCAAATTTCAGTCCTATTTTGTGCAAAATTTACACAAAAATCCTGGCAATTGTAACGTAACTTACACTTTAAAAAACTTTCCCACCCAAAACATTACCTACTTTTAATATTCTAACACTTACCTTGCATTTTATCACTTATGTTCAGAGGGTCGCCAGCATATTTCTGGTTAAATATGGAAACCATGATACTTAAAATAAAACGCTTGACTAATTTACTTCAATTTCCCTGATCTCAGAAGGTTCCAGCAATCGCTAGGCGAGAATTTGATGATGTAAACACATTAAGGTCGTAGCGCAATAATGTACACTTAACACGTGGTCGTGGTGAAATAGACATTTTTAATTTTCATTTTCTTTTTATAACTGCAAAGGTATTACCCCATTTATTTGGTGATGTACAAATCACCTTACTGAACAAACATAATTCTTATGATCCAATTAAATCTTACTACTTAAAAGCTAACCAGTACTCCATATTTTCTCTCTCTCTCTCATTCATCTCTCCCCTTTTTTATATTTGTGACCTCATTTTTGAAAGTCATTTTTTGAAGAATAGATGAATTAATTGTTGGCTGATCGATTTGTTTCACTGTACTTATCTGTCTTTGCTATTCCACGTGTTGCATCTTTTCTCGTTCACACCCTTTCTTCCTACACTCATTAAAAGTTTCTGGAACTGGGTTAAACTGTTAATTTACTTTTTCTACACCGTCGACACTTGTAGATATTTCATGAACTGTGCTTTAATTACATTTTTTTACTTGTTCAAAGTCAAATTTGATTTTGTCCGCGGACGTTGGTTTCGCACCCGGCGATGTCCGCGGCTTGTAAAGGTTGATCGTAGACTGAAAGATGCCGACTGGTTGTGCGGAGTATATAACAACCGGTCACGTGGTACTCCCTCCTCGCCGGTCAAATCATCTTGAAGATTCCAGAATATGGGAGAAGTTTCTAATGCGTCTCGGTATTATAAAACATTGATTTTACGTCATTATATTGTTGTGATGTCATATCGAATATTGCTCTTTGGGCCCATATATGGTTATGTCGAACCCCACGTTGGCTGATTCATCCATTGGTACAGTTAAAAATAGCTGTCGACTCATCGACACGTGTTTCCAATTCCCATTTTGAAAGCCATATTTGATTCAAATTTTACTTAGATCGGGTTATTGCACAACATAAAATAATCACCCCATTTTGTACTGTCACAAATTATGCTACGTTTATAGTTACAACATAGTGAACAACTTGTGATTTTTCCAAATTTTATAAAAAGGTAGCTTTTTTTCAAAATGAAATTTTAAATTTTATTTTTTTAAATATTAAAATTTTTGCACAGCTGTTCTATGTCATATTAAAGCTGAGTTGATCAGCATTAACGTGGCACCAATTTGATGTTTCATTTTTATTAGGTACTGAGTAATTCTAATTTTAGTGATTCAAAAACTATGTAAATGTAACTTTTTTGGAATTTCAAAAGTGTATAGCGTGGGAATTGAAAGAAATAATTCTGAAATTATGTACAAAGTCATATTTAATACTGCTCATCAAATACATAAAGTTTCATAAAGGTATAGAAATGTGAGGCTGTGAGCTGTGTCGACTTGACATGGACGGAGCCTTACATCCTATTAGCTGTCACGTGAACATCACTGATGTCAGTCAGCCTTTATGTATGATGAAAAACTGTATATTGAAAAATCTCCTTTACATGTTCTCAGCCATCGTATTTAGCGTATTCCATCCCCCTGAGCCAAAATATTTTCTTATCATTTGTATGTTTATTAGGCTTCTAAATTACGGTTGGTTGTTTTTATCATACCCACAATGCAATAATTGTGGTCTTAAGAGCTTTTGGTCAATGTCACCGACATGGTGTGGTGTGGTTAGTTTTGTCATCCCACGCAGTGTCAGTCATGCTTTCGGTTATCATTATGCCACGATGAGTTAACCAACTCAGGAGGAAGAGCAGTGAATGTGAGAAGCTCTATAAAGTATGTTACAGAGATGTTGTAAGAGAAGGAAAAGCCCTTGAGAAAGAATAAATGTAAAAGAAGTTCCTACGTTTTGTTCATAATGTCTAACAGGGACTTCCCTCTGCTTAATATGTTTTAATACTTTCTATAAAATTATTTAAATGTTTGTTATTTTTTGAAACGTTTTGTATTATCATCTATAATTTACTAGTTTGTTTTATGATTAACTAGTTTCTACTATTTTGAAATAATTTTTTTTTGTATTCCAAACAAAACTATTAAAAAACAAATAAAATATAAAAAAAAAATGAAAAAGTAAATATAACAAAATATTAAAAAGTTTTTATGAGTATTCAATCATGCACGGCTTTTTGGTCATGCATTATGAGCATGACATTAACGTTATACCCGTGACCGATGCGGCATGTTAGCTTGGACCCAGTTTTGGTCATTATGATTGAGACAGCAGAGAATATGCTAAAGAGGCCAGTAGATGTTGAATTTAATATATTGCTGTTTTGAGTTTTGTTCTTGCGCCTGGAGATAAGTTTATCTATCGTTATAACCATAGATTATAGATAGTATAATATAATATACCATAGATATACTAGCGCTAGTATAATAGATAAACTTATCTCCAGGCGCAAGAACAAAACTCAAATTCCGAACAGCGCGGTGCATAATACTGACAGATATATCGGTAGAATACACACCTTTGTTGCCTAACATTATAAAAAAACCAATTTAAGAAATACAATATCGCAGTTATCTTTAGGACAAAAAATAACATTGAAAATGCACTGCGCCCCAAGATGCACAGAAGCGTAGAGACACGCTCTGGCGTTTACAAAATCGTGTGTGACGATTGCGACATGTTTTACATCGGCCAGACTGGGAGACGTTTTGAAGAGAGGTTCAAGGAACACCTGCCCATGAAGAATATGATAAACAGTAAATCGACTTACGCGCAACACCTGATTGATTGTGATCACAGTTACACTAACTTCTCTGTTAATCTTAAACCCATACACTTTTGTAAGAAGGGCCGATATATGAATGCATTAGAAGAGTATGAGATATGTAAAGCGGCCAAGTCACAGAAAGAGTGCCTGTTGAACGATATGGTGTCGTTCAAATCCAACGCGCTCTTCGATACTGTGATACAAAAACTGGCACAGACATGAGGAGTACGACCAACTTATCTCTGCATTGGACTTTATATCGCCAGTACATGTTTACTTTCTCGACAATGCGCATCGTCCCCTCTCGCGCAGTATGAGTGTTTGAATTCAGTGTTTTATGTGTCTGTTTTTATGAACTGACGAGCTCGACACGAGTGAGCACCTGAAGATGGGACCTTGATCCTGAAACGCGTCATGTATAGCGACCAAAGTAAGTTGCATGAAGGAATATCAGGTATCTAACCTATTTTAAAATTAACCATTGCAACTTGGTGACCATACACACAATGACAGACATGTACTCGTTTAGAGAAACTGAAACATTTAATGTTGATACGCGATTAAACATTTCAGACAGTGTAGGCCCAATTTCATTTTCTTCGCGTTCGGTTTGTTTAATCTCTGAATTCAAAATGAATCGAGCATGAGTGAAACAATTTTCAATAATTTTAGGTGTCACGAGGTTCCATGCTGTTCGCAACAAATTACAAGTGTCAAGTAAATTTATACAGAAATTGTTTTTCACCTCTATAGCGGCCAAGTATTTCCGCAGAAGTAATTTTCTATACTGGAATTTTAAATTCTGAATAATACTTTGATCGCAAGGTTGTAGGACACTAGTCATGTTCGGTGGTAGAAAAATAAGTGTAACTGCCGTCAGTTCTACATCACTCGAGTGGGCAGGACAGTTATCAACAATTAATACAACTTTTCTCTTCTGAGAAGCGAAATGTTTTTCTAACGAAACTAACCATTCGGTAAATATTGTAGACGTCACCCATGCTCGTTTGTTACCTGTATATTCTACTGGTAACGTTTTAACATTTTTAAAACAGCGAGGGTTTAAACTTTTACCTATAACAAGTAACGGAAGGTTTTCTGACCCATCAGCATTGCAGCCTACCATCACTGTAACTCTCTTTGGACTTTTTACCCCCAGTGCATTGTTCACCTTTAAATGAAAGTGTTTTATCGGACATGCAACGGAAAAATAGTCCTGTTTCATCCCCATTGAAAATATCTTTTCGTGGGTAGTCTTTTAAAATTACAGGTAGCGTAGATTGCAACCAAGATGATGTCATTTCTTGTGATACCTCTCTTGACTCGCCACAGATGTTTTTGTATGTTATACCGTTTCGTTTTTTGAATCTTTTTAGCCAGTGTAAAATCACTGCATTTTAATTTGTAAACACCTGTGTCATCAAAAGGTACATCAACAGCACAAACAAAGACATTGACACACACAACAAAACAGGTGTTTACAAATTAAAATGCAATGATTGCAACAAGTTCTACATAGGCCAGACAGGAAGATCTTTTTCATCCAGATTTTCTGAACACACCAAAGCACTAACCAATAATAACATACAATCCACATTTTCCGCACACATCCTGACAGAAAACCACAGTTACACCAATATAAAAAACAACCTTGAAATTTTACACTACCTACCCAAAAGTCGTAAACTTAACACCACAGAACAATTTGAAATATACAAACACAACCAAACAACATTCTCAATGACCATTTACAATTTAAATCAAACACAATATTTGACACAATAATAAACAACACAACAATTCAAACTCCTGCGCCAATCCCCTCCACCTTCACCCCCACACACAACCTGTTAACTAAAAACCGTTACACAAAAATTACCGACAATTTGGCACATTCCGTATCCAAACTCACTGAAGAAGGAGAACACCACTCCGAAACGTCGTCTGAGTGAATAAAACAAGTACGTTTACAGTGAAAGTAACACCAATATTAATAAATATTATTTTAATAAGTATTTTTTAACATAATTCACTTTTCTAAAGAATCCTTATCTTCTGAAAGTTATAAAACTTTTAGATAAAATCTATACATGCTTTTCCAGTCTTCAGCAAATTTGGGGAGGGCATATGTCTACCTATCTAACCCATCACGTGCTATGGGTTTTAACCAATCAGAAGCTGCAATTTTCATTCAGTTTTGTCTTTTGCGGAAGATGTTTCACTCAGTTCAAAATAACAGCTTGGCCTTAACCGACGTTGTCTCTGTGCGAGTTTGTCATATCAGTATACGTTCTTCATAAGGGTTACGCGAGTACTTGGTTTTAGCAACGAGTTGCCCATTTGCTAGATCAATTGGGTATTAGAACTCAAAATAATTTAATTATACATTAAATAGTACTATCTCACAATAGTCAAGATTTTTCCGCGTAGGAATTTGCCGAAATACATCTGGGTGAACACGAGGACACGTCAAGATACCTGAAGGTGTGCATAAAACACACTGAAATTGAATTAATAATAGTTAAATCCATTATCAAGCTCTGAAATAAATTAGATAAACTATATTGGTGATAAACAGCGTATGTGCGTGGTCACGAGAGTTCTATGTGTCATCATTGCAGCTGATCCAGCAGGTGACGAGTGCAGTAGCGGAGCAGTTCAACGGTTCATCAACGGAATTCATCAAACAAGTAAAATAGACTATAAGAAAGAGAAACATTCAACCCATTTTACAGACACTATTTAAATTTAAGAATAAATGATTTATGTTCAAATCACAGACCATATTAAATTTGTTTTTAAATAAATACCTAAATGCCTTCTATTTGTTACGTTGCAACACACACACACACACACACACACACACACACACACACACACACACACACACACACACACACACACACACACACACACACACACACACACACACACACACACACACACACACACACACACACACACACACACACACACACACACACACACACACACACACACACACACACACACACACACACACACACACACACACACACACATTTAACAACAACAGTGAATCCCTGGAATGCGGTTTATCGCTTGGCAGCTGGAAAAATGAGAAAGTGTTCCACCTTAACAACTTTGCAAAAACCGGATGGCTCCTTCACAACAGATTTGGAAGGTACTATGAATTGTATGTTGGACTACTTTATTCCCGTGGATGATGGCATAATGGATAATGAGTATCATGGGCATATTGGGAATCAGATTAAGGATCCAATAAGTGTACAAGATGACAGAGAGTTTTCACAAGAAGAAGTTTTGCGAGTTTTGGAAAACATGAACCCTCAGAAGTGTCCTGGTGAGGATGGAATAACAAGTGGCATTTTATTGCGGGTTTTTATGCAATTTCCTCGGTTTGTAACAGCAATCTATAATGAGTGTCTGAGAAGAGGTGTCTTTCCTAAGTTATGGAAAAGAGCAAAAATAGTACCAATAATTAAGCCGGGCAGGGAGAACAGTACTGAAGTTTCGAAGTTTCGCCCTATCAGTTTATTGAAGGTAGGAGCGAAAGTATTGGAAAAACTACTTATAAACAGAATTATGCACCACGTGTTTTCTAAAGATTTAATGCAGTCTAATCAGTATGGATTTACACCCCAGAAAAGTACAGTGGATGCAGCTATGGCAGTTAAGGAATTTGTTGAAAGATGTTTGGTGGAGAAAGGTGTTGTTGTTCTCGTCAGTCTTGATGTCCAGGGCGCTTTTGATGCAGCGTGGTGGCCGTGTATTTTGAATACTCTTAAACAATTCGAGTGTCCTAGGAACTTGTATTGTCTCTCACAGAGTTACTTTGCTGGACGAAAGGCAGTTCTGTCTACTCACAATACATCAATGGAGAGGGATGTCAGTAAAGGTTGTCCTCAGGGATCTTGTTGTGGGCCAGGATTTTGGAACATACAGTATAACTCGTTGCTCAATTTAGACTTCACTAAACGTACAAAACTTATAGCTTTTGCAGATGATTTAATTGTGTTAACAAGTGGTAAGTCTCTCTTAGAAGCTGAAAATTATGCCAATTTAGAGATGGTAAAAATTTCAAAGTGGGCTACAAATAACAAAGTTTCTTTTAATGAACAAAAATCAAAAATACTCTTGATTTCTCGTAAAAGACTTCAGAATTCAGAATTAAGCATTTACCTTAATTCTAAAAAACTTCAACAAGTTAATAAGTTCAAATATTTGGGTTTCATTATTGACACAAAATTCAATTTTAATGAGCATATCCAGTATGTGGTCGAAAGGTGTACAAAACTGATTCATATGCTATCAAGATCTGCAAAATTAAACTGGGGGTTGGGACATGAGGCACTTAAAACAATATATAAGGGGGCAATTCTCCCCCTTTTATCATATGGAGCACCCGTATGGATAGACGCATTAGAAAGGAAAAGTAACCAGATGAAGTTCAAAAGAGTGCAACGTCTCATCAATATTAAAATTGCGAAGGCTTATCGTACAGTGTCCCATGAAGCTTTGTGCATTTTGACAGGACTGACTCCAATAATAATAAAGTTGAGAGAGATTGTTAGTGCTTACAGAGCTGCTAGAGGTTGTGATGGTGCTAATATTTTGATGGACACAGTAATTCTGTTCAGGGATTGGCCTCATCCGGCAGATACAGTTCTTATAAACTCGAGCCATGAAAGTAAAGTATACACAGTACAAGCATATACAGATGGCAGTAAGCACAACAATGGGGTTGGGTCGGGTATAGCCTTGTTTGTTAATGGTGAGCTCAAATATGAGATGCAGTATAAGTTGGGTGTTGGGTGCTCTAATAATCAGGCTGAGCAATTGGCAGTCTTGAAGGCCCTGGAAAAGATAGCTGAATTAAATTATATTATAACTAATTTGAGAACGGCAGCTGTTTACACCGACAGCAGAGTGACGCTGGACTCACTTAGGAGCTCGAGGAATCATAGCTACTTGATAGAAGAAATAAGGAATAAGTTAAGAAGTTTAAAGGCGGTCAACTGGTCAATTGATTTTGGTTGGGTTAAGGCACATGTGGGTATTTATGGTAATGAACTGGCTGACAATCTGGCTAAAGAAGCTGCATCCAGTAGCAGTATGGTGTGCTATGAACGAATACCAAAAAGTGCAATGATTAACAAATTCCGTGAGGTGAGCCTAATGCAGTGGCAAAGTGAGTGGAAACAAACATTAAATGGAATGGTGACTAAGTTGTTTTTCCCTAGTGTGAAGCACAGACTGTCCTCAAGGTTTGCACTGTCTCCTAATTTTACCACAATGGTGACTGGTCATGGCAAGCTTAGAGCCTATTACTATCGTTTCAAAATAAAAGATGATCCGATATGTGTCTGCAACGACGGTGACCAAACAGTGGAACATTTGTTATATGAGTGCAATATGTTGAATGAAGAAAGACGGGTTTTCAAAAATAGTGTACTAAAGAGTGGTGGACGATGGCCTCCGAATAGAAGTGAATTGGCATCAAAATATGTTAGACAGTTTATTAAATATGTTAGTAACATTGATTTTGATTCTTTGTAGTGTTTATTGTGCTTGTCTATCTATTTTGAATCATTGTATGCATTTGTTATTATGAATTAGCTTACATATTGGTCGAACAGCTTTATCATGCATACGATACGTACATGCATACAGTTTTAACATGTTAATAATGTAGTACTAATTCATTGTATCATTGTCAATGATTGATTTTTATTTTTTCTTGTTTACTTTGAATCTTTGTAATTGTTGTACCACTGAGTTGTCTTTATATGTATTGAGAATCGGCTTGTAATAAGTTTATATATAGCATGTAGTATTACTTTATTTGTAATGGAGCATGCTGATAAAATAAAGGTATTAAAACACACACACACACACACACACACACACACACACACACACACACACACACACACACACACACACACACACACACACACACACACACACACACACACACACACACACACGCGCGCACGCGCGCACGCACGCACGCACGCACGCACGCACACTGATGTTATTCAATTTGGTTCTTCTGCAAGTAGTGTAATTTTGTATTTTCTTTTTAACACCTGACACACGTTTCACTGAAAAAATCAGTACCATCAGAGGTTTGTAAGTAAATTCCCATATTTGAATTTACTTACAAACCTCTGATGATACTGATATTTTTCAGTGAAACATGCGTTAGGTGTTAAAAAGAAAATACAAAATTACACTAATTGCAGAAGAAACAAATTTAATAACATCACAATATTATATAAGTTCTGCAAGAAACTTCGAGTTAATTATATAGAAAATTATATATATAGTGTCATCAACATATCTAAAGTAACTTCCTAATGGGTCGTTCAATTTTATTATTTCTTCATCAAGTTTTTGTAAAACGATTTTGGAGATGATAGCGGAGGTTGAGGCTCCCATAGATAGTCAATCTTCTTGATGGTATAGGTTGTTATTATATTGAAAATAATTTTGTTTTAATATAATTTTCAAACTGTTAGTTGATTGTCTAATGTATGTGTCGTTTTCATTATTTGTTTTTAGTGTATTTGTTATAATATTTATGGTATAGTCAATGGGAATATTTGTGTACATGTTGGAAATGTTGAAAGAATATAATTTTGTATTTTTGCTTACTTGTATGTTTTTTAGTTGTTCTGCGAATTTGATACTGTTTTTTATATTATATTTGTTGTTGAAGTTTTAGTTTGTTTTAATATTTGTGATGGTAATTTAGATATTTTATAATTTGGTGCTGTCTTAGCGTTTATTTAGTGCCTAACGGGTTTATCAATTTATGGTGATTTTATTAGTGATATTGTATAACCTTCTTGTTTGGTTGCCAAAAAATAATGAAAATCCATTGATGGTTGATTTAGAAAGTGTTTACTTTACTGATTATTGTTATTTCAATATTATTATCATAATTATATTAAATAGTTATTACTACTTTTAAAATTGATAAAAATTAGTCAAACCAAAGATTTTTATAAATCTAACATAATAAAGAATTGTGTGATGCATTAATAGATGGTGAATATTCCACTGTCTTTCTGCGGAAAAAAAAGATCTGACAGATAAATATATTTTGATTAATCAGTTAAGTTCAAGTTATTTTATTTAATTCAATGAAATTAATAAAGTATTTGTCAAAAAAAGTCCCACATTTAAAATTTAAAAAAAAAGAATAAAAACGTGTAATGAATGCACTTGGGAAGCCCAATTAATTGTGAACATAAACACAACTATATAAAACCAATTCAGTTTGTATAGGCAAATCGATGTTCTATGCATGACTAGTACAGTGAGAGCGGCTGGAAATCATAGGTGTTGGTTGCTGTACCAGAAGTTATACGACTTTTGACATCATTTTAGGACTCGCTGTGATAGAAAGAAAAGTTTCATATCAATTGAATGCTAAAATTTTTATGAAACCTCTGAGCTAAAAGGTTTGCAGAAGTTACACTCTATATACTGTTTAATATAATAGTTAAATTGACAGTTTTGCAAATACCTGCAATACTACCAGCAGCCTAATGGCAAACTGTTGGTTACAACAGATGTTATGGGTTTAACCTTATTTACAGCTTTCAGATCTCAGTTAACTTGAACTAATTTTAAACGGAATATTTTTCAAGCAAATAATATTTCAAAAAATGTACAAATTATAATTTTTAATGGCTTGAAATATCATAAACAGATAACAAAACCATATTACACAGTTTGAAAACTGTATACAAAACGGAAAACTGGCAATATATTAAATTCAACATCTACTGGCCTCTTTAGCATATTCTCTGCTGTCTCAATCATAATGACCAAAACTGGGTCCAAGCTAACATGCCGCGTTGGTCATGGGTATAACGTTAATGTCATGCTCATAATGCATGACCAACAAGCCGTGCATGATTGAATACTCATAAAAACTTTTTAATATTTTGTTATATTTACTTTTTCATTTTTTTTTTATATTTTATTTGTTTTTTAATAGTTTTGTTGGGAATGCAAAAAGAATTTATTTCAAAAATAGTAGAAACTAGTTAATCATAAAACAAAGTAGTAAATTATAGTTATGATAATACAAAACTTTTCAAAAAATAACAAACATTTAAATAATTTTATAGAAGGTATTAAAACATATTAAGCAGAGGGAAGTCCCTATTAGACATTATGAACAAAACGTAGGAACTTCTTTTACATTTCTTCTTTCTCAAGGGCTTTTCCTTCTCTTACAACATCTCTGTAACATACTTTATAGAGCTTCCTCACATCCACTGCTCTTCCTCCTGAGTTGGTTAAGGGTTATTCCATCTCAAATGAACCAGAAAAATGGCAAAATGCAACCCATCAAGTCGGATTTTCATGAAATTTGGTACACATGGTTTGTTTACATATATAATGACTGGTTTAAAATTTCAGACCTCTATCTTAAGCCGTGTCAGAACTAGAGCAGCCTGATTTTCAACCTAAAATACTAAAAAAATTCATCCGCGGCTGTCGCGAACTCAATAAGTAGTTTTAAATTTATTTAATTTCTCCTAAAATTGAAGTAGGAAAGATTTGAAATTTTCCATACTTATGTAAAATTTTCTGCAGAATTCAAATACAGTAGAACTTGGCTAATTCGAAGCTGAAGGGACCAGTAAAAAATTCGAATTATCCAAAAATTCGAATTAGGAAAACTTTTAGTAAGGGTAGAAAAATCAAATCAAAAACCGAAATTCAGTAAAGCAATATGTTATTTTATTAAACAATTTCCTTATACATATGTATTACAAACGTATAAACACGTTTCAGTACAAAATATAGCATTTACAGTTTTTTAAGAAAGCTAGAAACTTTTGATTGCATTTTGCAGTTAATACACTGAGTTGTAGTAAACTCTTCAAGTTTATTAAGTGCTTGGAAAATAGCGTCACTTACGTTCTGCTGTCCTTCAACAAATCGTCTCAAGTCTTGAATGTAATTTGATGCCTGTGAAGCCGTTGGAATTGGTATCTCTGGAAGTTCTAGCTGGTCCCCTTCTTCATCTGAAGATGTACCATCATTTCTTTTGTTCATAACATCAGCCACGATCTCCGCATCTGTCTGTTCACCGCACACCGCCAAGTCATCATCCATGTTGACAAACTCTTCGTAACGAATGCCTGCGTCATGTCCAACATCCTCCCAGTTATCCGTAGTGGGTACGACTTCTCTAGCAGCTTTATTCTCCTCTTCACCTTTAATGTGGTAGAAACCACCTTTACGAAAACAATTAGCAATTGTTTTTTGCGTAACTTGGTCCCAAGCACTGTTGCACATGCGGGCAGCTTGAAGGATGTTAATCTTGATATTTTCGTGCTCATCTAAATAAGCACCTGACGGAATGTTTTGGACCACAAGCCGTCTGTAAAAATGCTTAACATTTTTTATTACACCTTGGTCCATACGTTGAACTACTGAAGTCATGTTTGGAGGGAAAAACACAACCTTTACATTTTCCATCACAGGAATAGTGTTGTGCGCTGTACAGTTGTCAATAAACAAGACGATTCTTCTGTTTTGATTCCGAAATTTCCTGTTGATTTTCAAAAGCCATCTTTCGAAAATTTCACCTATCATCCAAGCTTTATTGTTTGATTCGTATTCAACTGGTTTCGTTTTTACATTTTTGAAGCAACGTGGGTTGGCTGACTTCCCTATCATTAACAAAGACAGTTTTTCCGAGCCATCCATGTTTGCTCCGAATAAAAGTGTTATGCGCTCCTTGCTGTGTTTGCCGCCACTACAACTTTCTCCTTTAAAATCAAGTGTTTTGTCGGGGGTGCATTTGAAGAATAAGCCCGTCTCGTCTACGTTAAAAATGTCTTTAGCGTCTCTATCAGAAATCATTTGCAACAAATCGTCTTTCCATGAATTTGCAGCTTCAACGCCAACAGATCCACTTGCCCCACAAACAGTTTTGAAAGACCTGCCATTCCTTTCTTTAAAACCATCGAGCCAACCAGTGCTGGCCTTAAAATCATTTTTCCCTAAGCTAGATGCGAATTCCTCAGCTTTGGCTCTGACGGGGGGCCCACTGACTGGAATTTTTTTGTCCCTTGCTTGCTTAAACCACTTCACTACACATTCATCCACGTCAGGATTTTCTGGTCCTCGCGCTCTTTTCCTATCTTTGTCGCTGGCTTTACACACACTATTCAAAATCTTCTCTTTATTTTTTAGATACGTTGACAGCGTATTTGGCGGTATCCCGAATTCCTTGGCAATTTCAGATTTCTTTTTTTGTTCCTTTTCCACTTCCCGTATAACGGCAACTTTTTCGGCAAATATCAATGATTAGTATTGGGTCCGTGTTGGTTTTGAAAGGGCCATGATGAACACACAACACAATAAAACTGCACAATAAGCGTCACTAAAACACACCAGTCTGTATATACAGTACTGTATAAAGAAAGGAACGGTCTCTGACTACAGGACACAGCTCGCACAGTAGAAACTCAAAAAGACTTAACACTTCCATGAATGCAGGCAGACTGAACTGAAAGCAACAGTGAGGGTGGCTGACTGACGAGGCGTGGAACAAGGGACAATGGCGGACGGTACCATTACACGAGCCAGTCATGTTTCATCGCCAGATACTGACGGCAATTCCACGAATTTGACACAAAGGACAAGCGTCTGTTCACAAAGGGCGATGCCTGCTTGTCTGTTTTCAGTCGTGTCTCTATTGTTACGTGGTCTAGCCCATACAGCAGGCGATTTTTTGTAGTTTGAGCAAAATATTTATTTCGAATTAACCAAAAAAAGTTGGCGAATTACAGATGATGTTTTTGCATGGTTTTACATAGGATATTCAAGGGACCACGGTAAAAGTTCGAATTATCCACGAATTCGAATTATGCACGTTCGAATTAGCCAAGTTCTACTGTATTATATCAGATTTGTTGTAATCACATTATGAAGGGTCATTTGAGCCTTCAAAATAGAAATATTACTTTCTTTTAAATGTCCACAACTTAAATTACAAATTCCTGTGTACAGACTGTAGTTACAGTGTCTCAATAGTATGGCTGGTATCATTGGAAAGAGAAGAAAATTTCCTTTAAAACAGACGTAAAAAATCTTTGGGGAAATGACAACTACACTAGTAGTCATAAAAAACAATATTTAGGGCATATTAACAAATTAATCCACTTTTACACACAGAAACAAAAATTTATTCAAAATAATATCCACATTTACATGTACAGGAATAGAAATTTATTCAACTGATTATCTAAAAATACAATTTAGGCTACAAAGTATTCTAAAAATATAAATTAGCTACAAATTATTCCATTTCTCATTTATCAATTTTTGGCACTCTATTGAAATTTGATATTGCCTGCCTGTCATTGTTGTTGGTTCTATAGTACATAATATATTTTGAAATGGGATCCAACAAATATCAACCCTATCTGGCCAATAAAAAGATACTGATGGACCTGCTGGATGCATAAATCTAATTCTGGCATCTCCCTGATCTAAATTTATAATTTCAATAAGACCAATATACCATTTAGAATCGTATTTACAGCAAACAAAAGAATTTACTTTCAAGGAGTCTGCAATAGGTGTTTGCACATCAGAAAAGTTAAATTGTGAAGCATAGTTATTGTCACTGCTAACTCTTTTTGCAGCCAGAGTATTGGTTGATAAAGGTATGAATTGGTGGAAACTTCTGGTGCCAGCCACAGTTTTTGATTTTGTAAATCGCTGTTGCAGATTAGTTCTTGTAGAACTTACTTCTTTTTCTTCTATATAAAAAAAAATAGATTTTAGAAAATTTTTCTTTGCAAAACTCGAACATTTTTTTAGGATCAGAAATTTGCTCCTTGTATGGTCTCTGTAAATTGGCCTTTGTCACCGTCCGTTTCACACTGCCCCCAATACTATCACAAGGTGATTTTCCATGGCTTGTTGCAAAGAAAGACCATGTGGCAGTGATTCCAAAATCAACCTCGTGATGGCACAAATTTAAAAAGCTTTTGCAATTTTTGTATTGAGCACTGCACCCATCTGTAAAATACTCTATTTTATTAACAGTAGGACAGTGATGCTTAATTGACTCTACAATTTTTGACTGAATTTTATAGATAAAAGCAACATCATGATTTAAATCATCAGAAATATATAACATAATGATAAATGGCATAGTTCTTCAGTATCAGGATTTTTGTAGTATATAACAGCAGGATGTATAGTGCACGACATGTGAGTCCAATGGTAGCTTTGTGCTGCATCTTGTAGCACAAAACCATAATTTTCAGCAAAATCCATTAATACTAATGCCTCATTTTCATTTATATTATTTTTTCTCTCTTTCAAATACGCAGCTTGACTTTTTGCTATATAACCATGTGGAACTAAAGTTTCTAGTTTAGTTACTAACATATCAGTAAATTCATTAAATGGTAGGGTCATATCAATAAGCTGAGTTCTGTCGACTGATACCCACTGATGGAAATTTATTTCATCATCTTCCTCAAGTTGAAATTTAGTTTCAATGTACTTTGTTAAATTTGTTGAAGGAGGACATTCATCACAAATTCTTAACATGCAATCGCTGTTTTCTTTACTACAAACAATTTTATCTATGAAAGAAAAAATTTCATCATCTTTCGTATTTAAATTTAGGCCATGTAAAAGCAAGTCAACATTCTGGTGTATGGTGCATACACAAACAGCATGCGTTCCTGATGAACCAGCAAGTACACACCATTTAGGACGCATTTGACAAAATTTTGAAAATCCCAATTTAATGTTAGGATGAATTTGCTTAAATGTTGCATACAACTCTTCTAAATTACTAAGTATTAAACTTTTCTGAGCATGAACATTCTTTTTTATGCTGACATAATCTTTCGTACCGGGCATCAGTCGACTGTACTCATCATCTTCATAAAAATTCCTTACAAGTAATACAGTTTCATTAGGTAACTTTCTGCCTTGCTTTGGGTCAGGCAGTGAACAGATTCCTTTCGTATTAAGAATCTCACTAGCTTCACGCACCATTCTTTGTGATACACCAAAAGTTCGTTGAATTTGTTCTCTTGTCCATGATGGAGGAGCAAAAGTAAGAATACAAATCTTTTCCCACCTACTTACAGTTGGTAATTTTTCTTTCATTAATTCAACCAGTCTATCTAAATCATTAGCCTTTTGTTTTAACTCATGTTTACTTGCTATAGAACTACTGTCTTTGCGTAATTTTTCTTCTGGAACATGAAGCACACGAGCCACTTTCTTTCGGAGATTTTGCCTAGCTGCTTTTATGTTTCCCATAACTTACTTTTTGGTGTGGAGCTAGAGAATGCATTTTCATTGGTGAGTCATCTATATCTGTTAAACTTGTATTAAGTTTATCCAATTATTCTGTATCGTCTGCTGCTTCCACTTCCGTACCTTCATCAGACGTAGTCTTCACTTCACTGTTGTTTTCATCACTGCTGTCTTTGTTTGCCTCCTTTTGATCTGCACTTGAAATTTCAGTTAAGGCATGCTTACGGCATGTTGAACACAACTTCTGCCCTGGAATCACAGTGGGCCTAACATGTAATATCTCACGGAACTGCTTACCAAGATCAGGTGAAACAACTCGCAAATCACGCTTTATTGCTTTTGTGTGTCTTTTAAATGGATCACAACAATGCAAATGAGCATAACTTTCATACCGATCCAGGTACTCAATTTTATGGTGATTGCAAACATTACTTAAATCACCCTGTTGCTCAATTCCTGTTCGCCAAAGCAACAGTTCTTTCTATACATCAGTGAATGTGGTAGCCACAATGTTGGTCACAACAGGTGAATAGGTAGTCTTATGGCACTCTGCTTGCAGAAAAGTACCAATGCTGCATGGTGGGTAACTTGTGCCATCTACAGGTCTACTTGCCGTACTCCTGCAAAAGTTAATTTTTTACAACAGGGGTTTACTTCTCCTATAAAATGAACAACAGTAAATTAATCATGCTGCTTTATAAGTATTCAATTGTAACTTACCAATGTAATGAAAATATAATGTTCAAATTGTGCACTAACTACACTAGCTGCAACTTCTCATGGCAGCCATTTTGAAAGATGCATGATCAGTAGTGACACCTGGTGTGGGAGGGAAATTTGAAAAGTCTTCTATGATGAAGTGATATTTTTTTTAACTTACCCTGTTTATTTCTATCACAGGCCTAGTTGTCATTTCCCCAAAGATTTTTTAAGTCTGTTTTAAAGGAAATTTTCTTCTCTTTCCAATGATACCAGCCATAATATTGGGACACTGTAAATACAGTCTGTACACGGGAATTTGTAATTTAAGTTGTGGACATTTAAAAGAAAGTAATATTTCTATTTTGAAGGCTCAAATGACCCTTCATAATGTGATTACAACAAATCTGATACAATATTTGAATTCTGCAGAAAATTTTACATAAGTATGGAAAATTTCAAATCTTTCCTACTTCAATTTTAGGAGAAATTAAATAAATTTAAAACTACTTATTGAATTCGCGACAGCCGCGGATGAATTTTTTTAGTATTTTAGGTTGAAAATCAGGCTGCTCTAGTTCTGAAACGGCTTAAGATAGAGGTCTGAAATTTTAAACCAGTCATTATATATGTAAACAAACCATGTGTACCAAATTTCATGAAAATCCGAGTCGGTGGGTTGCATGCCGTGGTTCAGTTGATACGGAATGACCCTTAACTCATCGTGGCATAATGATAACAGAAAGCATGACTGATGCTGTGTGGGATGACAAAACTAATCACACCACACCATGTCGGTGACATTGACCAAAAGCTCTTATTTTAAAATTACGTGTCTGTCGACAAGAATGTAACTACGGCTCCCGTATTATAGGTAGACCACGCACATAAGAACCTTCGGTCAGAAAGCTTCGCGCATCTTTCCCTCCGTCCGTTCAAACACTCACTCCCCCACCACCTGACTGACATTTGTAGACTCACTCACTCACTTGCTTGCTATATCGCAGTATTGTCAATTCGTTGTGTTATTTGCAAGTTGTTAATTTAAAATGTCATCCAAAATAATACATAAATATTGTATTCTATTTCGTTATCTAAGAAATAAATATTAAATTCTACATACCTTTAAACTGTTGTCAGTTAATTATTCTATATCAGTAGCGCTTGTTTCTGACTCCGAACTGCTGAAATCTGAATCAGATGATTCTCCATTTATAGAAATAATCAGTTCATCGACAGCTTCATCCATTAAACTGTCATTTTTCCAGTACTCATTTTCAATTTTAATTACATGGTCGCAACACTTCTTCCACTTATCAACTGAGTATTCTAAAAACAACTTTTCACAAAGTTTCCGTTTCACTTCCAAGGATTCAGACAGGCACTCACAGATACTACCTTTTACGTCACCCCAAACAAGTTCGATAGGGGACAAATCAGGATGATATGGTGGCAAACGCACAACTGTGTGACCGGCATCAACGAACAGTTTATCTATCCTGTAAGTCGGTTTGGTTTGCACATATTTAACCAGTAACAGCAGCTCTGCTTTAGTTATAGGTTCTTGGAATGCAACATTGTTATGTCTAAGCCAATCCATAATAGACTGTTTAATAGATGACGAGGTCGGCTTTTTGTTCTCTTGCACACTGTGATAACTTGCATTATCCATAACAATGACAGAATTGGGAGGCAAATTCGGAATTAACATGTTTTGAACCCATTTAGAAAAATTCTCATAGTTCATGTCATCATGATAATCCCCACTTTTTTGTTGTGACTGAAAAATCAGAAGAGCGTTTTTAACAAACCCACATTCCCCACCTGCATGTATTATAATTAACCTACGCCCCTTACCGGTCACTTTAGCACTTCCAATTTCTGTTTCGGATTGCCAACAAGATGGAACAGATAGTGTGGAATGAATATAGGTTTCGTCGAGGTAAACTATATTTCTTTTAATGAAGAAAGTTGTGTTAGTGGTTGAAATCACAAGCAGAATGATCACTGTTGCACACCACTATGTAAAATTATCCCGACAATCGGGATAATTTTACATAGTGGTGTGCAACAGTGATCATTCTGCTTATATTTCTTTTATTATACCTGTGTTGTCTGATCTCTCTTAAGTATCTAGCTCTCCATGCAACATTTTCCGGTTTTCCATTAAAATCTTACGGGATGACTGACACCTTTTCCACTTAAATCCCATGCTTTTTAATAATTTTCGCAGGTATTCCCTCCCACAATGAAGAATGTCTTTATCCTTCAAAAGTCTGTTGTTTTTTTAAAGTTGGCACAGTTTTTTTGTTAATATAAAAGTCGTGTATTTTACGCCTAATCACACATTTAGTAAAATCGTCCACAATTATTTTTGTTACATTACTGCTATTTTTTTTAGTAGGCGTAGAAAACTTAAGTTTTCCTTTAGCCAAATGACTTCTTGCTTCTGCCAGAATACGCTTCACAGACGACTGAGATATACCCGTCGCTTCACTGGTCGACTGGACAACGTTATACATAAGGTTGTGGAGTTCTTTTTGCTCCCGTAAATGTTTTGCAACATTGTAAACAATTTCACGCGCTTGGCCCCTTAACGACCTTCCAGACACACTTGACGAGCAGGATGCCATTTATTTCTTAATACTATAACAAACGCACAACACAACATTTTAAGCAGACACATGTGATGAGTAGTGGGAATTACATTCAGTCACACACTGTGCAGTGGAGGGGAGTGGTACCCCTCCACTGTACAGTGTTATGCGCCAACTACGATGCCTTAAGTCTGTGGTTTTGCTATAACAGACAGTGATATTGCAGAAATAGTGCAAGCTGAAAACTGTGAAAATGATGAGAGTGCCGACGACCTTGACCCGGAAAATGATATGACAGGAGTTCCTACCGCAACTGATACGCTTTCATTGCTGAGACGTGTTCGTCGATTTTTAGAAGCCAACTCGGAAGGTGAAATGTTTGAACACGTAGATAAACTATAACAATTTATTGAAAATCAAGTAGTGCAGAATTCTGTACAAAAGAAAATAACGGACTATTTTAAAAAGAATTGAACATTGTCACTACAATAACTTTACATTTTAAGAAAAATTAATTACTATATAATAGTCCAGGAGGATAAATAAAACGTTCATATGTAAGTACCTTTTGAATATTCTTTATTGATTTATTTTACTACACAATTCAGTAAGTAATCTTTTCAGTATTTGACCATTTACAGCACAGTACTTCTGTATCTCATTTTGTTTCACTTTTTGTCCGTTAAGACGAAATTTGGTTAACACGAAAAAACAACTGGGCCCCGTCATTTCGTTTTAAACCGTGTTCCACTGTATATATATTGTAATAAAACGAAAACTCTTCTCTGGATGTATTTTAATTTAAATTTTATTTTAATTATCTATTAGTATATGGGGATTTCTTTATAGTATTAAAAAAAATTAATATTTATTCTTTTAATAGTTTATGGCACTCGTTGCCTTCAACCACAGGTGATAAATGTCCTGTGGGAAGAATCAACTCGCTACCAAGGGAGTTTAAGGGGTACCTAGCTTTGGGGTTTTATTTGGATTGTTATTTTTTTGTTTAAATATACTGACCTTGAGTCCTGTAATTGGTGTTTCCTGTAATACAAAAACACACACTTATGCTAAATCTGGGCGCCACCTGAACACTGGTCCAGGAAAAATGAATCAACTGATGTCTAAACTATTAAATCTATTTATAAAAAAATAATCGATTCTTAATTTTGTAAATAATTTTCTCTGAATGATAAACCTGTTGAGTTGTAATTATATAAAAATTCAATTTATTAAATTCAAAATTGTCTGAAGGACGGTTAATACACTTTGTAAAATTGGTTCAATAAATTACAAAGTTCAATATTCTAGATAACCCTTAATTATACCATCGGCTAAAAATTTGCTCAGTTGATCGGTTGAGTTTAAATACCTCATATCACAAGGTCGTGAATTCTTTTAACTTCCAAGATTTATCAAAATGATGCCTTACAAAATTTCTTAAACTAGTATTAACTTTATAAGTGAACAATCTTCGTATTTGACTGACGTATTGCCAATCGATTTATTACTATGAATATTTTTGGTTCATTAACCGTCAGAGTTCTTTAACTACCAAGATTGTTTCCTTATTTGGTTATGAATTACAAATATAGTGTTTGTTATGTAGTGTAGTTATTTGAAAAAATACACCAGATCGTTATTTAAATATTTGGTTAAAAACTTACAGTGTCCGTCGAAACTATTTTCTTTCACTGCCTTTAATTTAATTTATTTAATTAAATAAATTGCTCACTAACACTCCACAATTCACTTCACTGATTTAATAAAATTGTATTCTTCGTTGGTAATCTTCACGTGTTGCGGTGAACTTGGCGTCCTAACCACAAGTGCGCTTCGTTGCTGGTAGTCGATCTATTCTTCTTCTGCAAGTTCGTTGTCTTGGATTACTTTATCACTCGTCGTTAAAAAAACTTTACTTTGTTTAATTATCATGCACTTGGTTTAATAATACTTCTTCTTTATTTAACAAGATTTGAAAACTGT
This sequence comes from Magicicada septendecula, assembly GCA_034769895.1. Classification (NCBI taxonomy): domain Eukaryota; kingdom Metazoa; phylum Arthropoda; class Insecta; order Hemiptera; family Cicadidae; genus Magicicada; species Magicicada septendecula. The sequence goes on along the minus strand of CM068372.1, from coordinate 97,971,179 downwards.
AGAGTTGATCTGCGTGGGTTCCGTCTTGGGTGAAATTTGAGAAAAAACTGCAGATTCGGCTTGGATGCGAGCCGTATTTATAGTCAAGCCAAATGCATTGCATTACATGACGCTTAATACGTCATTTTTCTATTAATTCCTTACCCACTTCCGTTGTTTTATTGAAACATTTGTTCGAGAATCTTCTAGAAAGTCTCTTATGGAACCTCATAGAACAAATTTCATTTCCGCCAAACATTCCATAGCATCTGCATTTCTTCTTCCTCTTGAATTAATTTTTAGAAATTCCCTATTTGATTGTGGTTTTTTTCAGATAACTTTACAGGACTACTTACAATGTAAATTTGACTATTATTATTGAATTCATTGCGATCAACTGATTAACTTGATACTAGGTAAGCGTGGGTTCGCATAAGTTAACTTTAGAAAAATACAACAAGTTTATAAGCCTACGTTGTGATGATGTTCAACAATTCATCCTTATCCACTTATTTTGGATAATTAGGTACACCTTACTAAAACATGGATACATAATGTGAGTAATTATATATAACAAAATTAATATCTTTACAATAACATAATATAAGAACAATGGTGAATAAACAATGACCTTGGCTTAGGCCTAACAATTTTTACATTAGTAATTATTAATTTGTGACATTATTATCTTATGAAACAGGTTGTTCTTGGTGTTCAATTCTAGCTTAGGCTTTGGTTTATTATGATGACCACCTTCTGTTTCATAGTATACAGTATTTTAAGAGCATTATACGTTAGCATCATTTTTTACTCATCTGGGCTTGTCATTTTGGTTTGGTCAATAATACCTTTATTTTTGCAATAATTTTTATCGAATTGATGTTATTATCAACTGAGCAGGTTTATTCTAGTTTGATTTCATTTATTTACATCTTACTGGCCCTTAATTTAGGGTTTTAAACATCAAATATTTTAATTATGTCCCATTTACATTGTCTGTCAGGACGGGTCTACACTTTGGTCCAGGTAACTTCTGATATATCTTCTACATTCAGGTTTATTATCTAATGATATCTCTAGGTCTATTGACTTTACACTCTTGTGCAACTATTAAAAGGAATTTGGTTGCATTTTGAGAATATATTATTAATAATTTAAATCATTTTAGATGCATAGAACTGTACCTGCAACTCTTTTGACATGGTTTTTTAATATTTTCTTTGACTTTTAGGTATTTTAAAAGTTCCTTTATTTGACATAAAACGTTCATCTTTATCTACTTGATATTTAGATATCATTACTTTTTTGTTTTGTGATAATTGATTTTTTTATTATTCTGGGTGCTTGTCACATGCCCATTACATATTTCTCATTTTCTAATATTTGTTTACAATTTTTTATGATTCTAATTATGGATCTAAGCCATTTGGTAATTCTAGTTGATATATTTAAACATACATTGGTTTCAAATTGAGTAATAACTCTGTAACAATTCTGTTTTTATGCCCTTATCTGAGCTGATTCTTGAAACATTGTGACATACATTTTGCCACTTAGAAAGGTTATTTCTTAATACCATTTATTCCTATTGGTTTCATTTTTACACTTCACTTCTACAATCTATGGGTTGTCGTTATGGTCAAAGTTTAAGTCCTGTTTATTGGTTTTGTCAATAATCCATACTTTAATCCAAATTGTTAGTTTGCTGTATTAAACCTGTTTGGCTTTTAATTACATTAATTATGTGATTTTTATGAGTTGGTCCTCTACTACATTATATTTTTTAGTGGTTATTGTAATTATCATGGTGTTATTATTTATGGGATGTCTCGTGACGTTACAATATATATTCCAACGTAACGGACGTTCTGTGTAACTACCGTGTTATTCTGCCACACGTTGGATGCGTCAATTTCTAACGTAAACTCGTGTATCGTCTTCGTTCTCGTACCTCTGTAAAATATAACAGTGTGTCTGAGTGTAATTGTGTCTGTGTTTCTTACCACTCCGCCCTCGCACGGCGATGCAACTCACGATGTTTGGGTCCGTAGCGCGGTACTGGTGACCAGGTATCGTGGTTCCCGATCTGAGGTTCAAACGTAGTGGATAATCCCCGGGTGGCGCCAAATTGTTTGTATAAAACAATTAAAATTGTCCCCTTATCAATGTTTTATTTGAACGATGCGACGAATTCAATCCGTCCCGCCTTTCCTCAATTTTGTTAATCGAGTTAGCAGTTACAGTATTCGCTACTTGCGCGCTAGGCGTCGCATCAGAAACATTCGCTATATATTATAGTTTTAAACATACACCTTTCTAATGAAAATAAAACTCTATTTAACACACACAGTATAGATTTATTATTAATTTGAAGTTAATATTTTATAGACACAAGTTGTAATTAATTTTTTATATACAATTCTGCACCGGATAATCCTTTATAAGACTCTACTCAAGGGTTAACCAATCGATTTTGAATACAAATAAACACAGCATGGCGTGTTATGATGCCAAACAACAAATATTTCGTTCGATGGTTGTGAGGTCTTTTGATCACGTTAAAAGGTTCAGATGCAATTACAATATTAAAAATACACAACCTTACAATGTTTTTTCTTAAGTATGGTAATGTGTAATGGTAATTGGTTTGTTTGAGTGTCGTACAAGTGGTTTAAAAGTCGTACATAAATATGAGGTTAGTTCTATAGTTTAACAAATTTTCAGTGTCTTAATATTACGATTTAGTCTTTGCAGGAGAATAAAAGTGATTCAGTGGTATTCAACATATATTGAGAAATGTCAAAGTGCGTTTATTTTTGGAAGTTGAAATAATTTAATTGATACTTAACAGCGTTGTAGTACGGAAATTACTCTGTAGGTCGGGAAGGAAGGATTGTGGCATCAATATAATTCATTCGTTCTTTATTCAAGCTTCGGCATCTTTTTCAAAGTTGTTTGGATTTATTTGGATATTTCGTCTTCAATTAAATGTCTTCTCCATCTGGTAATGGTGTTCAGTATTCATCAGACTTCTTTACAATCAATTTCTAAACATTATTTTACTTTTAAGATGTTTTAAATATGAAAATGTGTTGTACTGAATTTTCGCTTCTGGTTTGCGTGAGCGTCACTTTTCAAGTAATTGTATTCAACGGTAATTATCTCGTCAAACCGTCGTTTCCATCATTACTCTCATTGGGCGAGCTCGACATGAATACATTGTTATCAATATTTGAATTCCTTTCAAATCTTCCTATATCTTCTGACTTCCTTCCTCCTCTTATCTTCCTTCTTAGTTATTATCTATTTGCACTGTCATTTATATTTTCTCACAAAGATTATTTTGGTATCCCACAATATTGGGTTTTTTCAAGTTTTCTAAGTTTACAATTAATTTCATACTTACTAATTACATTTCTCTGTTTATATAATTCCTTAAGTTAATAATTTGTTTTTAATAATAATTACCATTCATCCTTGGTGAATTAGTCACCTTGGATTTGTCCATTACATGGTGATTTTTATACAATCAGTAATTGTTTATGTTTGACCGTTAGGCCTGTTTCACATCTAAGTAGCCATTATTGGTTTTTTATGGCTTCATAGACAATATATTTCATTTAGTCCTAAATCGTTATTTTGCTTTTATAATTAGGTTTAATGTCTCTGGAGGTGTTTTAATTTAGTCTTTTTGTGATCTTTGTATGTAACAACTGAGTTCTTCAATATTACTGGCTAATTATTTACTATTCATTTCCAATATAACATATAACATCTAGGTCTATGGTCTGTATGATTCTTACAGCCATATCCAATTCATAAACAATAGTTTATACAATTCATTATTTCTTATTTGTTGTTCTGGTGCTAAACAATCTCACCTCTATTGAACTTTTTTCATTAAACTTCCCTTATAACATGGGTATTTACTTAATGTTAATACAGACTTATTTTCTAATGCTCTTTGCTCTCCCTTCCATGTGAACATCATCTTATTACCTTTCCTTGTGAATCACACCTTTAAACTTTTACAATACATTCTTAAGTTATAACAATACTATTTCATAGTCATCACAGTGAATATCACTACTTAGTGTTCATTATTTACTGAATCAATGTTCTATTCTAAATATTATTCATTGTAACTTTGTTAAATGTTATTGTTCACTCTTAACACTTAAACATAGGTTATTTTACTAAGTCTTTATCTTAGCCTGCTCTCCTCTTACTATTTTTATCACAGACAATATTTTTATTTATTATTCACTTGCACTTTCTTAAATTATTTAGTGTTCATTATAATTTATTTAGTGTTTCTTTTGTATTATATCACTCTAGGATAACTCACTTTCACTAGTTCAACTTCCATTTATTTCTCATCATTTTATTCTCTTTCTCTACACACTATGTATATAAAATTATTAATATTATGTCTTTCTTTGTTAACAAATTACATATATCCCTAACTCTTTGGTTAGTGTACTTTTATCTATTGTTTTCTATTACTGACTATTTATAATTGTCATTCAATCAATACTAACATTCATTAATAGTTTTGGTTCTTAACCGGTTTCATTTTCTTTATTATTTTGGATTACATTATTTCTCCCTTCTCTATTTTTTTCTTGTCTAGTTTTCTTGACGTGTTTCATTTTGTTCTCTTCCTCGTGGGTTTGTTCTCTCTTGATTTTCACTCTTCTTCTCCTTCACTCGTCTTGTTTTCTTTATTTTGGTTTCTTAATTGGCCAATCTCTGGGGTTGGGTCAATGTTGTTTGTCTGTCAGTCTATTATTTGAGTTTCTTTATTAATCACTTTTGGTTTATTGCTCCTTCTCCTTCCATGTTAATTACCTTTTATATATATTTTACTCTCCACATTATTTATTTATTCAAATATAGTATTATTTAGCATTTTTTATACATACTTATTGTTATCAAAATTGACCTGAATTTGGTGATGTTATATAATGCCCTTCCACCAAAATTGATCATTTTATAAAACGTGATTCTAAGTTTGATGAAATTATCAATTGTATTGTATCATTTTCTTCTTAAACTCTCCTGCTTCTCACTCGATTTTTTTATGCTTAATTCTGTATCTTTTTATTTCCTTTCTTCTGATTCTTTTCTTCCTTATTTTTTCTTATTACGAACTGGCTTATTGATTTTTTATTATAAATTATTCCCTATAAATCTTATTTTCCCTAACTATCTGTACTTTGTAGTTGCAATCGATTCGGATGGGCTCTATTGGCTTACCTAACTCTGTCGTTCAAAACTACTCTTATTCTGAGATCAGGGGAACATCATCCCTGCTCAGTTAAATGATTGCTGGACTTATTCAACAGTCAGTCTCAATTAATGAATCTTAAATACAGTCATCTCGTGACTCAACATAATAATAATAATCATAACATTCGTTGGGAATCTTTTACCTTTGTATTTCATTATTGCTCAGTTCGATTCATATATTTTTTCATCTTTCTTTATAGATACTGCTTGTTAATACTTGGAGCATTGTTTTTTATTGATACAATTCACATTTTTATTCATTTTAAATTACTCTTTGTTTCATTTCATTTCATATTATAGCTCTTAGAATGTTTATTTTATTTATTTCGTTTTTTGATCACCGGTTCGTTTACTCTTACTTCCAATTTTTTCTAAATAGTTGTGGAAGTTGATCATTTTGATTGATACCTTTTTTTCATAACTTTTTAAATATCATAGTAAGTTAGTGTTTCTTACTATAGTTAACTGCATGGAAGTAGTATCGTCAAGGTCACACCGCTTCCTTACAGCGTTGCCACTAAGCAACAGTTTCCCTTTCTTCCGAAAAATGCTACACTAGTAAGTAGGCCTACTTTATGTAAAGAATATAACAAAGTGATTTTTAAATTAAATATTTACTTTGTTGTTATCAATAAGGCTTCCATTAAAATCATTTTTTGTGCTTTAAACTGTTGAACATTCTAAAATCAATGACAATAGAAGACTGAAAAAACAACGATACATTTTGAAGGTTCATAGATGCCTACTGGAGAAATTTTATAGATAAAATTTAATGCTATTTAAAGTAAAAAAACATTTTAAAATCTTACGAGTATCACACAGTTGTTCTGGTTTTGTAAGATAGTGTAATGTAAGGTTAACTTGCGTTTTACTGTATTTTTTTAAGTAAAATTTTACAGGGAGAAAGTTTCTAATACATACATTAGAATACATTGTCAATAATTCTTAATAATAATTACATCACAATTAATACATTGTTAATAATTAATTAACAATGAATTTCTGTAACTTATATAACATCCAATGCGATGCGTCAGCTATAGTTTGTTTGAACGAATTGTCATACGCATCCTGTGTCTTAAGCTTGCTCCATTTAATTATTGAAGAGACACCGCACTATTCGTGACTTCTAAAAATATTCTATTTTTATTTCCTGCACTGCTTATTAATAATTAAATAAAAAAAATAGAACTATACTATAAGACGTTACATGCACAAGTAGCATAAAAATAATCGTATGTATAAACGTGAAACGAGTTGGATGTCTTAAGAAAATAAGGATAATTTTATAAACAACAAATACAAATGCCTCATGAAATAAATTTAAAATTCCTTATTCATATATTAATATATTATAAATCTTTAAATATAGAAATAAATTTATAATTTTATATTTTATGAATTGTCCTTACAAATTTTATAATTAAAATTTTCCTTATTTTATAAACTATAGAATTCCTTATGAGTATTATAAATAATAGTCAGTACTGTAACTGAAATGGGATTGGCTTTTGCCATAACAGCGACAAATTTGTTTACAGAAATTGCTCAGTCCTATTTATCTTTGTGCAACGGAAGAAAGGTAGTAGCGCGGCCAGTGAATATACACATTTTTGAGGGGAGTGTACAATGACAAAGGCATTCATAAAAGTGTCAGACAGCAGTATTTACCGAAAAGACATGCCGACAGGGTACACCCAATTTGCATACCAAATGTGTACATATACCTAACAGAACTTCCGAACCATATGGCTTAGGAACGACCGTGCAGAGAACAAAACAGATTCATTTACAAAAGAGAAAAGACCGTGAGTATGAAAAAATTAAAGCGACAACAGCAGGCAAGGTCAGCGTTCTCAGACAACTGTCAGTCTGTAGGATAACCACCCATGAAGAAAACAGTAAAACTTTAAATAAGTAAGTTCACTGTACGGAAAACACAAAATAACTGACCTAATGGTACTTCGTAAAGTTAGGGAGTATATTGCTAAAAGCTTTAGATTCCAACATAAGAAAAACCAGCGCAGTATAAATCTTAGATCAGAGAACTGCAAATCGTAACAAAAGAACCCAAAGAAAGAGAAGAAACGCAAAGATAGAAATTCTGTAGATATTTACGCGACAACAAAAAATATGTTGCCGACTCACACAAATTTTTATAGCTCAAATGCTGGCGCCCAGAATTTAACTGAGTAATGTTACCCACAACTAATTATTCCTGATAAAAAAAATTCATTTACACGATACGCATTAATAAATTTGAAACGAGCAATATAAGGTGGATGTATGAAATTTGCTTTCGTAACACTGCTAAAACGCTACACACTGTACTACCCGGCAACAACGCTGGGTGAGGGGCGTGGAGGTGACAGGGAGAAGCAGTGAAAGTGAGCGACCTTGACGGTACTACTTCCATGCAGTTAACTCTAGTTAGGAATTTTTGTAGCTTATTCCTTTGTAGTATGTTTTGCTTTTTTGTTCCTCATATTTTGGCTAAAGATTATTGTAACTTAATCTTATTTTGTAGGAATGTTTTGTAACTTCACTCCCATATTATTAATTTTTATTCAAAGATTATAGTAAGTTTGTGTTTCTTACTTTATGTGGATTGTTGGTAATTTTATTTCTCCATTTTATAATTGGTCTAAAATATTCTCGAAATATTTGTGTAAGCTGTCCTTACATAACTTTTTTGAATTTTGAAATTCATTTTTTATATATATTTTTTCTTTATTATTTATCCAGAAAACTTACTTGTTTGTATTATTCTTTCTTTTTATTCCAATTAACTTGGTTGGCTTTTTCAATTTGAATTCTTTTCAGTTAAGTTTGACTGTCATAATATTTTTTAATCGATGCTTGATTATATACCCCCTTTATTTTCTGAGTGGTGGGGTTGGTGATTTCATATGTGTTATTGCCTTTGTCTTGTGTGATAGTGTACGGCCCTATGTATAGCAATAGTAACTTTTTTGTAATGCCTTCTATCGAGCTGGGTAATTCCCTGTTCTTTATTAATACACTCTCTCCTATCTGGTACTTGATCGTATGTGGATGGTTCTTAGAGTATTTATTTTTCTGCTGCTCTACTTTCTCTGCAATTTTGTTATAAATTCTTCTATTTTCAAATTGGTATTCGGTATTGGTGGGAAATTTAATTAAATCATTTATCCCTCTAGGTGGTGGTCGGTCAAACATCATTGAGTATGGTGTGGTGTCAGTGAAGTTGTGGTAAGCCAGATTTATAAATTCTTCAGTGGACTTTAGGTAATTGTGCCACTCCTTTTGTTTGTTATGGCAGTAGGTCCTCAGAATTCGACCCACTTCTCTAAGCACTCTCTCAGCTGGGTTACTGCTGGGATGATAAACGGATGTTTTGTATGTTTTAATACCATGTTCCCAGAGTTTATTTTTCCACAGATTTCCTTTAAACTGGGTCCCGTGATCGGTTATTATGGCCATAGGTTTTCCCACTTCTGGTATAAAGTTGTTCAATATAATTTCAACAATTTTCTTGGTAGTAGCACGGTTAATGGAATATAATTTGGTATATTTGGTGAAGTGATCGAATATGATTATTATGAATTTAAATCGGTGTCTTCCTCCACTGTGAGGAAATGGACCACAAATATCAAGAAATACTCTTTCTAATTTTTGGCTTGAAATTATGGGTATCATCATACCCTCCTTTTTAGCATTGTTGCATTTTACCATTTGACATATGTGACATTTTTGTATGGTTTTGCTTACCTTTCGATAAATACTCTTGATATACACTTGCTCCTCTAGTGCTTTTACTACTTTCATAGCACCCATATGGCCGTACCGGATGTGGTAGTCCATGATTATTGGTCCTTCTATTATAGATGGGATTACTAGTTTCCATTCTCCAACGCTAGGGTTATTTTTGATGAATAATAAGTTGTCGTGTACTTTATAATACTGTACAATGGGTTCTTCTTTCTGCAGTATTCTTTCTCTGATACTCACTATCTTTGGGTCCACATTTTGCTGTTTGCTTATTTCCAGCGTTATCTTTTCCAGATCTGTTCTATCCTTAATGATGTTATATACTTTGACTAGCATTTCTTTCTCTCCGTCGAATTTTTGTTGCTGGATGTTGATACGTGATAATATGTCAGCAGCAGTATTTTTCTTTCCTGGTATGTATTCCCAGTTAATATGGTATTCCTGCAGTAGCAATATCCATCGGGTTAGTCTTCCATGACTAAGCTTGCATTGTTTAAGGAAAGGTATGGATCTATGGTCACTTCTCACGGTTACGTTGTAATCCTTTATAAGACTCTACTCAAGGGTTAACCAATCGATTTTGAATACAAATAAACACATCATGGCGTGTTATGATGCCAATTAACAAATATTTTGTTCGACGGTTGTGAGGTCTTTTGATCACGTTAAAAGGTTCAGATGCAATTTCAATATTAAAAATACACAACCTTAACGATGTTTTTTCTTAAGTATGGTAATGTGTAATGGTAATTGGTTTGTTTGAGTGTCGTACAAGTGGTTTAAAAGTCGTACATAAATATGAGGTTAGTTCTATAGTTTAACAAATTTTCAGTGTCTTAATATTACGATTTAGTCTTTGCAAGAGAATAAAAGTGATTCAGTGGTATTCAACATATATTGAGAAATGTTCAAAGTGCGTTTATTTTTGGAAGTTGAAATAATCTAATTGATACTTAACAGCGTTGTAGTACGGAATTACTCTGTAGGTCGGGAAGGAAGGATTGTGGCTTGATATAATTCATTCGTTCTTTATTCAAGCTTCGGCATCTTCGGTTAGTGTACTTTTATCTATTGTTTTCTGTTACTGACTATTTATAATTGTCATTCAATCAATACTAACATTCATTAATAGTTTTGGTTCTTAACCGGTTTCATTTTCTTTATTATTTTGAATTACATTATTTCTCCCTTCTCTATTTTTTTTCTTGTCTAGTTTTCTTGACGTGTTTCATTTTGTTCTCTTCCTCGTGGGTTTGTTCTATCTTGATTTTCACTCTTCTTCTCCTTCACTCGTCTTGTTTTTTTTATTTTGGTTTCTTAACTGGCCAATCTCTGGGGTTGGGTCAATGTCGTTTGTCTGTCAGTCTATTATTTGAGTTTCTTTATTAATCACTTTTGGTTTATTGCTCCTTCTCCTTCCATGTTAATTACCTTTTATATATATTTTACTCTCCACATTATTTATTTATTCAAATATAGTATTATTTAGCATTTTTTATACATACGTATTGTTATCAAAATTGACCTGAATTTGGCGATGTTATAATATATATATTGCAATGTGACAGGCTGTCACACTATATGTGAATTTGGAGCATAATTATTATCAGCTGTTATGGGTGTCCAGGACGATTGAAAAATGTTTGAAAGTAAAATAATATTGTTAAAAATTAAAATTAATAGGACAAATTAGTAATAAGACAATGTAAAGACTATGAAGATATAGTTTAATATGTGAGTGAAGTGTTGTGTAGTGTGGGTAGCAAATAGAACGTTATGGAAGTTTATTCATATGTAATAAAGCATTGTTCTAGAAAATTCAAGAATAAGGAAGTCAGTGAAAACGTGGCGAGTCCACAATGTTCGTCCGAATATCATAGAATGTATAGAAAATACGCTTACGCGCATATAGGCTGTGACGTCATTCTACAGCGCTGCTGCATGCATTGTGCAAGATTACAAAAGCAGTCAGCAGTCTTCATCTAACTCTCTTAGAGCGAGTCTTCATACAGCACTCAGCGAGAGCAGTTGTGGTGGTCATCGTCCAGTCAACATCAAAGCCAGGCAGTCCTTGGGGCCCGTGGAGTCGAGATAGCAGCGAGTGTTGGCAGGGAACAACTACAGAGTAAGAGATAGTCTACTACCATTCCTGAGCTTCGTTTGCTGATCGTGGCGGCTGAAAATGGACACCTAGAGCAAGGTAGTTCCTGGAGGCGGTTGCTGGAACGTGGAACCAGGACGACGGATCGCTGGAGGCCAATATCGAGATCGTCGGCCGGGAAGACAACGAAGCCAACAGAACAGGGAAGCAAAATTTAACTAAATTTGTTTTCAATGTATAAAGCTTTCAATAGAAAAAGAAAGAACTTTTGAACATTTAAAAATTATATCACTGTGTAAAGTAAAGAAGACATTTATTTTAAATATAATTTTGTTTAAAGAAGACTTTGAACATTTACAATTTACATCACTGTTTATCTAAAAGAAAACATTTATTTAAAGTATATTTTCAAAGAAGATTTTGAACATTGAAAAGTAAATAATTGTTTAAAATAACGAGAGAACATTTTGATATAAATTTGTGTAAAAGAAAGGGACAATAAATGTACATATTTTCACTAATTGAGCATTCTTTTCTGCAAGTCTGGTCTGGGCTATAACCTGTTACCTTGCAATATATATAAGCATTAACATTTCTAATATATTAAATTCAGTTAACAATTTACATAAGAAAATAAAATTTACAACAGAAGAAGAATCTAATAATAAACTGAATTACTTAGACCTAACCATAAATAGGTCTATTACCGAAAATAATTTTGAGTACTCAATATACAGAAAACCATCTCAAACTAATTTAATAATTCCAGATAAGTAATCATCTTCCCCAACATAAAATGGCAGCATTAATTCATTGTTTATACTGTGTGTGTAGAAACACATTGAATGAATAAGAAAGGAACAAAGAAAGAAATATCATACAAATATCAATAGACAATGGATACAAAATAAAAACTATCAATAAATTAGAAAATAAAATAAAACATACTTGTGTCCTTTGTAAAAGATTACTCTACTTCAGCAGTTCCATCCATGTCACAGTCACTATCAGAGGTGTTGCTGTCCTTGTTTGAGCTGTTGTTATCAAGGTGATGATGAGGGAATCCACAAAATTGTCTGTGTTTGGTGCCAATGAAGCGTAATACTCTTCCACTTCTTGAATATGTTTTATTTTAGGTTTCCACTCTTCAGTTCCTATTACACTAAACTTTCTCTCACACAACACACAATCTTCTCACTTCGTTTATACTGAATGAAATGTTCTGTCTCACAACAAATCCTTTCACCTCAGCCCAAATTTGTTCAATAGGGTTGAGGTCGGGATGCTAGGACGGAAGGCGTAACACTTCATGTTCTTTACTTTCCAAAATATAATTTAACACTTTTCACTTTTTTTGAATTGCCCCTTATACAATTTAATACGTTTGTAAAGCTGCGGTTTTAGCATAGTGTCTGAATAAGGAATCCCCTTTCTAGTCAACCACTGCTTCATCTCATCTTTCTTGGTATTTGATGTGGGTACTTTTTCTACTTTAATCTTATGATAAAGGGTGTTATCTATCACAAGCACTGATCGTGGCTCTAGTTTTGGAAGCAGCTTTTCACATATCCACTTCATATAGTTTTCCTTATTCATATTTTTGTGATAGTGTCCTGAAGAAGATGACGCTTTCCAGGTAGTTAGTGCACCAGGAATGAAACTTTTTCCCCTCCAGCATGTATAATAATCAGGCAATCTCCTTTAGAAATCAGAGAATAATGCGTTGGCTGGAATCGTCTGACCATACTTTTCCACTTACATGAGAAGAATGCATGCATGTTTCATCCATATAAATTATAGGATGGCCTTCATCTGTATATTTCTTGACAGCTTGGAGATAACTAATCCTGTGTTCTCTAATATCAGATTGTTCAATAAGTAATTTTTCTATTATTCCTAATTTTTTCCCAACGAAACGCTAATTCTTTCAGGATTACATACACGCTTTTTTTACTTCCAGTAAACCCTATTCTTTTTCCAAGTTCTTCTCTCAAAAGTTCTGCTGTTGGCATTTTTTTTTTTTTATTGTATAAAATTCATGCACTAATTGCACCACACCACCTTGATCAAACTCATCTAGTCCAGTCACAGGTTTTGCTTTCATTCGCTTCTTGTTCAGAGTAACAAAAGAAGTAAGCTTATCATCCTCATTGCAATTTTCAAGTTGTCGTAATTCTTGTTTATTTTGGTCACCACACATTCGGAAATGCCAGTAGCAGCAGCAGTTCACTCCCTAGCTCTAACAGCTGGAATCATCACCTCTTTGTTATTGCCTTTTTCTTCATAAATTTAAACACATTGCTAATTATTTCCCTGCTTTGACTGTTTAGAACATTCCTGCCTAGCCTGCTGTTCATACCAGCCATTATGAACAATTTTAATAGTTTCACTAACCACACACATGGAGCACTAGCACAAACCCAACTGAGATTCACAAGACAACACCGACTACTGAAAAGATATCAAGACTATTATAAAACAGATAATTCACAGAAGTCAACAACCAGGAGGAGCGATACACACTTAGTTATTACAGAACAAAAGGCTGTTTGCAGTATCATGAGTCAGTGTTTACAGGACTGTTAATGATTTACCCCTCACCCTTTCAATTCCCCCACTCCTGGACCCAAGACCTCAGCTACCCAAGATGAGGTAGCTGTATATAGCATTTAAAAACAAAGTTTGTATCAAAATATACAGTACAGATAACAAACTAATAAAAAAAGTGATGACCACATGTTCTGTGGTTTGCAAGAAAAGCGTCCTCTATAGGAAAAACATATTGTTTTCAAGAAACATTATATAGTTAGCACTGTGGTTTAAATACATCTATTCTATACAGTAGTTCACCCGGTGACATATGCAGAATTAATGTGGGTTCTCCTGTACATAAGTGGTCTTGAATCTCCTTTCAGCCAGGAGCACTTTATTGTATTAACATGAAACACGTCAGTGGTTAAACTGAAGCCTGCGAATGGGAAGACTTATATTAATAAAGATATATGCATTATCTTATTTATCTTTCAGTTATCTTACAATTGCAGGCTTGTTTTCATCTGTTTCAGGCGAACAAGGACAACAAAACATCGTAAGACAAATGGAAGAAATCAAATTTGAGAACAAGGTACATAGTTTAAAAGTAAAAATGTAGTTTTTCCTCTTAATGTAGACACCAACTTAATACTTAATACACTTACACATACATGTACTTTATAGACACATATTTTGCACGTACATATTTTATTTTAATAAAAGTTTATTCACCATCATTTTCATTTTTAATTAATTGGTGTACTGAGTATTACATGCATACATACATATACACATATATATATATATGTTTTATTAACATTTGTGCGTCCGTCTTAACAAATTTTATCATCGTAGTGGCGTCTGTTAGATTTTGACGTCCGTATATCGGACGCCAAAATGTAATCCCTTATAGAAAATGTGTTCTGTGGAATAAAAGTTTATAAGTTCCACAAAAATCCTTTATGAGCACATCGTTAATGAAACATCTTAATTTTTTTAACTTTCAACTCATTATTTTGGCACCACGAATTTTTAAATTTTTATCTGCGGGTGCCAAATTGACAGACTTTTGAAAATTGATATTCAATATGTAGTTCATGGTTTGTCCACCACGTAGTACTACCATCGTCTGTATACACTCTGCGCGCCTTTTTTTCATTTAGTTTGCAATCATTATGGAATCCGTAGATTTGGCAATACTGTCATAGCATAAACACACAGGTCAAATGACAAACGCAATCCAAGCCTGATTCAGACTGTGCTAAGTGGGTCAAAGATTATGTCCTTTTTTAATGATTCGCTTCGTTTTTCTGATATTCTCATGTTCACTTATCAGTTCATTTTCCCACTTAACCTCATTTTACTTTCTCCTTCCTTCCGCACTTTTGATTTTATTCTCTTTATAAACCGTTTGATATGTGCTTTACAATAGTTTAAGTTTTGAATCAACAGAGAAAAAGTGTTCGGGACAAAAACGTTAAAAATTTGATTCTTCACAACAGTTTAATTTTTGTGTGAAGAAAGAGAAAGTTTGTGTTGTGTGTGTGTATGTGTGAGAGAGAGAGAGAGAGAGAGAGAGAGAGAGAGAGAGAGAGAGAGAGAGAGAGAGAGAGAGAGAGAGAGAGAGAATAACACTTATATTAGAAAGTTATACCTTTCTGTCGAAGGGTTAGAGAGAGGTAAAACAAAAGGATACATGGTATGGGAAAGAGTGAGTGAGAGGGGTTGGTGACAGGGTAAAAATATTAAAAATTTGATTGTCATTTGCAATTTAATTTCTATTAGAGTGAGACGGGGGAGAGAAAGAGAGAGAGAGTGAGAGAGAGAGAGAGAGAGAGAGAGCAGGCAGAGAGATAGAGAAAATAGAACGCGTAGTACGTGCATTAGCGTTCCTACCGAGAAGCGTTACGCCTGAGGGGGGGGGAGAGGCTAGTGAATGAATATGCGACTCTGCTACGTTTACACTGCGAGAAAATTTCGACGGAAATACGCAAGCATTGTCCAGTAGGCAT
This sequence comes from Magicicada septendecula, assembly GCA_034769895.1. NCBI lineage: Eukaryota > Metazoa > Arthropoda > Insecta > Hemiptera > Cicadidae > Magicicada > Magicicada septendecula. The sequence continues at coordinate 97,955,513 of CM068372.1, read as the reverse complement.
TTGAACTAAGCCGTAGTTTCTACCGCGAGAGATAGTCCAAGTGTTCACTACGTGCTTGCGCGAGCTATTATCGTAATTTATTCCGACAGATGTATGAAACTCCATTTACACTAGACTGTAAGTTTGGGCAAGTAGTCCTATCCCAACTTTTCCCGCTGAGCACTCTTCAGAGATTTGTCAGCCATGGCATGACGTTTATTAAAACAGTAAATTAAAAATAAATAACTATTGTATGTATTTGTTTATTTCCCATTTAAATGATTGTCGAATTAGATTTATTACAGTATTGATTTAGTAAAATACAGTATGGTTTTACGTGAAAAAATATATGATTTTCTTTTTGAGAGACAAGGTTGAATTTTCATAATGTTTTTTATGAATCATCATGTCAAACATGTATAGCTGCTTGGTGACTGAACAAACTAAACAAATGAAATATCTTGGCTTCATAATAGACAGTAATCTCTCATAGAAAAGTTTTATTTGTAACCTGAAGAAGTAGTTGCATACATTCTTACGTAAATTCTATTTGTTACGAGATTTTTGTCCCGAAAGTAACAATTGCTTACTACAATTGTCATGTGTAAAAGTTTTCGTATTGATGACTAACAAAATTGTTTTATGAAGGTATGCAGCAATAAATTGTTGTCAGCTGTGGTACTATCAAGGAGAACTAGCTAATAACAGACATCAGCTGTCTTGTGTATACGCACACGAGGCAGTTGAAGACATAATACGCAATCCTGTTCAAATAAACAAACTCGTATTCTCTCAGCGTGCGATCTTGCATAAGTAGTCATAACTAACTGTTACGTGATTATAAACACCAGACAGGTTGATGAAAGAAAGAAGCCATGCTTTATATTCTCGTAAAAACGAGTGAAATTTTAAAATAATAATGTCCATTTTAAATCATTTATTTACATTTTCTGATAAACCTATATGTAAATTATACGTAACAGTCTAACAAGTATTTACATTAATACTTCTACTTTATTAGATATTTACACAAATACTCTAGAAATATTTCAGTTTTCACATAAGTTTTATAAGAACAAAAGTAATGTTCTCATAATTTAGTGTTTATTAGTTTAAAATGCTTTAAGCATAGCAAATAAAACAGTATTGTATTCTTGCTATTAATTTTATGACGTGGCATAAACGCGCGAATACAAACACTCGCACCCGCATGCATCCACACATATTATTAACTCATGAGATTTCGACAATCTGATGTTGAAAATTCCAGTCGTGGATATTTTATAGATACAACCTTTTTTAGACTTTGGTTATTGTGGGAAACATATTGAATAGAATACCGTAGCGTTAAACGAAATGTATTTACTTTATTCAGCTGTTAAAATAAGATACTTAAATTCGATTACGTTTTTTAATGTATTTGTATTTGTATTAAGTATGAACTACAAAGTTCTAATTTAAATTAAGATTGAAAGTGCCTTTGATTCACAAGAATTTACTGTCATGTGTTCTTCTCTGATACGCTTTAAATAACGACAACTCACATTTTAAAATTTACAATTCAGGTCAGATCACTAGTAATCCAGTCCAGTGTGTCACTATTAAAGAAGGAACATAATTCCTATTACAAATAATGAAGCTTTTTAGACCTGGTATTACTAGATGGTAAGTAAATAATCAAAATGTTTTATACAATTTGTAGGTTCCTTGTCATTCAGTTCATACTATCTATAATCAAGTTAAAAACATTCGCTAACATTTTGTATTTAATTCCTTCAAAAAAAGAACACTCGCGAGGAAGTTTTTAAAACGGTTCGAGTAGTTGTCAATATTGTTCTTTTGAAAAATAAGGGCATTACAGTCTGTGTATGAATGCCAATTTGTTTACGTTCTCAAAAATATCGGTATGGAGAACCATACATGACTTCTATGTTCTAAGTTTTATATATAAAATCATTTACGAAATGAAATGTTTCCATAGAAACTACTTCTTTCCACTTATTGCTTCAGCCTTAACCACAGTACTGTGGTGGTCACTAACGTATACCACCTCACGTTATTGCACTCTATTTTCTCTGATGATGGTAGTCGATGGCACTGCCGAAACATCTGGTTTTGCAGAAAACTTTGGTCTATGGCCAAACAGGACGGGAAGGAATTTTAACAACAAACTACTTCTTTGTTGCCGATAACGTAGTACATATAATAAAAATTATCTCCACCCCGTTCAACTAGCCTCATCATTTATAGATATTTCATCTACGTTTCTACAGTGGATTATTAAGATCTTCTTATCAGGATACTTTATTTTTCAAAATTAAGTACTTTACTCTTGTTACAACAAAAAATGTTTCAGGTAAACTACCCTTTCCCCCTAACCGATCTTCACCAAAATCAATAGGCTTTGAGTCCTCTACAACTCAGGGACATACGTAAAATATTATTTGATTCTGTTTGAATTTACGGGAGTTATCGTTCGTCATGAAAAAATTTCTCTTGTTACAACATAAAATGTTGCATGTAAACTAGCCCCTTCCCCTTAACCGATCTTCACAAAAATCAACAGGCCTTGAGTACTCTATAATTTAGGGATGCATGTAAAACATTATTTGATTCTGTTTCAATGTGCGGCAGTTATCGTTCGTCATAGAAACAATTAATCTTGTTAAAACATTAAAAGTGGCCGGTAAACTACCCCTTTCCCTTAACCGATATTCACCAAAATCAATAGGCCATGAGTCCTCTACAAATTAGGCACATATGTAAAAAATCATTTGATTCTGTGTGAATTTGTGGCAGTTATCGTTCTTGTAATGATCGAAATTTAAAAAAATTTTTAATTCCTCGATCAAGTGAAACGTTCCCACACTCAAGTCGACGGACACAAGCCCAGGTCGTAAATAATGACGAATCGAGGGCACGTCAAACCCGACGACAGTGCGAAGACAAAGAAAAAATGTCTGAGCACTGCACACAATGAGTATTTCAGGGCGTCGCTGACAGCTAGCCGTTTGTCACAATTTACAGCACCCAACAATCTGAAACAAAGACTCCGTACAGCTGCCGAGTTACACGGAATCGAGATGGAACGCCTGCTGTGGAGGCAAAGCGTAACTACACAATTATGAAAGGCTTTACTATGTTACAAAAGGAGTACAGAGCAATTTTAACGGAGAGATAGACAATAGACGTAACTCAGTGAATACTGTCAGTGCATCCTGCACAGCGTGAAAACAAACCCTTGACAGTTTACTGAAATTTACGACTGGAAAGTAGAGTTTCACCGAAATGACGCCAACGAAGGGTTGATAATCGGCGGAACGAACGTCGAGGAACTTAGACAATTAACCAAGACTCTGGAGTCTGTTAACAAAAGCTCAGTCAGAACCTTAGGGAAAGTCTAAACAAAGGATAACAGAAGGCCATGAGATTGCCCTAATTTCTTAGAATCTGTGCTACGCTCGTCACATGAAACACTCCGGGGATGACGACGACCAACCAGCGTCAAGCATCTTCTAAGAGAGCTCGTGGAGAGAGTAGGAAGGGTTCGGACGACGAATCGTGAAACAGAGGATGAGATCTGCAGAAGGGTAGGAATTTGTATGACCAATCAAGAGTCCGAGGAGGCATAGAAATCCAAAACTTAGACTTATGGGTAAGATGTTCCAATAAAACTGTTTGGCGAAGACGCGGAGCGGGCAGTCAAGTATTCAATCGGGTAGTCACGTAGTCAAGCGAACAGCCAGTCAGTTAATAGTCGCAGTTCAAGAGTATGTAGTTAATAGTAGCAGTTGATAGTCGCAATTAATAGTCAGAAGTTAGTGCGTACGATAGACAGACGATTGATTATGTCGGAACAGTAATACGGTTCGTGATAGAAAAGTTTGTGCGACCGACCGGATTCATAACTTTGTGAATTCATAAGTGAACAGAGACTTCGATATAATCACACTTATATACAATTCTGTGCGGGAAACATAAACTATAAGTGCACACGGAACTTGAAATCTCAACTGACGCGCACATAATAACATACTAATTAACACTTAAAGTAGAACAGTGAGTGACACTTCAAACATTCTCACATCACAACGTATCACCATGTTGAACAATTAATTGAATAAACTATACCAAACAATTAAGCACGCAGTACGCGATACACCCAGATAGACGGAACAGTTAACCAAGTACACAAACATGGCAAACTTTCAGAACAATTCAGTGTAATGACAACATTAACACCTCACTATTTGAACTCCGGACACTCGACATCAGCGGGTTACCACAACACCACACACATGAACGGGAGTGGAGATTTAGTGGAGTGAAGTGAAGTTATCAGTGCTCTTCATAACCTTCATAACAGTGATTATGATCATCGACGAATCATCCAGAAAGTGTCTTCTCACGACGACGGAATTGGATAAACACTCTCAAAGATAAGCTTTATGTCTACTTAATCTTAGTAGTATATACTACTGTTCTGTTGCCTCTTTTCAAAGAACTAACCCCAAGAGAATAAATATATATGAGTCATATGAATCATAAAATCTATAAAATAACACTAACGTAATTCGTTATCTGAGAAATAATGAACGCATTTTAGGTAGGAATAAGTATAATTGTTGATTGTTTATTATTCGTATATGTTGTTATATATGTGCATTATTTACTGCATTTGAATGTACCATGTGTTTATGTTTCAGGAAACATCGTATAAATTGAATAATTGTATTTATATCATGTGTTTTAATATGTATGTAATTTGCAGGATATAGTTACTTACTTCAGTAACATGTGTAATAAATAAGTAGTTAATTTACAGTATTCATGCGTTCATTATTGAAATTTCACCTTTGTTATTGATGTATTTCATTCTAAGTATTACACTAAAAATCTCACAACTTATGCTAAACATCAATGGATACAATAAACTCGACCATTGGAACGTCTGATTAATAGACTCATAAAATCGTATTTAATTAGTCACTGTGTTGAGTCAAATCTGACGAATAGAAACAATTTTAGATATATCAAATTTAACGTATAACATAAATCTTTAATTAATATGATTCATAATTGTTGAGTAATTAATCCGCGCAGATAATTAGCACAGATTAATATTCACTAGATGTAAATGGTTTACACAATTAATTACCACAGATGTAAATTACATTTACACCACTAAATGTAAATGGCTGCACAACGCGTGGCATTAGATGTAAATGGCGTCCAGCTTTAGGGCGAGATACATATGAGAAAGTAATAAACTCACATAAAATACCACTAATCCCATTTACTAAATGTAAATCATTTATATCGTTAAAAATAAATGGCGCCCATCGCATGGCAAAAGAGAGCAGACAGTAGTATTTAGACTAATTAAAATAATATAGTACGTAAGATATTATTAAATAAGTGTAAGGTTAGCTTGACTGGTAAATGAAAACGCGAAGCAAGGCAAAAATGGCTAGCGGTAGTTCTGATAGCATGGACTTTGACGTTAACAACCAGTTGGGCGCACCCGACACCAACGAAGAAAACTCATCAGTCGTCGAACCAAATATGACGGAGGAGACGTCAGAGGTCAGAGCGTGGGGACAGGAGTCACAGCAACCACAGGAGTCACAACAACAGGAAGAAGTGACATTGCGCACGCTAATGGACTTCATGCGGACGCAAAATGAAAGTCTCAAAGAAGAAATCAACCTGAAATTCGAGCAACAGAAGGAGGAAATTAAAGAAGAAATCAATCAGAAATTCAATCAAATTAATGAAAATTTTAATAATCATAAGGAGGACGTCAAGCGACAAATGGACGAACAGCTCACGCTTATACGATCAGAAATGCGTGACCATAAGACCAGTTGCGACGATAAGATAAGCGAAGTCTTAAAGAAACAAGAGGACGCTACAAGAGGAATAAAAGATGACACCAATAAGAAGTTTGAAGAAGTGTGGGAAGCTCGAGAGTCGGACTACCAAGAACTCAAAAGCCTGGCACAGACCACACAATCTAGTATCAAGAAAGTCCATAACAAGCTAGATCTACACATCAATGGTAATCAGAAGAAGCAGGAAGAACTGAAGACCGAATTATACCACACGCTTCGACAGCAGCAGCAAGAGATAGGTGAAGCCAACCACACATTGCAACAGAAAATCGATGAAGTAGACGGCCGACAAAGGACGACCGAACAAAAGCTCGACGAGAACGTCAAAGAGAAAACAACCCACATCCAGGAACTCAGGTGTCAAGTAGAGAGACTGCGGCGACAGATCACCGATGGGGAGTCTGGGCCTCACAGAACAGTAAACGGACAAATACAGATTGAATTGAAGTATGACGGAACCGACAGATTCCCGATGGAGTTCCTAAAGGAGTTGTCGGAGTTTCAAGAATCCTATTACCCGAGCAGCGACATCAGGTGGATCGGCAAACACCTAGAGAAGGACGCAAGCATATGGTGGCGTGTGATCCGGGACCAGATAAGTACCTTCGAAGAATTCAAGGAGGCGTTCACACTGAAGTACTGGGGTTGGAACGACAGGACATTATCCGCGACAACCTTGAGTACGGCAGGTTTGAATGGCAGGGACCCGTCACAGCTATACAGTACGTCGAGAGGATTCTTTTGGAAAGTCGCCAGTTAACCCCAGCGTTGACCGACCGCCAACTGATAAGGAAAATTTCGAGGCACTTTGGAAGGGACTTGCAGATCGCCGTTATAACACGCGGGATCGTCACCATACCCAATTTCGAGGCCTTGATCACTGAATACACTAGCATTCAATCAAGCCATGCAGGAAATAGACGTGCGCAATATAAGATAACGAACGAAAGGGAAGCCGGAACTGTCGATCGTCCCAGTGGTAACTTTGTCAACAAGAACGAGAGTGAAAGGAAACCAGTTTGGCAAGGACGGGCGCACGGCGGTAACCGTTACGAGGGTAAATCACACGGAGTGGTAAACACCGTCGAATACCTGAACTCCAAACCGAGTACAAGCCAGGCAAGCGACGACAGTAATTCAAGGTCGAACAACGACCAAAGCAACAAAAAAAAAACACCCCTACACAGCGAACGACATAGTTTTTGACGACAACAAAAACAACCCCACTAATAATGTCAATATCCTGGTACCTGACTTAAGAGATGACCTACTGAATGAATACGATGAGGACGTCACGAAACAAATATTAAAATGTCCTGAAATAATCATACAATTTAATAATAACATTAAAGTTTTAGCACTTGTCGACACCGGCTCAGTTATTAATGGGTTGTCAGAAGAATGGTTCAACGCAAACAAAAGGGACATTGAACCATATGAGATTTTACCCATGACAAACTCTCTAATCATTAGTGCTGTTGGGAACAAATCCAAGTTAATTAGAAAACAAATACTGTGCGACATAGAAATTGACGGGATCAAAAATGAGTGTGTCTTTCTAATAATACCTGATCTTATTAAACAATGTATATTAGGGATAAGTTTTTTACAGGAGGTAGGATGTCGTATCGACATTGGCAGTAAGAAAATAGAAATAGTGAATGCGGCTGATGAAGAGGTGCACGCCGTACCCATCATGAACATGGAACTAATTGATAATGGAGAAGAAGAGGAAGAAATCTTGAGGAGCATCGACGAGAAGATATCAAACATGGACTGTCAAGACGAGGAGATATTGGGAAATTTGAAGGAAATACTTGTTAAGAATAGAAGAGTGTTTAGGGAATGCCCGGGGAGAATAGACGGATGCGAGCATGAGTTTCAAGTTACGGACAGTACGCCCTACTTTCAACGGGGTTGGCCTGTACCACTTGCTTATCAGAAGAAAGTAAAGGACGAGATAGATAGAATGCTGCGATACGGTGTGATTGAACGTTGTACAAGCCCGTTCATAAATCCACTCGTAACAGTCATAAAAAGAGATGGAAGGGTCCGTCTATGCCTGGACGCAAGAAAGATAAACGGCGTTACTATTCCCGACTATGAAGGCGTTTCTCCAATAAACGAAATCTTGGCAAGATGCAGCGAGATGCGATATCTGTCTACTGTCGATTTGTCGAGCAGCTTTTGGCAAGTACCTTTGAAGAAAGAGTGCAGGAAGTATACCGCGTTCATGTATGAGGGAAGGTGCTACCAATTCACCGTTACACCATTCGGCCTTAGTACCAGTTCAGCGGCACTAACACGCGGATTGGATACGGTCTTAAATGAAAATGTTAAGAGAAACACATTAATATACGTAGACGATTGTCTATGCTATTCTGATGATGTTAAAACACACTTAGAGCATTTAGAGGCATTATTAAATAATCTGAACGAAAATAACTTGACCGTCAACTTAAATAAGTCACAGTTTTTCAGGAAAGAAATATCGTATCTTGGATACCAACTAACAACACGCGGCATCCAAGCTACGGAAGAGAAAGTGAAAGCCATTATGGACTTCCCTAAACCCAAGAACCAGAAACAGTTAAAGGGTTTCCTAGGCCTCACTAACTTTTACAACCGTTTTACTAGCAAATATGCGGAGACAACACAACCCCTCCATGAATTATTGAAGAAGAATCACAAATTTGTATGGACGAATGAATTAAACGACTGCTTTGACAGAGTCAAAAACCTATTTATTGACGCTGTAGTTTTAAGATTTCCGCGCCCAGACCAGAGGTATTATATACAGTGTGATGCAAGTGATTACGCATACGGAGGACAACTTTACCAGCTCGATGAAGACGGGGAAATCGGCGTAATCGCCTTCACTAGTAAGACATTCAAGGGTGCTGAGCGGAACTATTATACTACGGAAAAAGAGCTTTTAAGTATTGTCCGATGCTTAGAAAAATTCCGAATATACGTTCTCGGACAACCATTAACGATCATCACCGACAATAAGGCGTTGACATTCTTAAACAAATGCCATCTAAATAATTCTCGGATTACACGATGGATTCTTGCAGTGCAGGAGTATAAATTCGACATAATTCATTGCAAGGGTAAGGAAAACATCGTAGCCGACATCTTAAGTAGATATCCACACGATACAAAATTAGAAGAGATTCACGACAACACCCATGAATATTTAGTTAACCACATAACCGTAAAAATGAGACTTGAGGTGCGGAAGTTAATCCAAAATATTGGAAAGCACCAGATGGAAGACGATAAGCTAAAAGCGATCATCACTAGATTTAAGGAGGGAAATATAGACCCTAAATTAACTAAATTTTATAAATATGTTAACGATAAGTTGTATAGACGACAGCGGAATGAATGGAAGCTGTATGTTCCTAGCAACATATCTGGGGACATAATTGCTGAAATCCATCACATGTTCGGGCATTTAGGAACAAAAAAGTGTATTAAAATGATCCAGGAACATTTCACATTCGACCGGATGTCAAAGAAAATAAAAACGTATATAAAAACCTGTGACCTATGCCAGAAGTGCAAAGACACCAACAACAGAGAGCTATTTGGTGGCACACGCGCTGTGATACCTACGGCCAAAGGAGATCTGGTAAGCGCAGATTATTATGGGCCCCTACCTACAGGAACGGGTGGAGTCAAATATTTATTGGTCATAGTGGATAATTTCACGAAATATGTCAAGTTATTCACCCTCCGGAGAGCAACAACCACTACGACGTTGCGGAGAATAAAAACGTATTGCGAACTATTTGGACGTCCGCGGACCATTTTGACGGACAACGGAACACAGTTCACATCCAAGAGATGGGTCAACGGTCTAAAGGAGTTGGACATACAACCAAAGTTTACTGCAATACGTAATCCATGTACCAACCTTGCCGAACGGATTAACCGGCAACTGGGAAACTTGTTTCGCATTTTCATAAGTGACCAACACACTAAATGGTCCCAATACGTGAAAACGATTGAAGCGTGTCTAAACGAGGTGTATCACGAGACGATCGAAATAACCCCTCATGAAGCACACCTCGGCACGAGACCTACACGAGCATGGGAGCAATGCTTGGACAAAGGAGTCATTAGCAGCGAAGGAAAACGCGAAAACAATATATTTGTAAAAATAAAGGAGAAGCGAGAGAAACACGCGAAACGCTGCAATGAGAAGAAGAAAATCACAAAATTTGCGATTGGCGACAAGGTTCTGGTGAGAGCATTCCACCAATCCGACGCTGCGTCAAAGAGAATTGACAAGTTCTTCGAACTTTTCGCAGGACCATATAAAATCAACCGCATCATCGGCGAGGCCACATATGAGCTCGTGGAGTGCGATAGCGGGAAGATGAGAGGAAAATTTAATATACGGCAAATTAAGGCCAGCGAACGGAAGTATAGATAACACGAGTGGTAGCGACGACTCCCGGCGACCAGCAGAAGACATAGGTTAGGTAATTTGCTCGCGCGGCCAGTCCAGCTAACCAAATAATGATATGCATTTTACTTGTTGTGTTTAGTCTGTATTTCAATGCTAACTGTGTTTGTGATCAGCACATAATTGTCATTCGTTATGTTAATTAGACATATAAATATCAAAATATACAGAAAGTGATTTGTGAAGTGTACCATGTGTCAGAAGGACAGTGTAATACTATGACACAGGACACCAAAGACGTTAGTAATTATGAATAATAACTTGTTTAAATGTAGAGACTCGAATAATTTGTTTATGTAAATAATAATTCAAAATGGACGATTGTTTTATAACTTTAAGAGTATGCATCACGAAGTATGCTGATTCCTTAACTATTTAATTAATATGTATGTTTCTTTTATCAATATAATCATTTATGATATGTTACGAATTGATCATATGTATGTATTTGTTAGTATCAACTGTATTCTTGGGACAGTAATAACAAGTTAAAAGTATTTTATTGCTATATAGGTCATCGACATAAGATCGATTAATATAATGGGTAGCTAATCTACAGCTTATCTAGTACATTGTATATAAACAGTAACGAAACAAACTGTCAAATGGACAAACGTCCATGTCTTAAATTCAATTACTCGAAATCGTATTGTACAGTCCGCAGATGGACAGACAAAGTGTAAAAAATGCGTTCATTCACTCAGATGTGTGGCAATAAATTCATATGACCATATAAAACATTAAGATGGGGAATAACAATTAATTGCTTCCTATGAGAGATAGATGTCAGTCAACCATGTCTATTCCGAAGCAGACATCCACGACTGGGACAGAGCGCAGAAATTGGATCAGATGTCTCCCGAAGTCCAACATCCAATCCAATTTGGGGACAATGTAATGATCGAAATTTTAAAAAATTTTTAATTCCTCGATCAAGTGAAACGTTCCCACACTCAAGTCGACGGACACAAGCCCAGGTCGTAAATAATGACGAATCGAGGGCACGTCAAACCCGACGACAGTGCGAAGACAAAGAAAAAATGTCTGAGCACTGCACACAATGAGTATTTCAGGGCGTCGCTGACAGCTAGCCGTTTGTCACAATTTACAGCACCCAACAATCTGAAACAAAGACTCCGTACAGCTGCCGAGTTACACGGAATCGAGATGGAACGCCTGCTGTGGAGGCAAAGCGTAACTACACAATTATGAAAGGCTTTACTATGTTACAAAAGGAGTACAGAGCAATTTTAACGGAGAGATAGACAATAGACGTAACTCAGTGAATACTGCCAGTGCATCCTGCACAGCGTGAAAACAAACCCTTGACAGTTTACTGAAATTTACGACTGGAAAGTAGAGTTTCACCGAAATGACGCCAACGAAGGGTTGATAATCGGCGGAACGAACGTCGAGGAACTTAGACAATTAACCAAGACTCTGGAGTCTGTTAACAAAAGCTCAGTCAGAACCTTAGGGAAAGTCTAAACAAAGGATAACAGAAGGCCATGAAATTGCCCTAATTTCTTAGAATCTGTGCTACGCTCGTCACATGAAACACTCCGGGGATGACGACGACCAACCAGCGTCAAGCATCTTCTAAGAGAGCTCGTGGAGAGAGTAGGAAGGGTTCGGACGACGAATCGTGAAACAGAGGATGAGATCTGCAGAAGGGTAGGAATTTGTACGACCAATCAAGAGTCCGAGGAGGCGTAGAATTCCAAAACTTAGACTTATGGGTAAGATGTTCCAATAAAACTGTTTGGCGAAGACGCGGAGCAGGCAGTCAAGTATTCAATCGGGTAGTCACGTAGTCAAGCGAACAGCCAGTCAGTTAATAGTCGCAGTTCAAGAGTATGTAGTTAATAGTAGCAGTTGATAGTCGCAATTAATAGTCAGAAGTTAGTGCGTACGATAGACAGACGATTGATTATGTCGGAACAGTAATACGGTTCGTGATAGAAAAGTTTGTGCGACCGACCGGATTCATAACTTTGTGAATTCATAAGTGAACAGAGACTTCGATATAATCACACTTATACACAATTCTGTGCGGGAAACATAAACTATAAGTGCGCACGGAACTTGAAATCTCAACTGACGCGCACATAATAACATACTAATTAACACTTAAAGTAGAACAGTGAGTGACACTTCAAACATTCTCACATCACAACGTATCACCATGTTGAACAATTAATTGAATAAACTATACCAAACAATTAAGCACACAGTACGCGATACACCCAGATAGACGGAACAGTTAACCAAGTACACAAACATGGCAAACTTTCAGAACAATTCAGTGTAATGACAACATTAACACCTCACTATTTGAACTCCGGACACTCGACATCAGCGGGTTACCACAACACCACACACATGAACGGGAGTGGAGATTTAGTGGAGTGAAGTGAAGTTATCAGTGCTCTTCATAACCTTCATAACAGTGATTATGATCATCGACGAATCATCCAGAAAGTGTCTTCTCACGACGACGGAATTGGATAAACACTCTCAAAGATAAGCTTTATGTCTACTTAATCTTAGTAGTATATACTACTGTTCTGTTGCCTCTTTTCAAAGAACTAACCCCAAGAGAATAAATATATATGAGTCATATGAATCATAAAATCTATAAAATAACACTAACGTAATTCGTTATCTGAGAAATAATGAACGCATTTTAGGTAGGAATAAGTATAATTGTTGATTGTTTATTATTCGTATATGTTGTTATATATGTGCATTATTTACTGCATTTGAATGTACCATGTGTTTATGTTTCAGGAAACATCGTATAAATTGAATAATTGTATTTATATCATGTGTTTTAATATGTATGTAATTTGCAGGATATAGTTACTTACTTCAGTAACATGTGTAATAAATAAGTAGTTAATTTACAGTATTCATGCGTTCATTATTGAAATTTCACCTTTGTTATTGATGTATTTCATTCTAAGTATTACACTAAAAATCTCACAACTTATGCTAAACGTCAATGGATACAATAAACTCGACCATTGAAACGTCTGATTAATAGACTCATAAAATCGTATTTAATTAGTCACTGTGTTGAGTCAAATCTGACGAATAGAAACAATTTTAGATTTATCAAATTTAACGTATAACATAAATCTTTAATTAATATGATTCATAATTGTTGAGTAATTAATCCGCGCAGATAATTAGCACAGATTAATATTCACTAGATGTAAATGGTTTACACAATTAATTACCACAGATGTAAATTACATTTACACCACTAAATGTAAATGGCTGCACAACGCGTGGCATTAGATGTAAATGGCGTCCAGCTTTAGGGCGAGATACATATGAGAAAGTAATAAACTCACATAAAATACCACTAATCCCATTTACTAAATGTAAATCATTTATATCGCTAAATTCTTCATGGAAAACGTTCTCTTGTTATAACATAAAATGTTGCTGGTAAACTACCCCTTTCCCATAACTGATCTTCAACAAAATCAACAGACATTTAGTTATCTACAATTGAGGAAGGTATGCACAAAATTATTTGATTCTGTTTAAGTATGCGGCAGTTATCGTTCGTCATAGAAACAATTACTCTTTTTAAAACATAAAATTGTGTCAGGTAAACTACCCCTTTTCCTTAACCGATCTTCACCAAAATCAGTCTTTTATAATTGATGAACGTATGCAAAAAAATATTTGATTCTGTTTGAATGTGCGGCAGTTATTTTTCGTCATAGAAAAAATTACCGTTGTTAAAACATAAAATGTTGCAGGTAAACTACTCCTTTCCCTTAACGATCTTCACAAAAATCAACAGACATTGAGTTATCTATAGGTCAGGAAGGTGTGCAAAACATTATTTGATTCTGATTGAATTTACGGCAGTTATCATTCGTCATAAAAAATACCCTTGTTACAACATAAAACGTTGCAGGTAAACTATCCCTTTCCCTTAACCGATCTTCACCAAACACAAAAGGTCGTGCGTACTCTACAAATAAGGGCTGTATGCAAAACATTATTTGATTCTGTTTGAATTTGCGGCTGTTATCGTTTGCCATAGAAAAAAATTACCCTTGATTAAAAAAAAATTTTGCAGGTAAACTATCCCTTTCCCTTAACTGATCTTCACCAAAAACAATAGGTCTTGAGTACTCTACAAATAAAGACTGTATGCAAAAATTATTTGATTGTTTGAATTTGCGGCTGTTATCGTTTGCCATAGAAAAAAATCCACACACACACACACACACACACACACACACACACACACACACACACACACACACACACACACACACACACACACACACATCGAAAAATGACTTTTTTTCATGTTTTGAGTGTAGTACAATCAGAATCTGCAATAATCTCGAACACGATTTTTTTTGCCATCACCATACTTCCATTTCCTTAAGGAACATGGAAGTAAAATCAATACTGTGCATTCACTAGATGTGGCTGTAGTACTCGTTTGAGCAGAACCATGACAATCAGAAGCCTTTCATGTAATAACTTGTATTTAATTACGCAGCACTTTCCGACACTATATCTGTGCACCAATCAGATTAGACCTTTAGTAAGGTTAGATTACCGTATTGAGTGCACGTTGACGCTGTGTAGTCACAATTAGTATTCATGAAACGCAGCTTGAAGTGAATCGGCCTATTGTGTCGTCATTTTGCTGTCGGTATAGTCGTTGTTTATTAATCTACAGAAACATGACAAAAACGAACTACACATATAAATTAATAACCACTGATGACGACTCCCATCCTTTTGATCGAGGGTGTATTAGATTTTTAACTGTTTACACATACACAACGATCTTTTTTACATACCGATTTGGCAATTAAAGTACTGCAATTGATAATTATGTCTTTGTTTGGGATTAGTTTGTAATTTTGTGTAGATCTAATTACGTAGCTGTTCCCTCTAATAATATATGTCCAAAATGTTTTATTACAAAATATGTAGCATGCACAGAATTAGCACCAAATAAATACCAGAACTGTTAGCTTATTATAACTTTATACAGTATTTTGTAACAATTTATTACTGTGCTTGTTATGTCCCAACATTAAAAGTTATAAATACATTTTTAAAACATTCCGTTTTTACACTGAGCATTTTATTACGACTTGCACTTTTTGTGTAGAGTGTGATAAGTGTACTGAAAACGTATATTAAAGAAACCGTAAATCAGTATTTGACAGTATTGACACTACTGAAGTATGTATCTGAACAGTGTATGAAGCCGACCTCAGTTTTTAATATATTTTATTACAAATTTTATGTCCGTTTGGACATCCAAATATTCTTGTATCCGAATGACTCTCGATCCCAATTTATTATGATACTGATGCTCTACTTTGATGCAGATCACTATCAAGACATTTGTATGTGCATAACTTATTTTTTCCGCCTTATGATTTTATAATTGAAAAAGGTTTTTACCCTGTTGTTTTCTTATTATTACCTGTAACACCACTCTTAGGCTTTAAAATTCTAACTTGAATGTGCCCATAAGATTTTTAAATTTCAAAAGATTAACGCTACTGATTAACCAAATTATCGTAATTAATAACATTTTATAATTCTCAAATAGATAAAAAATGCTGACTTATTCAATCAGTTTAACGTTTAATTAGCTACCTTTATTTTGAACTTTTGGATACTTCATTTTATTAGAATTTTGAATTTCAAAATTTTTCGTTTATAATTCTTTTTAATCACAAAGTTTATCATTGATTCCTTTCTCAAAATAAATATTTTTGTTTAAAATTGATATAATTATGTACTCTGCTTGTAATGATCTAAATTGAAATGTTCTCTCTACACTTAATTTAGCTTTCTAATAATTCATCAAATCAAGGACAACATTTCAGTAACTGTTTTTTATTAATACGGTATATTAATAAGAACCATATTGGATATCTTCACTAAACTCATTTACCACTCCATAAATTTGAGGAAAAGCAAATAAATGAAAACGTCAAAAGTAGCCTACTACTCATCATCATCATCATCATCATCATCATCAGCAAGGGTTATACAAAAGTGGTTTGTTCCGGGCCTAAGCAGATAGACTAGAAATGGTCATTCTAATGCTTCTTGGGACGCCCCATACCTCTCCGTCGATTTCGGCTTATAGTTCAATAGGTGTTTGAGAATGCTTCAGTCACCGTTTCAGTTAAAAGTTCCAAACATTTTAGCCTATAATGGGGCAGTCCTATCAAATATTCACATAACATTCAGTTTCTTCCGTACATCGAGATTTATTTTGGGATCAGTATTTGTGAAGAGTATATCATATTACGCTTCCGAGACCTCGTGAAAACGACTGCTCTGCGATTTCGTCCTTAGAAGTCGGAATTCTCAAACCCATAGACAATGAAGAACTTCAAGCGTGTTTCTTTACTCGCTGATTAAAAAAATGGGTTGGGTACTTGTTGTACCGGGTTAACTAGGCACTGGTCCTCATATTCTTAGTGTTGGATGAAGTAATGCTAGCTTTCAAAGAAGCCTTCACCTCTCTCAAGCCAAGACGGTTCTGCGGGGTAAAGTCTACCCCCCCCCCCGACGGTTCTGCGGGGTATAAGAGGTTACCCTTTTGATGTTGAACAGTATAGATTTAGACCGGAAAGTCGATAAATATTCTTTGGAGATCAGTAGTAGCCAACAGTACCAAGTTGAGGCGTAAGGGAAATGATTCTGGACTGTTTTATATTTGGAATATTACAGGCGCAAATTAAGTTGGATTTAATGGGTTGTACTATTGTGTACAGGGAAATTTGGTCTCTTCAGTATGATAAGATAGTCAGTTTATGGGAGGCAACCTACAGAAATCGGACTGGACGTTAAGCCCAAAGGTGGCAACCCCACTATCGCATTGCCGTGCGATATGCAAGTAACATATTCAGGAGACATATTAGTTATCAAATGGTCGCAAGCAAGATGTAACCGGAGGGAAAACGTCAAAAGTGCTTTCCAAAAAATTTTAATTTTGCGTATTTGTTAAGTAAGGAAATTAGAATAAATTTGTAATGGAATGCTCTAACAGAAAACCTATATTTCACTCACATTGTTTATAATTTTTTTCTCATTGTGTTCGCAAACCGTAATTCGTATTTTTAAAAATCTCAATTAGCCTATAATGACATTGTACATTTAGTTGCCATGGAAATTTGTAAACTAAGATATGATGAAAAAGAAATGTGTATTTTAATGTGTCTAAAAAACACTGTTGTTTCTATGACATTTTTAAATATTTGTTTTCCTATAAATAATAGTTTTATATAATTGAAAGTAAATTAACAAAACAGAAAGAAAAATTCAAGACAATACAAAATTATGGGCGTGACGAGATGTAAAACGAGCAGGCAAAAGGCTAAAACAAATGTTGAAGGTAGATGAGATATAAAGCAAAGATAAATAAGGAGGACCGATTCGAAGATACAAACATACATGGGAGAAGGTAGTATATTATTTACCATCAGGGAATAACGCACGAAACTGCATCAAACACAATAAAACTTACAATTTTTTTAAAATTATAAGTGAGGTCTTGTATTAGGTAACAATAAAAACGAAAGAGCGGATTCTTCAGTACAAAACATGTTACCCCAGAGAGTCCTCTTTAGTTAGGAAATTTTAGACTAGTTATACTTTTTGTGGTTCAAATCCTCTAATCGACACCATATCTAGAAGATTCATGTCCCCGTTTGTTTAACACAATCCGCTACGTGAAGCTATTCAGTAATATGTTTTTTGAATTCAACATTAATTACTACATTTTAATTTATAGTTGTTATTAATGAAACTTTGATTTACTTTCACAAATTTACAAAATAATGTTAATGCCTTTATTTCAACAGCTATTTCTGAGCGGTATGACAGTTGCAGTTTGATACATGCAGCAGGCTCAGATATTGGCCTGTGTTGAGTGAAAAACTAATTACTAGCTTTGGAGAGGGAATTGATCCCTTGACATTGCCCGTAGATATGCCACTGCCTAGTTTTATTTTAAGAAGTACCGAGGATTCCCATGCCGTACCCCCTTGCAAACCAATGTTCACGTGTGTTAGTCTCGTCTATACAACGATTCTATAGATAATAATGCTTATTTATAAAATTTAAAATGCTCAAGAACTGGTGTAGCTATCATGGAAAATAAAAGCGTAAGTAACGCAGTATTAAGTTAGCAGCGGGAGTTCAGTAGTTATTGAACTACGCCCTCTCAACTCTTTAACATGAATACATACAGAGCAAGTAAACGACTCATTTTCAGAGTTTGATGACACACATTAAGAAGAATTTTATGCAATACTGGAAAGAGACAGTAAAAAAACTGTTAATGCAAAGAGTAACTATACTTACAGACTTAAATAAAAAAAATAAAAGAATGGCTAGAGAATCAGAATAATGGAAAAATGGATTAAGGTCACGAAATGAATAGGTGAACAATAAATTTACTTCAGTTCTGATAACAATCTTTATTACTTGTAAGCCAGAAGTCATCATTACGTAAGATAATATGTTCATGACGTTCCCCTACTGATAGCTTTCGCAGTCAAGTAGACTACATCTTAATTATCGCTAGGTGGACTCTACGACCTTTCCAAACAATTAAAGACTCTACGAGCTCCCCAGAGAAAGATTTTCACAGTAATCAGATTTTGAACCTAAAGTAGAACTAAACCTGGAAAGGCGTACATCAAAAGAAAGTCAACAAACATGATGATGTTTAAAAATAGACATGTCATATTAGCAAAATGCGGATATAAGAGTGAAGAGGAAAATTGTTGGTCGGCAATGAACCTATGAGGCATGCAGATAGCGCCTAGCTAAAAGTAAAAATTATATTATAAGAAGAAACTTCTAGAGTAACCACAAACCTGTAATTTCAGTAAAAATAGTTAAAAATGGATAAATAAAGATACATTTAACACATACAAACAGCAAACGGACAATTAAGAGACAAGTATCCTCAAATAAGCAAAGCCAGAATACAGCAATGTAGGTACGACACGAATAAATATATAAATAAAATCTAGAAAGATTAAAAACAAATAGAAACAAATATCAATTATAATGTCTTCAAATTTAAAACAGTACAAGAAAATTTGTAACAAATTAAAGAACATACGATGCCAATATAAATGAACGACGGAGAAGCTACTGCATAAAAACCTATTCAAAGATAAATGTATAGAGAGAGAATACAGGCAACTTTGCGTTTGACCTGGAAGTCAACATTACCATGCAATATTAATAACCACGTTAGAAAAAAATAAAACAAAAGAAAGCTGCTGAGAAAGACTGCATAGTAATAGAAATGATTATGTCTCGGTGAAATGGAAATCTAAGTGGTGTTAACAATTTTGATACAAACAGTGAAATTCTGAAACAGGCTAGATGATTGAAGAAGTTCAGTATATGTCCCTCCCAATACATAAAAGTACTTAAAGATCACTGTGACAGAATAATCTTATTTTTCACCTACTATTAAAGTTTAGTTGCAAGAATTCTATAACAATTAAAGTATACCTACTACCCCAAATACAACGTAAGCTAGCAAACGTTTTGCCATATTATTGAATACTAGCAAGATTTAAAAAAAATGTAGGTAATCACACATTATTTTTCAAAATACAATAAACTTAGATTATTTTAGAAGCTAGAAAATGTGGATAATTGTAGCCGACATTAGGACACCGTAACACATAATCACTTTACGTAAACATGGAAGGGTTACAAGAAATCAGTATCACTATCATCACATCAGGGAAGGTAAATCAGGGTTAACTCCCAGCTCACGGAATTTCTCATCGTAAAGAAGGGGTATGACAAGGATGCATTCTCAATCTTATACGATTTAAATTCTAAGGGTTTAAATAGACAGGAGCCACGGATGAATGGGAAGGAGGTATCGCAATGTTAAGTAAGAAGGTTTGCAATCTATAATATCATGATGCCATAGTACTTCCAGATGCAAGTAAAGAATTTCGTTTATCCGCAGAATGAAAAAGCCAACAACGATGCAACGTTACAAAATAAAGGAATATAAGACAAAGTAACGACTGTAGAGAGATCAGATAACAAACAGCTAATCTACTTCGGACATATACAAAGAGATTCCAAAAACACGTGTTAAAGTGGAAACACAAGGGAAGAAGGAACCAGGCTGGCCAAGAAGTAGCTGGAGAGGTAGTATAGACTCGAAACTGAGGGGCCTTGAGGACCACTGCGATAGGTGATTGATCATTGGACACCTAGTACTGCAGATAGGTGAAATAATTGTAAGAATTGTGCCTTTAATGATAGAAGCATTCAAATTGGGGCACATATACTAAATATATAAAGGTTTAATTTTGGATATGAGGCCATCGCAGATTTCCCCCATTACAGTAATGGCGGACATTCAAAATGGCGGCCTCTGAATATATTTTATGTGCTCCTTTTTTTTATTGTTATTTGATAATGTTAATAGCGTATTATATGTGATTTTACATGAACTGATGCTATAAATATGTGTGCATGTCATCACATTCCACAAAACTAAAAAACAGAGTACTTGCATACTTTCCTGACATGGAAGCACATAAGCAAGGTCGAGATGTGATGTTAATATTTAATAATGATGTTGGATTAGCTCTGAAGAAAGCTTGTGAATACGATGCAGATAGTGACGCTATTCATCTTGCTAAAGCAGCAAATATAGTTAGAAGAAACATCTTTAAAATGAAAAACCCCTTCAATGGATCATTTGTAAAAACCTGTCAGGAAGACTCCGTACCAGCATCTCTGTTAGCACTGGTTGCTATGGTTACAAATGGTCCAAATATTAAAGCACAGTCAAGTATTTCAACAATACCACAACCTATCCTTACTGTTGCACAGTTACTGATGTATAACAGTTTGGTGAGACGTCGGGAGTGTCATTCTGGAACAGTCTACAAGCACAATCGAGGACGGGAAACACCTTTGCCTATATACTTAGATATTTTAATTCATACAAAAACTCGCAAGCGTGAACTAGTTGAAGACCTTCACGAGCTCGGATTAAGCATATCATATGACCGAGTGCTAGACATTTCATCAGAACTTGGAAATGAAATATGTTATCTGTATCACATGGAAAATGCTGTCGTTCCTCTTCAGTTAAAAGGAGGGCTTTTCACAACTAGTGCGGTTGATAATATTGACCACAATCCAAGTTCTACTACAGCTCATGATTCTTTCCATGGTACAGGAATATCCCTATTTCAACATCCAGATGGTAATTCCAGAGGGACTGATCGAACTAGGACTTCAAGTACTTTTGTCGTGAAGGCAACCAAACATCTTCCTGAAAGCTACACAAGTGTAACCCCTTTCCTCCTATTAGAACTGACTGTCCTTTGCCAACGGTACAAGAAAACTTTGTTGACTACCAACTGTCATCGAAAGATATGGTTAAAGAATACACCTGGCTGAACATGTAAAAACTGTTTTGGCTGCTGACAACCTACAAGGGGATGAAATAATCACCTGGGCAGCATACAACGCTAGTCAACAAGTCAATAAACCTAAAGAATGTGATTTAACAATTTCTTCGTTGCTTCCTGTATTTCCAGACCATGCTACATCAGTGGCCATGATTCGCCATTCAATGGATATTGTTAAGACAGCAATTAATCGGCTTAATCCGGGGCAGATTCCTATCATTGCATTTGACCAGCCACTCTACGCATTGGCAAAACAAATCCAGTGGAACTGGCCAACAACTCATGGTGAAGGTCAATTTGTTATACTGTTTGGTGGGCTTCATATCGAGATGGCAGTTCTCAAGGTTCTTGGAAATCTCTTGGATGAAAGTGGATGGACTGAAGCACTTGTTCAGGCTGATATTACAACAGCTGGAAAAGCGGATTCATTTGTAAAGGGTTCCCATGTAACTCGTACCCGCAGGGCTCATCAAATCACAGCCAGTAGCCTATATTTACTTATGCAGCAGGCTTACATTGACTACAGCCAACACATAGAGCATAGCAGTCAAGTTAAGTCATTTGAAGAGTGGTGTAAAGAAAGAGTTGATGTATGACCCCAATTTAGATTCTGGTTTATCGTTCTAAAACTAGAACTCCTTTTGTTGACTTTTGTTAGAGCAATACGAGAAGGAGATTTTCAGCTCTATGTAAAGGCCCTATCCAGTATTGTTCCCTGGTTCTTTTCTCTTCACCATACTCACTATGCGAGATGGATTCCTGTCCACTTACACGACATGATTTCACTTAAACAGAATCACCTTGCCACCTATGAAGAATTCATGAAAGGAAAGTTTGTCATCAAAAAATCAAGTAGGGCATTCTCTGCTATTGCTATTGATCAGGCCCATGAACAAAATAACGCATCAGTCAAAGGTGATGGAGGAGCTGTAGGCCTAACAGAAAACTCAAAAGCTCTGCTTCGTTGGATGGTGTCTGGACCTGAGATGGCCCGCTTAGTTTGAAGAATTTAATTCTACCAAGACAGAGAGATGGGAAAAAGATGAGCGTCACCACGAAGCTAACAAGCGTTCACAGATGGCATTTGCAAAAGATGTCAAGTCTCTGACTCATGTAATGCAAGATCTGGGAAACCCAGTCAGTGAAAACAGCTCTGATCTTCTGGTACTTGACAGCAGAAATATTGTAAATACGGCAGTTTCAGACGCATTGCTAAATATTGAAAAAATTGGAATTGAACAGTATGAGTTATATGTCAGCGAGAGGCTTATTAATAAAACTAAACGTATATCAGATCCTATTAAGCGGAATAACCTACACCTCTTCAGCCGTCCTCCAGTTCGTGAAAAGTCTAATAAACAGTTACAGTTGACATCACTAAAGAATGACTGCTCGTTGTTCTCTAGATTGTACATTGCATCACAGATACGTAATGGAGATTTGGATGAGTTCTTTAGACACGAGAACCAAGCTTATCCTCCAGCACTGTCGAAGTTGGGGAGTCTAAGAACCGGAACAAAGTCAGATTTATTGACTTGTCTTGAAGGACTCGCACCTACTAGCACTACCAAACCAACAGCAGAAATTACAATCATTGACGGTGCTACAATTGTCAACATGCTGCGACCAGGATTGGCAAAAACATTTGAAGATTATGCCAATACTGTATTCATACCCTACATCAAAGCTCAGCTTCAACATGTAAGAAGGATAGATATCATCTGGGACGTGTACATGCCTGACAGCTTGAAGAGTGACACACACAGCAAACGGGGAAAAGGTGTTCGAAAGCGTGTTGAATCAAGAAGTTCACTTCCTAAAAACTGGGAGGAGTTTCTCCGGGTTGATGAAAATAAGACTGAATTGTTCTCTTTCTTGGCTACAACATTAGCAGCTATTTCCACGGACAAGCAGGTGATTACCACAATTGGTAGCGATGTTCTTACTATAAATCGTCAAGATGTCTTAGAACTGGCTCCATGCACACATGAAGAAGCTGACACTCGACTCCTACTTCATTTATGTGATGCTGTGCAGCAAGGATATACCAAAGCCGAAATACGCACTGTGGACACCGATGTTTTAGTTCTTGCCATCTTATCAGCACAACGTCTAAACATTGAGGAACTGTGGGTTGCTTTTGGAGTGGGAAAGAACTACCGGATCTTCGCCGCGCATGACTTAGCAAGATCTTTGGGTCGTGATCGTTGTACTGCCTTACCATTGTTTCACACAATAACTGGGTGTGACACTGTATCCTTCTTTGGAGGAAGAGGCAAAAGGACCGCATGGGACACTTGGAATTCATATCAAGATATCACCGCTACTTTTTGTGCATTGGCTGACAGACCTACTCAGCAGACTGTACAAGATATGCTGAAACCATTGGAGAGATTTATAGTTTTGCTATATGACCGTACTAGCAGCGAAAAATGTGTTAATGATGCAAGAAAACACCTGTTTACTCAGAAAGGTAGAGCAATTGACAATCTACCTCCTTCACAAGATTCTCTCATTCAGCATACAAAGAGAGCTGTCTACCAGGCTGGTTACTGCTGGGCTCAAATGATGGTCGCAACCCCAGTGCTCCCATCACCAGGTGATTGGGGTTGGAAGAAGAAGGTTGAAGGTGGATGGGAAATATCTTTGACAACCCTACCAGAGGCTTCGCAAGCATGCAGGGAACTCATACGATGTGGCTGCAAGAAAGGCTGCACACGACAGTGTCAATGTAGGAAGGCTGCCCTACAGTGTACCGCTTTTGTGTTTGTGGTGCTCTTTGTACTGAGTGATATCAGATTTTGAATCTAATCATTATCTATTATATCTAATCTATTATGTGTTTATCTATCAGAATTCTATACAATACAGACAATGCAGTATTAGTTTTTCCATTAAATAATCCATCAACATTTGTTATAAATAGAATATAAATAAAATATGGTATATATTATTAAAAATAGCAAACTACATGCACAAAACAACAATTACTCGCCATTGCTTTAATAGCTGTCATTTAACATCATCAAATAACATTTAAAAGGAGCACATAAAAAAATATTCAGAAGCCGCCATTTTGAATGTCCGCCATTACTGCAATAGGCGAAATCTGAGATGGCCTCATATCCAAAATTAAATCTTCATATATGTAGTATATGTGCATGTGCCCCAAGTTGTATGCTTCTATCATTAAAGGCACAATTATTTCACCTATCTGCAGTACTAACCACACAATAATGTAGTCTAATACGTATTTTATTAGTGTGTGTGTGTGTGTGTGTGTGCGCGCGCGCGCGTGCGTGTCTTAGGTTGGAGGGGGGAGAATGGAACGTTAAAAAACTGCTTTATGTTATGAATGCTTAAGCCTACAAATTGTTATTGTTATTACTATTGTTGTTATGTTTTTACTATAAAATATTCATATTATTTTAATATTATTTTCTTAAGGAGTACAAACACATCAGCCTACCAACACGTTTGGTGGAAACGTAAAAACAGACAGATGTACATATAAATAAGAGGTTGCATTAGTTCAGACGTAGATCTGTTTATATGTGTCAGCCAAAACAGTAGTACGTCTTGTAAACAAATGCTGCTGAGCTATTAAAAATTAGGAATGTCATTTGACCTTGAATACTCTCTTGGCGGGATTCAGATGAATGACAAATCTCTGTGCTGGTGACCTGTGGTGTTACGCTGAATAGACACAACACATTATCATGCTACACAGCAGTGGCTGACATGTATTAACCATTTATGAGTTGGCGATACAACAGCTCAGACTAAACTGTGCACAATGTTTGTAGAAAAGACTGACGTGTGTGACGTAGACGCCAGGTTACAAAATGCATCTTTCATTCCCGCCAGAAATTTAATCACATTTCTTGTTTATTTGACTCATCAAAATAAACATTACTGTGCGTTTACCATGTTCCAGTGTCCTTCATACTTCATAAACACTTGAGAAATTTTATTGTTTCAGAGGCACCCGTAGGGGGGTCCGGCAGGTGTAATTGCACATAAGCTCCTTGGCTCATCTTTAACAAAAATGAGGACAAAAATAAAACGAATAAGGAGAGAGAGAGAGAGAGAGAGAGAGAGAGAGAGAGAGAGAGAGAGTGATGGCGAGGGGGGAGAGTAAGAAAATGAGAGAGTTACACAGACAGAGGTTAGCTGTATACATTTTTCGCCATACTTCATTTAGAAGTCGTATGACATAATTTGCATAGACCATCAATTAAACGAGCGGCCAGCACGTCGCACACTACTTATAATGCGACACCAGTGGCGTAGCTAGGCTTTTTGACGCCCGGAGCAAGGAGATCGTCGGCCGTCTTGCCTTCACAATTAATAGGGGACAAAAGAACAAAAATGAAGGCCCATCCACTGAACAAAGTACTTAATAAATGCAAATATGTAGATTTTTGTATGAAAACCCGTCCAGCAAAGGTCTTAAGAATATTTGTTAAGTCAAAATTAAGAAATTACATATTATAATATTACCGGTATTCAGTTTCTAACATTTATTATTTAGACTATAAAAATGTAGTAATATAACAAATTTATAACATAAAAATGTTCTAATGAACATACAAATTCCTTATAGGTATAAATCGCATCTTCAAAACAATATCCTAAAGCAACATAAAGTTAAACAAAGAACTACATTAAAATTAATCAAATAAATCACTTACCATTACAGGTTTATGGTTCCGTCTTCTATCAATAAAGACTTAATATTTATTTGTAATATTTAATAAATATTTAAAACGAGACATTTTAAAACGTAACTTTCCAGGTCTTAATTGCTGTAAAGTCGGTTGTTAAATCAGTATAACCTAAAGACGGAGCAATGTCGTTTTCAACTAAGAGTATCTGTAGATTTGATACCCTGTCTTGAGATATTGTTAATCGTAGGTATGATTTTTAAGTTTACTAAACGATCTTCCACAAGAAGGCACAATCACTGGTAAAGTATGAAAATTTTTTAAATCTATCGCTAGTGTTTTGTAGGCTTCTAATCCCATTGAAGAAATGTACTGTAGCAGTCCCTGAGTGTAAAGTCCATTTGTTCTCCTTTAACCTTTGCCGTTTTTAATAAAAGTATGACATCTTTTAAGTCACTGAACAATTCTTCACTGTTTGGGTCATGTGGATACAGTTTTGCAAGCACTGTGCACTTAATTTTGATTTGGGAAAGCTGTTTCTTAAAATGTATATCCCCATCATGTACGTACGCCTCAAATTTATAGAGGAACCCACAGCGTTTTGTAACTCTTTTTAGTATAGAGAAACGCCTTGAAATTTTAACTGACAGTTTGTCCAAAATTTCTATTAGAGAACGTAGCATTTCTTGCCGAATGGTTAAGGCAGAATTGTCTGGATACTCCCCTGGCATCGTGTGCTTCCTTCTTATTCTTTTTGTGATACTGACATCCCATTCATTGCATACCTGCTTGGCCTTAGAAATGACATTGTCACACAGCTCATTCCTCCAAACGTTTACATTGTCCGTTAGCTTCTCCAGACGTGTTAATGCTTGACTAAAGCTTATTTCTTTGGTCTGCAAGATTTTATGGTTTTTGTCTATAGAAGAAAGAATATACGTCCAGAAAAAGACCAAGGTCACAAAATCAAAGTTTTCTATCGCATTAATTATTATTGCTGCATCTTCCCTCGTATCAATTGTTTCAGTCGGTGTATTCCTTTCTCCAGTGCAGCGATCATTTCCTCCAGCTGAGTGGATATTGCTTTCACCACATCTGCTTCTGAACTCCACCTGGTACCACAATATCTTTTAAGAATAATTTATACGAAGTCTTTGAGAACACTCAATTTATAAGTGGAACAGGAAAAGAAGGTGAATAGACGTTCTACTGTCCCAAAAAATGTCACTGCCTGAACATTTACATGAGCTGCTGAACTCGAACCAAGTTAAGTGAATGGTTTTCACAAGGAACAAACATAGTGGATTCAAAACTAATATTCTCTTTTGAACTCTTAAATGGATACTAGCAATTGTTGTTTGATTGCCATACGACAGATCTCTGCAATCGCTAAGATTCAATCCATCACTCTCAAGTTTACTTGTAATAGATTGTGTGATCCCCTCCGCTGTTTTCACTTTTAAAGAAATAAAATCTATGAAGTATTAGTATGATATCATACACGTGAAGTATTATAGATATACCCATAAGACACACAAACCAAAAACAAACCGCACATTCAAGATACTCATCGATGATCAACACGTTCGCTGAGTCGAACCGGGAAAAATTGCACATACCTAGCCCAAGTAAAACGTTTTTTTGGCAAATAATATATTCGTCTGTATACGAACAGCAATTAACATTATGTATACAAAGCTAATACTGTATGATTATCAGTTCTCCTTTCCAGCATAACAACTCACTACAAAATCACCACAAATTTATTACCATAATGAACCGTAATTAAGATGCTTCAGCATAAATAGATTAGTACTGTTTATCACGCAAGGTTTATGATAACAGAGAAGTTGGCTGGTTATGCTTCTTTTATGAAAGGAATAGTCATATCAAAGAAACAAGTTGTTTGTAGTTTTATAAATTGAAAACAATTTTTTCAAGAGTATGCTCACTTTGCCGCCCTCCTTGCTATGCCGCCCGGGGCGGCTGGCCCCTTGGCCCCCCTTCATACGCCTCTGTGCGACACAATACGTTAGGTTTGTACAGTTCACATAAGTTTCTTTTTGGTAAGTACTGTATTACTTTTTATAATATTTACTTGAGTACTTTATAATTTATAACAATTGTGTTACATTGCGTTATAATCGTTTATTTAAGTGCTAAATAGGCCTGTAATGCGAGCGCTGATGTTGCTTACTGTAGATCTAAGTCTATGTAGACCTACCTGTGCTTCGTATTAGGTTACTAATTAATGATTTTACTGCATGTTCATAATAGTTATGTTATATCTTATAATGTGGATTTTATAATCATTCAAGGAATTTCGTATTCTGTTAAATAACCGTATTTATTTACTTTTGTACGAAAACTGTGTGTTAATGCTTGTTAGTTTGTTTGTTCCCTTGTAACCATAAAACGGTTGGACCAGTTTTGATGCACGAGATATGAAGTCACTTGTCTTGATTTTAGAAGAGTCAGCAAAGATATAAAATTTTGGAAAACAAATTTGCGGAATTTTGGAAAACAAATTGGCGGACGCTACAAACCATATTATGTAAAATTTAGGCAAACTTGTCAGGCTGCGAGTTATTTTTATTAATAAAGAGCGTATTAAAAGATGGTTACAACAAATGCGTTGCGTTCAGTAATGTGTGTTACACTGATTTTCGTAAGTATGCTACAATTGTTGGACAATGTCTTCATGTCAATGACCTTTACGTTAGTAATTTATTGTTTAAATTGCACAAGAAGAATCTATACACAACAGGTTATACGAATAATTCTTGCTACAGGTTGCATTACGGTAGGCCTACTCAGTACTAATTCATTCTATCGGGTTGACTTCACAGAAGTATTGATGGAATAGGCCAGAGCACAAGACACTCATTTTCTTGGGTTACATTATCATCGTATTCACTGAATATTACCTTATACGCCTCCCCCTATAAGCGCAATAATTGACTATTCAGGCCGTGCTCTAGAAAATTTATTCCTTTTTCCTCAAACCAATTCATACTTTTTTTCCGTATGAGATGTCATTGGTAATGCTTTGCATTGAAACGAGACATTGCCCATAACAAGAACAGAATTGTTTTTAAGATGCGTAAGATAATGTCTCTACACTATTGTTCAAATTCTGGATTGTCCATACCATCACTGTATTCGCAAAATTTTTTTTGGCGGAAAATTGTTAGAAAAGAAGCTTTCTTAAATTCATATCCTTCAGTCCTATTACGACTACAAGACTAGCTTTTAGTGCAGCTTGAGGTACTTTGATAATCCTCTCCCTTCACATATTCGTCTGAAAGACTCCCATTATCAGTAGTGTTAAATTTATTATGCAGGTTATTAGGCCGCCATTCATTGAATACTGATGTAGAAATATCCAGATGTTTCTACTGTGCCCACTACGGCCATCATTAGTAGTGCAGGAACAAAGACAAAATACACGTTATAAGATGTAACAGAACTATTATGAACATGTAGCCATCATTAATTAGTTACCTAATACGAAGCACAAGTAGGCCTACATAGACTTATACCAAGCAGCATCAGCGTTCACATTACAGGCCTACTTAGTACTTAAATAAACGATTATAACGCGATGTAACACATTTGTTATAAATTATAAAGTATTATACAATATAAAGTGCCCTGAGATTGTGTGACAGTTGCGATGAAACAAGACCTTCGCTTTAAACTAAAAAAAAAAGGGAAACGAAAAAACATGAGTTAAATGAGACTGACATACACTATCTATACTACCCCTCTATCTCTTTTTCTCTTTTGCTCTCTTTCTATCTATCTATTCACCTACTTATCACTTATGTAACCACTTGTATAATTACTCGTATTATAAAGAAACATTTGGGTTGAAGGTATTAGAAGTCGCCGCATACCTGTACTGGTTGTAAATCCAGGAAAAGGTTATTTTATGATACTGTTCTCTGACATGTCTATTGTTATATAGGCTTGTGGTTTCTCCAAAGGTTATAAATGTAAGTGGCTACCAACAGTGTCTTGAGAGACATTTTCATGCAACCCGATATTTTTATGCAGAGAATGACGCAAATGATAAGCGAGAAATGTTGTTACTTGTTTCAACTATTGCTTCACTTACTAAAAGCGGCCATAAGGCCTTGTCATTTTTTTACATGTATGTTTATATCTTTAAATCTATTTAATTTTGTTTAACATTCATTCATCAGCGTTGTTCACATCCGTATCTTACTGAAATCTACGCCTGCAAATCAAACCTCATAATACAAAATTGTTAATAATTTTCGGTGTTTCATTAAAAAAAAAAGGTATCAGAAAATGTGTTTGTTACTGAAATATTCTTCCGTTTTCAAAACAATGTGTAAAGTGTGATGGTAATATGTTAAAAAATGTAAAAGGACAAATAAACGTCATCTTCAGATGTGGTAGACGGAATTGCAGAGCTACAAAAAACATATATGATGACACTTTTTTCGAAATAGCGCGTGTTCCTGCATTATCTGTATTATGTGTGTTAGTCGCTTGTATTTTGAAATATAAAATTTCAGTCATTTTGAAAGAGATCGACATAAACAGGAAAACTACACAAAAATTAATAAACGAGTTTAGAGAGATCCTTACTGTCTGGCTGATGGATAACAGCTCAAAAATTGACGGCCTGGGAGATACTGAAATTGATGAAAGTGCGTTCGTTTGAAAGAAGTACAACAGGGGTCGAATAACCAAAACTCGTTGGGTACTTGAGGGAATTGGCAGGAGAATAAAGAAGTGTATCCTAAAGGTGGTGGACCCACTAAATTGTGTAATTTTAAATAACATGGAACCAGGAACCACTATAGTTGCAGATATGTGGCGCGGGTACAACTTGCGAGTACCCATACATACCAAAATGTACGGGTATATACTTTTGTCTGTGAACCATTCGCTTAATTTTGTATGTCCTCGCAATTCTGCTGTTCACACCCAAACGATCCAGAACTAATGGTCTAAAATTAAGCGTGTTATGCGGAGAAGAGTCAGCAGAATGTCTGTTAGTACATTTCAGACGCATTTAATTGAATACATATGGAGAAAACTGTTTTTCTGCAGAAGAATTGTTTAATGATTTTTAGCGGCTATTCATTATTTTTACACGCAATTTTTAAATTGAATATACAGTAATTTGTAGTCAATAAATTTAGCTAAAGTAGAAATAAATTAGAACAAATCTAAAAAATACATAAAATTAAAATATAAAAATAGATGTAAAGATATAAACATAGAGGTAAAAAACGACAAGGCCTCACTGACCGCTTTTAGTAAGTGAAGCAATTGTTGTTGAAATAAGTATCAGCATTTCTCTGATACATGTAATAGCGGGCGTGAGCATCCTCTGTATGAAAATGCCTCTCAGGCCACTGGATGTAGCCACTACGTTTATAATCCGTGGAAAAACCCACACGCCTATATAACAATAGACATGTCAGTGAACAGTATAATAAAATAACCTTTTCCTGGTCTTACAAAAAGTGCAGGTATCCGATGACTTCTAGTACCCTCAGCCCAAAATATTTTAATATTGCGTGTATCTCTCTCCCTTTCCTTGCCTGCATATCGCACCATCTAGCTATTATCTCTAACACAAATAGAACTAATATTACAACAATTTTTATATAAAAATTTATGCTATTTCACAACCCTCTGTCTCTCTCCTTCCTTCTATCTTTCTCTCTTTTCTCCCCTTTTTATATTTCTTAATAATAAAAATAGAACTCTTATTAACAAAAAAATACGTACAGTAGTTTTCTGTTTGTCTGTGTATCTGACTCTTTACTCCCATTTAGCTTTCTCTCTCTCTCTCTCTCTCTCTCTCTCTCTCTCTCTCTCTCTCTCTCTCTCTCTCTCTCTCTCTCTCTGTCTCCCCCTACTCATCCTCTCTCTCCTACTCTCTTACTCTCTTAATTACGCACTTTTATCATTTTACTCTCTCTCTCTCTCTCTCTCTCTCTCTCTCTCTCTCTCTCTCTCTCTCTCTCTCTCTCTCTCTCTCTCTCTCTCTCTCTCTCTCTCTCTCTCTCTCTCTCTCTCTCTCTCTCTCTCTCTCTCTCTCTCTCTCTCTCTCTCCCCCTCCCTCCCTCCCTCCCAAACAGAACTATAGACTATTAAGAACTACAGAACTACAAACTAAAATTAGACAATTTTGTTAACCGCAAAACTGATACAAATAAATGTTTTATAGCATTACTTCAAAAGACTGTATGTATAATAATGAACACTGACCAGAAATATAACTGATTATACTTTTTATATAACTAGTATAAGTTCATAACGATTGGCATTACATTTATTATTTCTGACTGCCAATATGCACAGGAAATTTCTTTAGTAAAAGAAATCGAAGTTACATTATCGCCCGGTGTCAATGCATGTGAGAAAATACGCCCGTTAACATGCCCATGTGATTAACATGCCCGTTAATTACGTTATTTGATCCGACGAGAAGTGGTCAATCTTTACATAATTCGAAAGGCCAGTACGCTACGTTGGCATGCTTCGTAAAACACAATAATTATATTACCACGGTTAATAGAATTGGATAGTGAAGTTTAAAAATTGTTGATAAATATTTAGTTAAAATTATGATGTAAAGTTGGCGTGTGAACGAAGGAAAAGAATAATTTTCATTCGCCTGGAGTTAGTCACTCTTTCGTACAAACAAATAAGCGGTCAACGTAAACTGTGGGATACCCGGGGTTGAAATCTGGCAACGTCGCTGGAAGCTAAAACGGCGAAAATTCGAAAAAGTATACATTTCAGACGCTTAATTGTTGGGAAATTGAAAAGACGCCCTATTGTCGTAATTATGAAAAGATGCCATAATGAGAGCGTTTTGTACAAAAAAAATTATTTGCTTATTTTAAGAGTATATTGAAATATAAAATGCAAAACACAAATAACATAATCACAAGAACGTAATCTTACAAAAAAATTTCAATATACTCTTCGTTTTCGGGTAGACGCCAAAACGTATACATTTTGAAAAGACGCCAAAATGTTAGAAAAATGTATTGCAAGAAACATCGAGTTACTTATATATGAAAAAAATATATATATATATATAGTATTTAAAATTTATATTTATATTACCTCAAGATTTTGTTTTTCCTTTTTAGGAACATGTTCGAGAGCTCCCGTGCTCTGTAATATAAATATAATATAAATATAAATTTTAAATACTTTATATATATCAAGAAACAAACTGTAGCAGAAAGTGATTGAATATATATATATATATATATATTGCAACGATACGTTTAGCATAAGTCTCCGTATCAACCCCTGACTGCGGTATGAGAACATACGAATGCACGTATGAGTCGTGTGAAAGATGTAAATAATGAAAATAATGTAATAATTAAGCGTTAGATATAAGACATAAATAAAAGAAACAAACGTATTAATTCATTTTAAATAAGGAAATAATTGTAAGTGAACATGCATATGGAATTGCCAAGCCTTGTTGGTTTTAAACGCAGAGAAGGACGACGAAACACGCCTCGACCGGCATCTGTGACGTCATTGCTGCAGGCAACCATTTGGTATCTGTTTGTATGTTAGTGTTAGTGTGTAAATGAAGAACAAGTTGAATTATGTATACGATTATGGAAAATTTTACACAGTTTTTTAAGTGCTGAACGAAAACCAGAAGTCACACGAATCAGAGACATATGTAGAAACACAGCTGGTGCCCGGCGCTACAGTTCGATACTAAGAGGTCTATAATCGTGGGAACCGTTCAGCTGCCGTGTGAAATTTTGCCATAACTTCCATAGTTTACACACCTTAGTGTTCATAATTTGCATAGGTTAAGTTTATTAATGTACCTAACGATTTGTCAAATAATATTTATAAAAAAGTGTGCACTTCATAGAAAGACGCGTAGGTTGTAATTAGTTAATAAACCGACGCGCTGACTTGTTCAACTCTGTCCGAACAGTTTTCAACAGGAGTTGAACGCCGGCAGGAGTGTAAAACCCCAGCGAGCGACACACTCTTGCTCAGATCATCAACAGACAGCACGTGAAGTCCACGCATCTCTCCACCGCAAATTTTACAAAGTTTGAGTAATGTTTTAAATCGTATTACGTAACTTAAAGCGCAATGGAACTGGCAGTACGTCGGTGAAAGTAATAGTGATATACACGATTTATTTAAAGACTATAATATTGTAAACTACGAGGAGTCGAAACGTCGTCGATGAACTTCAAGAAGTCCACGTAGAACTTCGAGACATCCACGAGGGAAAGGCGAGGAGAGGAGAGGAAACAGAGCAATATACTAGAGGATGCAGGGACAGCCACACGCAGCTACAGCCAGCCGTACATCATCACGACCAGAGGTCCATGTCAGAACTCAGCATCCATTAGACGGAGAGAGTAATTCCAAACGACGCAGAGACAGAGAAGGTGATACTGGAAGGGGATCCCAAAGCTCGAGAGTCCAGGTGACGGTAACAACACAGTTAAATGGTTGCAGAAATATGCAGGTGAAGTCAGACATTTATTCAGTCTTATAAATGACCCTGAGGTCTATCAAAAGAAGGCTCTAGATTCCATATCCAAGTTTACATAAACTTTATTATTTTTATTTGCATAATGAATAATTAATAAAAGTTCAGAGAATAATAATTTATAACAAAGAACATAAAACTTATTAATCTCATAAATAAATGGTAATTAGAGGAACCATATTTTATTATATTTTTATATTATAATTAAATAATTAAAATCGAGTAACTGTAATATAAAATCAAGTACAAAAGTTTACTTCAATTGTAAATTTTAATTAATGGAGACATTAGGAGTATAGGTAAATAAAGTAATAGAATGGTCTCTATTAGAATTTTTATAAATGTTTAATTACAGTAGAACCTCATTATAACGGACTAATTGGGGCTAAAGGTTGTCTGTTGTAATGAAAGTCCGTTATATAACAAATAAGTCTTGTTAGGTCTTATTTACATCAATAAAACTCGGTAAATTAGTATAAAACATGTTTATTTGTACTTGACATCATTTTACATAGCATACATGACAAATGAGATCATACTGTTCATATTTACATTATAGACCAGAATTGAAACTTTATATACATTCTATTGTTTTATTCTCTTGAACAAGAAGGGCCGGGTTCATTATTATTCATTAGATTATTACTACTAACATTAACTGGTTTGAAAAAAGTATTGATTTTTTGTTGTGTTTGTTTGTTATTTATTTAGTTGGTCAGTAACTGACGAAGATGCCGCAAGTGTTCATAGTAAGCAAACACATTTTCATTTTTTGATTGTTCAACATACTCAATGACAAAATTTAAATGATCTTTCACTTCACTCACTTTTATTGTTGCCTGACTATTGTTTTCCTCTTGTAAGTCTTCCTCCTCGTCCTCCGAAGACTCTTCTTTCTCAGTGACACTGCCAACAATGTATTATTCTATTGGGAGTGAAAGTATACCTGGCTAAGGCGTTAACCGTTCTTTGTTCTCAACTCCCTTTCCCTTACCATTCAAACAAACAGTTTCCTGTATTTGTTGTTATTATCTCAACAGTTAATTCTCAAACCAGTTAATTCAGTGGTGGATTGGGGTTGGGTTTTAACTTTCAAAGATTTATACCTGACAAGGGTGTTTGTCTCAGAAAACTGTCATTCAGCACTGGCGGGCGGACGTGAGTCATTCTGGAGCATTGACTTAGTTATTAGGGGGTGGGGGTACGACGTAAAAGACGTGTCCGTTGTAAAAGAAGTCCGTAGTAACGGGGTCCGTTATAACGAGGTTCTACTGTATTTATTTTTTTAATAAAGTGGTACATAATAAAAAAAAACCACACTTGCTAAGTCAATATTAATATTCAATTTCGTACGTGTTAATCACGCATTGTAATAATATATGTGTTATGTATTATATGTCTGTGTAAATATTCCAGGTCATATATATTTTTGTGTATAATGTGTCTTGGACTATAAGCGCTAAGATTTTGCCACGTTATAATTATACGATATTCGTATAAGTGAATATAAGGGTTTCAATATTAGTTAACCCACACACTAAT
The DNA here is from genome assembly GCA_034769895.1 of Magicicada septendecula. NCBI lineage: Eukaryota > Metazoa > Arthropoda > Insecta > Hemiptera > Cicadidae > Magicicada > Magicicada septendecula. Next base: position 97,918,914 of record CM068372.1, on the reverse strand, counting down.
TAATAACATGACAATTTGCAGTTTTAATTAATAAACAAAATGAATATAATTTTATTAACAAAGTCGTACTAATTTCACAACCAGTACTAAATCCTCTGTACTCTTTACTTGTAACGATATTCACGTGCTTATTCACCCTCAATTAACTACCAAAGCCTGCGACCTAGCTGGGAAACATTAAGGTAAATACTGCAGAAGAAGAGTATACCTTCGAGACGTGGGTAAGTGCGCACAAATGAGTAATAGCATATGTGCAAAAGTGAGTTGTTAAGAGTATCGTTGCAATATATATAGCAACAGTACGCAGGATATGAAGTTCTTTTAAGTGGAATACTAATGCTATATAACATTTTCAGATGGCCATAGACATGTTTTAAATTGATTTTGTTCTTTCTTTGTAAAGTAGTCATAAGTTTTGAACCAAGCTATGTTTAAAAAAGTATGGTTAGGTCAAAATGTTCACAATTTTATTCTCTTTTATGTCATGTGAAATATTTGTGTGTAAGTGCTTTACATTTTATTTAATAACTTTGAAGAAAATTAACATTTCGTTCTGAAACTTGGACAGAGTATTTTCATGGTTATAAGCTACATTTTCCATGTACTAAATTCTCTACACCTATAATTTTTGTTTTTCTTGTATGAATTCAATCTTTTTTATTCTCGTTATCTTCAAGAAAGTAATAAAATTTATAGATTAGATCTAGACAGGCCTTTGCAGAATCGGACAGAGTTTAAGCCTGATTTCAGTCTATCTGTATTCTCATCTGTGATGTTGCTAAAGTTTCAACCAATCAGAGGGTCTAAAATTTATTCAGTTTGGTCCTCTGTCAAGAGCACTTCGGTCAGTTTCTTATAAGGACTCATTATAGGAAGATGTACTCGCTGCCACGAGTTTTTCGTGACAAGACAGGTCGTTTTCATTTAAGCTTAGAAGTTGGTTCATGGTTCGAGGTCTTCAAAACCCAATACCACTTAGAGTACTCGAATTAAAAAAAAAGATCATTCTAGTGCTTTTTGCGTATAGTGGAAGATATCCGCTAGGTACATATATAAATGTATTGTTACGACGGTCTACTCGATCGTCATAGGTACAGTGGAAACAAAATGAGTACAAGACAACAATTAAGTCACTAATCACACCTTTAATTTTTACAGTTAAACAGTTCATAATTAACAACACAGTCTCTACAACAAATCAAATGAAAATTGTTCACACGCAATAAAATGTGCACAAATATTGAAACTCAATTGTATTACAATTATACCGTCTGATTATAAAATGCAACACTTCACTAATAACTACTTGAACGTACATCGCACTAATACTCTCGAACCGCACTATCCAATATCTCGCATTGAACTGAAAACTAAGGCCGCTATCCCCCATGTATTTATAGTCATGCTCACACACCAGAAGCTTCCAAACTGCGTCTTATCTCTCGTGAACTACGTAATTACTACGGCCTTGACACAGGCCGAGCACCCGAGCGAAGCCCGGCACAGTCGAGAAGATTCTCGCAAAATGCGTATAGTAGCATGTACGCCACACGCGTTACATCGAGAGCCTTCTGGCACATTCGATAAACGCGCACTGCCCCCTCCTTAAGCCTGTTCGTCCCGAACTGGCAAAGCGTCTCTAAAGTTGTACTTAGCCAGGCGATCTAGGTGGACGACCTTGAACTTTCGCTGTCCTTCCTGTTGAATCCGATAAACAACATCGTTAATTCTTTTTTTTCACAGTGTAGGGTTCTCCCCAGTTAGACTGAAGCTTAGGTGAGCGACCACGACGGCGCTTTGGATTGAACAACCAGACCTGATCTCCTTCTTGGAAACCCACACTATTGCTGCGAATGTCATACCGAGTTTTCATTTTATCACTGGCAATCTTCAGCCGTCCTCTTACCAAGCGATTCATTTCTCGCAGTTGGTTTTCTAATTGCGAGGAATAGTTCTGCGGCTCTTGGGACTGAGTCTCAGGTGATCCGAACATTAAGTCCCCAGGAAGACGAATCTCCCGCCCAAACACCAATTTTGCTGGAGTCATGCCGGTTGTGTCATGTACTGATGATCTATACGCCATGAGGAATAGTGGTATACGTTGGTCCCAGTCTGTTTGGTGCTCATCAACAACCTTCGAAAGATGTTGCTCAAGTGTCCTATTGAATCTCTCAACCATCCCGTCCGACTGAGGATGCAGAGGCGTTGTCCTGGTCTTGCGAATTCCGAGTAGACGGCATAATTCTTTGAACACTCCTGATTCGAAATTTCTCCCTTGATCCGTATGGATTTCCATAGGGGCTCTATAACGGCAACAGAAGTTGTGAACTAACTGCTTTGCCACAGTGGTAACCTCCTGATTTGGAATTGTGTAAGCTTCCACCCACTTAGTAAAGTAGTCACCTTCAACCATAATGTACCGGTTCCCATTGTCAGTAACTGGGAATGGTCCAGCAATGTCTGTGGCAATTCTCTAAAAAGGTAGTCCAACGTTATACTCTCATTTTCCCCCTGCTTCTGGTTTGTGGGCCCTTGCTTGCAGCACATATTTCACATGTCCGAACCCATTCCTCTACGTCGTGGCGAAGATGAAGCCAATAGAATCGCTTCCGTATTTTGTCAAGGGTTTTGTTAATGCCAAGATGGGCTCCAGATGTTCCATCATGCATCTCCTTCAAAACAGACTGCACTTTACTTCGGGGAACTATCAACTGCATGACCACATCTCGTCCATCTGCACTTTCCCAAGCCCTCTTCAGCAAACCGTTTCCTAAGGTGAGAGATTCCCATTGTGCCTAGTAGCCCTTCAGCACTTCGGAACCATGGCAGATATCTTGCCAATCCGGGCGGCGACCTTCCTCTTTTGTTGTCAAGATCGGTCCAATGTTTTCATCAGTCATCTGTTCTTGTCGACAGTCTTGTGTTGTCCAGCCATCAGCCAGGAAATCTACAGTTATGGCTTGAACATGTTCGCTTGAGTTTTGTTTTTCCTTTCTGTGGCAATGTCGGCAGTCTTCCGGGCACGGTCTTCGTGATAAGCTATCTGCATTACCATGCAGGCGCCCCCGTCGATGTTGTACCTTGAAGTTGTACTCTTGCAGACGTTCAAGCCACCTTGCCAACTGTCCTTCCGGATTTTTAAATCTCAAGAGCCATGCAAGTGCGGCATGGTCAGTACGTAGTGAAAACTCTCTCCCATAGAGGTATTTATGGAAGTGCTCCAAAGCTCTGACAATTGCCAACAACTCTCTCCTTGTAACACAATAATTTCTCTCTGGTTTAGAAAGTGTCTTGCTGTAATACGCTATTACTCGTTCTTCACCGTTCTGCACTTGAGACAAAACTGCTCCTAGACCAGTATTGCTTGCGTCTGTGTCTACGATGTACTTCCCTTCGGAAGCTGGAAAAGCGAGAATTGGCTGGGAACATAAAGCAATCTTCAAAGTCCTAAATGCTTGGTCACACTGTCTCGACCACTGGAAGTTTCGTTTAATTTCTGTTAGCTCATGTAGTGGTTTAGCGATAGTAGCAAAGCCTTTCACAAAACGTCGGTAATATGAGCATAACCCCAGGAAACTCCGAACTTCGTGTTTACTCTTCGCAACTGGCCAGTCTTTTACGGTGTCTACTTTATTAGGATCCATGCTAACACCCGATGCCGAAACCAGATTGGCCAGATACTGTACTTCCTTCTGGAATAGAGAACACTTCTTCGGGCTCAGCTTCAGTTGTGCACCATGAATTCTAGTTAGAACTTCCTTAAAGTTTTCCAAATGATCTTAGAAAGTCTTCCCAATCACTATGACATCGTCTAAGTAAACAAGGCAAGTTTTCCACGTCAGGCCTCGGAGTATCAGGTCCATCAATCTCTCAAAGGTTGCCGGTGCATTACAGAGTCCAAATGGCATGACGTTAAATTGGAATAAGCCACTTGGGGTCGAGAAAGCGGTCTTTTCCTTGTCTTCTTGATGAAGACCCACTTGCCAATATCCACTCTTCAGGTCCAGTGTGGAAAACCACTGTGCTCCGGACAACGTGTCGAGTGTATCGTCAACGCGAGGTAATGGATAGCAGTCTTTCTTTGTAACGTCATTTAACCTCCGGTAGTCTATGCAGAAACGCAATCCACCATCCTTCTTCGCTACCAGCACTACAGGGGAAGACCAAGCACTTGATGAAGGTTCGATTACTCCCTCTGTCAACATGTCCTGTACTAACCGAGACATTTCCTCTTGTTTAGATAATGGAGGCCTTCGAGGAGGTTGGCGTATTGGTGTTGTGTCCCCAGTATTGATGCGAGGTTGCACAAGAGAGGTTCTTCCCAGTGACTGTCCCCGAACTGCAAAACTATCTTTGAATTCGTGTAAAAACTGTCTGAGTTCTTTTACCTCACCACTTGAGAGGTCGTTAGAAGATCTGTTCAATAATTCTTGCAGTTCCTCTGGCAATTTGGAAGTATCCGAAGAACTGGATCTTTGTTGCGTTATTCCGGCTACCCAGGCCACAGGAGTCAATTTCCCTAGGAGCGTATTGCTTTGTAAAGTGATAGCTTGATCCAAAATATTCGCCACTCTAATAGGTACATTTCTGGTTTTGTCAGGTTTTACTAAACTTCTGGCAATTAGTGTGCCCGGTGTGCTGACTACCTGGGGTTCAAATATAGAGCACTGATTGCCCCTAGTATCTACCGCAGTTATAACCATGATGATCTTTTCGGAGTTTGGCGGAACAGTTACGGCCACTTGGTTTATGACGTCTATCGATTTATTTACTGTCGTCATTGTTGATAGCATTACCTCTTCGCCTCCGATTCTCAAGACATTGTTTTTGTAGTCGACTATAAATCCGTATGCGTTCATAACGTCCACACCAAGAATTGCTTCATCCACAATGTCTGCAACAAGTACTTGATGATTAAACTCAAGTCTACCGAGGCATAGGTGTATCTTTACTTTTACAGGCCGTCCAGTAGCTGTTCGCAAGCTGCAAGAGCACCAGATTGGCTTGAGATCTTTCACCACGTCGGAGCGCATAATAGAAACTGTTGCGCCTGTGTCAACTGTAATCGAGGTTGGCCTTTCTTGAACAAATCCGGTAACTACCAAGCTCCCACTGTTTTTCTGAAGTGTAGAAATTGCGTATTGTCTAGGGGCTTCATTCCTCCAGTTAGTCAGCACATGCCCCTTTGTACCGACTACTGCTCGTTTCCCTGCTGCTGAATTCTAACCCAACAATCTCGTTGTAGATGTCCAGGTTTCCCACATCTATAAGACTTCGGTCTTCCATCCTTTCTTATTTTATTCTGTGGCGCCGACCATCGAGTCTCTGTTCCTTGTTCTTCTTCCTCATCGTCTGTGCCGTCACTATCTTTTAGCGCACACTTTATGACTTGTCCAACCAGACGCTGATTTGGCGGCCTCAAATTGCAAAGCATGTACCAGGGCGTCCGCACTGTTCAGGTGTCTTGCCATTCGTAACACTTGCTGTAGTTCGTTATCTCGGACACCGGCAGTAAATGTCTGCATCGCAAAACTCGTTCGAAAATCTTCTGGCGCTTCAGGATAGGCCAGTCTAATTAGTCTGTCGATACTTGCTTCAAACTCTTGAAGGCTCTCCCTGGAATGCTGTCGCCTTGCTCTCAACTAGGTGCAGTACACATCTCGCAAATATTTATCACCATACCATAATTCTAGAGCTTTTATCAACTCGGCATATATGTTCTGGCTGTCAGATGGCACTTTCTGTAGTAATTCTGCCGCGGGTCCTTTTAATGCGAGAACGAGTGAGACTGCCTTGTCTTTCACTGTCCAATTATTTGCGCATGCAGCAGCTTCAAATTGGCGGAGGTACATTGCCCAGGGACTGCTTCCATCAAAGGTTGGAGCTTTGACATGAACTGTCCCTACTGCAGGCAATGTGACTTTCTCTATTGACTTATTTTCTGCGTCTTTTTCTGTTTTTATCATTGGTACAGTTTGTTCACAAAGTTGTTTTGGCTGCATTTTCAGGCATGCTCAACTTCATTTTTAATCTGCTCTTTTATATTTGTAATCGAGTCTTCTATTTTTGTTGACATAGCTTTTTCCACACTCAAGACGGATTTTTCTACTTCAGCTATTTTATTCGTCATGGATATTCTGGTAATTTGATTGTTAAGCTCACCTCGTAATTCACGTACGTCACCACGTAGGAGACCCAATTCTGCTGTAGTATGTCTTGCATCTGCTTTTGTTCTTGAATTAACGCTTTGATGTCATCTGCTTCCTGCTTCCGTTCCTCTGCCTCCTGCAGGAGGGTTTTCTGTCTCGCTTCCGCTTTCTCGTCTTGTCGTTTTTCTGCTTCTTCCTGTGTCTGCCGCAGCGGTGTTTGTAAAGCTTCCATCATCTGACTGGGATCCATGTTTACCGATTAATTACGAATCACACTCGTCTTGTACAAAGTGTTCACTGTTTCCACTGTTAAACGTTCTATCCCAGTTCTGACACCACTGTTACGACGGTCTACTCGATCGTCGTAGGTACAGTGGAAACAAAATAAGTACAAAACAACAATTAAGTCACTAATCACACCTTTAATTTTTTACAGTTAAACAGTTCGTAATTAACAACGAGATTCCTTCAGGCGTGATAATAAATCCTAAAAAATTGACCTGTGTCTGCAGAAACGTTGACTTGTCCCAATTTACTGTAAGTCCTCCTTCCTCTAGTCTAGCCAATACATATTCCAAGTGATCTAAATGGTCCTCGAAGGTCCTGGATGCAATCAAAATATCGTCCAATAGACAGTCAAAAAGTCTAAGTCCTTGGTCCGCAAAATTTTATCTAAACACTTTATAAAGCTGGCGACGCTGGTGTTCAATCCAAAGGGTAGACGTTGAAACTGGTAGTTCTTGCCATTGAACAAAAATGCTGTGTACTTTCTACTAACCTCTGCTAGCGGAACCTGCCAATATCCAGATGTTAAATCCAACGATGTCATATATTTTACTCCACTGAACTTCTGGAAGATCTCATTTATAGGCTCTGGTGACTCTCGGTTGGGGATTATGATTTGGTTTATTCTTCTGGCATCTAGACATAAACGTACTCGTCCGTCCTTCTTAATTACTACTACTAGTGGATTAGAATAATGTGATACTGACCGTTCGATTATACCTGTTTCCACCATCCTGTCGAGTTCTCTCTGCACCGCTCTTCTTTTTGAGTAAGGGATGGGGTAGCTCCTTTGCATGAACGGTGTGTGTTCCCTTATTTGTAATACACATTCATACTCTCTTGCCCTTCCTGGAACCTCGGCAAACACTCCTCTATACCGCTCTTTCACTCGCCATAACGCTGCATGCTGGCCACTCCTTACCACCTCACCTTCACTACAAAATTCATCCGCCCTTAATTCCCATACTGCATCATTAATATTACTCTTCACTCTCCAACTCACTCATATATTCTGCCTCTATACATGCACTTACCTTAGTATCTATATTATTCTCACTTACACCCTTCTGTAGTATTTTAACTCCGCACGTTCTAACATTATCTAATATTTGCTCAAATTTTACTCTTACCGACCAGTCACCCCCGTCTAATTCTATCACCTTCTCTCTAAAATTTATAACAGCTTTCGTCCTTCATAAAAAATCAGTACCCAGTATGACATCTAAACTTAACCCTCTTACTACCAAAAATGTGTTTACAAATTCTACATTATCTGTCAGATATTTTGTTTTCATAACAATAGTTAAACTCACCCTATCTATATTTCATTATCTCTAATAGAATGCACTCCCATTACCTGTTTCAAAGTTCAATTCACATTGTAATCAGCAGTCATAGTTAGAGCGTTTTTCTTTCCTGTAGTGTACGGTATATCGTGCAGTTCAGTTCTTTTCGTTTATACCCGCATACCGCAAGAATAGAAAGACTATTCAACGCTCTTGTTATTTTACTTTGTGCTTTTTTTTCATGTGTTTATTTATGTGTTTAACGTTTGTTGGAATATTATTGTTAAGTTTAGGACTGCCTAGAAAATCACCAGTGTTGCTTACAACAGGACATTTACAACGCACAAGGACAAGGTCAGTAAACGCTTAATTTTTATGCATTGCTGATTACATGGGAATAAAGCCTTTTAACTATTTATTTTGACAATATACAGTCCACTGCAAATCAAAAAGAACCCCACATTTTTGGTCCGTCCAGCCCGGATAGCATCTTTCATTCAGAATCCAGCACGTTGGAAAGCAAGATTTTTATTAATTATTATGCTCTTTATTATTATGTTTATTGAATTATTGTAACGCTTAAATAAAAAAAAAAAACAATTATTTACTACTGGCAAGTATTGCCAATACTCGGTGCTCTTTTCATTTTGTTATGATTTTCTCTTGTTTTTTCATGCAAGCATAGTTTTATTGATTCATTGTGCAGCGTGTGTTATTTCATGTTTTATCTAGCAAGCATAGTTCTGAAGTGTAGTGTGTTTCTTCAAAACCGACCTCTGTATTAGTTTCTAAAATACAGTAGCCATATTCCTTTATTACCATATTACCATTATTATTGTCATCTACGCTATTGGTATTTTAGAGTGATAAAAAATAAATAAATTAAAATTATTTGGACTGGAAATTACTGAATAGTGGAAGAACATTGTGAATTACAACTTTTACTCAGAACTCTTTTGTTATTTACATCTGAATCTGTTTTTTAAACTGAGTGTATTCATAAATTACCAAAATGAGATTTTCTTCTTTTGTGAAGCAATGTGAACTGATTGAGAGTAGGCTTCATAATATTAACAAGCAAATTGTTGCTCTTGAGGTTATTGGTATAGGTAATTTAACTGAACAGCAAACACAAAAAGTTAGTTTGCTTAGTTCCACCGCAGAAAATAAATATGCTGAATTTGAAAGGCTTATAAATAAACTATTTAGTACAACACCTTTACCAGAAGATCTGGATAATGAACAGATTTCAAGATTACAAGATTCTATATCAGACTTAAATATATCTATACAAAGTTTGTGTGCTCCTCTTCTACCATCGCAACCGCAGGAAACCTTGGATCAGTCTCACACTGGTGCACCACAACTAGTTGCACCCACTCCCACCGTAAATTTACCTCGCTTAAACTTGGGAACATTTTCTGGACAACCTGAGAAATGGGTAGCCTTTCACAGTCTGTTTGAAAATGCAGTGCACAAAAATGAAACCATTTCTAATGTGGAGAAATTTACATACTTGCTTTCTTGTTTGACTGATGAGCCGCTAAATTTAATTAAATCGTTGCCTGTTACTAATACAAACTATGCCATAGCCTGGCAAACTTTGCTAAAAAGATATCAAAATTCTAGATTGTTGATAACACTTCACATAAACAATATATTTGAGTTACCACAATTGCACAATCCTTCAGTTAAACAAATGAGGAATTTTCTGTCGACCTACAATGAAAATTATCAAGCGCTCAAAGCACTAGGACATGATATTGCTAGTGAAAGTTTGTTGTTGACCTCATATATTTTGCGTAGATTTGACACGGAATTCAGGACCAAACTTGAACGCTCGCGAGATAATTTACAAAATGTTCCTACCATTACAGAAGTAATTACATTCTTAGAAAATGAATGTTCTTGCAAAGAGGCAGCGGGTTTAACTAATATCATCTCAAAAAATGAACCTTCTCTTCAAACCTCTCAAAAAATCAGTGGCTTTAAAATGAATAAAAACCAGTTTAAACCGCACAAAATAGCGATGGTCACTACTCACACTCAGCATTGTATCTTCTGTTCATCAAATTCACACAACATATATAGATGTGCAGATTTTTCCGCACTTACTGTACAAGAGAGACAAGCTTTTGTTAAAAATAAGAACTTGTGTCAAGATTGTTTTGGAACACATAAGTTAGTCACCTGTAAGTCCGTCCACACATGCAATGTATGTCATAGGCGTCACCATAGCCTACTACATTTTTTTGTTGAGAACCGCTCCGCACAACCGCAACAAAAATTGACTCAGTCAAATAAACCTACCTTGTGCCCTTCTGTTGAAACGACGATGAATAAGCAAAACCACTCTGCAGAGTGTCACCAGGATACTACCTTGATAGGTGTTTCTTGCAACCAGAATAACACTGTGTTACTCGCAACCGCTTTAGTGCATATCACATCTGCCAATGGAAATGCAGCAGTTGTACGAGCTGTGCTTGATAGTGCATCCCAAACAACAATTATTTCAGAAAGTTGTGCAAAGACTTTGTGTTTGTACCGCTCTCAAACAGATGTTCCAGAACTTAGTGGCATCTCTACAGCCCCAGTGAAAACGAAGGGACTTACCTTTGTGACATTGGCTTCGCTCAGTGGGAATATTTTAGAAAAATCTCACCCAGTCATGATTCTTAATAAAATATCATGCAATCTGCCTCGTGTTCAGCTCCCACCAGAAATTAAAGAGCGACTCAAAGGTTATATGCTAGCGGATCCAACTTTTGATGTTCCGGGTCCAGTTGACCTTCTGATTGGAGCAGATTTATTTGCATTGACTCTTAATGGTACCTTTATCAATCTCGGCAAGAATATGCCATACGCTGTCAATACAATCTTTGGCTATGTTATGCTTGGTCCGACACCTGTTTCACTTAAGTCTAATCCTTACTCAGGCTTAGTGACTCTTTTATCGACGAATGATCGTGATCTGCATGCAACATTGCAACGTTTTTGGTCCATAGAGGAACCACCTCACACTACAAAACTCGCTCCACAAGATGAAAAATGTGAAGCTCACTTCCTCTCTACTCATAAGAGAGATGCCTCCGGCAGATATGTTTGTCACTTGCCTTTCAGCGGAAACCCTGCTCAACTAGGTGACTCTACAACTTTGGCAAAACGCCTGTTTAATACACTGGAACGCAAATTTGAATCTCAACCTGAGTTTAAACAGAAGTATGTCAATTTTATGAATGACTACTTAGCATGTGGGCACATGAAACTGTGCACATCTGTGCCATCTCTGAACAAGCCGCATTACTTTTTGCCACATCATGGCGTTTTTAAAGATAGGAAAATCTGTGTTGTTTTCAATGCATCAGCACCATCTTCTTCAGGTGTCTCACTGAACCACATTCTACATCAGGGTCCAAAGTTGCACAATGACATTACTGATATAATTCTTCGCTTTCGTCAACATAAATTTGTTTTCTCTTGTGATATCAAACAAATGTTTAGGCAGATATCCATCCATGAAGATGATCAGATCTTTCAGTTAATATACTGGAGAGAAGACACTTCAGTCCCGCTAAAGGTCTACCAATTGACTACTGTCACTTATGGTATAACGTCCTCGCCTTACCTTGCTAATAGAGTAGTACAACAGCTCATTATGGACGAAGGAAAAAATCATCCACTTGCTGCTGAAGCACTCCAACAGCAAATATATGTTGATGATGCTCTATTAGGGAGCAATTCTCTGGAAGAAGCTCTCCACCTTCAAGAGGATGTTGTTTTACTTTTGAAAAAGGGTGGATTCGAACTGAGCAAGTGGTCTTCAAACCATCCTAAACTCTTAGAAAATGTCATGCAAGATAATCCTGAGACACCCCTCATGTTACGCACATCGGAACAGCCATTTTCAAGTGTATTAGGGCTAAAATGGATCCCAGATATTGATGTCTTTTCATATGTGATGCACACACCTTCAAGTAATTACACAAAAAGAACTTTACTTTCATCAATTGCTCAGATTTATGACCCTTGTGGTTGGATATCCCCAATAGTTTTTTGGTCTAAAGTCTTAATGCAGCATGTATGGACCTTAGGCTTAGATTGGGATTCTCCATTACCTGATCATATTTCCGAGAAGTGGTCACGATTCGTGAAAGAACTTCCAGAAATAGAAAAGCTAAGGATACCACGTTTCATATCCTTAGCAACTGCAGTCAATATCCAGCTTCATGGATTTTCAGATGGAAGTGAATCCGGATATGCAGCTTGTGTCTTCCTGCGCACAGAAGACGCAGAAGGAGATGTCAACATACGACTGCTGATCGCAAAATCAAGAGTAGCTCCACTGAAGCATGTGACTATTCCCCGCTTGGAACTTTGTGGTGCGCACATGTTAGTCAAATTGCTACATTACTGTACAGAACAGCTCTCACAACATCACAAGATTGACAACATTTCAGCATGGTGCGACTCTACAGTAGTTCTATCTTGGATACGCACTCTATCTTTTCGTCTCAAGGTGTATGTTGCTAATCGTGTGGCACAAATACAAGACTTAGTTTCACCGCACATCTGGAAATATGTTTCAACTGTTGACAATCCTGCTGATTGTGCTTCTCGAGGCTTGACACCCACGGTTCTGATGAAACATAGTCAGTGGTGGCTAGGACCACCATGGCTCGCTAAATCAACGGAGACCTGGCCACAATCTATCCTTCATCCAATTTCGGAGGAGTCTATTCCTGAAATGAAACCAAATGTGCTTAATCTTATGATGACCACAAAAGAAGTCCCAACATTTGGATTTCTTACAAAGTTTTCTTCTTGGAAGACTCTTCTTCATGTAATGGCTTATGTCCTTCGCTTTATAACCCGTTTGAAATTTAAAACCACCATAAGTGGATCATTTACAGTAACTGAATTAAATAACGCCTGTAACCGCATTTGCTGGCTCATTCAGAGACTTCACTTTGCAGAAGACATAGATCTACTCTCCAAGAAAAGGACATGCTCAAACCGCATCCAACGTCTAGCACCCTTTATTGATGATGCAGGAATAGTCCGTGTCGGAGGTCGACTGAAAAACTCTGCGCTTACTTACAATGCCAAACATCCTATTCTTCTGCCAAAAAATCATGTCGCTATTCATTTACTCATTGATTACTATCATGGCATGTACCTGCACGCTGGTCCCCAGTTCCTCCAAGCAACACTATCTCAACGCTTTTGGATCCTATCCGCCCGCAGTGTTATACGCTCAAGAATATTTAAATGCGTACGATGTTTTCGTACAAAATCAACAAACACGTCTCCGCTCATGGGTGATCTACCAGCCGGTCGTGTTACCCCTACTCGTTGTTTCAACGCTTCTGGAGTTGATTATGCTGGCCCTTACACGGTCAAGTTTTTTACACTTCGCAGGATACAGCCTATAAAGTTGTACCTCTGTCTGTTCATCTGTTTTGCAACAAAAGCTGTACACTTGGAAGTGGTTACTGATTTAACTACAGACGCCTTCATTGCAGCCCTTACGAGATTCATCTCTAGGAGAGGTCTTGTATCAGACCTGTACTCTGATTGTGGGACTAATTTCATAGGAGCTGCTTCTTCGCTCAAAAGATGTTTCCAAGATCTCATGAAGCAACCAGAGATGCAAGATTTTGCTACGACCAACAGTATCACATTCCATTTCATTCCTCCGCGTGCACCTCACCAAGGTGGACTTTGGGAACGTGCCATTAAAGGTGCAAAATATCATCTCACCAGAGTCATAGGTGAACACATTTTAACGTACGAAGAATTTACCACCTTAGTTGTGCGTGTTGAAGCTGTCCTTAATTCGAGGCCGATAGCTCCTCTCTCGAATGACCCTTCAGATCTTCAACCTCTTACACCAGGACATTTTCTAACTGGAGGACCTCTTAATGCCCTGATCGAACCTCAACTAACCAATGCACCACTTAATCACATAAAACGCTGGAAATTGGTTCAAGCCTTCACACAACATCTCTGGAAAAGATGGCAAATGGAGTACACACTTCAAGAACGGTCCAAATGGATCAGACCTCAAGAAAATCTCAAAATAGGAGATTTAGTCGTTATTCATGAAACAAACCTGCCACCCCTCAAGTGGAAGCTCGGGAGAGTCATCTCCGTATCTCCAGGGAATGATGGAGTGGTACGTGTCGTCAACATGAAGACTGCCGGTGGAACCTTGACCCGTCCTTCTGTTAAGGTATCCCGTCTTCCCATTTACTAAAATCCTCGACCAGTCAATTGGCTACTGCCCCTTATAATTTAGTTTTATTATACTCTTCCAAAGGATCAAATTTGTTCTTATGTTCTTTTAATGTTTCTTGTTGAACCAGTTGGTTCAAAGGGGCCGGTATGTCAGATATTTTGTTTTCATAACAATAGTTAAACTCACCCTATCTATATTTCATTATCTCTAATAGAATGCACTCCCATTACCTGTTTCAAAGTTCAATTCACATTGTAATCAGCAGTCATAGTTAGAGCGTTTTTCTTTCCTGTAGTGTACGGTATATCGTGCAGTTCAGTTCTTTTCGTTTATACCCGCATACCGCAAGAATAGAAAGACTATTCAACGCTCTTGTTATTTTACTTTGTGCTTTTTTTTCATGTGTTTATTTATGTGTTTAACGTTTGTTGGAATATTATTGTTAAGTTTAGGACTGCCTAGAAAATCACCAGTGTTGCTTACAACAGGACATTTACAACGCACAAGGACAAGGTCAGTAAACGCTTAATTTTTATGCATTGCTGATTACATGGGAATAAAGCCTTTTAACTATTTATTTTGACAATATACAGTCCACTGCAAATCAAAAAGAACCCCACATTATCTATTATAAAACCCAACTGTATCTGTTTAGTTACTCGCTTGCTGCGTACACCCGTGACTCCTATCACCGTTACTCCTGCTACTGGTAAAACTGGAATATCTTTGTTAAACTCTCTTAATTCTGCTAAAATGTTCTCTGCTATCACGGAAATTTCGCTACCCGTATCTATCAATGTTCTAAAATTCTTATTTCCTACAGTTACCTGAATTTCTGTCAGTCCTGCTCTCACCTCGCTGTTGGCATTGTTTTCTTCTTCCATCAGGTCAGCTACAATATCTGCTTTGATTACATGGTTGTGTATCTCTTCGACTGGTTGGACCTTCTGCGTTTCCCTGAACAGTGGTCGGGTCCTGGCTACCACTGTCGTTTCTAGTTTTCCTGGTGTCTGCTGGTGGTGGGGCCTCGGTGTCCCTTGTCTGGCCTCTGATTGTTGTTCATTGTTTCTCTTGTGTCCGGTGTCTCTCTGCCTGGTGATTTATCTTGTCTCGTCTCCTCTCTCCTCCGTTGTACTTCTCTCGGCATTCTACACTTGAAACAATGTCGACGGAATGCGAAATTCTCCTGCTGACACCTATAACATCTCCACTCACCTGGTTTATAATGATTATCTTTATTAGTCACCTTATGTTCATTGTAATGATTTCTTTGTGAATGGTATTCTACATGGTTTGGCTTATAACTACCCGGTGGTAATCGCCTATTCACTTCCCTATCTCTAATACTCTGCAAAATATCAAGGACCTTCTCAAGCTCGCTTAAATTTGCTATTTCCTTAGTCATTAATGTTATTTGTACTTCTCGAGGTAGGTGTTTACTAACGTACCTTACAAATGATTTAAAGGGAATTTGAGGTTCTAAATATTTAGCTTCATTGTACAACTGTGTTACATATATTGTTGTTATTATTTGAGTGGCTCCCGAAACTACCTGTTCCCATTATTCTACTCCTCAACGCTTCTTGTTCCTCCTCTGGCCAATACTTTCCCTTAAAAGCTTGTTCAAACATCTCATAATTACCCCACTCTATTCTGTGTGCTTCTGCCCATACCGCTGCACTACCCTTGAAACATTTGATTAGCTTGGTTAACTGTATCTCCCAATTACTATTACTAAAATGGTGGTACTCCCTGGTTTGGTTAATAAATCGCATGGGGTGTATTGTGTGGTTTTCATAACTGAATAATTCTAATTCTATTTCATTGTAAAAATCTCTCGTAATAACAACCCTTTCCATAGTTCCCGTTAAATTTCTGTTAATCTCCCCCCGCAATTCATTTTTCATTTTTGTTAAATCACTCTCAACTAGGTTATATCTATCATGCACATCGTTATAATTTTGTATATGTAAATTATCTATTTCTTTAACTCTATTCTGCAACACACTTATTTTATTGGTTGTATTGTTTTCATGTTTTGATATAGTGCTATCTATTGTCTGAATACTTTTTGTTAGGTCTACTACATTTTATTCACATTGTTCTACTTTGTTTTGTAAAATATGAGTTCTCAATTCTAACTGCTTATTTACTTCATTCTTAGTTTTAATTTCTAACTGTTCTATCGTCTCTACATATTTATTTTCTACTTCTCTACTCTGGGTTTCTATCTGATTTTGAACGGTTTCATTAATTTGTTTGACTTTATCATCTAAATTACTTATCTTAGTTTTAACTTGCTCCTTTACGATTTCTGTTTGTTTTTTAACATTATCATATTGTGTCTCTATTTTACTAATTTTCTTGTTAACCTCTACATTTTGTTTATACATTTCATTTTCAAATTCTTCAAATTTCTCCTCTACTTGATCTAATTTTACATTTTGTAAGGTATTTTGCTTCTTTAGCTCATTCTCAAAACTATCTAATTTTACATTAAATGTACTAAATTTAACATTATGTTGTTCGAATTTGTCACTGATTAACGTGAATAAATCTTCTAACGAGATTTTATTTTCAGCTACTCTAGGTGTTGAGCTAACAAGTTTTTCTAATAAAATGGATTCCGTGTCTGTATTGTCCATTTCCAGACTATTATTATTTTCTGCCATCGTTAATTTACTTATTTAAATGACTGTTTATTTTTTATTTGTACTTAACTATGCAATTACTAGTTACTTTACTTCGTCAACATAACCTCTCGTGCATTAGGTTATGTCCCGTCTTATATCACCTTCTCTGTTTCTAAATCTGGCCTGTTTTATATAAAATAATTTTATATAATGTCCACAGTTCAGGCGCCATTTGTCACTACACCTACTCTTACACAAAATTTATTTAAACTTATGTATTTATACTTATTACCATAATATGGTACATCTGGGTACTTACCGATTTCAATCATTGCCGGGCTCATATTCTTCTTTTTAACGTGCTTTTTACCTAAGGGGCCAGGATTCATTAACAGCAAGATTTTTGATACAAAGAAGGTGACTTACTTACTTCTTACTTCTTCCTGCAGGCGTCCAGCTTCAACTGTAGCCGATAGCCCGATGTCCATGGTAGATCATAGAAGCGATAGCCCAGTACTTCTTATCGTTCATGATTTCTTGCCATCCCGACACTTGCATCCTTAAGATATCCCTTGCGGCAATCGGGTAATGACATTTTATAAGTATATGTTCAAGGTTCTCCTCTCCGTCTTCACACAATAAGCATTGTGGCATATCCGTGAGATTGAACCTAAAGAGATATTCTTGGGTAACGATATGGCCGGTACGTGCCCTCGCAGCAAAAGCAGCTATCGGACGCGCTACTCCCTTGTAGATGTCTTCCTTGGCCGGCACAGGTTGTATTTGGTATAAGCTGCGACCTGTGGTTGCTGATTTCCAACTGTCCTCCCAAGAGCTCCTGAAGTGTCGGTCACCCGAGCTTCTGCACTGCAGCAGGGAGAACTTCTTTAGGTTAGTTGGATACATTGTGCACGCTTCCCTTGCGATCCCATCTGCTATTTAATTTCCGGGGACTCCACAGTGGGATGGAACCCATTGAAGGGTGATCATTTTTCCTTCGTTGTGTAGCTGGAGGAATAGTTTCCTTATTTCATTAATACGAAAGAAGTATGCACTCGTGCCAGATTTTGATAGCGCTTCTAATGATGATTTGGAGTCAGTCAAGATACAGATGAGCTATTGCTCAATGGAAAGACAGCAGGTTAATGCCGCGTTTATAGCCAATAATTCGGTGTCCATACTGGACTGTGCGTTAGCTGGAATATAGTACCGTTCGCCATTACTCTGGTTAAAATACCCTGCACCTGACTTCCCGCTTTCGATGTCCACCGATCCATCTGTGAAGATCTTCGTATGATTTTTATACCGCTCGTCAATCATCTCTAGTGTTTCTGCTCTAAGTATATCTGGATGACTCATTTTGCCGAATTTGTGTGGAAGATCCACGATCGCTTTTATTCCCGGCCAGCTACGTGGCGGTTCATCATACACAGGTGGAATTTGCTCCGGCACATTATACGATAACGTTGTCGACAGTATGTTCATTTGATAGTTGAACGAATTTTTAATGCTTATCTGATTGGCACACAAGTTGTATAATGGGTGAGTTATTGGTAATGTATTGACTTTCAAAAGTTTTGTCCACATTTGTCTTCTAATGTACATTTCGATCGGCTCAACACCTAAGTCAACTTGCATAGCAGCTATCGCGGTGGTTTTTGTACAACCCAGGCAAAGATGTAGTGCCGCTGATTGGATCGCCTGAATTTTGTTTATGTGGGTTTTTGCAGCTGAACCCCAAACTTCACAACAGTAAACAGCCTTCGACCTCACGAATGCAAGATAAAACATTTTCAGCGTTGAAGTGTCAGCGCCCCAGTTGCGACTGGCTACCGCTTTCAATGCGTTCAATCTTGGGGTACATGCCTTTATTACATATTCCACGTGTGCTGACCACCGAAGTTTTGGATCAAGAACCAACCCCAACAGTTTTGGATTTCTGTTATGCTGAAGTATTTCGTCTTGAAGGGTAAGGAGAGGCACATAGTTTGCGAGCTTATTACGTCTGGTGAAAAATGCGCATTCAGTTTTCTGGGTTGAAATCTTTAAAGACCATTTTTGACACCACCTGCTTATAACATTGAGGGCTAGCTGAATGGATTCCGTTGCTTTCTCGTGGTTTGTATCCGTCGCCCAAATGGTTTTATCATCCGCAAAAGTAACACTGTGTACATCAGGTGGAAGTTCATTTGAGATATCTTGTAAGGCAATGTTGAAAAGCGACGGACAGATTATTCCGCCCTGTGGTATTCCATTCTCTATTCTGTGGCTCGAAGAGTTTGTGTCATTTACTACAGTTTCTATTTGGCGGTTTTCAAGAAATTTTACTATGAACTGCAATAATCTTCCCCTAATCCCAATTTTCATACACTGTAGGATGACTGTGGCATGTGGTATTTTGTCGAACGCGGCTTCAAAGTCAATCATGACCGCAACCGTGGACTTCTTGCATTCAAAGCCTTCGTAAACTTTATTTGTGAAGTATAGCAGGGCGTCCGTGGTACTTCGTTGAGGCCGAAATCCAAACTGATATTTGTCCAAAAGGTTTTGAGACACCAACCTCCAAGTCAACCTTTTGTTGACTAGGCACTCCATTAATTTCCCAAAACAAGAAGTTAATGAGATGGGTCTGTAGGAGGCCAATTTCGATTCGTCCTTTCCAGGTTTTAATAAGGGAATAACACTGGCCGTTTTCCATTTTTGAGGGATTTCGCCTGTCTTCCAGATATCGTTAAATAGGTCCAAGATCTTCGTCAACATTTTGGGGGAACAGTTACTCAACATTTCGTTGTGGATGTTGTCCGAACCTGGAGCTGAGCGTTTAAGCTTTCCCACACTATCTGTTAGCTCCGCCAGTGTGAAAGGGACGTCATCGGGGTCCGCGCACCTATAGAGATGTTCCATTCGGCAAGACAGGAATTGCTCATCTCGGCTTAACTGTTTTGGCCATGAAATCTTGCGACCCGACCTATCCGAGAGGAATTTGCTGAAGGCTTCCGCTTTTAAGTCATCGTCCAGGAGGAGATTCCCGTTTGGTTGACTAATTTACAAATTTACAAAGAAGGTGACACAAATGATAACACTGTTTAGATTGAAAGTAACTATCAAAATTTTTAATTTCCCAAATAGAATTTGCATATACAACCATGTGGCCAAAATGGCATCATATAATGTTATAAAACAAAATGGTGGCTATTTGAATTTACTCTGTTAATTCTTACGATTCTCATTTTATCTCCAAGCAAGATTATTATGTACTTTTATCTTTAGCTGCAGCTCTAATTACTTATTATGTTTAAATCTCGTTCATACACAAACCAATGCCCTCGGCATATATGTTCATGGCCATGAGCTCACTCACACATTCTCACCCACATTCGCCCTATTACCAGTACATTTGTTCAGTTGTTTTATTTTTGAATTAATGAGCTCATTACAATAATAAAGAAATGGTAAAAGTGGACTTCTCTTAATTGTGGTCTGCGCTGCTCCCTCGCTGGTGTTTGTCGGTTCCAAGGTGTATGGCCGGTGTTAGCCTCATGTTTTGTTGTTTTTTACTTAAAGATGTTACACTGATTCTCATGTTATGTTCTAACTGTTATTACACTTGAGCATCTGTCGCTCCACCATAAGAATTTTACTAGAGTAGTAAGTTGTTTTTTAAGCTTTTAATTTGAAACTGATCATACAGCGATACATCGCTGTTGATCCCTTGAAGAACTACGCTGAATTGAGACAGAGGCAAATTTTGCGCTTGTGTGTGTGTATTTTATGTCATCAAGCTTTGTCATACAGGACAACGCCTAAGTGTATGCGTTGTAGTCAGTGCGTCATTGTTTTTTGTTATGACGGAACAGTGTTATTATCCAATCACAATGCATATTTACAGTCATTCATCACGAACACCGCCATGTCTTTTACCGGCTCTCGCACGTCCAACGGTGACCTTGGCATGGTACTCTTGCTGAATCTGCTTTGTTCCTTCGTATATAGGGACAATGGACCTAACCATTCTGTATTTTAATGATTAAACAATAAAACATAAAAAAAAATACCTTTAAATCCCATAATTATGGTACTGGGTCATTATGTACTGTTACAATAGTTACTTGGTCGTCGTTTACTTAACTCATGGCGTCTCTGCTAACCACGTGCCGCACTGCGTATTTTTTAGTTCGTCCACATTTTTTGTCACACAGTCGAATTTAATTGTTAACTTTGGTGTTGTATGTTTCTTTCCATTTTATCTCACTTTAAATTAAACTTTTAACCCATTTTGAAGATTTTAAAACAGATTTTCGGCTCGCGAGCCTTGTTATGTTCAACCGGCCGGTTGGGTGATTGTTAAACGACAGACGCTCAACACTATGTTTTTTAAGATGGCCAAAACTCCTTCATCCTGACCAGCTTGCCCTGTAATTCACTAAAAAGAATCACGTGACACGACAATTAATTTGAATTCGTCTTCCTCCCGTTATGAACTTCGGGTTGGAAATTACATACCTTCCCATGTCCTTTTGTGTCCTCTAAGCACACGTCACAAAAGGCGGCACACGCGCGCGCTCGCACACACATTCCCACGTTTAATTGTTCTCGTATCCCCGCTCGGCCTGACACCGAGCTAACCACAGGGTGTTAAACAAATCAAGCTTTTGTGACAATAAATGTCGTGCCCAACCAAGTTGGCCCCAGATTATTACGATTATTAAAAATTAAAAAATAAACCCTCAGCTTTATTTGCCCCGTTACAAGATTTTACTAATTAAAAATATTTAAATCATTTACTAAATAAGATAATACATGGTAATTCATTAGCATATTAAACCTCAACAGTATTTAATATGTGTTCTGATATATTATTAGCACTAGTTATGTTCATACCTCCATAAACTATTTGTGTTATTGCTAAATCACTTATTTTAATTATATAATTATGGTTGCTCTCAATAAAACAAATTTATTGTCCCTATAGGTATTAATAGCCTCAGCAGTTTTACATAAAATTGAACATACAATGATTATCACAAGTTAAACAAAAATATGTGCTCGAATAATTTTTTTATACTTATCTCATTGAAGTCTATAATAATTATACTAGTTAGAATTTACTCTAATACAGTTCCATAGATAAAGTGTGCAGTGCACATAACCCAACTAATGTCAGTTTTGTATACAAAGTTAATCAATTAAAGGTAGTATTAGAGACCCAATACAAATGATAAGTTTTATGTACCAGTACAAAATCAGGCAAATCAGTAAATGCTTCTCATTTAAAATGTATACCACATGTTAGCACTTTCCTGTTATGAATTGTTTTCAAGTTTAGGCCTTTTTAACTCAACACATGTAGTTAATTTTTTTTTCATTTTTAGCACTATTGTATGTGCCAGTGGTTTTCTCCTTACTTCACCACATTACATAACCTTAGGTGGTACAGACTGATGCACATGTTTACTGTATATATGCTAGTTGAGAGGTCACTCGCTCACTTTTTGCATTGAAGAAGTTTCTATACAGAAACTTTTTGCAACTGGCTGTAAATAATATTTTGTTCAGTTTGTGGCATCTGTTCTTACCATTGTACTTAGTTAAGGTCTATTTCTACTTACATATGCCTATCACTGATAAGTCATAGCTATAATATTTCATCCTTCATGCTCTCTGATACACAATTCACATTAAATAAATTGGCATCTCAATTCTGTATCTACCCTGTAGAAATCTGATTAAAACAAGTAGATTCACAGCCTTTAACTCCGTGCTTTTTCATAGCACTATTTGCATGTCTGTCTAGAATTTTTCTCCCGAACCAGTATAAATGACCAATTTGAACAGTTCTACTAAATGTTTATAGTTGAATAAAACAGCCCTAAATGCAGTTTTGAGTTGGAAAAATAAATGATAATTTCTTAGTAGGTAGGTATTGTAGAGTATATAGTTTAAAAGAAGCACAGGTGTAATTTAGATAAAAATATAAATGTTATGCTACAATGTCCATACACTTTATTTGAAATCAAAAGAAAGACTGATTCAACTAAGTGTTGTAATTTTGTTTCAGCATTTTTTGCAAGACATCAGTACAATTATGAAGGATGAAGTTACTTTAGAAGAAGTGGAAAAAGAAAAGAACACACAAGAGGTATAGTTTTGTTTATGTAAAGTATATAACAAAGTGATTTTTAAATTAAATATTTACTTTATTGTTGTCAATGAGGCTTCCATTAAAATCACAATTAAAATAATTTTTTGTACTTTAAACTGTTGAAAATTCTAAAATCAATGACAATAGAAGACTGAAAAATGACACATTTTGAAGGTTCATATATGCCTACAGCAGACTTTTTATAGATAAAATTTAATGCTATTTAAAGTAAAAAACATGTTAAAACCTTACTAGTATAACACAGTTCTGAATTTGTAAGATAGTGTAATGTAAGATATTTCCACTGCCACTTTACAGTGACAAAGTTTCTAATACATTGTAAAGTTTTTTTTTCTTGTACACTTTTTATTTTACTTGTTTACAAAATCAGCTGTGTTTGCATCTACTTTATTTGGACACCATCTTGAACCGTTGCCAACTGTATATTTTACTTACCTAGGTCCACGGTTCGGTTGGACGAGTTACAGAGCAGAATTAGGCTATTCGAAGAAAACAAATTGATTATTGGCATACACATCTTATTCTCTTTTATTTTTCATCGCATCATTACTATGTTACTTCAATTACTTCACAACAATTAAAATTCATTTCCTTCCCTTCATAAACAAAAATAATCTTTCTCACTCCCTTACACCTATTACGAATTAACCGACAAAACAATACAGTGATTATATATTGATTATACATAAATTAAAAAATAGAAATAATCTGAACACAAACATGAATTTACTCCCCGCAAACCAGCACTTCTTTTTTATTGGGTAATTTTCACACACACACACACACACACACACACACACACACACACACACACACACACACACACACACACACACACACACACACACACACACACACACACACACACACACACACACACACACACACACACACATGCCCTTGTGAGATCTCAAATTACTGTTATTTTTTTTTAATTTTGTATAAAAATCTGTTAACCCCCCATTTGTTACTTAGCTTGTCATTGTCCAAAACAGTCCAGCCTCCTTACGTGTTTTCCTTCACT
This sequence comes from Magicicada septendecula, assembly GCA_034769895.1. NCBI lineage: Eukaryota > Metazoa > Arthropoda > Insecta > Hemiptera > Cicadidae > Magicicada > Magicicada septendecula. Next base: position 97,895,136 of record CM068372.1, on the reverse strand, counting down.
CCGCACATTTTTCTTACTTTCACTTTTTGTTTATTCACCATTTTATCCGAAATTGTTAGTTCATTTGTAATATGTAAAAAAAAACTGATTTCTCTCACTTTTTTACATTTTGTTGGCTTGGGCGCGCCCGAAATTTTGTCCGCAGACTTTTTTCGGCCGTATAGTACGAGAGTATAAATTCAATTGGGCAGAGCAAAATTGGTCAAACGTCTGAGCTGGAGGGGCGATCACTTGGTCTCATCCTTTTGTTTGATTTTGTTACGTAGCCAGATTTTACGGCATTGCTGACCCCGCCACACATTCCATAGTGAAATCATCAGGGTTTGGCCACTGACATATAGCGTGACTCCAATTGTACAAAGTTCAAAGTTCGGATCGCCAAAAATAACTCTTCAGCTGCTAGATTGATGACCTTGATGCTAATAACTTTTCCCCAATAAAATTACCCACATTCACAAAATGTTCCTGGACGGTTTTACCTGTACCGTTACAATACCCCCTCAATGAGAGGTTTTATGCCGAAGCATAAAAACTCTCATTGACACTCACATACCTCCTAAAGGGATCAGTCCAGATATGGCGCCATAACCCCCTTTACATCTTACTAAAACTCATGGGTAACTTACCTCCCTGGTCCAGTGACTGCGGCCGCACCTGAATGACCTTACTGGACTTCCCTCTCGAGATCCCAACACCGCAAGGCCAGTCAGGCACTTGACGCCCCTGCTCTGACGCATTGGCCAGCACAGGACCGCCGCCACAGCATCATCAGACACTAGAACATCAAATCAAAATATTAAATAATGGCCTTGCATTATACCATATCCAGAACTGATCTGGTCTCCCCTTAGCTGTGCTGGTTTGCGTTAAGCACTGGTTTTTTTTTCTTAACTTGCTAACATACATATATCCTTAACCTAACCTAATACATCTTAATTTTTTAATACCAACATTTTGTATGCCCCTGTCTCGTTAATACTTATCCCAAATTAAAAATATTTCCCTGATTCCAATCAGAATTTAAATAACTACTTCCCATTACACATTACAAATATCTTTCATTACACAATTCACATCTCAAAATATTTAGATGCATTACTAAAATTCCTCTTAGACACATTTAAGTCGACTACACAATCACAAATTATCTACTTATATCTTCTCTCAAAATTTGTTAATCATCAAATACTCTTCATAACAACACAATCGCCATAATACTCTTCAAAACAACACAAAAATCATTTAATTTTATCATAAGATCAATTACACATTCGATATTATCAACATAATTTCATTTAACCGTTTTATTTTATCCCATTAATAATAATCATCAACTTTCTCCTTCCACATCATTTTATAATATCCCTCCTAACCCCGTTACAATTCGGTAAATAACCTCACAGGTAAACTGTGTAAGGCATCCACACATTTGCACAAATGCTATGTTCATGCCCCTGGCTTGTAACGGCCAGCTCCTTTCCACACACTCTATTGAATTTTATGTTGGACTGTAGTGCCCATTTGCTTCCACTAGAACTGAAGTTTTTTTATGGTGTAAACGCTGCTTACACCGTCCTTGTTTCGGCATTATAAAAAAAATCCTACTATAATGATTCATATGCCCTTAATACGGTCTACCATCCCATTCGATGGTAGCTGCTGTTCCAAAGTTTATGATTGATTCCCCTGATTCACCCCCCGGTTAATTTCTAAGTTACACCAGTTTCAAAGGCAACCAACTATAGTCAGTGTACAATAAGTCTGCCTGTAACTGGTTGTCAGCCAAAACCACGGTCAGGGCTGGTGAAACCGTGACCGCCCGAAAGTGGGAAATCGCATCTTAAAACATACAATACATGTCTTATATTTGTACACAATTACATTATATTCCAATAAACACCTTATGTTTTGTATAATAAACATAATACAACCTAATAAACATGCAAATTGAACATTACCATTATTACAGTAAAATAAATCTTTCACACTTGAATCTGAATAAAATTTACAAACATTACTAAACTTTTAATTTCAATTTTTTTCAATTAAATGTTCCAACTGTTACATAATACCTTCTATTCTGAATTACTATTTCATATCTTCATCTGTCAATAAACGAGTGACTCCCTTTTGAGAATAATAATCTGTTTTATATTACAGGCATTTAGACCTAGCCCCCTTTTCCCATTATTCTTTATCAACAACTACCAACGGTTTAAATAGGTTGACACCGTGTAACTTTATTATTTTTGGTTATTATTCTATTTTATTCAGATCACAACTCCCACTTACCTTTCAACTTGGATCTGGCCGGATCGAGTAGTGGCGGTACACCCATTTCGTTTGACGAACTATGACAGTACATATAAAATAAACCTTACCATAATTACGTACATTTCACGTAACTAAAATTTCGCTTTCACAACCGTACTTCATTCAATGCACTGTCAAAATGTAGGCCGGTGTAATACAACTGTTTTGTTGTATTACATCCTGCAGTCACGGCACCAATTGTAACTTTATTATTTTTGGTTATTATTCTATTTTATTCAGATCACAACTCCCACTTACCTTTCAACTTGGATCTGGCCGGATCGAGTAGTGGCGGTACACCCATTTCGTTTGACGAACTATGACAGTACATAAAACGAACTAAGGTTGTGAAAGAAACTAACTCTCAATTTTTTGGAAGAGTAATTATTTTTGTTTAATAATCAAATAGTGCGATTTTATAACTTTGTTTTCCAAATAAATTGTCTTACATGTTTTTAAAGGTTGGGTCACTCTTGTTTATACATCTTATTTAATAGCCTTACATAATATTACTTACGTCTAAGAAGATAGCCCAGCTGCTCACACATTCTATCACACCCCATACAAACCCTTTTTCAAATGTTATAAAAATTAGAAAAGAAAAAAAATAGTTATTCTTTAAGGATCACGGTTTCGTTTTGCGTTAGTTTGATATGCGCGAGGCCGGCCGAGCACGTGCTTTCGTTACGGTCACATTTTATGTTATTAGCTGCTCTCGAATCGTCACTGCACTGCACTGTTTGTAACACCGTTCGATTCCTCGGGTCCCGGTCGGTCTTCCTGAATTAATTACATTTTCCGAAAACTTGACCAACCGGGTCCGAAACAAAATATATGCGTCTGTAGCGGAACTCTGTATCTCGTTGACCGCTTGGCGTCTCTGACTAATGTGTACTGTCACCTAGAACGTAACAGGTACATGTACCTGTTCCTGGATGGAAACTGGTTTTCTACCGCCACAATGTTTTCGTCGTCGCTCATGCTTTGCTGTTGTGTAACCATTTTATGCGTGGATTATAGCTGGCATATGTGTGTGACCAGAGGACAATATTGGCTTCTGCTCTGCTGATGTCATTTAAGTGGGCCGGACTTAAAACAGCATTTCCGCAAGATCTTGAAGAAAACGACAAAGATTATTCTCTCTAGCCATCTTGGTTTTTGTTAGAGCGTCACTTGGAGCGTGATTGAGCAGTTGCGTATGTGCGCTGCCACACACAGGTACAAAGTTCTCAGAATTTTGTGGAGGTGAATTCTTCAGCCGTGTTACACCACTGATTGCGTTTCGCTTTGTTTCCAACTGTTTCTCAACACTGGTCTGTTATACGAACAAATACGTTGCACAATGATAATCCGCCCAAAATGAAATAAATAAAAATATAAATATATGCACCAAACGGTTAAAATAAAACACCCAAAAATCGACCCGCTACAACCGTTCTCTCAATTACATCTCCCTCCACCATTTGCTCTAACTCTACTTGAACCTCTTCTTTCAGAATAGGGGCACCTTATAACCTTTTTTGTACATAGGATGTGTGTTCCCTTACCCTATACTCATGCCTTTATTAGTTCCTGGCCCTTCCAGGTAACTCTGCCAAACCCCATTTAAAACTCTTCATGACCTGCCGCAACGCCTTACATTGGGGACACCTTTATCCTTACTACAAAACTAATGTACCCTTTCTCCCATATTCACTATTTACTTTCACTACTCCCTTTCCCTCTACCTACTTTCACTCTCGCTTCTGTGTCACTGCTATTTACCCGTTTTTGTATCATTTTCCTCCTGAAACCCTTATTGTATCTCACACCCGTTTATTGAAATAAATTCCTGCTTTATACTTATTAGGAAATCATTACCCAAAATCCATCTTTTACAACACTTTAAATTCATTTAAATCCATCTTTTCAATTAATTTAAATTAATTACCTCAAATTAATTTAATTACGTTATTTGCAATAATTTAAATTACTTCAATTACATTATAAAATTTCAATAATGTCAATTACTTTATCAAAATAAAATATTATTGTTCTTATCAACTCAGTCAAAACTGTAATTATTTTGATTGTAATATCTTACCATTATATTATAAAATAATAATAATTACATACTGTTAATCATTTCATCAATTATCATTATTATCATTTGTACTCAATAAGAATTATCAATGTTAAGTACCCAAAATACAATGTACATACACATAATATAACCTTTTATAGAATCCATACTGCCTGTAATCTCAATACATAAACACCTTTTACGTTTAAGTATTTATCATTTTGTGAAATTACTTATTTATTACCATTTAAATAGCTTAGTAAACCATACCATAATAAAAAAAAACTTACACTTACCATTTGCGAGTTCTTGGGTCCAGGGTCTCATACGTACTTTGGGATACAAGCGCAGTTTTCAAGGTTACGTGAATGATTTACACAATACATTTTGGAAGAGAAATTAATTTTGTTTAATAATCAAATAGTGCGATTTTATAATTGTGTTTTCCAAATAAATTGTCTTACATGTTTTTAAAGGTTGGGTAACTCTTGTTTATACATCTTATTTAATAGCCTTACATAATATTACTTACGTCTAAGAAGATAGCCCAGCTGCTCACACACTCTCACATTCTTAAAAACAACCCCCGTTACCCTAATTGATTAATATAATGCATTATATAAAATCCCCGCCTGCAACGCGTTCCTCCGTGACCTCGTGGCCGCCCCGTGTTAAGTTTATAATCGTCCCGAAAAATAAACAAAAAAAATAACAAATATGGATGTTGTTGTTCTGTAGTTATTCCCGCATCACTGCCACTGGTTTAAAAAGATTGATTCACTTTTACTGCCACATTTTTTAAATTTTGAGAAGAGCTAACCCCTTCGAGATGCACCGGCCGGTACTCCTTGGGACGAACTGCTGCATGTGCTTGGTTGAACTGGCGGAAGCAGCAATTCAATGCCACCGGGTTTTAGTCGCCGTATACAGTTGACTTGCTGCGGCATATCCAGTTTATGCATAGATTATAACTGGTATATGTGTGGTACCAGAGGCCGATGTTGGCATCTGCTCTGCTGATGTCGCTCACAGTAGGCGGAGTTTAACGCTGTTTTCCGGTAGCCGGTCGATTGGGACTACTAACTTTTCGTCCCAGCGCCATGTTTGTCTCAACTGTGGTGTCTCTCACGGCGTCATTGCCGATCCCCGCCCGGCTGAGTTGCATACGGGCGTCAAAACACATGCACAGAGTTCTTAGAATTTTGGTGGAGGTAAATTCTTCTGCCGTGTTGCACCACTGAAATTGCGCATTGCCTTTGTTCCAAACGCTGTTTCTCAACATTGGAAATAACGTTGCCATACGTTCTGTTATAATACGATTTCACCATCTTTTATAATACTTCCCCAAAAAATGAAATAAATAAAATATATAAAAGCCCCATACGGTTAAAATAAAAAATACCCAAAAATGACCCGCTACAATTTATTATACAATTCAATTCAAAATAAATTTCTCAAATTTATTACCAAAGTTTTCACATCTTTTAAATTAATTAATCCATCTCAAATTAATTTAATTCCATCTTTTTCTCAGACACTGTAAATTACTGCCATTACTTTATTCGAAACAATTTAAATTTATTTAATTCCATTAAAACTGAATTGATCATACAAAATACAATGTACCTACCAACAACATAACACAGTACATTTAACATCAATACAAAATCTACAATTTTCGTCATATCATTTTATTGTTTACCACACCTCATTACATAGGTCAGCCAAGTAATTACCATAAACTAAAATAATTAAATGTTCATTCACTATATATCTAACCACCATCATCATAGATTAATTTTATTTTATTACAACACAATTCATTTTTCAATAAATTTATTTTGTTATTATTATTATAATAACCCTTTAATATTTTAAATTGCTCCGTTATACCCACATAATAATTTACTGGGTTACCCCACATTATTGTTCTACCATATAACCTGTCTACATCAGTAATTCTGGTCCTGTCACCGTCAGTATTTTTATTTGTCGCAATTAAGCATTTTATCATCTCCTTATCATCAGTGTCAGCTGCTATTAATATCCCAATCCTATGCACACGTAAGTACTCAATATAATTATCAACGTTATCATCATTCATCACCGCTGTACTGTTTTTATCATAAGGTAAGTTTTTTATTTTATTAACTCTCTCAACCTTTATTCTTTCTAACAATTCTTCATAACTTCCACTAACCTCAAATAACACTAACCCTCTCTCTCTCTCTCTCTCTCTCTCTCTCTCTCTCTCTCTCTCTCTCTCTCTCTCTCTCTCTCTCTCTCTCTCTCTCTCTCTCTCTCTCTCTCTCTCTCTCTCTCTCTCTCTCTCTCTCTCTCTCTCTCTCTCTCTCTCTCTCTCTCTCTCACACACACACACACACACACACACACACACACACACACACACACACACACACACACACACCTTCCCACTCCCATTTCACATTCTCTCTCTCCATGCAGAGGGCACTACAACATTATAAAAACACCTCCTGCTTTTCCAGGAACACCACAAAAACTTAAGGGACTATTTGAGACCTTCCGTCTCCGATAGAGGAACACTTGCCCTCCGTAAACATATGTGAAAACCTTATTTCACAATTTACGTGGGGAAAATTTACCCTCTGCCCCACTTCCACAAAATAACTCTCTTCCTACTCCTTTTCTAATTCATGAACACTGACTACTACCCCCTCAATAACTATATATTCTCATCATCGCTATTAATTTTTTCTGTATCACCCATAGATACCACTTTTTCAACTATTTTACCACTATTACTTGTTAACTCATTATTATAATTACCACTTACCTCGTTAATTATTTCTTCGTTATTATTCGTCATCGTATCACCATTATAATTATCATCTGTACTGACACCAATGTGGTCTGTTACTTCGTTATTTTCAATTATTTCATTTATACTACACTTACCTGTATCTCTTCTCCACTCTTTCATTTTCTCAATATTTTGTTCTAACTCAAATTTAAGTTCAAATTTCACATTACTACTATCGAAACGTTTGTTAATTTCATTGATATTGTTAAATAAATCATTATTTTGTTCTCTTAATTCATTAAAATTACTCTTTAATTCATTATTTTGTTCTTTCAACTTTTCAGTGAAATTACTATTTATTTTATCGAAATTTCTTTCACTTTTAATACTTTGTTCAGTTAACATCGCTTGTATTATTTCAAACCTCTTATTCTCATCAGATTTTTTACTTTGGATTGGCGTTGACTGAATTGCCATGCCATCCATTATTTTGGACTCTGTTAAACTATTTTCTTGATTTCCTTCGTTCCTCTCCATTTTAATTATTTTTTCTTAATTAATTAATTCTTTCTTAATTATCTCTTATAATATACACACAAATCGTATCATAACATAACCTTATACATACTCATAACACTTGTAACATGTGTCTATTTAGATGTAAATAAAAGTTCTATTTATTTACTTTGAACAACCCGTTCTGCTCTCCAAAACAGGCCCACGTTTACATAAATAACTTTATGCAAACGTCCCTGTTCGGGCGCCAATTGTAGAGTTTTTTCTTGTACACTTTTTATTTTACTTGTTTACAAAATCAGCTGTGTTTGCATCTACTTTATTCGGACGCCATCTTGAACTGTTGCCAACTGTATATTTTACTTACCTAGGTCCAAGGTTCGGTTGGACGAGTTAGAGAGCAGAATTAGGCTGGCTGTTCGAAGAAAACAAATTGATTATTGGCATACATATCTTATTCTCTTTTATTTTACATCGCATCATTACTACATTACTTCAATTACTTCACAACAATTGAAAGTCATTTCCTTCCCTTCATAAACAAAAATAATCTTTCTCACTCCCTTACACCTATTACGAATTAACCGACAAAACAATACAGTGATTATATATTGATTATACATAAATTAAAAAATAGAAATAATCTAAACACAAACTTGAATTTACTCCCCGCAAACCAACACTTCTTTTTTATTAGGTAATTTTCACACACACATACGTGCGCGCGCGCACATCCCATCCCCTTATGAGATCTCAAATTACTGTTGTTTTAGTTTTTTAATTTTGCATAAAAATCTGTTTACCCCCCCATTTGTTACTTAGCTTGTCATTGTCCAAAACGGTCCAGCCTCCTTACGTGTTTTCCTTCACTCCGCACATTTTTCTTACTTTCACTTTTTGTTTATTCACCATTTTATCCGAAATTGTTAGTTCATTTGTAATATGTTAAAAAAAAACTGATTTCTCTCACTTTTTTATATTTTGTTGGCTTGGGCGCGCCCGAAATTTTGTCCGCAGACTTTTTCCGGCCGTATAGCACGAGAGTATGAATTCAATTGGGCAGAGCAAAATTGGTCAAACGTCTGATCTGGAGGGGCGATCACGTGGTCTCATCCTTTTGTTTGATTTTTGTTACGTAGCCAGATTTTATGGCGTTGCTGACCCCGCCACACATTCCATAGTGAAATCATCAGGGTTTGGCCACTGACGTCATATAGTGTGACTCCAATTGTACTAAGTTCAAAGTTCGGATCGCTAAAAATAACTCTTCAGCTGCTAGATTGACGACCTTGATGCTAATAACTTTTCCCCAATAAAATTACCCACATTCACAAAATGTCCCTGGACGGTTTTACCTGTACCGTTACAACATAGATTAGAATACATTGTTACATTGATAATAATTATATCACAATTAATACAGTGTTAATAATTAATTAACAATTAATTTCCATAACTTATACATAACATCCAACGCGACACATCAGCTATAGTTTGTTTGGGCGAATTTTTGTACTCACCCTGTGTCTTAAGCTTGCCCGGTTTAATTATTGAAGAAACACAACACTATTCGTGACTCTGAAAAATATTCTATTTTTATTTCCTGCGCTGCTGTCATTAATAATTAAGTAAAAAAATCAGCACTATAGCATAAGACGTTACATGCACAAGTAGCATACAAATAATAGTATGTATAAACACGAAAATGAATTGAATTTCATAAGAAAATTAGGATAATTTTATAAAAAACGATACAAATTCCTTATGAAATAAATTATAAATTCCTTATTCATATATTAATATATTATAAATATGGGGTACTGTAACTGAAATGGGATTGGCTTTTGCCAAAACAGCGACATTTTTGTTTACAGAAATTGCTCAGTCCTATTTATCTTTGTGCAATGGAAAAAAGGTAGTAGCGAGGCCAGTAAACATACACAGTTTTGAGGGGAGTGTAAAAATGACAAAGGCATTCATAAAAGTGTCAGACAACAATATTTACCGAAAAGACATGCCGACAGGGTATATGCAATTTGCATATCAAAAGTGTACATATACCTAACAGAACTTCTGAACCATATGGCTTAGGAACGACCGTGGAGAGAACAAAAACAGGTTCATTTAAAAAAAGGGAAAGGACCGTGAGTATGAAAAAAATTAGAGAAACAACAGCTGGCAAGGTCAGTGTTCTCAGACAACTATCAGTCTGTAGGATAACCGCCAGAAGAAAACAGTAAAACTTTAAATAAGTAAGTTCACTGTACGGAAAACAGTGAACTATTTTGCTGAAATGCTACACAATGTAATACCCGGCAACAACGTTGGGCGAGGGGCGTGCAGGTGACAGGGAGAAGCAGTGAAAGTGAGTGACCTTGACGGGACTCCTTCTATGCAGGGTACTCTAATAATCTTTAATGCAACAATATATGATGGAGATACGTTTGAAACATGGCTTTTTGTAGATAAGATCATTTATCCTTTCATATACCTTACAGGTATATACTAGGGCAATTTGAAAAGTTTATGGCCTAATAATAAAAGTCTTACCAGTATTTTTTCGTTTTGGAATCACTTTTCATAGTTCAGCATAGTCTCCATGTAGTTGAACACATTTGGTTTAGTGATGCTCTAGTGCTTTTAGCCCATTCAGAAGTTTGATTGTTCTAGGTCCTCTGATAACCGTTTACTGCCGCTTTCAGCCATCTCCAGAAAAATCCCTCCCTTCCCAGCGAATTTCAGAGTTTTGGGAATAATTAAAATTAAATAGAGATAAATCAGGTGAGTGAGTGTGATCTTGCAACAGATTGTATTTCAGCTCAGCGATCTTTTGGCTTAAAAAAAGCTAGTATGAGGTCTTCCATTATCCTACTACAAAATTATCTGTTTATATATTAAACCTGACCATTTTTTACAAGTATTTTCATTTATTTGGTCTAAAAGGTTAGAATATCACTCTTTATATTTTGGCACATCCATGATAATTTCTTAACAACATTCTCTTAGCCACTCAAAAAATCAAGTCACACCTTTCCAACAGACAAAATTGACTTTTCTTTTTTTTGATTACATGACTGTAATTAACAATACTGCAGACCAACATGTTGCTTTACAGCTGTTCATGAGGCAAATGTGGCGTCACCTGATGTCTCTGACATGTTTCTCAGACTCTTTGTATCTTCTTCTTCTTTGACTCTTCCTGAACCACCTTCTTTATCTATGAGAGCTTACAGCGTCCCACAACCGAACAGTCACCTGAGTACTCTAGTCTCTGCCTTCCTCTGCAGTACTTCCCACTCACTGATCGCCCATCAGCAAAGTCATTACTAGGTCTCAACCAATAGTGACCCACCACAATGTCTCATCTTCACAAACCTCTCCATTCACCCATTGTTTCCAGAACCTGTTCATTTTTGTTTTCTAATTACTTTGTCCATCCAGTATATTGTAACGGGACAGATCAGGAGAGTAAATAATTTTAACCAGTTTTAATGTACAACCTTTGGGGAACCTCTTTTTTAACCCACATGCTTACATTGTTATTATGAAACATCAGTCTGTGTTTGCGTCTGGCGTCAGGCTAGACGCGTTACTCAACCACCTACAGCTTATGCCGTCTGTGAATCACGGAAAACGCCAATTTCACCAGGCGGTCAAAAAATTATAAGAATTCCTGGGCTGAGCGACTGGATATTCCACCCAATCAGAGAAGGCACAATAAAACCTACATACACTGGGGCGAAGCCGAACCCACGCCCAACGCCTTGCATCTATGCAACTGCGAACGACGCTCGCAGGCAGTGGAACAGCAGTTGAGTTGATTAGCAGTCGTCAAGCAGTTCAGCACCACTCGGCAACCAGAATAGACATAAATTTCAACCGTAGCCTCGGGAAAGTTTTGGTAGACCGAAAAGTTAAAAGTAGGTCTACCAAAGAGTGTATCGTAATAAAACAACAGTAAACAGTGGTTCAACCGTAGGAACAGTTTATAAAATAAGTGGAGTTAATGAAAACTGGGAGTTAAGTGAAGAAGATGGAGTCGACAATGCGCAATACTGGGGACTTACTACAGTTAAGTAAAAGTGAAAGTACAAATTGCCCAAAAGTTTATATAGTAAACCGTAAAATAATAATGAGCTCAATAAAGGGGGGTTATTCAAATACGTAAAGAGAGTGAGAGTGTGTGTGATAGAAAAAGGGAATAAAGGGGGAGAAAGAAAATGTTACTGGTTTGTATAATATATAAAATGTATAAGTTAATTTTTATAGTAAATAAAACAGTATTTGAACCATCATAAATATGTGCTAGTTATAAGTTATTACGCCTTAACCACGTCCTAGTCTTCTGTGCTGAAAAACTCGTCTAATGTTCCGGTGAATTTTCTGAAGTAAGGGGGGGTCAGATAGCAAGGTTATTCAAGTTTTTATAAGGACAAGAATGTAAAGGTTTCCATATCTATCCTTTAAAGATATAGGTGGTGGCCCTGAAGTTTTTTAGTGTTTAAAAGGTAAGTGTAACGGGATTTTGAAGGAAAGTAATATTCTGGCAGCAGTGATTTGTATTATTTTATAGATGATAAAAGATTAATATTGTTACAAGTGGCGCCGCTGCCAGGATATTTGTATAAATATTATATGAATTAGACCTGTTTTGAAGCACAGAAAATAGGATTTGGTAACGGCGTATTTGTAAAATTTATCGTACATTATTAAGTTAAGTACGTGAATACAGGTTATGTTTAGAAGTAAGAAAATACAGTCGGTAATATAAAATCTGAAGTTAAATTGACAAGTTTTAATAATTTTATATGCAATTGATATAATCATTTAATTAAAAACAATTAAATTTATAAGAATGGAGAATAAAGAGATAAAAATAAATGTAACTGACGTAACTGTCATGAATGAGTCGGAAAGTCAGTCAATGACCGAGTCAGCAGTAATGGATGAGGTGAGAGTTCGTTCAACTCCCATCTCGACCAAAGTGAGTAATGAATATGATAATGATATGAAGTATTTGTGTAGCATGATGTGCAAGATGAGTAATAAATTCGATGAACAAAACGCAAAAAGTGAAAGCAATTTTAATGAACTAAGGGGTGATATTAACGAAATAAAGGGGGAAATGAAACAACAAAATATTAATATTAAGGAATTAAACAAAAAAATGACTGAGTCACAAAAGAATATCGAGGGTAAATGAAATGAAATGAATATTAAGTTAGTACGACAGTTCGATAAGCGCATAAGCATCATTAATGCACAATTAAAGAATAAAATAGCGAATAATGATGAGAGTGTAGTGGTGATAGAAAATGGTACAGATAGAGGTAAGTGTGGTGAGAATATCAATAATGATGTAACGGAGAACAAGGTGAGTAATGTGGTTAAAATAAGTGATAATTATAATGGGGAGATAATTATGAAAAACAACAAGGTTATAGTTGATGAGGTGAATAGTGAGGTTAATAAAAATGAAAATAATGTCATAGACAAGGTAAATGGTGGGGTTATTATAAGTGATAACTGTAATAATGACGTGACGAATAATAATGGTGATAATGTATTAGAGAGTAAAATTGTGAATAATGATAGTGAAGATGAAGTTTTAATGGAAGTAGAAATTAATGATGAGGTAGTTGTTGATGAGTTTGAGAGAGAGTGTGAAGTGAGGTTAGGTGAGTATGAAGTGCAGAAGACAAATTTTCCCTGTGGTTTAAGCAGAGTAAAGACTCCTCAAGTGGTTTACGAGGACAGAGTTTCCTCTAGAGGTTGTGTGAGAGACGAGGCGTCTCTAAATGGTCCCTTAATTTTTTGTGATAAACCTGGTAAAGCCAGGAAGTGTTATAGTAATTTTGTGGTGCCCTTTGCATGTAGTGAGATAGTTCAGGGGGGTTATGATAGGTGTTATGATGAGGAGTATTTTGAGGAGTATTTTGAGAAAGAGAGAGAGAGAGAGAGAGAGATAGAGTGGTTCAAGTTAAATAGAGGTTATGTAGAGTTGGGAGAGATGTTAAATAGTGGGAGAATTGTTGATAAAGACTTACCTTGGGGAGTAATGAGTACAGAAATAATGAATGAAAATAGTATTATTGAGAAAAAGCACTTACCTGGCAGGAGAGTTAGTGTACTTGTAGTAGGAGATAATTATGATGGTGATATAACTTACCGGGGTTTAACAATAAATACTGACGGAGACAGGACTAAAATTATCAATGTAGACGGGTTTTATGAGACAACGATGTGGAATAATTTGATAAATTATTGTTGCGGTATAATGAATAAAACAAGGTTATTATAATAATAATAATGACAAAATGAATGTAAATAAAAACGAAAATTGTTATATTAAAATAAGATTAATTTTTGATGATGGTGGTTAGACATTTATTACTAATGAACATTTAATTATTTGAGTTAGTGGTATAATTATTTGGCTGACTTATTTAATGAGGTGTGGTAAATAATAACAGGATATGACGAAAATTGTAAATAAATTTGTATTGGTGTTAAATGTATTGTGTTAAGGTTATTGTTATACGCCTTGCATCTATGCAACTGCGAACGACGCTCGCAGGGAGTGGAACAGCAGTTGAGTTGATTAGCAGTCGTCAAGCAGTTCAGCACCACTCGGCAACCAGAATAGACGTAAATTTCAACCGTAGCCTTGGGAAAGTTTTGGTAGACCGAAAAGTTAAAAGTAGGTCTACCAAAGAGTATATCGTAATAAAACAACAGTAAACAGTGGTTCAACCGTAGGAACAGTTTATAAAATAAGTGGAGTTAATGAAAACTGGGAGTTAAGTGAAGAAGATGGAGTCGGCATAGTGCGCAATACCGGGGACGTACTACAGTTAACCCATTCACTGACTATTTTTTTAAGAAATTTATTTTCAAAAAATGACATTTTTTTATTGCAGATTAATATGAGGCGTGTCTGGAAAGTAAAGATACGAAGGTCGTAATTGGTCTAAAAACATTTATTTACAAGTCATTAACTGACAATTACGTAAATACATATATCTTTATATCTCTACATAATTACCGCCATTATCCAAGCACCTATTAAGTCTGGGAACCAGCTTTTGTATCCCCGTGTCATAGAAGTCTGCCCCCAACCCTTTGAACTATGTCATGACCTCTTCTTTTACCTCGTCATCGTCATCGAACTTTTTTCCGGCCAGATATTGTTTCAGGGGAAGGAACAAGTGAAAATCACTGGGCGCGAGGTCCGGGCTATGCGGCGGGTGATCTAAAACATCCCATTTCCAACTGCCGAGCAGTGCAGAGGTCACGCGTGCAGTATGGGGCCGAGCATTGTTGTGGAGCAGGCAGATGCCACGTGTCAGCATTCCTCTCCTTTTGTTTTGAATAGCCCGTCGAAGACGTCTCAGTGTCTCACAATATGCATCTGCAATAACTGTTTTGCCTCTCCTGTCCCAAAAAACTGAAGCCATAATTTTTTTGGCTGAAATCAATGTTTTGAATTTTTTGGTTTTGGGGGAATGTGTGTGGCGCCATTGCAATGATTGTCGCTTCGATTCAGGAGTATGGTGATAAACCCAAGTTTCATCCCCAGTCACAATAGAGTCCAGGAACTCATCTCCTTTGTCTGCATAACGTGTGAGAAACGTGAGCGCAGAACCCATCCGATTTTTCTTGTGATCATCCGTTAACATTTTGGGCACCCAACGCGCAAACAATTTTTTGTAGCATAATTTTTTCGTCACAATTTCATGAATCAACGTCTTAGACACTTCAGGAATGAATTCACACAATTCTCTTATTGTCAAACGACGATCTTTACGTATGTTTTCTTCAATTTTGTGAAGAAGGTCGTCAGAGATCAAAGACGGCCTACCGCTCTTTTGTTCGTTGTGAACAGCAGTCCTTCCTTCCGAAAAATTATGGCACCACTTCGAGACATTTTGTCGATTCATAACGTCACCATAAACAGCTGTAATTCGTCTATAAATTTCCGCCGGGCATTCACCTTCTGCGTTTAGAAAACATATCACAGAACGAACTTCACATTTAGCGGGGTTTTGGATCGACGCTGTCATTTTTAATATGTGTAACACAAACTACAAAGAGCAAAGTCTATTCTCTTAATGGTTATGATGCATCGGCATCGAATAACAATAACGACAGTGTTACCACCACCGCCAAAAAGAAATTCCCTCACGGCCTAGATGCAGTGTATCTTTACTTTCCGGACTCGCCTCGTACTTACAAATATGTTATAATGCACAAAAAATTATTTAAAAAATTTTATTCTTCGTATTGTTTAAATTAGCAGCCATCCTTACTATTTCTTTTATGAATTTGCTAACTGCTATAATTTTTTATTGTTCGACTAAGCTTTTCGTCATTACTGACATCTTCAGGTCTTAAAACCTGGTTTTAAAAAGCTTAGTCGAACAATAAAAAATTATAGCAGTTAGCAAATTCATAAAAGAAATAAAAAATTTTACTTACAGTTTGTGTTTTTTCAAATTTTGTAATTTTCATTCGTTCGTACCGAAGCACTGTTACAGGAAAATATCGATTTCTTTCGTCACAGAATTCTGACTAAGATTTTGTATTATATCACTGTTTACCCCAGAATCACCAGTAAAATTAATTGGAATAAGAATATTATTTATATTTTGCCAGTCCCAGTCATAAACATAACCTCTCTGTTCTTCACTTCCATCACTTTCACTGTCACTACTGCTTTCTGAACTGTCATTTAGCTCCAGATGTGTAGGAAGTACAAAATCTTCGTCATCTGTAATTTCACTGTCACTTTCACATAATAATCTTTCAATTTCTTACGGTGTTAAATATTTATCACGCACATAACTCATCGTGGAGGATGAAGACGGTATCAAACGGTTTGTTTACAATGCTCACAGAAAACAACGCTACATAATAGTAAAAAAAAACCACATGTGGAAAGCATTAACATCTGCCCGACATCTGTTGGAGATTCATAAAACTACTACAAAGCAGTCTTACATTGAAACAACACTGGCGAGTGTTTGCCGTCAAAGTCAGTGAACTGAACAAGTGGCGCGAGCTACACTCGTCAAAGTCGCCACGGTACTGTAAAAATGATGCGAGCTACACTCGTCAAAGTCAGCGAATGGGTTAAGTAAAAGTGAAAGTACAAATTGGCCAAAAGTTTATATAGTAAACCGTAAATTAATAATGAGCTCAATAAAGGGGGGTTATTCAAATACGTAAAGAGAGTGAGAATGTGTGTGAGAGAAAAGGGGAATAAAGGGGGAGAGAGAAAACGTTACTGGTTTGTATAATATATAGAATTTATAAGTTAATTTTTATAGTAAATAAAACAGTATTTGAATCATCATAAATATGTGTTAGTTGTAAGTTATTATGCCATAACCACTTCCTAGTCTTCTGTGCTGAAAAACTCGTCTAACGTTTCGGGGAATTTTCTGAAGTAAAGGGGGTTAGATAGCGAGGTTATTCAAGTTTTTATAAGGGCAAGAGTGTAAAGGTTTCCATATCTATCCTTTAAAGATATAGGTGGCGGCCCTGAAGTTTTTTAGTGTTTAAAAGGTAAGTGTAACGGGATTATGAAGGAAAGTAATATTCTGGCAGCAGTGATTTTTATTATTTTATAGATGGTAAAAGATTAATACTGTTACAATATTTTTAATATTCTCCTACAGCATCAGTTTTCAAATGCTGTGGTTGTGTCTTTCACTTTTCCCTATTGTCTAGGTTTCAAATGCAGCTTCTATAATAGCATGCTGCAAACATATAATTTGAGGAATTTCTTCTTAATTTAGACTCCAGTATTTGACAGTAGCAAATTTGTTTCTCCATTTGGCCTGTTCTGACACTGATTCCTCTCAGTTATCTTTACCAGTTTTAATATTTACCTATTTTTGTTTCTGATTCTCCTCTGCCCCCTAATAATTTTTTATAATATTCAATAGTGTTCTCAATTTACTTTGTTTTCTGCGAGTAGAAACCATACCATCAGTAACTCTTAATTTTTAACATCAGTAACTCTTAACTCTTATACTCTCCATGAAATGTTATTATGGTCTTGAACATCTTTATGGTTTCCTTTACAGCCTCTTATAAAACTTTCTCGTATAATGGTAATGAATTTGTATAAAAGTAAATTTTAATTCCTTTTATTTGTAGGATGTTTTAACAGTCAGTGTAAAGAAAGAAGCAGATTCAGAAGAGGCTGAGACTGAACAGGTAATGTGCATAACCATTATTTAGCCCATAGCTAATATGTTAGGTTGTTCCGTGTCATGTACCACTAGAGATTTGGATCACATTCGTTTGTAGATATGTAATTAAAAATGAACAGAATACACAAACTGTATCATAGTGTTGTATACATATAAACTACATGAGATTAAGTAAGTAAAATCGCACACTCGCGCGAGCGCGTGCGCGCTCACACCATGTAGGTACAGAGTATGGATATTTATTTGCAAAAATTGATTGGTGATTCTATATATTTCATATTTAGTATTGATCACCTCTTTATATAGTACTATATAAATCACTGAGAAGACAAAGTAAATTTTATAATTGTTTAATTTGCAGGATGTATTCCCAGTTATAAATTCTGTCCTAAAGGGAGAACTGCATGTAAAAGAAGAAATCATCAAAGAAGAGAATGAACAGTTTGTTGATCAGGTATTATACATAGTTATAAATTTGTTTATAGTAACAAGCATTTATTGTTATAATGAACAGCATTGTTGTTATTTGTAAACTTATTGGTTAAAACTGTTGGAGACCATTTGGTGTCCCATGGAAGTCACTTTTATGTGCACTTTCAGTCCATACGATTTAGTCATAACATGTACCAGTACCACATGGCAGGAAATTTGAATTTTATGATGTCAGGGGTGTGAGTACGACGTGACCATGGTGGGGGTAGAATGTGACTGAAGTAGGGATGTCACGTGGACATGGTGGGAGTACCATGTGACAGGCCCCATGTAGGGGTACCACAGCAGTGGTGCGAAGTGTAGTGATTGGTCGGCCATGTTTAATATGTGTCACGTCATCATATAGCAGAATCAGTTGTGATTGGTGTGTTTGAATGGCAGTAGTCGGTGTGGCCAACATGTGATAAGGGAGACGAAAATTCGCTCTAGAAGGGAAATAGGTTAAATAAGGATGTGTGAGGGAAAATTTAGCGTTGCCACTACCACCAGTGTGCCTACGTCATGGCGGAATGGATTTATGTTCCCTTAACAAGTGTATCCAGCGTGTCCATGGCCATCTTATCCTCTGCTTGTCTTGATTTAATAGGGCGATGACGTGTGAGGCATAAAATTGTGTAACCTAATGTATACGTGTGTATGAAAGAAAATAAAGTGGCCAGTTCCTGGTTTCTTCTTCTTATCTTGTTTTTTCTACGTTCATAAATAAGGTTAACGTTCATGCACGTTTGTGTGTGTGTGTGTGTTAAGTAAAACACTGTCTTGACTGCTCTTCTTGTCTTTGTTGTCGCAGGTTTTTTTCAGTGTTGAAAAGTTGTAAACAAACAAACTTTCGTTATCTTTTTACACACCATAATTTTACTTACCCTGATTCCGTTACACTTACCTTTTTGATAAAAACTCCCCAGAAGATTCCAAACTTGTTCAAAGGGTCGCCACGATGTTTTGAGGATGTACATCTGTAACCCCTCTTTCCTTTTTATGCTGTATATAAAAAAAAATTTTTTTTGTTATTATTTATTTTTTTTTTTTGTATTTATATTTTTTTTTGAAAGAGAAGCCACAAGTTATTTAAAACTAGGCCAGAGCCTAGAGAAGCCAAAAATGCGCTGGGTCCAGTATGACGGGACTTGCAATTAAACTCAGGTGTTAATTAACAATAACATTCTTTTTATTGTTGCCCCATAATTCGTTACATTTAAATATCCTACAAATCACATAATTATCATATGGGAACCAACAATAACCCACAAAATACATAATAAATAAATAATTCACATATCCTTAATCGTGTCAAAAGACAATATCTATATATCCATATATACATATATATCAGGCAACATTCCGTAATTATATAATTCCCCCCCTTTTGTTACTAACACTTAACATTGACATTACGTACAGAAACATAAAGACACACATACGCTCACAATTATATACACATATTATAGACACCTAATACCCATGTTCGACCTGCCCGACAGGCAGTGTTTCTGCAAAGCCCCAAGACCGGCAATCATAAATGTTCAACTTCCAGTCACTATAATTCATTAATTTCCATTAATTTAAATAATTAAAAACCCCCAGAAGGATGATAATCACTAACAAGCATAAAGAGAGACCGGACTGCCCATATGCATAGATAGTATCTGATAATTGGCTCACTATGAGCATATGAAAATCTTTAAGTTTCTTAGACAGCATATAAATGGGAAAAACCCTCATCACCTGATTTTAAGCAATTGGTATGAGTTTCTAAAATGTTAATTTTGTTTTACAAATCCAGATGGATACATTAATCAGTATATGCTTTTACAAGGTCAAAATTAATCAGTATATGCCCACAAAAATATAAAATTTATTTTCTGTTAAAGGCAGATGGCTGTGTATAAATGATTTTATAATAACCGACTGTTGTATCCTAGCAGATGTAGGAGCGCGCCAGCATGTACTTGACCATATGTGACAGGAATCAAACCTGCCTTAAACTGAATGAACATGTGCGTGACAAAAAACTATGTCCCCTTTTACCCCCAGAAAACAGCCTGAAAACGAAACCCCCCCCAGCCCTTACATGTGAAACCAAAATGAAATTAAAATATAAACCCGTTCTGAACCAGCCGGAACAGAACCCCTAACATGTGACTTAAATTTTGTAGTGAATAGTGTAATGACTCTTGTTTATATATCAAAAATATTTAATAGTCAAAAAAAATTCTGGCATGCTCCCCCAGTGCCGCACACAATTACAACCATAGTACTTATTAAAGTCACATGATGTTCATAATGAATGTTCAGCTGACACACCCCAGAGCAGACTGTCTAGCCGCGTGGGCACATGGTTTCAAAAAAAAATTAATTTGTAAATCAGGTGAACGGCAGGCCCGGCCAACGAAAATAAAAAGAGTTCATATCACCTTAATCGTGAGCATGTGATGCGTCTTGTGGCTGTTCAACAGACTCCCTCTTCCGAACAGGCGTGTGTGTGATGGCTCATGGCTGATGAAGGTGTAGTTACATCAGCATAGACCAGAATCTCCGACTTAGACGAGAACCCGGGAAGTCTCGTAAATTTAGCTTGCCATTAGTGCAGAAGAAACAACTACGTAATACTGTCTGTTCGGGTCTGAGAGTCTGTTGCCTCGATGCGTGCCGGAATGGAACTGCCTTAAGCAGTTACGATGCAACAAACAGCAAAACTCGCCCATAGATGGCGCGCGCCGTTTCAACGGTGCCGTCCAAATATCGTCGCTCTGACCGACACTGATACTCGCATTTATGTTAAAATTAATTTTATAAAACCTTCGACCGCCGGGTTAGGCAAACACCGGCACACCCCCACCCCGAAAGGGCAACCTGGTTGCCCCACACTTAAACTCGGGAGAGTACCCTGCAGTGTACCCCCTTCCCAAAACAAGCTAGTGGTCTTCGTGATTATGGCGGCCCAGCAGCACTTGCTCTCAGGAGAACAGAAAACCTCACAACTGCGTCCATTCTCATGCGACCCCCTCTGCCATGCCAACCCCACGGGACCGCCCCAACACGTCACCCTCTCCGGTGACCATCACCTACTCCCACCGGTCCCACTCACATACCCATCCTAAGACCAAACAAGGTATCTCCCACCTTGGTATGTGAGTGACCGCACTACTTCTCGTCCATCTCTTGGACCGACCAGCCACATGCACCCACAAGGCATCTCCATCCTTGCCATATGGCTGGCCCACATCCCTACACAAGGGCGGACGGCCCCGCTTAGCCAGACAGAGAGGACCGCACCAAGGGCACGCGAACATCCATCCTAACTCTTACTCAACGAAAACACCATGACTAGCAAGGGGGTTTCATTTCTCTGCCGACGTCGATACACAATAAATACAATTCTCTCTCTCAACAAAAACACCCGGGGAACAACCGGAGAATGCGGCATGGCTCGACCTCTACACTAACCAAAAATCAAAATCAACCACTAATCAGAAACAACAGCACGCTATCTCTCCCCATCTTACTTTTAAAACAGGGGAAACTGACAATCTCGAGGACCACAATCTAATCACTTCCGGCAAGTCTCTCTAACTCCTTATTGATAGGTTTTTTTAATTTTTTTTTTATTTTTTTTAGTACTAAGGGGAGGGGTAGGAAAATTGGGAAGATGAAACGGGGCAAGGATCATTAAAGGGTCAATAGCTAGGACTAAGGGTAAGGACATGGTTCCCTCCGAAAAGGAGAATGACTGGAGAAAACCAAGGCTCGCGTAGGCAGGGGCGCAACCCTGAAGTAGACGAACACCACTGGGACTGTGGGGAACATCTACCCGCTACCCGTTAACCTCTTCTTCTTACCTTTCTATGACGCACTTTAGGTATTCGCTCCTTTCGCACACCACTCTCGGCAAAATTATTTCGTGTTGAGCTGTACTGACTGGTTTCTTCGGAATCAGAATCAAGGCAACTTACTTCACTACTTTGAGTCCGCCTTGGATTATGCTCATCCTCTAACTCCTCTACTTGTCTTTCTTCCAATCCTTCCTTCTCTTCTACAATTTCCCCTTTTTCATCCCCATAATCCAAATCACCATCACGACACTGCACGTCCTCAGCATCTTCCAGTTGCTCCTCTGATCCATCTTCAACCGCATCTTCGCCCAGCTCCTTGCCAATTTCTTCATCACACTCGTCACCAGCCGCTTCACAAACTTCTTCACTAACCTCTTCTCCAATCTCATTTTCATCAACACCTTCCTCATCAACATCATCGCCATCACATCCACTACCACCATCCGAACACTGCACATCTTCATCCTCTAGTTGCTCACCTGGTCCACATGAAACTTCTTTTCGTTCTTCGGAATCCTCAACACTACTTACAGAAGGCGTCTGCACATCTTCACACACTACATCCTTCTCACTCGCACACTCCACAACGCTGCCACCAAATTCCTCCTCGACTTCTACCTCCCTTGCGGCATGGACATCCCCTTGTCCATCCACAACCTCAGAAACACTTGCAGCCTGGACATCCCCTTGTCCACCCGCAACCTCAGAAACACTTGCAGCCCGGACATCCCTGTGTCCATCTGCAAACTCAGACTCTTCAGTCTGACTAACACTTCCAACTATCTTCGCCTGCGCAGCATCTGCAGACCGCTCTTCTGACTCTTGCTTCAATTCCTCTCCTACACCACTCTCAGCAACTACAACGTCCTCAACATCTTCCTCCCTGGAATCCAGCTGTCCAGGTTCATGTGCAATGACTAAATTAATTTCTACTGGCAATGGCAAAGCTACACTCTCAAGTGACTTCTCATATTCCGGCGTAGGCGATGACGATATTACCGGATCTGGATCCGTCATGAACAATACCGGAACAAATTCTGCAGCATCCGGATTCAACCATGACGTCCTCTTCGAGTCCTGTAACTCAGTATTAACTGACGTGTTCTTAGGCTCTTGTATTGATCCACAGAAGTTATTCTGCTTTTCTTCTTCTGCTTCACCTTCTTCATCCACTACTCTATTAGGCACTTGTACTCCCTCTGGAACCTTTAAAGTGTCCCTTTTCTCCGAATAGGAATAACGCCTTGCTATAGGCTCCCTACTTACCGCTGTTTGTTCCCTAACATAATTTCTTCTTCCCCTGTTAATTTCGTACTTCTTTGTTTTCGGTGCCGTAGCTGTTGTTACCGTCTTCTCACTTGCCACCCCTTGTAGCCTCCATTACTTCCGGAATATTCAGGCTTTCTGACAGTCTCTTGTGTTCTCCTCCAACCACCATGTTTGTCCCTTTTAGATCTTCCTGACGAACCACTGGAGTATTGGACATCCGTAGCATCTCTTCCCCGGGACTCATCATTCTCCTGGACTCTCCTGGCATGTGCACACCACCGGTCCAGGTCCGCAAAACAACGTGGAGGCTCTGGGAAAACCAGCCGGGATCTCTCTTCGGGATTCAGTCCCTCTCGTATTACTTGTATTACTTCTGTCTCGGGCAACCCCAACCTTAATATATGGGCAGCTTTCCTTACATCGTGCACGAAGTCCCCCAATGCCTCTCCGTTGGCCTGTAGGCGATAGAATAACTTAAACTTCAACTGATCACGTCGTCGACGGGGTATGAAGAAATCCAACACTTCCCCATGGAAAGCATCGACACTGCCGCCCCGACGCAGAGTGTTGGTGACCAACCCTGCCAATGAACCCCGGCAATACGGGTATATAAGGGACAAGACCTCCCCATCGGACACCCCCGGGAAATCTGCCAACTGCAGAACAAGATCTAAGAAAACCAGCAACTGCTCCTCATCTATTCCATCTAACACTGAAAGTTTCTGGAGAACTCCTGAAAGAGGGTGGGGCAATTTCTGATAGCATACCGCCGCCAGAATTGCACAATTCAAAACAAACAATAATAAAACAAATCCCCACTAAACACCTAACACAAACATGACCTAAAAAAACATATTCACAAGAATCAGAAAAAACCCAAGTACTGTCCTTCCTTTGAGCGACCCCCGGGTTCTCTAGCGCTGCGGAGACCTGGCCTACTTCCGAACCACCTACTAACACCACAGAAGGAGACAAGCAACGACCAACAATACTGAACATACATAACATCAAACATCAATCCAACACACACGTCTCACCAACACATAACTCACCGACACAAACTAGTAGTCAGTATTCTTAATTCGGGAATTTAGTTGGTAACGGTACCGACTTCCGATCGGGCCATACCGCATCCCGGCAATGTCACACGCTAAACTCCGACCTCGAATCAGCAACATCCTATCACCCAGGCAACGCTTGAGACCCCCCGGCAGTTCAACCTCTTAAATTTTCTAAACACAAATACCCGCCCCATGGTGCGACCAGACTCACAAGTTATACAACCTAAACTAGCCTACATGGGCATATACCTAAAAAAATATAATGGCATAACAATAGCATAGTATTTCTGAGTTTGCAAGCCCCGTCACACCCAAGGACCCAAGGGTTCAACCCTCGAATGAACCATACTCTCTGCTACCATTTGTGACCCCTCTTTCCTTTTTATACTGTATATAAAAAAAATTTGTTGTATTTTATTTTATTTTTTTTATTTATATTTTTTTTTGAAAGAGAAGCCACAAGTTATTTAAAACTAGGCCAGAGCCTAGAGAAGCCAAAAATGCGCTGGGTCCAGTATGACGGGACTTGCAATTAAACTCAGGTGTTAATTAACAATAACATTCTTTTTATTGTTGCCCCCATAATTCCTTACATTTAAATATCCTACAAATCACATAATTATCATATGGCAACCAGCAATAACCCACAAAATACATAATAAATAAATAATTCACATATCCTTAATCGTGTCAAAAGACAATATCTATATATTGTAACGTTACATATAAATAATACACAGTTTTACTGAACTTAACTCCTTATCCTTACTAAAATACAACTGATATCACAACCAAATCTAACAAACTACCAATTTAAACATGAATGTTCATAGTCTGTGTATTATACAAGCTTGCCCTGCTTATCAGGATCCTGTGTTTCATTGCAGGATTAACCCCTTCCCGCATAAAAAAAAATTTTTTTTTTGTTTAGTTGACTAACAAAAAAAATTTTGTTTTTCTTGATATACCAAAACAATTTCCTAATCCTAAGAATAATAATACTAATACCCTCAAACATAAAATCAAATAAACATCCTAAAAGCAATACTAACATTTCATAACTGTCACCTTGACAGAAACAACAAACCAAAGATACGTGGTAACCTTTAAACCAAAACAAATACACATGTTCTTGACAAGCAGATAGCAAATTACGCAGGGTCACAAGGTACAACAGACTGCATTCCTTATCTTTACTAGATTATCGCTCATTCACAGAATTACCCTACATACAACATTTATACCTGAACTGACAGATTTTAAATAAACTACACATTCTTACACCCTATATCCTGACATTTATTTCTGAGTTTTTTTGTATAAATTTCTCTCAGTTTTGAAACGCACACGTTTACTTGGAAATATAGATTTGAATTTATCTAACATACGCCGTATTTGCTTTATCTCGCAACCCGTTAACTAAACCTTGGGGGTCAGTGAGTTATTCGTTATCTTATCTTTCGAGCGTCCCAGTCTGATAATGTGCGGTGCACTATCAACTTTACCTTGCAATGTTTCGTTCGGAAATTCAATTGTAGCGTGCAGTGTATTCAACTTGTCGACTTCCAACATAATATCATGTCCGAGTTTTCTGACTACAAGTACAGCGATCTCTATTTCCATTCCCTGTACGTATTTTGTTATAAGTGCCAGTTTTTCAACTATCTGTGACTCACCCGTCGCTGATTTTATAATTGGGTGACCTACCGGCAGAATCGGAGTTTTGTATAAAGTGGGTTTTATGCCTCTTTAGTAACCGCTCGTCCATCAGCGATATTTCTGTGCCGCTGTCGAACAATACCTCATCAATATAACTGATTTTCGCATCGACAGTAAGGTCGGTGCCATTTTCAATACTAATATTTTCCTCACATTCATTACTATTATCATTACTACACATTAAACTATCCCTAATTTCTGCAGGATATAGGCCAGACACAACAATTTTATTCTTACAACTAACATTACTCACATTCGATCGATTGAACTGCTTTTTAACTGAATCACTTTCAGTAACTGTTGCTAATAAGTTGGTATTAAATTGCTGAGTTGTATTTTTATGTTGTTGTAATTGTGTCTGATTTTGTGGTGGTTGAACTTGCAACTGATTACGCGGTGGTTCTTTAATATATTTACCATAACTGTCTCCACCTTATTGTCCTCAGTACCATTCACCTCCCTGTCCTTCGTAACTACCATAGTCTCTGATTTAAATTCATCTAGTACCTCACCATTACGACATGTGTCATAAATACCTGCACCGTTAGTATCCATACTAGTTCCAGGCTCTACTACTGGTTCGGGATTTTTATGTGTTATGCATACACTGTCCGAATCCATAATAGCTTCAGATTCTACCATTCGTTCATGGTTCTTGCATGCTATATCTGTCACATTATAAACTATCACCTCGTCACAGCAATTACCTGAAGTCTATTCTGGACTAATAGTGTTGTTACCTCTAACTTCACTTTCGTTATCTTCACTACCACTTGATGCAGCATCTAGATACTTGACTTCACCAAGAGATGAGTTACTAGGCCCTAATTGGGTTGTTTCTGTATAATCACTTTCAATCTCATCTACTACGCTACTGTTCTCCGTTAATCCTTCAGATGTAACATCTTGGTTAACTTCCATATTACTTTCGTTGAGAGTATGTTCAACAAGAATATTTGGTACTCCAAACTTAACACAATGTACAATATTTTCAACAGCTAATTCTAATTCAGTAGCAGCTGAAATTTCCTGTAGATTCGCTATCATCTCCTCTCTATCGGCTTCCATTACTTCCCGCATTTCCTGTATACCCGTTGCCATCTCTTCCAAATATTTCTGCATACTGGCGTCAAGTTCTTCCAAATTTCTCTGCATATTCGCTTCCATGGTTTTCATACTAGCTAATAAGTCAGCTAAAGCATTCCTTTTTTCTGCTAAATCCGCCATAGTGATCAAAATTTAATTTAAAATTTTATTAAAATTCAAATCTACTGATTTATACGCTAAGAAAATTATTATTACTACAAGATTATTAACGTAGTGTACTCAGTTTATACGCACACAGTAAGCAGTTCAATATATCAAAATGTAAACAAACATTATCTAATACACAAAACAACTAATAATCTACCTCCAATATACTGATAAAATTGTTCATATATGACACACAAGAGAATATGCACAATTGATAAATTATATCCTCAGATTTTCATATGAACCATACACATACAAATATTACATTAATTATAATTATACGTCGGATGTTACCAACAAATTTATACTCTTAGACATATATAGAATAGCATAAAATTATCGCTATTTTACGTGCCCTACATTGCTAAGCGCCAAATATCACTATGCGACAACACAAATTACTAAACTATTGGCGCATAGGATATGGTAGTATGTGTATCTTAAAGCATAAGTCTATATTGGAGGGTTTAAGATTCTTTATTGCACAAGACATGTAATTGTTTATATGGTATATTTGATAAGTATAATAATGGTAGTGTTTGATATATAGTCTTATAAAGTGTTAATCACTGTTCATACACATGATGTGATACATTACGTAAGTGATGATTCCCACGATGATGTTGCTGAAAAGAAGGGGGGGGCTTTGCTGTGTCGTTGAGTTGTCCGGCGTGGCTTATTGATGACAGACGGTCCACTCTGGAAACGCTTTCAGCTGGGCTGTAGTTCCCACGATGACACTGACGCTTCGCACACCACAACGGTTCTATGGATATTATTGGTTAAATTTCATATAGAGTTTATAACTTACAAGTATCTCAGGTAACAGTGAGTATTATATAGCAACGGTATATTAAACTTATACCACTCCCGGACTCTTCAAGTGTTCACGCGTACCACTGGGTCTACCGCGATCAGCAGACCTCCCTATGCGGAAATCTTCCACTAATGCGGAAACTTCTGGATGATAAAATTTACTATTACGTAATTATTAAATTTTACTGGCACTGCAGAAAATCTCGCACAGTGACACAGTTCAAGCTCACTTATTACACACGTAATACTTTAGTAATAATGCCGTGTGTAAAGAGGTAATATTCAACTGTTCTGAGTCTTCGCACGCGTTACTACCGCCGAATAGTCTTTACAAATTCTTGCAAGCGGAAAAATCTTGCACAAGAATTGCACGTCCCGATCGTGATAGCTGCCAGAGAAGAACTGCCGTAATTATGCACGCTATGTTTTAATAACAATACTGTGTGTAGATGTAATACACGAACAGTTCTGAGTCTTCACACGCGTTACTACCACCGAATAGTCTTTACAGATTCTTGCAAGCGGAAAATCTTGAACAAGAATTGCACGTCCCGAACGTGATAGCTGGCTGAGAAGAACTGACGTAATTACGCACGCTATGTTTCAATAATAATACTGTGTGTAGATGTAAAACACGAACAGTTCTGAGTCTTCACACGCGTTACTACCGCCGAATAGTCTTTACAGATTCTTGCAAGCGGAAAATCTTGAACAAGAATTGCACGTCCCGATCGCGATAGCTGGCTGAGGAGAACTGACTGTGTAACAACAGGCTTAAGAAAATTTCCGACTGCCTTCCAGGATTTAATTGGTGGAAGGAAGTCACATGGTTACATACAACATGACGTGCAACTTTTCATGCCGTAAAGTGCATCAACTTTGTAAGAGCATGCATAGCTGGTAATCACCGAATACCCTTATCTCATGCATAACTGTATACTTTAATAACATCATATATGAATGTCAACTAATAGCCAGAAATATACAGGGACTGTAGCGAATACATTAGTCTATGTTCAGTTCAGTGTCATAACACAACGATAATTTATTCACGCAGAGCCGGGGAAACGTTTATCACTCCCGCACGTGCGCACATTTCCACAGACATAGTACTTGAATAAACAACAAATAAATAATACACAGTTTTACTGAACTTAACTCCTTATCCTTACTAAAATACAACTGATATCACAACCAAATCTAACAAACTACCAATTTAAACATGAATGTTCATAGTCTGTGTATTATACAAGCTTGCCCTGCTTATCAGGATCCTGTGTTTCATTGCAGGATTAACCCCTTCCCGCATAAAAAAAAAAACAAAACAAATACACATGTTCTTGACAAGCAGAGAGCAAATTACGCAGGATCACAAGGTACAACAGACTGCATTCCTTATCTTTACTAGATTATCGCTCATTCACAGAATTACCCTACATACAACATTTATACCTGAACTGACAGATATTAAATAAACTACACATTCTTACACCCTATATCCTGACATTTATTTCTGAGTTTTTTTGTATAAATTTCTCTCAGTTTTGAAACGCACACGTTTACTTGGAAATATAGATTTGAATTTATCTAACATACGCCGTATTTGCTTTATCTCGCAACCCGTTAACTGAACCTTGGGGGTCAGTGAGTTATTCGTTATCTTATCTTTCGAGCGTCCCAGTCTGATAATGTGCGGTCCACTATTAACTTTACCTTGCAATGTTTCGTTCGGAAATTCAATTGTAGCGTGCAGTGTATTCAACTTGTCGACTTCCAACATAATATCATGTCTGAGTTTTCTGACTACAAGTACAGCGATCTCTATTTCCATTCCCTGTACGTATTTTGTTATAAGTGCCAGTTTTTCAACTATCTGTGACTCACCCGTCGCTGATTTTATAATTGGGTGACCTACCGGCAGAATCGGAGTTTTGTATAAAGTGGGTTTTATGCCTCTTTAGTAACCGCTCGTCCATCAGCGATATTTCTGTGCCGCTGTCGAACAATACCTCATCAATATAACTGATTTTCGCATCGACAGTAAGGTCGGTGCCATTTTCAATACTAATATTTTCCTCACATTCATTACTATTATCATTACTACACATTAAACTATCCCTAATTTCTGCAGGATATAGGCCAGACACAACAATTTTATTCTTACAACTAACATTACTCACATTCGATCGATTGAACTGCTTTTTAACTGAATCACTTTCAGTAACTGTTGCTAATAAGTTGGTATTAAATTGCTGAGTTGTATTTTTATGTTGTTGTAATTGTGTCTGATTTTGTGGTGGTTGAACTTGCAACTGATTACGCGGTGGTTCTTTAATATATTTACCATAACTGTCTCCACCTTATTGTCCTCAGTACCATTCACCTCCCTGTCCTTCGTAACTACCATAGTCTCTGATTTAAATTCATCTAGTACCTCACCATTACGACATGTGTCATAAATACCTGCACCGTTAGTATCCATACTAGTTCCAGGCTCTACTACTGGTTCGGGATTTTTATGTGTTATGCATACACTGTCCGAATCCATAATAGCTTCAGATTCTACCATTCGTTCATGGTTCTTGCATGCTATATCTGTCACATTATAAACTATCACCTCGTCACAGCAATTACCTGAAGTCTATTCTGGACTAATAGTGTTGTTACCTCTAACTTCACTTTCGTTATCTTCACTACCACTTGATGCAGCATCTAGATACTTGACTTCACCAAGAGATGAGTTACTAGGCCCTAATTGGGTTGTTTCTGTATAATCACTTTCAATCTCATCTACTACGCTACTGTTCTCCGTTAATCCTTCAGATGTAACATCTTGGTTAACTTCCATATTACTTTCGTTGAGAGTATGTTCAACAAGAATATTTGGTACTCCAAACTTAACACAATGTACAATTATTTTCAACAGCTAATTCTAATTCAGTAGCAGCTGAAATTTCCTGTAGATTCGCTATCATCTCCTCTCTATCGGCTTCCATTACTTCCCGCATTTCCTGTATACCCGTTGCCATCTGTTCTAAATATTTTTGCATACTGGCGTCATGTTCTTCCAAATTTCTCTGCATATTCGCTTCCATGGTTTTCATACTAGCTAATAAGTCAGCTAAAGCATTCCTTTTTTCTGCTAAATCCGCCATAGTGATCAAAATTTAATTTAAAATTTTATTAAAATTCAAATCTACTGATTTATACGCTAAGAAAATTATTATTACTACAAGATTATTAACGTAGTGTACTCAGTTTATACGCACACAGTAAGCAGTTCAATATATCAAAATGTAAACAAACCTTATCTAATACACAAAACAACTAATAATCTACCTCCAATATACTGATAAAATTGTTCATATATGACACACAAGAGAATATGCACAATTGATAAATTATATCCTCAGATTTTCATATGAACCATACACATACAAATATTACATTAATTATAATTATACGTCGGATGTGACCAACAAATTTATACTCTTAGACATATATAGAATAGCATAAAATTATCGCTATTTTACGTGCCCTACATTGCTAAGCGCCAAATATCACTATGCGACAACACAAATTACTAAACTATTGGCGCATAGGATATGGTAGTATGTGTATCTTAAAGCATAAGTCTATATTGGAGGGTTTAAGATTCTTTATTGCACAAGACATGTAATTGTTTATATGGTATATTTGATAAGTATAATAATGGTAGTGTTTGATATATAGTCTTATAAAGTGTTAATCACTGTTCATACAAATGATGTGATACATTACGTAAGTGATGATTCCCACGATGATGTTGCTGAAAAGAAGGGGGGGCTTTGCTGTGTCGTTGAGTTGTCCGGCATGGCTTATTGATGACAGACGGTCCACTCTGGAAACGCTTTCAGCTGGGCTGTAGTTCCCACGATGACACTGACGCTTCGCACACCACAACGGTTCTATGGATATTATTGGTTAAATTTCATATAGAGTTTATAACTTACAAGTATCTCAGGTAACAGTGAGTATTATATAGCAACGGTATATTAAACTTATACCACTCCCGGACTCTTCAAGTGTTCACGCGTACCACTGGGTCTACCGCGATCAGCAGACCTCCCTATGCGGAAATCTTCCACTAATGCGGAAACTTCTGGATGATAAAATTTACTATTACGTAATTATTAAATTTTACTGGCACTGCAGAAAATCTCGCACAGTGACACAGTTCAAGCTCACTTATTACACACGTAATACTTTAGTAATAATGCCGTGTGTAAAGAGGTAATATTCAACTGTTCTGAGTCTTCGCACGCGTTACTACCGCCGAATAGTCTTTACAAATTCTTGCAAGCGGAAAAATCTTGCACAAGAATTGCACGTCCCGATCGTGATAGCTGCCAGAGAAGAACTGCCGTAATTATGCACGCTATGTTTTAATAACAATACTGTGTGTAGATGTAATACACGAACAGTTCTGAGTCTTCACACGCGTTACTACCACCGAATAGTCTTTACAGATTCTTGCAAGCGGAAAATCTTGAACAAGAATTGCACGTCCCGAACGTGATAGCTGGCTGAGAAGAACTGACGTAATTACGCACGCTATGTTTCAATAATAATACTGTGTGTAGATGTAAAACACGAACAGTTCTGAGTCTTCACACGCGTTACTACCGCCGAATAGTCTTTACAGATTCTTGCAAGCGGAAAGTCTTGAACAAGAATTGCACGTCCCGATCGCGATAGCTGGCTGAGGAGAACTGACTGTGTAACAACAGGCTTAAGAAAATTTCCGACTGCCTTCCAGGATTTAATTGGTGGAAGGAAGTCACATGGTTACATACAACATGACGTGCAACTTTTCATGCCGTAAAGTGCATCAACTTTGTAAGAGCATGCATAGCTGGTACTCACCGAATACCCTTATCTCATGCATAACTGTATACTTTAATAACATCATATATGAATGTCAACTAATAGCCAGAAATATACAGGGACTGTAGCGAATACATTAGTCTATGTTCAGTTCAGTGTCATAACACAACGATAATTTATTCACGCAGAGCCGGGGAAACGTTTATCACTCCCGCACGTGCGCACATTTCCACAGACATAGTACTTGAATAAACAACAAATAAATAATACACAGTTTTACTGAACTTAACTCCTTATCCTTACTAAAATACAACTGATATCACAACCAAATCTAACAAACTACCAATTTAAACATGAATGTTCATAGTCTGTGTATTATACAAGCTTGCCCTGCTTATCAGGATCCTGTGTTTCATTGCAGGATTAACCCCTTCCCGCATAAAAAAAAAACAAAACAAATACACATGTTCTTGACAAGCAGAGAGCAAATTACGCAGGATCACAAGGTACAACAGACTGCATTCCTTATCTTTACTAGATTATCGCTCATTCACAGAATTACCCTACATACAACATTTATACCTGAACTGACAGATATTAAATAAACTACACATTCTTACACCCTATATCCTGACATTTATTTCTGAGTTTTTTTGTATAAATTTCTCTCAGTTTTGAAACGCACACGTTTACTTGGAAATATAGATTTGAATTTATCTAACATACGCCGTATTTGCTTTATCTCGCAACCCGTTAACTGAACCTTGGGGGTCAGTGAGTTATTCGTTATCTTATCTTTCGAGCGTCCCAGTCTGATAATGTGCGGTCCACTATTAACTTTACCTTGCAATGTTTCGTTCGGAAATTCAATTGTAGCGTGCAGTGTATTCAACTTGTCGACTTCCAACATAATATCATGTCTGAGTTTTCTGACTACAAGTACAGCGATCTCTATTTCCATTCCCTGTACGTATTTTGTTATAAGTGCCAGTTTTTCAACTATCTGTGACTCACCCGTCGCTGATTTTATAATTGGGTGACCTACCGGCAGAATCGGAGTTTTGTATAAAGTGGGTTTTATGCCTCTTTAGTAACCGCTCGTCCATCAGCGATATTTCTGTGCCGCTGTCGAACAATACCTCATCAATATAACTGATTTTCGCATCGACAGTAAGGTCGGTGCCATTTTCAATACTAATATTTTCCTCACATTCATTACTATTATCATTACTACACATTAAACTATCCCTAATTTCTGCAGGATATAGGCCAGACACAACAATTTTATTCTTACAACTAACATTACTCACATTCGATCGATTGAACTGCTTTTTAACTGAATCACTTTCAGTAACTGTTGCTAATAAGTTGGTATTAAATTGCTGAGTTGTATTTTTATGTTGTTGTAATTGTGTCTGATTTTGTGGTGGTTGAACTTGCAACTGATTACGCGGTGGTTCTTTAATATATTTACCATAACTGTCTCCACCTTATTGTCCTCAGTACCATTCACCTCCCTGTCCTTCGTAACTACCATAGTCTCTGATTTAAATTCATCTAGTACCTCACCATTACGACATGTGTCATAAATACCTGCACCGTTAGTATCCATACTAGTTCCAGGCTCTACTACTGGTTCGGGATTTTTATGTGTTATGCATACACTGTCCGAATCCATAATAGCTTCAGATTCTACCATTCGTTCATGGTTCTTGCATGCTATATCTGTCACATTATAAACTATCACCTCGTCACAGCAATTACCTGAAGTCTATTCTGGACTAATAGTGTTGTTACCTCTAACTTCACTTTCGTTATCTTCACTACCATTTGATGCAGCATCTAGATACTTGACTTCACCAAGAGATGAGTTACTAGGCCCTAATTGGGTTGTTTCTGTATAATCACTTTCAATCTCATCTACTACGCTACCGTTCTCCGTTAATCCTTCAGATGTAACATCTTGGTTAACTTCCATATTACTTTCGTTGAGAGTATGTTCAACAAGAATATTTGGTACTCCAAACTTAACACAATGTACAATATTTTCAACAGCTAATTCTAATTCAGTAGCAGCTGAAATTTCCTGTAGATTCGCTATCATCTCCTGTCTATCGGCTTCCATTACTTCCCGCATTTCCTGTATACCCGTTGCCATCTCTTCCAAATATTTCTGCATACTGGCGTCAAGTTCTTCCAAATTTCTCTGCATATTCGCTTCCATGGTTTTCATACTAGCTAATAAGTCAGCTAAAGCATTCCTTTTTTCTGCTAAATCCGCCATAGTGATCAAAATTTAATTTAAAATTTTATTAAAATTCAAATCTACTGATTTATACGCTAAGAAAATTATTATTACTACAAGATTATTAACGTAGTGTACTCAGTTTATACGCACACAGTAAGCAGTTCAATATATCAAAATGTAAACAAACCTTATCTAATACACAAAACAACTAATAATCTACCTCCAATATACTGATAAAATTGTTCATATATGACACACAAGAGAATATGCACAATTGATAAATTATATCCTCAGATTTTCATATGAACCATACACATACAAATATTACATTAATTATAATTATACGTCAGATGTTACCAACATATTTTTTCTCTTAGACATATATAGAATAGCATAAAATTATCGCTATTTTACGTGCCCTACATTGCTAAGCGCCAAATATCACTATGCGACAACACAAATTACTAAACTATTGGCGCATAGGATATGGTAGTATGTGTATCTTAAAGCATAAGTCTATATTGGAGGGTTTAAGATTCTTTATTGCACAAGACATGTAATTGTTTATATGGTATATTTGATAAGTATAATAATGGTAGTGTTTGATATATAGTCTTATAAAGTGTTAATCACTGTTCATACACATGATGTGATACATTACGTAAGTGATGATTCCCACGATGATGTTGCTGAAAAGAAGGGGGGGGGGCTTTGCTGTGTCGTTGAGTTGTCCGGCGTGGCTTATTGATGACAGACGGTCCACTCTGGAAACGCTTTCAGCTGGGCTGTATTTCCCACGATGACACTGACGCTTCGCACACCACAACGGTTCTATGGATATTATTGGTTAAATTTCATATAGAGTTTATAACTTACAAGTATCTCAGGTAACAGTGAGTATTATATAGCAACGGTATATTAAACTTATACCACTCCCGGACTCTTCAAGTGTTCACGCGTACCACTGGGTCTACCGCGATCAGCAGACCTCCCTATGCGGAAATCTTCCACTAATGCGGAAACTTCTGGATGATAAAATTTACTATTACGTAATTATTAAATTTTACTGGCACTGCAGAAAATCTCGCACAGTGACACAGTTCAAGCTCACTTATTACACACGTAATACTTTAGTAATAATGCCGTGTGTAAAGAGGTAATATTCAACTGTTCTGAGTCTTCGCACGCGTTACTACCGCCGAATAGTCTTTACAAATTCTTGCAAGCGGAAAAATCTTGCACAAGAATTGCACGTCCCGATCGTGATAGCTGCCAGAGAAGAACTGCCGTAATTATGCACGCTATGTTTTAATAACAATACTGTGTGTAGATGTAATACACGAACAGTTCTGAGTCTTCACACGCGTTACTACCACCGAATAGTCTTTACAGATTCTTGCAAGCGGAAAATCTTGAACAAGAATTGCACGTCCCGAACGTGATAGCTGGCTGAGAAGAACTGACGTAATTACGCACGCTATGTTTCAATAATAATACTGTGTGTAGATGTAAAACACGAACAGTTCTGAGTCTTCACACGCGTTACTACCGCCGAATAGTCTTTACAGATTCTTGCAAGCGGAAAATCTTGAACAAGAATTGCACGTCC
This sequence comes from Magicicada septendecula, assembly GCA_034769895.1. Lineage (NCBI taxonomy): Eukaryota > Metazoa > Arthropoda > Insecta > Hemiptera > Cicadidae > Magicicada > Magicicada septendecula. The sequence goes on along the minus strand of CM068372.1, from coordinate 97,858,076 downwards.
CGATCGCGATAGCTGGCTGAGGAGAACTGACTGTGTAACAACAGGCTTAAGAAAATTTCCGACTGCCTTCCAGGATTTAATTGGTGGAAGGAAGTCACATGGTTACATACAACATGACGTGCAACTTTTCATGCCGTAAAGTGCATCAACTTTGTAAGAGCATGCATAGCTGGTAATCACCGAATACCCTTATCTCATGCATAACTGTATACTTTAATAACATCATATATGAATGTCAACTAATAGCCAGAAATATACAGGGACTGTAGCGAATACATTAGTCTATGTTCAGTTCAGTGTCATAACACAACGATAATTTATTCACGCAGAGCCGGGGAAACGTTTATCACTCCCGCACGTGCGCACATTTCCACAGACATAGTACTTGAATAAACAACAAATAAATAATACACAGTTTTACTGAACTTAACTCCTTATCCTTACTAAAATACAACTGATATCACAACCAAATCTAACAAACTACCAATTTAAACATGAATGTTCATAGTCTGTGTATTATACAAGCTTGCCCTGCTTATCAGGATCCTGTGTTTCATTGCAGGATTAACCCCTTCCCGCATAAAAAAAAAAACAAAACAAATACACATGTTCTTGACAAGCAGAGAGCAAATTACGCAGGATCACAAGGTACAACAGACTGCATTCCTTATCTTTACTAGATTATCGCTCATTCACAGAATTACCCTACATACAACATTTATACCTGAACTGACAGATATTAAATAAACTACACATTCTTACACCCTATATCCTGACATTTATTTCTGAGTTTTTTTGTATAAATTTCTCTCAGTTTTGAAACGCACACGTTTACTTGGAAATATAGATTTGAATTTATCTAACATACGCCGTATTTGCTTTATCTCGCAACCCGTTAACTGAACCTTGGGGGTCAGTGAGTTATTCGTTATCTTATCTTTCGAGCGTCCCAGTCTGATAATGTGCGGTCCACTATTAACTTTACCTTGCAATGTTTCGTTCGGAAATTCAATTGTAGCGTGCAGTGTATTCAACTTGTCGACTTCCAACATAATATCATGTCTGAGTTTTCTGACTACAAGTACAGCGATCTCTATTTCCATTCCCTGTACGTATTTTGTTATAAGTGCCAGTTTTTCAACTATCTGTGACTCACCCGTCGCTGATTTTATAATTGGGTGACCTACCGGCAGAATCGGAGTTTGTATAAAGTGGGTTTTATGCCTCTTTAGTAACCGCTCGTCCATCAGCGATATTTCTGTGCCGCTGTCGAACAATACCTCATCAATATAACTGATTTTCGCATCGACAGTAAGGTCGGTGCCATTTTCAATACTAATATTTTCCTCACATTCATTACTATTATCATTACTACACATTAAACTATCCCTAATTTCTGCAGGATATAGGCCAGACACAACAATTTTATTCTTACAACTAACATTACTCACATTCGATCGATTGAACTGCTTTTTAACTGAATCACTTTCAGTAACTGTTGCTAATAAGTTGGTATTAAATTGCTGAGTTGTATTTTTATGTTGTTGTAATTGTGTCTGATTTTGTGGTGGTTGAACTTGCAACTGATTACGCGGTGGTTCTTTAATATATTTACCATAACTGTCTCCACCTTATTGTCCTCAGTACCATTCACCTCCCTGTCCTTCGTAACTACCATAGTCTCTGATTTAAATTCATCTAGTACCTCACCATTACGACATGTGTCATAAATACCTGCACCGTTAGTATCCATACTAGTTCCAGGCTCTACTACTGGTTCGGGATTTTTATGTGTTATGCATACACTGTCCGAATCCATAATAGCTTCAGATTCTACCATTCGTTCATGGTTCTTGCATGCTATATCTGTCACATTATAAACTATCACCTCGTCACAGCAATTACCTGAAGTCTATTCTGGACTAATAGTGTTGTTACCTCTAACTTCACTTTCGTTATCTTCACTACCATTTGATGCAGCATCTAGATACTTGACTTCACCAAGAGATGAGTTACTAGGCCCTAATTGGGTTGTTTCTGTATAATCACTTTCAATCTCATCTACTACGCTACTGTTCTCCGTTAATCCTTCAGATGTAACATCTTGGTTAACTTCCATATTACTTTCGTTGAGAGTATGTTCAACAAGAATATTTGGTACTTCAAACTTAACACAATGTACAATATTTTCAACAGCTAATTCTAATTCAGTAGCAGCTGAAATTTCCTGTAGATTCGCTATCATCTCCTCTCTATCGGCTTCCATTACTTCCCGCATTTCCTGTATACCCGTTGCCATCTCTTCTAAATATTTTTGCATACTGGCGTCATGTTCTTCCAAATTTCTCTGCATATTCGCTTCCATGGTTTTCATACTAGCTAATAAGTCAGCTAAAGCATTCCTTTTTTCTGCTAAATCCGCCATAGTGATCAAAATTTAATTTAAAATTTTATTAAAATTCAAATCTACTGATTTATACGCTAAGAAAATTATTATTACTACAAGATTATTAACGTAGTGTACTCAGTTTATACGCACACAGTAAGCAGTTCAATATATCAAAATGTAAACAAACCTTATCTAATACACAAAACAACTAATAATCTACCTCCAATATACTGATAAAATTGTTCATATATGACACACAAGAGAATATGCACAATTGATAAATTATATCCTCAGATTTTCATATGAACCATACACATACAAATATTACATTAATTATAATTATACGTCGGATGTGACCAACAAATTTATACTCTTAGACATATATAGAATAGCATAAAATTATCGCTATTTTACGTGCCCTACATTGCTAAGCGCCAAATATCACTATGCGACAACACAAATTACTAAACTATTGGCGCATAGGATATGGTAGTATGTGTATCTTAAAGCATAAGTCTATATTGGAGGGTTTAAGATTCTTTATTGCACAAGACATGTAATTGTTTATATGGTATATTTGATAAGTATAATAATGGTAGTGTTTGATATATAGTCTTATAAAGTGTTAATCACTGTTCATACACATGATGTGATACATTACGTAAGTGATGATTCCCACGATGATGTTGCTGAAAAGAAGGGGGGGCTTTGCTGTGTCGTTGAGTTGTCTGGCGTGGCTTATTGATGACAGACGGTCCACTCTGGAAACGCTTTCAGCTGGGCTGTAGTTCCCACGATGACACTGACGCTTCGCACACCACAACGGTTCTATGGATATTATTGGTTAAATTTCATATAGAGTTTATAACTTACAAGTATCTCAGGTAACAGTGAGTAGTATATAGCAACGGTATATTAAACTTATACCACTCCCGGACTCTTCAAGTGTTCACGCGTACCACTGGGTCTACCGCGATCAGCAGACCTCCCTATGCGGAAATCTTCCACTAACGCGGAAACTTCTTGATGATAAAATTTACTATTACGTAATTATTAAATTTTACTGGCACTGCAGAAAATCTCGCACAGTGACACAGTTCAAGCTCACTTATTACACACGTAATACTTTAGTAATAATGCCGTGTGTAAAGAGGTAATATTCAACTGTTCTGAGTCTTCGCACGCGTTACTACCGCCGAATAGTCTTTACAAATTCTTGCAAGCGGAAAAATCTTGCACAAGAATTGCACGTCCCGATCGTGATAGCTGCCAGAGAAGAACTGCCGTAATTATGCACGCTATGTTTTAATAACAATACTGTGTGTAGATGTAATATACGAACAGTTCTGAGTCTTCACACGCGTTACTACCACCGAATAGTCTTTACAGATTCTTGCAAGCGGAAAATCTTGAACAAGAATTGCACGTCCCGATCGCGTTAGCTGGCTGAGAAAAACTGACTGTGTAACAACAGGCTTAAGAAAATTTCCGACTGCCTTCCAGCATTTAATTGGTGGAAGGAAGTCACATGGTTACTTACAACATGACATGCAACTTTTCATGCCGTAAAGTGCATCAACTTTGTAAGAGCATGCATAGCTGGTAATCACCGAATACCCTTATCTCATGCATAACTGTATACTTTAATAAGATCATATATGAATGTCAACTAATAGCCAGAAATATACAGGGACTGTAGCGAATACATTAGTCTATGTTGAGTTCAGTGTCACAACACAACGATAATTTATTCATGCAGAGCCGGGGAAACATTTATCACTTGCGCACGTGCGCACATTTCCACAGACATAGTACTTGAATAAACAACAAATAAATAATACACAGTTTTACTGAACTTAACTCCTTATCCTTACTAAAATACAACTGATATCACAACCAAATCTAACAAACTACCAATTTAAACATGAATGTTCATAGTCTGTGTATTATACAAGCTTGCCCTGCTTATCAGGATCCTGTGTTTCATTGCAGGATTAACCCCTTCCCGCATAAAAAAAAATTTTTTTTTGTTTAGTTGACAAAAAAAATTTTGTTTTTCTTGATATACCAAAACAATTTCCTAATCCTAAGAATAATAATACTAATACCCTCAAACATAAAATCAAATAAACATCCTAAAAGCAATACTAACATTTCATAACTGTCACCTTGACAGAAACAACAAACCAAAGATACGTGGTAACCTTTAAACCAAAACAGATACACTTGTTCTTGACAAGCAGATAGCAAATTACGCAGGGTCACAAAGGTACAACAGACTGCATTCCTTATCTTTACTAGATTATCGCTCATTCACAGAATTACCCTACATACAACATTTATACCTGAACTGACAGATATTAAATAAACTACACATTCTTACACCCTATATCCTGACATTTATTTCTGAGTTTTTTTGTATAAATTTCTCTCAGTTTTGAAACGCACACGTTTACTTGGAAATATAGATTTGAATTTATCTAACATACGCCGTATTTGCTTTATCTCGCAACCCGTTAACTGAACCTTGGGGGTCAGTGAGTTATTCGTTATCTTATCTTTCGAGCGTCCCAGTCTGATAATGTGCGGTCCACTATTAACTTTACCTTGCAATGTTTCGTTCGGAAATTCAATTGTAGCGTGCAGTGTATTCAACTTGTCGACTTCCAACATAATATCATGTCTGAGTTTTCTGACTACAAGTACAGCGATCTCTATTTCCATTCCCTGTACGTATTTTGTTATAAGTGCCAGTTTTTCAACTACCTGTGACTCACCCGTCGCTGATTTTATAATTGGGTGACCTACCGGCAGAATTGGAGTTTGTATAAAGTGGGTTTTATGCCTCTTTAGTAACCGCTCATCCATCAGCGATATTTCTGTGCCGCTGTCGAACAATACCTCATCAATATAACTGATTTTCGCATCGACAGTAAGGTCGGTGCCATTTTCAATACTAATATTTTCCCTCACATTTATTACTATTATCATTACTACACATTAAACTATCCCTAATGTCTGCAGGATATAGGCCAGACACAACAATTTTATTCTTACAACTAACATTACTCACATTCGATCGATTGAACTGCTTTTTAACTGAATCACTTTCAGTAACTGTTGCTAATAAGTTGGTATTAAATTGCTGAGTTGTATTTTTATGTTGTTGTAATTGTGTCTGATTTTGTGGTGGTTGAACTTGCAACTGATTACGCGGTGGTTCTTTAATATTTACCATAACTGTCTCCACCTTATTGTCCTCAGTATCATTCACCTCCCTGTCCTTCATAACTACCTTAGTCTCTGATTTAAATTCATCTAGTACCTCACCATTACGATATGTGTCATAAATACCTGCACCGTTAGTTTCCATACTAGTTCCAGGCTCTACTACTGGTTCGGGATTTTTATGTGTTATGCATACACTGTCCGAATCCATAATAGCTTCAGATTCTACCATTCGTTCATGGTTCTTGCATGCTATATCTGTCACATTATAAACTATCACCTCGCCACAGCAATTACCTGAAGTCTGTTCTGGACTAATAGTGTTGTTACCTCTAACTTCACTTTCGTTATCTTCACTACCATTTGATGCAGCATCTAGATACTTGACTTCACCAAGAGATGAGTTACTAGGTCCTAATTGGGTTGTTTCTGTATAATCACTTTCAATCTCATCTACTACGCTACTGTTCTCCGTTAATCCTTCAGATGTAACATCTTGGTTAACTTCCATATTACTTTCGTTGAGAGTATGTTCAACAAGAATATTTGGTACTCCAAACTTAACACAATGTACAATATTTTCAACAGCTAATTCTAATTCAGTAGCAGGTGAAATTTCCTGTAGATTCGCTATCATCTCCTGTCTATCGGCTTCCATTACTTCCCGCATTTCCTGTATACCCGTTGCCATCTCTTCCAAATATTTCTGCATACTGGCGTCAAGTTCTTCCAAATTTCTCTGCATATTCGCTTCCATGGTTTTCATACTAGCTAATAAGCCAGCTAAAGCATTCCTTTTTTCTGCTAAATCCGCCATAGTGATCAAAATTTAATTTAAAATTTTATTAAAATTCAAATCTACTGATTTATACGCTAAGAAAATTATTATTACTACAAGATTATTAACGTAGTGTACTCAGTTTATACGCACACAGTAAGCAGTTCAATATATCAAAATGTAAACAAACCTTATCTAATACACAAAACAACTAATAATCTACCTCCAATATACTGATAAAATTGTTCATATATGACACACAAGAGAATATGCACAATTGATAAATTATATCCTCAGATTTTCATATGAACCATACACATACAAATATTACATTAATTATAATTATACGTCGGATGTTACCAACAAATTTATACTCTTAGACATATATAGAATAGCATAAAATTATCGCTATTTTACGTGCCCTACATTGCTAAGCGCCAAATATCACTATGCGACAACACAAATTACTAAACTATTGGCGCATAGGATATGGTAGTATGTGTATCTTAAAGCATAAGTCTATATTGGAGGGTTTAAGATTCTTTATTGCACAAGACATATGTAATTGTTTATATGGTATATTTGATAAGTATAATAATGGTAGTGTTTGATATATAGTCTTATAAAGTGTTAATCACTGTTCATACACATGATGTGATACATTACATAAGTGATGATTCCCACGATGATGTTGCTGAAAAGAAGGGGGGGGGCTTTGCTGTGTCGTTGAGTTGTCCGGCGTGGCTTATTGATGACAGACGGTCCACTCTGGAAACGCTTTCAGCTGGGCTGTAGTTCCCACGATGACACTGACGCTTCGCACACCACAACGGTTCTATGGATATTATTGGTTAAATTTCATATAGAGTTTATAACTTACAAGTATCTCAGGTAACAGTGAGTATTATATAGCAACGGTATATTAAACTTATACCACTCCCGGACTCTTCAAGTGTTCACGCGTACCACTGGGTCTACCGCGATCAGCAGACCTCCCTATGCGGAAATCTTCCATTAAAGCGGAAACTTCTTGATGATAAAATTTACTATTACGTAATTATTAAATTTTACTGACACTGCAGAAAATCTCACACAGTGACACAGTTCAAGCTCACTTATTACACACGTAATACTTTAGTAATAATGCCGTGTGTAAAGAGGTAATATTCAACTGTTCTGAGTCTTCGCACGCGTTACTACCGCCGAATAGTCTTTACAAATTCTTGCAAGCGGAAAAATCTTGAACAAGAATTGCACGTCCCGATCGGATCGTGATAGCTGCCAGAGAAGAACTGCCGTAATTATACACGCTATGTTTTAATAACAATACTGTGTGTAGATGTAATACACGAACAGTTCTGAGTCTTCACACGCGTTACTACCACCGAATAGTCTTTACAGATTCTTGCAAGCGGAAAATCTTGAACAAGAATTGCACGTCCCGAACATGATAGCTGGCTGAGAAGAACTGACTGTGTAACAACAGGCTTAAGAAAATTTCCGACTGCCTTTGAGCATTTAATTGGTGGAAGGAAGTCACATGGTTACATACAACATGACATGCAACTTTTCATGCCGTAAAGTTCATCAACTTTGTAAGAGCATGCATAGCTGGTAATCACCGAATACCCTTATCTCATGCATAACTGCATACTTTAATAAGATCATATATGAATGTCAACTAATAGCCAGAAATATACAGGGACTGTAGCGAATACGTTAGTCTTATGTTCAGTTCAGTGTCATAACACAACGATAATTTATTAACGCACAGCCGGGGAAACGTTTATCACTCGCGCACGCGCGTACATTTCCACAGACATAGTACATGAATAAACAACAAATAAATAATACACAGTTTTACTAAACTTAACTCCTTATCCTTACTAAAATACAACTGATATCACAACCAAATCTAACAAACTACCAATTTAAACATGAATGTTCATAGTCTGTGTATTATATAAGCTTGCCCTGCTTATCAGGATTCTGTGTTTCATTGCAATATATATATAAAAGAAAACCCAGTACTTATGCATACGCTCATTCACACAATATTTAAATTTTCACCCTAATATAGAGATCTCTTTATATTAAAATTTATATAGCGTTACGTGGTCGTCGGTGTCTCCTCCTATCACATGTCCCACTTGTTATATTCAAATTCATTTTAAATATATATAATACAAAAATACAGTTTCCACCTACCTGCAAAGTTTCTTATATTCGGGTCCAGAATTCGATCACATGTACGTCAGATGCAAACCTGTGTTAAAGGTTATCGAAATAACTAACTCGACACATTTTGAAGAGAAATTACGATTTTTTAATTAATCAGAATCATATTTAAATTTTGTTCAAAAACTTTTGATCATTGTTTTACAGATTAAGTTACAGTTTTCTTTATTCGGTTAGCCTCTGCTACATACTACTTATTCTAACAGCTTACCTTAGTGATCACAATTTAATACGAATATATAGACAGAGCCCAGCCTGCAACTTCGCACACTCTCACATACCTAGAATTTAATATTTTAAAAGCCCCAGACCATTTTAATAACCCACAGACCTTACACTCTTGTTATAATGAAACCCGCCGGCAACGTGGTTTTCGCGCGCACCCATTGTTCTTTTAGATTTCTTGTTTTTAGTGTCCGAAAAATATCTGAATATGTTCTACACCTTTAATTGACCGCAGTCACCTAATTTGTTACTGTTATTTCACTGTTGCTTCAAAAAAAAAAACTGATAAGAGTTAGCAGAGCACACTCGGCGCTGTGTCGGCCGACACGATCAACGACTAACTGGGCAGGAAAACGTCGCAGGTGTAGCTAACGTGATCTCATACTTTTTGATGGAAATCACAGCCTTGGGCTTCGTCGCCGAAGCTTCGGCCCATGCTATGCATGTTGTTTTTTGAGTCAAAGTCGCACATGATCTTCTATAGGCAGTGGCTGACGTCATTTAAGTGGGCCGGACTTAAAACAGTGTTTCCGCAAAGTTTTGTAGAAGACGATGAATATTATTCTCTCTAGCCATCTTGGTTTTTCAACATCGCTTGGGTATGCGCTCATGCGCGAGTAGTGACGTGTGTGCACTGCCACACCAGTACAGATTTCTACGAATTTTGTGGAGATGCAAATTCCTCTGCCGTGTTACACCACTGAAATTGCGCATCGCCTTTGTTCCAAACGCTGTTTCTCAACTCTGGTCTATTACTCTGACAAATACGTTGCACAATAATACAGTTTTACAAATTTATTATACCAGTCCGCCCGAAAATGAAATAAGTAAAAATATATATATGCCCCAAACCGTTAAAATAAAAACACCCAAAAATGACCCGCTACAATACCCCCTCGATGAGAATTCTGCTGTCCATAACAGAAGAAATCTCATCGATAACCCCGAAGAGGACCGGTGAGGAACTGGTGCCAACAACCCCCTGGTTCATAATCTGCATGGGTACACGACCCCCCTGGCTCAGCGACCATGGACTCATCTGAACGAGATCACTGGACTTCTCCGTAAGAGATCCCAACACCGAGAAATCGAACAGACTCGCACCACAGCGCACCTCGCCTTCTAACATGCTACCCCAAAAATCCTCAATCCCTGGCTAAAATTATTTCAGCTCCTCCGCCGATGTGGTTCCCCTTTTTGCAAGCTGGGCTGCCTTTAGCAAATACTGGGCTCACACATACTAACATTACATGTTACCATAACACACAAAAAAAAATAAAAATTTCTTTTAAAATTTACTAAAAATTTAAAAAAAATTCAAAATTCAAAAAAAATAATCTTTTATCAAAAATTCTCTTCCTCTTTTTTCTAATTTTTGTTTCAAATGACTTAACCTAGACATTTCTAATAATATAAACACATCCTTATTCTAACAGGATAATCACTTATAGTCTACCAATATAATGCAATACAATAAAAGAAACATGGTTAATACACACATAATAAAAGAATCATCATCTAAAATATTCATTCGCTGGCAGGCGAAAAATCAAGTTTTTTTTTTTTTTTTTTTCAATAAAAATTAAAATTTTCAAAAATTTTAAAATTAAAAAAAATTTAAATTTATTCATTAAAAATTTTATTAAATTTATTTATTAAACAACCTTTATTAAAATTATTCAAATATTGGTTTGAATTAATCAAACAAACAAATTAAAATTGGATTCCTACTATACAAGCTTAGTAGGTGTATGACCTCATCAGCTGATCGTAACTAGGTCAAGTCCAAAACCCTTGACCCACCTATGTTATGTATGATTTCTATCTGAAATACATTTGACATCTGTAATATTCTACCTTGACATACAAACATAATAACAAAATATTTAAAACAAACAAAATATTAATATAATAATCAAATTGGCATTTAAATTATTGAAAATAAACAATTCTTAATTTTACATTATTTTCAAATTTTATCAAAATTCTGTCACTGGTTAAAAAAAATAAACAATTGTATATTCTTTATTATAAATTCCTCTTTAGTTAACAGTTTACGTTAATCTACTGTGGGTGTTGTAACTCATTTATTCTCATTTACTGTATTAGATCTCTATACATATATAAACTTTCTCCCTCTCCCTATGGCTCTAATATTAATCAACCTCAACTCCCATGACACCCAACTCTATCAAAAATATCTACTAATCAGAACACTCTAAACCCCAACTTATCATTTAACACAAATCGCCACCTTCTCTACATATAAAATACTCTCTAACCCTTTGTATATAGGATACGTGTTTCCCCGCCCCCAAAAAACTCAATTCCCTTATCTGGCGGCCCGGATTCTACCTAAGGCGGCCCCTTACCCACTAAAATCTATCCCTATCCCGTCCCAACCCTTGTTGCGGACTCCTACATGACACTACCCCCTAATACAAAATTGCCATCCCCAAAAATCTCAATCTCATTACCGTACTACAAATACACAAAATAACCTCATTAATTATAAACATAAATATATATCATTCAAAACTCTACATAAAGTCTCCATTACCACTGTGTCAACATTAATACTTCACCAACTTCTATTACTTCAAAACAATCATATTCATCTCTACTATTTACAATTCAACTTTGAATTCAATTTGGACAGGTCTACATGTCCCATAAAACATTTATCACCCATGAATTATCTTTTATTAATTTGCATAAATTATTGTTATTTTATTTCTCATATTCTTTTTATCTTTACTTCAAAATATCTGTAGTACATCAAACATAGCATTGAACATTAATAACTTGTAACCTTTATAACTAACCTACCAGTGACATCATTGCTGATCAGCTGATCTCCTGACATAATTAAAACACCATGAATACCATTCAAAATTGGACAATTACATGTAATACATTATCAACACTTACTCCTATTATGTTGCTTGCCTGCCAGGCGGCTAATTATTGGCTTCGAAAAAAAAAAAATACACATAATAAAAATACATTTTATCAACAACTATAACACACAACAACAAAATGATACCTTGAAAATTATAGTATGAATCTTATATTACGAGTCTGAGCATATAATTATGTGGACAGAGCACAAGCATTTTTGATTGAATTAAACTTTGAATAAGCAAAACTTTTGTCATAACATTTTAAATTCGTGACTCCTTTGCGTCACCTCCCAGCCACACACACTATTTCAGATTATGTTGGACTGTGGCGCCCATTCGCTTCCACAGAGACTGTGTATTTTGGAGCAGGTTTTACCTCTCCGTGTCTCTGCTTCCGCTATTAAGTTTTAAAGTTAGTGAACATCATCATGTTCTTGTTCTATAATCATACACCCTTAAAACGGATCTGCCACCGGTCTTGCTGTTCCTCCTCGAACAGAGTGGCAGCCGCTGTTCCATAGTACTGGAGATTTCCTCTAATGTCCCCCCATTGAATTTCAAACTATATACCAATTTCAAGTCAGCTATGGTCAAGGGACTTGGTATGACCATAGCTGGCCGCTAGCCAAAACCACGGTTAGTGCTGGTAAGACAGTAACCGCCCGAAAAGTCGAGGAAATCTAAACTTTCATTTCACTGCCTGTTTCATCAATACTCTTATGTGCGACACGTTATTTAGTATTGTGTGTAAAATTTTTATTTTGCACGGATAAGGTGTGCCGCACATTTATCGCCAGTTTGGCCTCCGATGGAGGTAACACTTACTGCTACCCCCAACCCTTTTCGCTACTTGTGAGAGCACAGGCCACCCCCACAATAGCCACTTAATAACTAACTAATTGCTTAATACATGAAATTAATCTTTCTACAAATGCAGTTCAACACTCCATTGTTATTATCACTTCATCAAGCACCAAACTACCCCCCAAAATCATCCCCACATCTTGTATTGACAACAAGTTTATATTTTGTTACACATCGTTTCAAAACGTTCCCATACTCACTGATACTAAAACTCGACAATTATATTTGGTCACTTAATTCTAAAATTTATTTACACTTTAAATTTGTAACTTATAATTTATAACTAAGTGGTCAGTATCCCCGCCTGAAACGGACGGGGGTTTTGCCGAGATGGAGTAGGGGACGGTCAGACAACATACGTGAATTCACGTTCCCCTAATCTACCATTAAATCCCATTACCTTGTTTTTTTTTTTTTTTTTTTTTTTTCAACTACCTTAATTACAATTTATACAAATCTACTCTCCCTCTCATTCATCCAGGCATGCCGTCTGTCCAGCCCCTAACCCATCTCCACAAAATCCATTTTTCTTAATATACTGGAACTTTTATCATTTGCTAAATTTTTATTTTGCAAATGACAGTGGTGAAATAATACTTGAAACATTGCCTCACTTTTTTTTTTTTTTTTTTTTTTTTTTTCATATTCTCCCTTAGGCAATGTTGGTACGTGGTGTTGTGCTTATTTATGCATCTTGAGTGTATAAAATTTATCTCCACATACCTTAGGGGTCCCCCTCCCCGTTCAATAATGTAGTTAAATTTCTAATTGATACCAATTTTGGTGAAGTCGGACCATAGTTGTTTTCACCGCCCGAAGGAAGATCCTGACAACCATGGCCCGCCTCCGATTTCCGAATTCCACGGCCAGGACTGGTAAGATCGTGGCCGCCCGAAAATGGGGGAGGATCCCTTCTGAAAACATACAATAATGTTTGGAAAACTTATTTATAAACATAACAATTAAAGTGACCTATATAACTTTAAATTCGTCGCATTTTGAGTACCTACTATTTCCCGTGTCGCTGGGTTCCTCAGCACATACGCATTCTGCATTTTTATTTCAACAATTTCATAAGGTCCTTCATATAACAAGAAAAACTTCTTTATTTCCCTATCTTGAGCACTGGACAAATCATGTCTTTTTACTAACACTAACTGACCTACCTCATATTTGGTCCATTTACCCTTAGCATCATGTTTCTGTTTTCGTCGCTCTCCTCTAGTAAGTAAATTCTCGTTCGCCAGTCTAATTTTCATGTTTCTGTCCAAAATTTGACCGTCAGGTGGGTATGTGAAAAGTTGTTCTAATATCCTGGGCGGCCTTGTTCCCCTGATCAACTCATGCGGCGTAAATCCCGTGGACTCATGGGTGGTACAATTCAGCCACTCCTCTACTTTCTTCACGTAGGATGGCCATTCTGTGTGTTTGGCGTGACAGTACGCCCGGAATATCCTGCCAATCTCTCTCATCACCCGTTCTGCTTGATTCGACTGAGGATGGTACACTGCCATATGCTTGGGTATGATGCCTTCCCATCCAAGCGTCTGCCGCCACTTGCCGCTTATAAACTGTGGACCATGGTCAGATAATATAATTTTCGGTTTTCCCACATTAAGCATATAATCTTTGTCTATTTTCTCGCTAAGTACTTTACTCGTCGCTCTCTTAATGCTATATAACTTTACAAATTTTGAAAAAGTATCTAAAACTACAAATACATATAACACACCTCCTCTACCTCTGGGTAATGGTCCATATAAATCAACCGCAACTAGATCGAAAGGTTTATCTACTTTTATGTAATTCATCTCTCCTTCCACTCTATAATTCACTACTTTCGATTTTTGACATAAATCACACACTCTCAACACTTTTCTCACTCTCCTCTCCATATTCTTAAATATACATGACTCTTTCAAAACATTAGCACACTTTCTCGCCCCAAAATGACCATACCTTATATGACAATCCCAAACAATTTTATCTATTAACCCATCAGGTATAATTAACCTCCAATCACGCTCCCCACCATCTACTTTTTTTAAACAAAATACCCTGATATATTTGAAATCGCTCATTATATTCAGATCCCTCTACATCTGTTTCTAAACTAACAATTATTTTACCCAGTTTGCTATCAGATCTTTGCAAGTTTTTAATGTCACTTAATTCCTCACCAAAAATTCTATCTTCCCTAGTTAGTCTGAAAATTTCTATTTCTTTGAGGTCCCTACCAGTTTTATTGTCTATAACATCTATTCTAGAAAGTGTATCTGGTACCTTATTATCTGACCCCTTTATGTACTCCCATGAAAAGTTATATTCCTGTAAGGCTAATACCCACCTGGTTAATCGGCTGTGTGTTAGCTTACATGAATTCAGAAATGACAGTGCCTTGTGGTCCGTCCGGATGATCGTGGTATTCCCTAGGATGTACGTGCGGAATTTACCCACGGCGAACACAATACTTAGTAGTTCCTTCTCAGTTGTCGTGTAATTCTTCTCCGCCGATAACAGCGATCTACTGGCGAAGGCGATCGTTAGGTGTTCCTTGTCGCAGCTCTCCTGGTATAACTCGGCCCCCAGCGCTACATTACTGGCGTCGGTCTGTAAATAAAAAGCCTTATTAAAATCGGGGTGATTCATCATTATCATGTGACTGAACTTTCTCTTAATTTCATTAAACGCAGCTCGTTCCGTATCGCCCCATCTCCACTGTTTATTCTTCTGCAGGACAACACTCAGTTTGGATGTAGTTTGTGCGTAGTTCTCCTGAAATTTCCTGTAAAAATTGCATAGGCCTAAAAAACTCTGTAATTGCTTAATGTTTTTAGGTTCATGGAATCTCATTATGGCTTCGACTTTGTCAGGGTTGGCTAATATCCCCTCCTGTGTAATAATAAATCCTAAAAAGTGTATTTCTGTCTGCAGAAACTTAGACTTGTCCCAATTCACTGTTAAACCCCCTCTTTGTAGCTTATCTAATACATATTCTATGTGTTCTAAATGTTCAGTGAACGTTCTAGAGGCTATCAGGATATCATCGACATATACTGTTAAAAAATCTAAATCCTTAGGTTGTAAAATATTATCTAAACATTTGATAAAACTGGCAACACTGGTGTTTAATCCAAAAGGTAAGCGTTTAAACTGGTAATTCTTACCGTTAAAAGGAAAAGCTGTGTATTTCCTGCTCTCTGTTGCTAATGGCACCTGCCAGTATCCAGCGGTCAGGTCTAAGGACGTCATGTATTTGACTCCGCTAAACTTTTGTAAAATCTCATTTATGGGTTCTGGAGATTCCCTGTCAGGTATAATAATTTGATTAATTTTCCTAGCATCTAAACATAACCTTACCTTGCCATCCTTCTTTATCACTACCACCAAAGGATTTGAATAAGGTGATACTGAGCGTTCAATTATGCCTCCTTGCATCATCCGGTCTAATTCCTCCTGTACAGCCCTCCTCTTCGAAAACGGCACTGGGTAGCTTCTCTGCATGTATGGTGCGTGGTCCCGAACTTTCAGCTCGCAGATGTAGTCCTTCGCTTTCCCTGGTGATTCATCAAACACCTCTCTGTACTGCTCGACAACTGCCCACAGCTCCTGTTGTTGAGTATTTCCTACAACTGTATTTTCATTGAAAAATTTATCGGCTCTATTTGCCCACACACTCTCATTACGCTCATGCATCTCTCTCTCCTCATTTTCTAGACCATCACTCTCTAGACATATATTTATTTTAGTTTCTATCTCTCTATCACTTATCTGTTTATGTAACATTTTTATTCCCGTGACTTTATTTTCATTTACTACTTTCTTAAACTCTATTCTGATTGGTTTATTCCCCTTCTCAAATTTTACTATTTGTTTATTGAAATCTATTACTGCTCCGTTTCTTTCCAAAAAATCATTTCCCAATATTACATCTAAACTCAACCCTTTAACTACTAGGAAAGTGTTTTCAAATTCGACTTCATTTATTAGAATATTTAATTGTACTTGTCTGGTTATTCTCTTACTTCTCACCCCAGTTACCCCCACTACAGTAACTCCTGCAACTGGTAATGACGGTATATTCTTGTTTAACTCTTTTAATTCACCCATGACATTTTCAGAAATTACTGAGATCTCGCTACCGGTATCAATTAAAGTTTTATAATTCTTACCTTCAAGGTTAATCGTCACCTCAGTTAATCCTGCTCTGCGTTCCATCACCTTGTTCTCCTCTTCTTCTAACAGTTCCTTCGCCATGTCCATCTTGATAACGTTATTATGGTATCTGTTGATTATTTGGACCCTCCTGTTTTCCGTAGACAATGGTTCGGCCCGCTTCTCCATTGTCCTCCCTAGTTTTCCGTGGAGGGACCCGCCACAGCTTGATGATTTCCTCCTCTACCTCTATTATGATTTCCTCCTCCTCGGGGCGCTCCTCTATAAAATTCTCCTCCCCTCGACTGTTGATTGGGTGCTGGGCTTGCTCGCTCGTTCCTGGCGCACTCCCTGTTCCGATGACATCTGAAACAATTTGTTCTATTAGCATAATTGTCGGTTTCACATGTTCTAGACCTCCAACTCTCGCCCCTATTATCGAAACTTCCTCCCCGCGCTCCTCTATGAAAATTCTGTGTACCCCTGTTATGATGGAAATTATTATTATTATTATTATGTGGTACTACTGGTGTGGTTGAACGTCGTCCTATGTCGCGTTCCCCTATATTCTGTAATACATCTAACATGTTTTCTAACTCACTTATATTTGTAATCTCTCTAGTCATTAGCGTAATTTGCACTTCTCTGGGCAGGTGTTTGCTAATATGTCTTACAAATGATCGGAAAGGCAACGGCGGTTCTAGATATTTAGCTTCGTTGTATATGGTCATCACATTATATGGTTAGGTGGTTATTAATCCTACCAAAATTCCCGTTACCCATTATTTTACTTCTTAATATTTCTTGGTCTTCTTCTGACCAATATTTGTTGCGAAAAGCTATCTCAAAATCTTCATAACTTTCCCATTCAGTATGGTGTACTTCCGACCATATCTCGGCACTACCTTTAAAACATTTAATAATCTTCATCAACTTAACCTCCCAGCTACTACTATTAAACCGATTAAACTCCCTAACCCTATTTAAAAATTGCATTGGGTGTACTCTACGATTGTCACAAGTGAAAGTTTCTAATTCTATTTCATTATTTGTATCTCGTGTCATAAATATGCGCTCAGTAACATTGTTTACATTTTGATTTTTCACTAAACTTAATTCATCTCGCATACTACTAATATTTTGTTCAAGAGAATATAATTTTTTGTCATTACTATATTCAGACTGTACATTATTTTTTGCTATTACTTCAATAGATTCATTTACTGCTTGTATTTCTGTCTTATAATTACTTTCAATTTCATATATTTTAGAGTCTATCTTATTTTGGTGTTCATCAATATTTTGACTAAATTTTTCAACTGTCATTACTACGCTACTCAACTTACATTCAGTTTCAGTATTACATTTATTAATTTTAAATTCTATGTCATTGTTATGCTCATTCATTGTATTTATTAATATTTCATTGTTTTCATTTATCTGCTTCTCAACTCTATCTATCTGACTGTCTATTTCATTAAATTTAACATCTACCTTTTGCATTGAATCATCTAACTTGGTTTCTACTTGGTTGACTCTATTGGTAAATTCTACTTTGGTATTTTCACAATGTTTGTTGATTTCTTGGATCTCATATTTCAACTCATTATTCTGATTTTTTAACTCGTCAAATTTCTCATTCTGTATATCTAATTTTACCTCAAATTTATTGAGCATTTCGTTTTTTTGTTCATCTAATTTGTTATTGAAATCACTAGTGTTCATATCAAATCTATTGTTAATGAGATTAAACAAATCATTTAATGACAACTCTTTTTCTCTTGTATTTATTTTAATTGGTACGGGAGTAGAAATCGCTCCCGGCGAACTAATTATGGATACTTCTACATTCTGCTCGTCTATTGACCTTGCTTCTGTTTGAATACCGGAGTCTATCTGACTCTCGGTCTGACTGTCAGATAAGCTGACTTCATTGTTATCTGCCATTCTTACTTTTTTATAATACTTGTGCGTATATATACTATAACCAATATGTAATCTACTATATAGCCAATTTTGTGCGAATGACGCACTCTTTATTTTATTCCGCTAACCTAACAACACACGTTTGGATCTTTGTAGATGTTGAATTTAATTAATTTATTAAATTCGTTCCTGTCACGGGCGCCAATGTTATATTCAAATTCATTTTAAATATATATAATACAAAAATACAGTTTCCACCTACCTGCAAAGTTTCTTATATTCGGGTCCAGAATTCGATCACATGTACGTCAGATGCAAACCTGTGTTAAAGGTTATCGAAATAACTAACTCGACACATTTTTAAGAGAAATTACGATTTTTTAATTAATCAGAATCATATTTAAATTTTGTTCAAAAACTTTTGATCATTGTTTTACAGATTAAGTTACAGTTTTCTTTGTTCGGTTAGCCTCTGCTACATACTACTTATTCTAACAGCTTACCTTAGTGATCACAATTTAATACGAATATATAGACAGAGCCCAGCCTGCAACTTCGCACACTCTCACATACCTAGAATTTAATATTTTAAAAGCCCCAGACCATTTTAATAACCCACAGACCTTACACTCTTGTTATAATGAAACCCGCCGGCAACGTGGTTTTCGCGCGCACCCATTGTTCTTTTAGATTTCTTGTTTTTAGTGTCCGAAAAATATCTGAATATGTTCTACACCTTTAATTGACCGCAGTCACCTAATTTGTTACTGTTATTTCACTGTTGCTTCAAAAAAAAAAACTGATAAGAGTTAGCAGAGCGCACTCGGCGCTGTGTCGGCCGACACGATCAACGACTAACTGGGCAGGAAAACGTCGCAGGTGTAGCTAACGTGATCTCATACTTTTTGATGGAAATCACAGCCTTGGGCTTCGTCGCCGAAGCTTCGGCCCATGCTATGCATGTTGTTTTTTGAGTCAAAGTCGCACATGATCTTCTATAGGCAGTGGCTGACGTCATTTAAGTGGGCCGGACTTAAAACAGTGTTTCCGCAAAGTTTTGTAGAAGACGAATATTATTCTCTCTAGCCATCTTGGTTTTTCAACATCGCTTGGGTATGCGCTCATGCGCGAGTAGTGACGTGTGTGCACTGCCACACCAGTACAGATTTCTACGAATTTTGTGGAGATGCAAATTCCTCTGCCGTGTTACACCACTGAAATTGCGCATCGCCTTTGTTCCAAACGCTGTTTCTCAACTCTGGTCTATTACTCTGACAAATACGTTGCACAATAATACAGTTTTACAAATTTATTATACCAGTCCGCCCGAAAATGAAATAAGTAAAAATATATATATGCCCCAAACCGTTAAAATAAAAACACCCAAAAATGACCCGCTACACACTTCGGATGTTTTGTCTGTTCACCACATTTTGTCACAGTCGAATTATTCACATTTAACGTTTAACCTTCGTGTTGTAAGTTAGTTAGATCACTTCCAATTATACTTTAAGACATTGTTATGAATTTTTTAAAAGGTTTTCGGCTCGCAAGCCTATATACAGAACCGTGCGGTTCAAGTGCTTGGAGGCCAAAGACGCTGTTTTCTGCGCACACAGCGCTGAAGTATTTATTCATATGTGACCAAACCATGAGAACGTTGGCCGCCTGAGCGCGCACTTGGGGGCGCATTCGCTCCCTTCTAACAATTTTACATTCCTGTACCACAACGCGACAGTCTCGATGCTACAGTCAATTCACCGTATATTCTTGGTCACAATTCCCGATGCGTACCTTGTACTGACTGTTACCGAATAGTAACATTTAAATAGATTGGTTTACTGGTTAAGATGACTAAAATTTGTTTCACCCCTTTTGCCCCGTTACAGTACCCCCCCCAGTGAGAGGGTTTCTGCCGAAACAGAGAAACTCTCATTGCTAAACCCTAAGAGGATCAGTGAGGATATGGCGCCAACAACCCCCCTTTAATTTCTAAACACATCATGGGTAAACTACCCCCCTAATTAGGCGACTATGGCTGGACCTGAACGAGATTACTGGACTTCTCTATTCGAGATCCCAACACTGTAAAGTCGGACAGTTACTCACACCACAGTACCACCTAACCTTGTAAAATTCTGAATAAAATACCAAAACTGGACTTATACCATACCAGATCCTCAACCGATATATCTCCCCTTATGTACATACTGGGTTGCCTTTAGCAAGTACTGGGTGCGTACACATATTCAGTACTGAATTACACACTATCTGCACATTAATTATTATAATATAAAATTAATATAAAATTCACATTTGGTTCAAATAGTTAAATAAATTTAAGTACCCTATCAAATATTTACTTGGATGTTACTTTACATTATCCGGTTCAATTAATTTAAACATATTTTTCAAAACTCAAAGTCTTTATGCATTTATTTTTTCTTTACAACTCCTCTTAATTTACCTGTTAACAATCCTGTTACACAAAATAAAATAAACAACTTGTCCCTATCCACTTATTCAAACACAATTACACATGATTATAAAATACATCATAATATAAACATCATATATCAGCTGACACCTTCTCTACCTATAGTGAACATAAAAAATTAAAATAGATTTCTTTACGGCAAAGAACAATTTTTTTTCAAAAAATTAATTTCCAAAAAGAATTATTTTGTCAATAAAAATTATTATTCAATCATTTAATTATATTGATTAACAAAAGAATCTACAAATCAATTATAAGGAACATACTACATATCTAACACCAGTCATCAGCTGATGTCTCATGGTCAGGTGAATGATTTTACCCTAGACACACTCCAAAAAATTATACAATGTAAAAGGCATAACACATGTTTATAATTCTTATACTCTAACGTAGTACAACATCATATAACATAATAAACACCTTTTCTCCTAGAATTAATCTTTTCAAAGCCATTAAATTCGTCTATAAAATTATCATATGGAGCAAAACATATTTAAATCAATTACTTCTGAACAAATTATCTACTACAATCATCTGCCTTTAGCATAGTATATCTTGAATCAAAATAAAATCATTTAATTAGCTCATCAGCATCATTCATTTTAATATTTTAATTCGTTACTCCCCTGAGTAACCTTTCCACACACACTATTGCCCCCCTGGACTGTGGCGCCCAGTTGCCTCCACAAGAACGGAAGTTTATCGGGTGTAGACGCTGCCTACCCCGTTCTTGCTTCGGCCTTACAAAACATTCGGAATTACTGATGTCCGAGGACACCAGTAATCCTACTAAACTTAGGTATATGCCCTTAAACGGTCTACCATCCCATTCGATGGATAGCCGCTGTTCCATAGTTCTGGTGATTCCCCTGATTTACCCGCTGGTTAATTTCTAAATTCACCTCTTACAACGATAACAGCTATGGCCAGTTTAGGCAGAACATGACACAATGAGCCCCGACCATAGCTGTCAAAGCTGAGCCAATTCCGTGGTCAGGGTTCGGTGAGGCCGTGACCGCCCGAAAATTGGGGAATCGCAAGTAAAAGATATATTGTTTATGATATAGTTACATTTAAAATTTACAATTTACATTGCATGAAATTTCTAGTCTTGGTTGTGTGTTTTAACACCATACACTTCTTTCTTAACTTTCCCTACACTCCTTCATTAACTTAAAATAGTGAGTACAACAAAATATTTACTTATTCCTCTGAACTAATCTATTCCTACTTACATAGGCTATCACCAACTAATGATTGAATCTTTAATTACAATTTAATTGACCATTTAATAAAAAAGATTTACTCTCTCTCACTTCATTAAAATAAACATTTAATTTGCATCTGAATAAAAATTACAAACATTTCAATTTTAGGTTTAGTTTCAAATTCTATTAACTCGTGACCTTGTTACATTTTATTATTACATTTCAGTTGTGAATTTCTATTAATCATTTTTATCATCAATTGGTTTGGGTGATTCTCAGTCATTCACCATGATTTGATTTATTGAATAGGCATATATATATATAATACATTTAATATTTATAATTAAATTTACCTCAAGATGTTATTTTTATCCTTTATTGGAACATGTTTCGGGCACTATCTTGCACCCATCCTCAGCCTTCCGGTTTTTCTGTCTGGTGAAGTACATATGCTTTGCTGGTTGACTACTATTATTGTGGCTTCCTGTTGGCTTCTGGTATTTTAAATTGGTTTTATTGCGTGTGATTGTGGTGTATGTGTTAGTTTTTTGTGTATTTTCTATGTTGAGTGCTTTGAATATTGTGTCATGTTTTGTATTGATTTGTATTTGTTCAGGTATTAGTTTGTTTTCTGTTTTATGTTTGTATATCTGTAAATTTTCCCAAATGTTCATTATGGTGCCTTTGTGTGGTATATGTTTTATTAGTGTTACATTGGTTATGTCTGAACAATTAAGAATAAATCAAACTGAACAACACATAAATAATAACAACAACAAAAAATGGGCCACATTCACATACATAAATAATAAAATGACAAAACTAACAAAACTATTTAAAAACACAGACATAAAAATAGCATACAAAACTAATAAAAATATATTACAAAATCTAAATAGCTCACACAACAAAGATAATACAACAACTAATGGCATATACAAAATTGAGTGCCAAGATTGCAATAAATGTTACATAGGACAAACAAAAAAACAGCTGAAAAAACGTTATTTTGAACACCTAAATGCATACAAAAAACCAGAAATATATAAATCCAATTTATCCACACATGCAATAAACACAGGACATGAATTCCTAGACATAACCAATGTAACACTAATAAAACATATACCACACAAAGGCACCATAATGAACATTTGGGAAAATTTACAGATATACAAACATAAAACAGAAAACAAACTAATACCTGAACAAATACAAATCAATACAAAACATGACACAATATTCAAAGCACTCAACATAGAAAATACACAAAAAACTAACACATACACCACAATCACACACAATAAAACCAATTTAAAATACCAGAAGCCAACAGGAAGCCACAATAATAGTAGTCAACCAGCAAAGCATATGTACTTCACCAGACAGAAAAACCGGAAGGCTGAGGATGGGTGCAAGATAGTGCCCGAAACATGTTCCAATAAAGGATAAAAATAACATCTTGAGGTAAATTTAATTATAAATATTAAATGTATTATATATATCAAGAAACGGACTGTAGCAAAAAGCGACTAAAATAAATATATATATAATCTTACTCCCCTTCTTCCTTTTAACAACCACTAACAGATTTACGAGGGCTATCCAGAAAGTAACACGTTTTGAAATAAAAAATTTACAAAATGAAAAAACAAAATTTTATTATATACATTTGAAAGGTACACTCTTAAGCTATTTTTCTACATAATCGCCATTCAAATTAAGGCACTTATCATACCGTGGCACAAGTTTTTCAATACCGTCTCTGTAGAAATCTGCCGCCTGCGATTTCAACCATGTAACTCTTACAATTTAAGTAATATTTATATTTTATTCAATTTCAATCTCCCACTTACCTTTAGTCTATAATCTGGCCGGATCTCGTAGTGGAGGTAAACCCATTTCGTTCGACGAACTATGACAGCACATAAAACGAACTAAGGTTTTGAAAGAATTTTTAACTCGCAATTTTGTGGAAGAGAAATTAGATTTTTCTTTAATTAGTCTGAATTATTGACATTACAAATCTTCGTGCGACATGTTACGCAATTATTATACCTTACTGACTATAGCTTACCTTGTAATGGACAATTTTACAACTTCATAATTATACGCACATAAACAAAAAACACAGCCCAGCTTTGCACACTCTCTACTCACATTCCGTTTTCAAACCCCAATTACCAGATTGAATACATAATTTTTTTTTTTTATAGCACTACCGATAACGCTTTCTTCGGTGACCTCGTGGCCAGCCCGTGGTAGATTGAAGATGTCTATGAAAAAGACGAAAAGGAATTCCAAATTTACATGTTAGTGTTCTACACTCCTCCCATCCTATCACTGCTTTTAAAAGAACTGCTTTACTTTCATTATTGAAAATTAACGATATTATACGAGCGTATTGAGCTCGCGTGTCGGCGCCGACACAGTCAGAGACGAACTGGGCAATGTGCTTCGTTGAGTCGCGGGAAATGAGCAGTCACGGCCATCAGGTTTTAGTCGCCGTTTGTGCTTAATTGTGGTGGCATAACCATTTTATGCATGGATTATAGCTGGTATATGTGTGGTACCAGAGTACAATATTGGCGTCTGCTCTGCTGATGTCATTGGAAAGACCGGATTTAGCCATGACTTCCTGCCGCTCAAAAAGCACATTTCTGGATTTTGTTCGTCCCAGGACATCCTGTTTTGTGGCTGGTTGCGTCACTCAAACTTATGTTGGGGCAGTTGCGTCTGTATGCCGTTACACAAGTACAGATTTCTGAGAAGTTTGAAGGGGGTAAATGCTTCGCTTGCCGACTTACACAATAACACCTACGTATCGCTTTTGTCTCACTGTTTCTCAACATCGTGCTGTTGCATGGAAAATAACGTTGCACTGCGTTCTATTATAACGGAATGAATTTTGTTACCCAATAATTTTCACAACTTCTTTTTTACAAACCCGCACCAAAATGAAAGAAATAAAAATGTACTTGCCCCATACGGTAAAAATAAAAACACCCAAAAATTGACCCGCTACAATACCCCCTCGATGAGAATTCTGCTGTCCACGACAAAAGAAATCTCATCGATAAACCCCGAAGAGGACCGGTGAGGAACTGGTGCCAACAACCCCCTGGTTCTTGATCTGCATGGGTACACGACCCCCCTGGCTCAGCGACTATGGACTCATCTGAACGAGATCACTGGACTTCTCCGTTAGAGATCCCAACACCGAGAAATCGAGCAGACTCGCACCACAGCGCGCCTCGCCTTCTCACATGCTACCCCCAAAATCCTCAATCCCTGGCTAAAATTATTCCAGCTCCTCCGCCGATATGTTTCCCCTTTTTGCAAGCTGGGCTGCCTTTAGCAAATACTGGGCTCACACACACTCACATTACATGATACCATAACACATTCAAAATAAAAAATTTCTTTTAAAATTTAAAATAAATTTAAAAAATTCAAAATTCAAAAAAATAATATTTTATCAAAAAATTCTCTTCCTTGTTTTTCTAATTTTTGTTTCAAATGACTTAACCTAGACATTTCTACTAACATAAACACATCCTTACTCTAACATGAGAACCACTTATAGTCTACCAATACAATGCAATACAATAAAATAAACATGGTTAACGCACACATAATAAAAGAATCCTTATCTAAAATATTCATTCGGTGGCAGGCGAAAAATCAAGTTTTTTTTTTTTTTTCTCAAAAAAGATTAGAATTTTCAAAAATTTTAATTTATTCATTAAAAAATTTTATTAAATAGCATATTTATTAAAATTATTCAAATATTGGTTTGAATTAATTAAACAAGCAAATTAAAATTGGCTTCCTACTATACAAGCTTATTAGGTGTATGACCCCATCAGCTGATCGAAACTGGGTCAAGTTCCAGAATCCTTGACCTACATATGTTGTGTATGCTTTCTGAAAATACACTGAACATCTGTAATATCCTAACTTGAAATACAAACATAATAAAACAAAATATTTAAAATAAACAAAATATTAATATAAATAATCGTTAACTTGACATTTAAATTATTTAAAATAAACAATTCTTAATTTTACATTACTTTCAATTACATCAAAATTCTGTCACTGGTTTCGAAAAAATAAAATTTTATATTCTTCATCATAAATTCCTCTCTTTATTCTTAACAATCCTACTTCAATCTACGGTGGGTGATGTAAATTGTTTATTCTCATTTATTCTGTCTACATATATAATCTTTACCCCTTTGACTCCAACACCTACAACTTTTAGTAACATGACACCCATCTCTATCAAAATATCTATCCCAAAAACACACTAGACCCAACTTATCATTACACAAAATCGTCACCTACTCCCAATATATAAAAAAATATTCTCTCTAACCCTTTGTACATAGGATATGTGTTTCCCCTACCCAAAACTCAATTCCCTTATTTGGCCCCTGGATTTTACCTAAGGCGGCCCCTCCTCACTAAAATCTATCCCTATCCCGTCCCAACCCTTGTTGCGGACTCCTACATGACACTACCCCCTAATACAAAATTGCCATCCCCAAAAATCTCAATCTCATAACCTTACTACAAATATAACAAAATAACATCATTAATTATAAACATAAATATATATCGCTCAAAATCTACATAAAGTCTCCATTACCACTGTGTCAACATTAATACTTCACCAACTCTGTTACATCACATCAACTCAAAAACAACATTACATCATATTCATCTCGATCATTTCACATTCAACTTTTAATTCAATTTGGACCGGTCTACGTGTCCCATAAAACATTTATCACCCATGAATTATCTTTTATTAATTTGCATAAATTATTACTTTATTTCTTATTATCATTATCGTTATCATTACTCCAAAACATCTGTAATACAACAAACATTACATTGAGCCTCAATTACTCACCAGTGACATGTTATTGCTGATCAGCTGATATCCTAACACAATTAAAACACATCTCAAATTAAACAAATTACATGGAATATACATATTTATTTTTATTTATTCTCACTTCTCACCTTATTGTTTCCCCTTTTTTCTGATTCTGATGCTTATGTTAACCTGCCAGACGATTTAATTATTGGCTTAGGAAAAAACATACACACATCATGAAAATTAACTATTTTTACAATACCTATATCTAACATACAACAAGTAAACACTACATTTAAAAACGCATAATGAACACCTTATTTTTAAATATCTGAGCAGCTAGTTACCTGAACAGAGCACAAGCAGTTTTATTTGAATTAAACTTTGAATAAGCAAAAACTTTTGTCATAAACTTTAAATTCGTGACTCCTTTGCGTCACCTCCCAGCCACATACACTATTTCAGATTATGTAAGACTGTCTCGCCTTTTCGCTTCCACAGAGACTGTATATTTTGGAGCAGGTTTTACCTCTCCGTGTCTCTGCTTCTGCTATTAAGTTTTAAAGTTAATGAACATCATTATGTTCTTGTTCTATAATCATACACCCTTAAAACGGATCTGCCACCGGTCTTGCTACCCCCACGCGGGCAGAGTGGCAGCCGCTGTTCCATAGTACCGGAGATTTCCTCTAATGTCCCCCCATTGAATTTCGAATATATACCAATTTCAAGTCAGCTATGGTCAAGGGACTTGATATGACCATAGCTGGCCGCTAGCCAAAACCACGGTTAGTGCTGGTAAGGCAGTAACCGCCAGAAAAGTCGAGGAAATCTAAGCTTTTATTTCACTGCCTGTTTCATCAATACTCTTATGTGCGACACGTTATTTAGTATTGTGTGTAAAATTTTTACTTTACACGGATAAGGTGTGCCGCACATTTATCGCCATTTTGGCCTCCGATGGAGGTAACACTCACTGTTACCCCCCAACCCATTTCGCTATCTAAGAGAGCACAGGCCACCCCCTTAATAGCCACTTAATAGCTACTTACAATTGAAAATTAATTAAATTTTTGTATACATTATCATATAATATTTGCATCAATAATCGTCTAACCCATTCATAACCTTTTACCGTTTGACTTTCTTGAAATTTTCAAAATTTATTATTAATAATCATTATATATCATTTTTATTTATTATTAAAATTTTTAATTGTTATTTTTATTAAACACAATGATTGCACAAAATCTCACTATTGCATTAACACCTCAATCACACCTATAAACATTTTTTATTATACATGATTATAAAATTTTCATACTTACACTCCATTTAACACGATATACACACAAAACGTAATCACTACCATCTCTGAAACATTTTACACAAAATTAATTTAAATTAAACAATTCGTCATTCATTGCCACCTTTCCATCTCGTAAAATAAAATAAAGTCATTAAAAAATTAATTAATTAACATTTAAATAAGCAATCAAAATATTTAAGCATATCAAATTGGTTTAATTTAATTAATGACTGACAATATAAATTATATAGTTATCGAAACAATCACCATTAGTCACTTACTGTTTTCAAAATTAATTCTGATATTTATTTACTTGCAAATATTTCAATATTATTATCACAACAATCATCTTACATACACACATATGAATTCACTATATTTTATTTACAAACTCTTATTTATTGTTCAGTTTTTCCGCACTTCATTTGTCCAGATTTGCCATGTCAGAACCATTAAAACAAAATATTTATACTGTCTTTTATTGTTTTAATAGTTTAACCTCCATCGTTCCAAATCAACCTTGGTTCTACATAACATCGTTCAATTTTATCAGCACACAAATGACTGTTTTGTGTGTTGTAACCAGAAAAACTAACTTCAATCAACTTATTCAAATACTCGTTAAACCAGTCTACATTAGGTATTTTTGTTAAGTCTCCGTCATTAAATTCATTAACTATTGGGTTAATCATTTTTATTAAATCGTTGTAATCGTTATCATTCACATATACTTCTAAACTTTCCTTCCATTCATCATACTTTCTATTTAAGTTATATATTTCTGTTTCTTTACAAACATACAATTCTCTGTTTACATCTCTCTCTTCATAACCCCAAATCACACTCTCAAAAGTATTACAGACAGAGGGTATAAATTCAATTAAATCTTTCCTGACTTCTCCAGGAAAAACAAAAAACTTCAAAAAACAATTATTTGTAGCACATTTGTCTACACAATATATACGTGAAGGTCTTCCTTCACCCCCCATTCTACCTCGTAAACAATTTACCCCCTGTTTCATACCTGGAATATAACTCTCTCTCCACTCTCTCTCTAACTCCTTAACACACATTAACATTTCATAATCACATTCTACAACTTCATTAGTACTCTCAGATATTATATTTTCAATGACATTATTATCAACATCATTATTATTTATTAATTCATTACCTAATACAACATTGTCATTACAACTTTCGTTTGTATTACTCGTACTTGATTCTACTTTATTCAGACTATTTCTTGTCATTTCATCGGCATTTTCAAGACATACATTCTTGTCTTGTATATTATTTATCAACTCACTAAATTTTACATTTATATTTTGCTGTAACTGCACATTCTGGTCTTTAATTGCTTTAAAATTGATCTCGTTTTGAATATTTTGCTGTTCGCATTTTATTTTCTGTTCCTTAAAATCATTCGTTAATTGGTCTAATTTGTAGTTAAAATCACTTTTCATTTTATTTAAAATTATTTCATTGTTATCAAAGCGTTTATCATTATCATTAAAACGACTATTCATTACATTAAATTTGGTCTCAAAATTATTATTCATTCTTTCGAATTGACTGAGCATAATACTCATCATATTTGTTTCCTCTGATTGTTTATTTATCTTAGTTGAAACTGGTGTCAACTGAATCCCCGATTCAACATCTGTTTCATTTACTTGTGGTTGAGACACAATCGGCGTGGAATGAGCTATTACATTACTGCCGACAGCTGTTTCTGTAACAGTACTCATCTCCTCCCTCAACATACCACTTTCCTCCAACGATTGCGACTCAAGGCCACTTTCATTCATAATTGAATTTATTATACTGCTCTTCTCTGCGTTTTCAGACATTTTTATTTAATCTGTTTTGTCTTACGTAACAACTACCAGTGATTAGTCTTTTTTCAAAATTGATATTACAACATACATAAAATCACCCTTTTATCATAATTACGTAAGTTTATATCACTACTTTTTTTTTTTTCTTTCGCAACCGTACTCCGTTCAACGTACTGTCAAATGTAGGTCGGGCAATAACTTTTTTGTTATATTACATCCTGGTCACGCGGTACCAATTGTAACTCTTACCATTTAAGTAATATTTATATTTTATTCAATTTCAATCTCCCACTTACCTTTAGTCTATAATCTGGCCGGATCTCGTAGTGGAGGTAAACCCATTTCGTTCGACGAACTATGACAGCACATAAAACGAACTAAGGTTTTGAAAGAATTTTTAACTCGCAATTTTGTGGAAGAGAAATTAGATTTTTCTTTAATTAGTCTGAATTATTGACATTACAAATCTTCGTGCGACATGTTACGCAATTATTATACCTTACTGACTATAGCTTACCTTGTAATGGACAATTTTACAACTTCATAATTATACGCACATAAACAAAAAACACAGCCCAGCTTTGCACACTCTCTACTCACATTCCGTTTTCAAACCCCAATTACCAGATTGAATACATAATTTTTTTTTTTTTATAGCACTACCGATAACGCTTTCTTCGGTGACCTCGTGGCCAGCCCGCGGTAGATTGAAGATGTCTATGAAAAAGACGAAAAGGAATTCCAAATTTACATGTTAGTGTTCTACACTCCTCCCATCCTATCACTGCTTTTAAAAGAACTGCTTTACTTTCATTATTGAAAATTAACGATATTATACGAGCGTATTGAGCTCGCGTGTCGGCGCCGACACAGTCAGAGACGAACTGGGCAATGTGCTTCGTTGAGTCGCGGGAAATGAGCAGTCACGGCCATCAGGTTTTAGTCGCCGTTTGTGCTTAATTGTGGTGGCATAACCATTTTATGCATGGAATATAGCTGGTATATGTGTGGTACCAGAGTACAATATTGGCGTCTGCTCTGCTGATGTCATTGGAAAGACCGGATTTAGCCATGACTTCCTGCCGCTCAAAAAGCACATTTCTGGATTTTGTTCGTCCCAGGACATCCTGTTTTGTGGCTGGTTGCGTCACTCAAACTTATGTTGGGGCAGTTGCGTCTGTATGCCGTTACACAAGTACAGATTTCTGAGAAGTTTGAAGGGGGTAAATGCTTCGCTTGCCGACTTACACAATAACACCTACGTATCGCTTTTGTCTCACTGTTTCTCAACATCGTGCTGTTGCATGGAAAATAACGTTGCACTGCGTTCTATTATAACGGAATGAATTTTGTTACCCAATAATTTTCACAACTTCTTTTTTACAAACCCGCACCAAAATGAAAGAAATAAAAATGTACTTGCCCCATACGGTAAAAATAAAAACACCCAAAAATTGACCCGCTACAACCACTGGTTTACACCGGCATGCCGTTCGGCGTCAGTATCAAAGCGTTGTGTAGCGAGCCATGTCTTCATCGCTGGGAAGAGGTGATAGTCGCTCGGCGCCAAATCCGGGCTGTATGGTGGATGATCGAACACCTCCCATCCAAAACCATCGAAGAGCTCTCGGGTACGATTGGCCGTGTGTGGACGTGAGTTGTCGTGAAAAAACAAAACCTTCGCACTAAGTTTTCCCCGACGCTTGTTTTGTATCGCGCGCCTTAACTTTCTCAGTGTTTCACAATACCTTTCTGAGTTAATTGTTGTGCCACGTTCAAGAAAATCAACGAGAATCACTCCTTCAGAGTCCCAAAACACAGTAGCCATGATCTTTCTTGCTGACAGCGTTTGCAAACACTTCCTTGGTTTCTTGGGAGAATTTGTGTGTCCCCATTCCATCGATTGCCTTTTTGTTTCACTATTGACATGCTTCACCCAAGCCTCGTCCCCAGTTATGATACGATCGATTACTTTGTTACCATTTTTGTTGTAATCTTCGAGGAAAGTTAGTGCTGCAGCCAGTCTCTGTTTTTTGTGGTCTTCCGTTAGGATTTTCGGAATCCACCTAGCACAAAATTTGTGGTAACCAAGCTTTTCCGCCACAATTTCATGCACCAAACTCCGTGAAATTTGGGGAAAATGTTTCGAAAGTTCCGTAATTGTGAAACGATGATCTTCACGAGTTTTTTGTCATTGATTTTCATCACCAGTTCATCAGTCACAAGGCTAGGTCTACCACTGCGGTCCTCATCGTGAACATTGGTACGGCCATTTTTAAAATCAATGCACCATTGCCTCACTCGGCTTTCACTCATTATTCCTTTTCCGTACACATCACAAAGTTTGCGATAAATTTCAATTGGTTTGGGATTTTTTGCCAACAAAAACCTAATCACAGAATGCACCTCACAAGTGGCGGGATTTTCTATTGCAGCGCACATTTTAACACATCACAGAGAGCAAAGTAAGAGGGGCACAGACCGCACGCTACCACAGCTGGATGCGTACTGAGTGTAGGTACGTTCTGACACCAAGATGGCGGCTCTATCCCCGCCCACCACCGCGGTCGGTCAAAAGTCTGTTACTTTCTGGATAGCCCTCGTACATAGGGTGACACCAATCTCTCAAAAAATATTTACCTCAATTAACTTACTACTCTAACTCACCTTGAATCATTCTACTCTTATAACAAAATACCTACTACCCTCTTTGTACTTAGTATGTGTGTTCCCTCCCTTATACTCATTCCCTTATTAGTTCCTGGCCCTTTCCCAGGTAACTCCGCCAAACCTCATTTAAAACTATTCACCTCCCACCACAACGTCTTGCGTTGAGGACTCCTTACACCTCCACCCTCTTTACAAAATTCCACCATCATCTATTTACTCTCCAATTACATCACTCTTATTACTCTACATATATGCACTATCGCTACTGTGTCCCTACCATTAACCTGTTTCTGTCTTACTTTTATTCCACAATTCTATTTTGTCTAACACCCATTAAAGTTAACTCTGACTGACTCAAATGCCTTATTGAAATAATTATTATCACCCAAACGCTATTACAACATTTTACATTAAGTTAAACCATGAAAATTACATTAGAAAATTCATAACTACCTCAAATTAATTTCATCATCTTATTTAATTTAAAACCTTTTAAACACATTTAGAATATATTATTAAAACATTAAACATTTTACTTTATTTAAATTGCATTACACTCTTCATATTTACATATGGCCAATTATTCACTTAAAATAAAAATACGACTACTGTCATAGACTCAAACTTATAAACATTCCGAATTATATATTGACAATTATTTACCCTTAGAAACTTGAACTAATTATTATCAACATTGGCCATGAGGCTGTGATCGCCCGAAAATGGGGGTTGTCGAGGCGAGGGAGGGGTCGGGCAGACATACTACGTGAATTCACGTTCCCCTTCTTCTACCATTAGATTACATTACCTTGCACTAATTGCAATACAAGATTTACTCTCTTTCTCATTTATCCAAGCCTGCCGTGTGCTCGTCCCCACACCCGTCTCCACAAAACCCATTTTTCTGAATATACTGAAACTTATGTCATTTGCTAATTTTTTATTTTGCAAATGACACTGGTGAATTTTACTTGAAAACATTGCCTCACTTTACTTTTGTCTTAGTACTCTCTTTTAGGCAAGTGTTGGTATGTGGTGTTGTGCTCATTAATGCACATTGTGTGTACAAAATTTATCTACCCGTACCTTAGGGGTCCCCCTCCCCGTTCAATAATGTAGTTAAATGTCTAATTGTTACCAATTTTGTGGAGCCGGACCATCGTCGTTTTCACCACCTGAAGTAAGTTCCGCCAACCATGGTCCGCCTCCAAGGTGCCAAAATCCACAGCCGGGATTGGTAAGTTCGTGACCGCCCGAAAATGGGGGAGAGCCCCTTCTGTAAACAAACAAAATATATTAAAATTCAGTTTTTATTGTATATATAATTTTAAATTCTTAGCATTCTGTGTACCCACTATCTCTCGCGTTGCTTTGTAACGGGACAAACTATTGGGATTTATTTCTTCTAAAATAATTGTAAAATGTAATGGCCACTCCTGCTGAACAACGTTTGAATCATAAACGCTGGACAGTACTTTTTTAACACCTTACAATCAGTGCGGTACCAAGCCAAGCCGTACGTACGTGTTGCTGTTGCAAAAAAGCAATTAACGAGTCTGAGAATGTAGTCTGGTAAGTAACAATTTATATATATATTTGGCAAACCTTAAAGATGGCGTCGGAATTATACAGACGTCAACAAGTGTTTATGTACAAACCGATAAATGATTAAATAACACTTAATAAGTAAAATAACAGCTTGGTTGCATAATACATAAGCATTATTCATCTTTATTTCCACTATTTCGTAGGGCCCTTCATATAACAGGAAAAACTTTTTTATTTCTTTCTCTTGGGCACTAGATAAGTCATGTCTCCTTACCAGCACTAATTGTCCTACCTCGTACTTAGTCCACTTACCCTTTTCGTCATGTCTTCATTTTCTCCTCTCCCCTTTGGTGAGTAGACTCTCATTCGCTAGCCGGATCTTCACATTTCTGTCGATGGTCTGTTCTTCAGGTGGATACTCGAAAAGTTGTTCTAATATTCTGGGTGGTCTGGTGCCCTTTATTAGTTCATATGCCGTAAACCCTGTAGATTCGTGGGTAGTACTATTTAACCATTCTTCTACTTTCTTCACATACAATGGCCATTCAGTATGGTTGGCGTGACAATACGCCCGAAATATCCTACCGATTTCTCTCATCACCCTCTCTGCCTGATTAGACTGTGGATGGTATACTGCCATATGCTTGGGTATGATGCCTTCCCAGCCAAGAGTCTGTCTCCACCTACCGCTGATGAATTGGGGTCCGTGATCGCATAAAATTATCTTTGGTTTACCTACGTTTATCATGTAATCTTTGGTGATCTTTTCACTCAGCACCCGGCTCGCAGCTCTCTTCACGCTGTACAACCTAACAAACTTAGAAAAAGTGTCCAAAACAACAAAAACATACACTACTCCACCTCTACCTTTGGGCAATGGGCCATACAAATCTACAGCCACTAAATCAAACGGTCTTTCCACTTTAACATAATTCATCTCCCCTTCTACCCTATAATTCACTACTTTTTACCTCTGAGACAAATTGCATGCCCGTAACAATCTTCTAACACGCCTCTCCATATTCTTAAAAACACAAGACTCTTTCAACACATTCGTGCACTTTTTCGCCCCAAAATGCCCATATCTTATATGACAATCCCAAATAATTTTATGTATCAACTCTTCAGGTACAACCAACCTCCAATCACGCTCACCCCTCTCTACTTTCTTGAACAGAATTCCCTGATATATTTGGAAATGTATATTATATTCAGACCCATCTACATCTGCTTCTAGACTAGCGATTATTTTACCCAATTTATTTTCTAATCTTTGTAGGTTTTTAATCTCCCTTAATTCCTCACCAAAAATTCTATCTTCCCTTGTTAACCAAAAAATCTCTATTTCTTTAAGAACCCTCCCTGATTTTATTTTCTATGACATCTACCCTGGAAAGAGTGTGTGGTACTTTGTTATCTGTCCCCTTAATATACTCCCATGAAAACTGATATTCTTGTAATGCTAACACCCACCTGGTTAATCTGCTATGAGTCAATTTGCAAGTGTTTAAAAACGATAATGCCTTGTGATCTGTCCTGATAATGGTCTGGTTCCCTAGAAGGTATGTACGGAATTTTGTCACTGCAAAAACGATACTTAACAGCTCCTCTGTGGTTGTATAGTTCTTCTCCGCTGCTAACAAAGTCCGGCTGGCAAAAGCGATCGTCCGGTGTTCCTTATCCTCACCCTCCTGGTATAGTTCCGCGCCGAGGGCTATGTTGCTGGCATCCGTCTGTAAATAAAATTTTTGCTGAAAATCGAGATGGTTCATCATTATCATACACATAAACTTTGCTTTAATTTCGTTAAAAGTAACTCTCCGCCTCTCCCCATCTCCATTGTTTATTCTTTTGTAATACCGCACTTAATTTAGAGGTCACTTGCGCATAATTTTTCTGAAATTTCCTATAAAAGTTACATAAGCCTAAAAAACTTTGCAATTGTTTAATATTTTTAGGTTCAGGGAATCTCATTATTGCTTCTACTTTTTCGGGGTTAGCTCGAATTCCGTCAGGTGAAATAAT
This sequence comes from Magicicada septendecula, assembly GCA_034769895.1. Classification (NCBI taxonomy): domain Eukaryota; kingdom Metazoa; phylum Arthropoda; class Insecta; order Hemiptera; family Cicadidae; genus Magicicada; species Magicicada septendecula. The sequence continues at coordinate 97,821,381 of CM068372.1, read as the reverse complement.
GAAACCCAAAAAATGTATCTTGCTGTAAAAATTTTGATTTCTCCCAGTTTACTGTTAAACCCCCTCTTTGTAACCTATCTAGTACATATTCTAAATGTTCTGTATGTTCTGATAACGTTCTTGAAGCTATTAAAATGTCATCTACGTACACAATTAAAAACTTAATAAGTCCTTCGGTTGCAAAATCTCATCTAAACATTTTATAAAACTAGCCACACTAGTGTTGAGTCCGAAGGGTAGTCGTTTGAATTGGTAATTTTTACCATTAAACAAAAAAGCAGTGTACTTCCTACTCTCCATCTCTAATGGGACCTGCCAGTAACCCGCGGTTAAGTCTAATGAAGTCATATATTTAACCCCGCGGAATTTCTGAAAAATTTCGTCCATGGGTTCGGGTGACTCCCAATCAGGAATAATAATCTGATTTATTCTGCGTGCATCTAAACATAACCGCACTTTACCATCTTTTTTTATAACAACAACTAAAGGGTTTGAATAGGGTGACACTGATCTCTCTATTATATCCCCCTCCATCATTCTGTCTAATTCTATCTGAACTGCTCTCCGCTTAGAAAAAGGCACTGGATAACTTCTCTGCACAAAAGGCGTGTGTTCCCATACTTTCAACTCACATTCATAGTTCCTGGCTTTTCCAGGTGACTCCGCAAACACTTCCTTAAAACGGTCCACTACTGCCCACAACGCCTGTCACTGGGGACTCCCGACAACTCCACCCTCATTAAAAAATTTATCTGCCCTATTTTCCCATACTCTCTCATCACTCACATACATCTCTCTCTCCTCATTTTCTACAATCTCACTCTCTCAACATATATTCACTCTTGTTTCTATGTCTCCATCGCCTACTCGTTTATGCATTATTTTTATCCCCGTGACTTTAATCTCATCTCGCACCCTCTTAAAATTAATTCTGACTGTTCACTCCCATTATTAAATTCTACTATTCTTTTGTTAAAATCTATCACTGCCTTATTTCTTTCCAAAAAATCATTTCCCAAGATTACATCTAAATTCAGTCCCTTAACCACTAGAAAAGTATTTTCAAATTCTGTTTCATTCATGCATATATTTAATTGTACTTGTCTAGTAACCCTTTTACTCCGTACTCCGGTTACCCCCACTACTGTTACCCCCGCTACTGGCAATGATAGAATATGCTTATTTACTTCTTGTGACTCTCCCATAACGTTTTCTGAAATTACTGATATCTCACTTCCCATATCTATTAATGTTTTAAAGTGCCTACCTTCTATGTTGACGATTACCTCTGTCAACCCCGTTTTTGTTTCCATAATTTCTGTGTCGTCTTCCGCCAACAACTCCTTCGACATGTCTTTGATAATGATATTGCTCTGGTAGTTGTAGTCTTCTTGGACCCCCGAGTCCTCCGCCAACAATGGCTGGGCCCGGTTCCCCATTGTCTCTTCTAGTTTCCCGTAGACGTACCTGCCACGGCTTGGTTGTATCCTCCTCTGCTTCGGTTGACATTTTCATTTCCTCTCGGCACTCCTCGGTTTTTCTCTCCTCCTCTCTGCTGCTGACTGTGCTGGTTGTATGCTATGTCACTACGCTGACAGTCCCTTGCCTTATTACACCTAAAACATGTCGTTCTTACAGAAAAATTTTCAACATGGCACTCCGAACATCGCCAACCCTCGCCTCTATTACCACTATTACCTCCACGCGCCCCTCTATAAGAGGTTGGTAATCCCCTTGATTGATGATAATTCCCGTTAGTGTGTGACGCTGCCGGGTTCAGACGCCTACTCATTTCCCGTTCCTTTATGTTTTGAAATGTATCTAATATCTTCTCAAGTTCTGTAATTTCGCGTGTCATCAGCGTAATCTGTATCTCTCGCGGCAAATGTTTACTTATATGTCACACAAATGATTGGAACGGTAGCGGTGGCTCTAAATATTTCACCTCGTATAACCGCATTACATACATCGTCACGTTATTCCCGTGGGTTCCAAAATTACCGGATCCCATAATTTTGCTACGTAATACTTCTTGTTCTTCTTCCGACCAATATTTACCTCTAAAGGCCCTTTCAAAACTCTGATAATCTACCCAATCTACTTTATGTACCTCCGCCCACACTGCGGAATTCCCTTTAAAACATTTCATTATTTTTAACAACTGCACCTCCCAACTACTACTACAGAACTGATTGAATTCTTTCACTCTATTTAAGAATTGCATAGGGTGTACCCCCCTACTGTCACAATTAAACAATTCTAACTAAATATCAGTATTCATATCTCGAGTAATTACTACTTATTCAGCAACACTACTAAGTTTCTTACTTATTGCTACATTTAACTCATCTTTGACATCAACTATGCTTTGTTCAATTGACACAAATTTATCATTATTTAAGCATTCAAATTGCATGCTACGTTTGTCCATAACATTTACTGTAGCTTGTATCGCTTGTATTTCTATTTTGTAAGTACTTTGTATTTCATTTATCTTAAGATTAGTGTTGGTTTCATATGTCTTAATCTTATCAACTACACAATTAAACTTATACTCACTGCCAGCGTTACATTCATTTATTTTGGTTTCAACCTTCTCTGTTATATCATGTATTTGTTTGTTAATTTTTTCATCTCTTTCATTAATTTTAATATCTATACTCTTTACTGAATTATCTAACTAGGTATTTAATTCGTTAAACTTACTGGCAAATTCTTTGTTAGTATTTTCAAAACGCTTATTAATTTCATTAATATGGTTTTTTAACTCATTGAAATTACTTTCAAATTTGATATTTTGTTGTTCAATCTCACCCCTTAATTCATTAAATTTTTTATCATTGACATCAAAACGACTATTTACTACATCGAAATCACCCGTGACTTCGCTAAAGCTACTTTCTAACTTAATATTCACACTCTGCTTAATATCATCAGATATTGCTCTCATAAAATTGAATATATTATCCATTGAATACTCATTTTCTTTTATTTTAGTTGCTACTGGTGTAAAGGTACTCGCCTTTTACCCTTTTAATTAAATAATACACTCATCATAATACTCACTGCTGCCAGAATTTTACTTACCGTCATCGTCCCCGTTAAACTTACCTTATTAAATTACCCAGGTCGCCAACATGTTTTTTAGTTATACATGTAAACTTTGAACACTCTTGCCCTTATAAAAATCCCGCTATCTGACTGTAATAAAATTTCAGAAAACCCCCGATTTCGTTAGACGAGTTGTCAGCACAGAAAACTAGGAAATGGTTATGGCGTAATAACTAGGCTAACACATGTTTATAATAATTCAAATACTATTTTATTTAACATAAAAATTTACTTCTTTCTTTTCCTTTTTTTTTCCTTTACTAATAATTTTTATCAATAAGGTTGCAATATCAAAATATGTAAATTATATATCTATTATACGAACCAGTACTCTCCTTAATGTTTTCTTTCTCCCCCTTTATTACCTCACTCACTCTCTCATTCTTTTTACACTTTGTTTTTAAACCCCACTGTTTGAGATCTCATTATTTATTTGTGTACCATTTATAAAAAAAAAAAACAAATGATGGATTATTATTTGATGGACCGTTTTCACTGCTGCTTATCTACACTTGGTCACGTACTGCAATTACGTCTTTTTACTCCAACAACAAAGTTTGTTTTGAAGCTTTTCGTATAACCGGTACTGTAGTTAGTTTACTGTTGTATTGCGCACTTTACTGGATAGGCCGATTATAGTACTTTCGGCCTATCTTGCACCCGAGGCCACTATTTAACTTACGACCGCTCTGGTTGAAGACTGCTATCTGCTACTGGCTGATGCAACAACTGGTGATAGACTGCCTACTATGTCACAAGGACTGCTGCTTACTGGGCGGTTACGCAATACGTCTGGGCAATTGTTTAGGCTAACTGTGTGCATTGCTGTACTGGGGCTTCTCACAGGTGAAGTCTGGCAATTTGAAAAGTGATTGAATTGATGCAATATAAAATTAAACTGGGGTAGCTCACAATTCTGTACCGTTACACTGGAGTAGATTTTGCTTCTGCATTATTTATTATTACAGATTGTGTTAAATTACTTTCATGTATCAGGCTTGGAGTTGTCTCCATTGCTGAATCGTTTACATCATCTGCTTCGCATAAAACATTTTCTTTGACTACATTCGGGTCTGAATGACTTTCTACCTCCTCCGTGACAGTACTGACTTTACTTTCATTATTATCCATTTTTATCTTATTTATGAGATTTTCCTCTACACAAAATCAATCTTAAACGTATTTAGTATTATTCAGTATAGTATAATTATAAGTATTACTTAACTATAACTTAACAACATTTATACGTAATTAGTACGCATTACCACTTAACCTCCAAATCACGCTTATTTTCACGAGTAGGTGTGGTTTATATATTATTTTTTATAAACAGTCTCTGTTCGAAGTGCCATTTGTGCTCTTATATAATTTCTCTACCACATTTAAATTGTATTAATAAAATAAACTTACCTTGAATTAGCCCAGGATTCGGCACACGAACTGCGAATTACAAGCGTGACTTAGGGTTACATCATTAATGTACTCAACTCTCATTTGTATTGTTAATTTGACTCACTTTTATTTAACATTTCTTCGTATCCTCTCTTTTAAATCTCTTACTTTCTATAAACTTTTAGTCAACATTTCTTTGTATTCTCTCTTTTAAATTTCTTACTTTCCATCTTTATTTTTTCTGAACAATTACTGATGTTTATGTAACATTGAAAATTTAATAAGCTTTCTTACTATAGTTAGATTAAATATTTCTTTCTTATATATATATATATATATATATATATATATATATATATATATATATATATATATATATATAAGACAACCCAGTACTTATGCATACGCTCATTCACACAATATTAAAATTTTCCCCCTAATATAGTGATCTCTTTATATTAAAATTTATATAACGTTACGTGGCCGTCGGTGTCTCCTCCAATCACATGTCCTACTTCAGATATTTTGTCTGTTCACCACATTTTGTCACAGTCGAATTATTCACATTTAACGGTTAACCTTCGTGTTGTAAGTTAGTTAGATCACTTCCAATTATACTTTTAACACATTTTTACGAATTTTTTAAAAGGTTTTCGGCTTGCGAGCCTATATACAGAACCGCATGGTTCAAGTGCTTGGAGGCCAAAGACGCTGTTTTCTGCGCACACAGTGCTGAGGTACTGAGGTGCTGAGGTTATTTATACGTGACCAAACCATGAGAACGTTGGCCGCCTGAGCGCGCACTTGGGGGCGCATTCGCTCCCTTCTAACAATTTTATATTCCTGTACGACAACGCGACAGTCTCGATGCTACAGTCGATTCACCGTATATTCTTGGTCACAATTCCCGATGCGTACCTTGTACTGACTGTTACCGAATAGTAACATTTAAATAGATTGGTTTACTGTTTAAAATGACTAAAATTTGTTTCACCCCTTTTGCCCCGTTACAACAGTTACCTTAATTTTCCTTAATTCTGGTTAAATTAACATTTCATTATAATCATTTTATACTATAATAGTGGTAATACATATTGTATTGCACATTTATGTGATTGTTCTTTACTGGTTTACAATATTATAGAAATTCTGAGTGTTTTTCATATGTACATCTTTCTGTCCAATTTCAGTCTGTGTATTTGCATTAAACACCACACATGCCACTTTTAATTAATAAAACGTATCACTAGGTTCGTCTTTATAATGTCTGCTTTCATTATTGTATTACTTACACTAGTTTACATTGTTTTGGTCTTAATTTATGCTAATTACAAGTTGATTTGTAACCGAGTTGAGGTTACCTGGGACCCCCTTGTCTGACAACAATGGTCTGTTTTGGCTTTCGGGTTTCAATGTTTTACAGGTTATTATTTGACCCTTTATCTCTGGTTAACTATTATTTATTATTTCTTTATTATTTTTACGTGTCTACAGGTGATTACTAGGTTCTCTTTTTAGTTATCTTACTAAGATAATTAATTCATTCTTATCATTCATTATTTTGTTTCATTGTTTTGATTTGTTTAATTAATTATATTCTTTTCTTAGAATAAAGAGTGTTTGTCGTGGTTAGTCTCTGGTAATAGTTTGTCTATGTCTGTGTCTCTTTGCTGTTTCTTATTTCTGTAGATTCCTTGTTTTATTCGTTTCATTCTTTATTAGTACATATTATAGGCACATTATCTGACACATTTGTTAATTCTCCTTTGCTTGTTACTTTACTTGTGTTTATTTATGTTCTCTTCAGTCTTTTGTTAATGCTGATTGTCATTATACGTTAGTTTTGTCCTCTCACTTACCATATCTATTGGGTCATTTGGTTAATCACATTATTATGTTGTCTTCTATATTTTCTTCTTTATCACTATTTATTATTCTTCGTTTGCTGAGTTAATTATATTAATTGTTTTACTTAGTTCTTGAACCGGATATAACATTTAGTACACAGTTATTCATTTATCATTCCTCTCTTAGGTGTTCTGGTGTTAGTTTATGAGTGTTTCATTCTTTATTTTTGTTGTTAAATTTATGGTGAAGGTATGTACTGTTACAATATATGTGCACATAGATTTTGTGTATTGTTGTAACCTAATGAAAAAATCATTCTCCTCGCTCACAGTGCGAAACAGTATATGTGAAATAAAACACGACATCAGTCATGTGTATACTGTAAGTACCTTCAAAAAACCATCAAAGTGTATTAAAGTGTATTGGTGTATCTTGTGTATTACACCATAAAAAATGGTACAATAAATATACACAGTTATGCATTACATAATGCAATAAAACACACACACACACACACACACACACACACACACACACACACACACACACACACACACACACACACACACATGCATAAAGTACCTATAGAATTGTCAGATGGTTTTAACATCAGTAGTGAATCTATAACAGACGTCAAAGTACGGAATTAGAGATTTACAAAGGAAACCGCTGTAGAATGAATAAATAGAAAATCTCTAGGTCTTACCTTATAGAAAAACAAATGTAGAATTTCATGTTCACACGATATTGAATGATGTAGTAAGTGTGGAACCGAGCCAAGAAATACTGTCCGCACTGCTCCATTTCTCGAATACAAATGACCATATAGCAGATCACTTGATCACTTCCTCCTCCACTGCACCATAACAAGTGCGCAACAAGTTAGGTAAGTTCCAAACAATCTGCGGAAAAATCAACGTATTTTTAGAAACAAGGTAGATCTAGATGCAAAATTAAAGTTTTACAAAGTTATGAGAGTCCCTGTACTATGTAAAGGGACACACACTATGGGTGTGAATTATTGGCAACAACGAAAAGACAACACTGTAAAATACAGACCTCGGAAATGGTATTCTCAAGAGGAGTTTAAAAGTGTTCTAAACTTGACCTTATAAGAAATAAGGCCATAAGGGAAGAGTTAAAAGTTTTTAACTAGAATGAAAAATTAAAAGATTGCAAACAACAGTGGAAAGAACACTTAGAAAGAATGGCAGATTCCAGACTGACCAAACAAGTCTGGAAATTCAAACCTATAGGACACAGGTTTGTGGGTAGGCCCAGGAAGAGAAGGCTGGAGGATTTTTAAGATGGAACGGGCAGTACCTTGCCTATGCCGTGTTGTGAAGACGATGATGGTGTATCAAGAATGTCAGTAAATCAGTGCTTTTTCTATGCTAACAGTTTAACTCATATTTTAACACATCCCTGTTACGAATTGTTTCCAATTTAAGGCTATGCAGAACCTTGTTGTGACTGGCTTTGAATGTTTTTTTTTTATCAAGTTTACAGCATGTGTGCATACCGTCATGCTTGCTTTAAGGTCCAAATGTACCTTATACATTTATAAATACCTTATAAATGTATAAGGTACCATATAAATTGTGATGCAGCGAAGCGAAGATCTGCTCTCGGCGCCAGCCGAGACGTGACACGAGAAGACGAGACGAGCCAATCAGGGATCTGCAGCCGAGACGTGAACATCTAACGTGCTCGAGGCGAGCTAATCAGAGATCAGCGGCGCTCTGATAGGTTCATGCCACACAACCTGTCAGGGCATAAAAAGAGCGCCGCTAGAAATTTTTGGCGCACTCCATTGGATGTCGTGAAGCCAGCCGGAAGAAAAGGAAGAAGGAAGAATGGAGAGCACAGGAGAGCCTGTGATGGAAATCGACTGGGACAGCAGCGGGCTCTACAATACCGCTGCCGAAAAAAGAGTGCCGCAGTACGCCCGGAAAACGGACGCAGCCGCCGAACATCACAGCGCGGCATACGCAAATGATTTAGCATCCTTGACAAACGGTCCTTTTAAGGACCACAAAAACGATAGTGTGTACGATTGGCGCCATTTGTCTTGTGACAAGTGGCGGCCAATGTGGGGCACCGATCATCTTGCGGATGCAAGATCCAGCCATGTCAGAGAGCTACCAGCCGGCACACAAAACAACATGGCGCCCAAAATCTACATACAATGGGACACTGGGTTCGAGGTAGAGCAAGGCTTTACGCAATTCGCCATAGCTCTGAGGTGTACGTTGCCACCGGTGATCACCACTACGTACGATGGCCTCAAGTACGACAATCCAGAATGATATCTTCGACAGCTGCGGGTCTACAGAGTCCCACCGGAACAGTGGGCGGATTACGCAGTGAGGCAGCTCCGAGGAGAAGCTGCCACGTGGGCAGAGAGATACACGGGATTGCAGATAAATTGGACAGAGTTCTGTGACCACGTCCGGCATCACTTCTGCGGGATGCAACGCGATGCAGAGCTGCTGGCCGAGCTGTACGGTCAAACAGGAATCGGCGGAAATCTTCATCCTGAGAAAAATCAAGCTGTTTCGCCATCTGTATCCCGGAGGTGACAAGAGGACGGGCATAGCCATGCGTACACGACAGCTGCAGCCACGCCTTCGACTGGCGCTGAGGTTCCCACCGCCTACAACTTTGGAGGAACTTTTACAACGGGCAATGATCATCGAGGGGGACTTGGATCAAGATCAAAGTGCACGAGGTCGGGATGGCTCTGCTGAAAACTCCCTGGATCGAGTAGGGGGTCGAAGCAGTGTCGATCGGCCTCAAGCACGAAAGAGGAACAAAGAATGAACAGCCTAACGCCCAAGTGCCGCTTCTGCCCGGGAAGACACTTCCATCGGGACTGCCCTGTGAAGAACCGGCAGGGAAACGACCAAGCACCCCGGTAAATAGCCCACCGGGGTGCATGAACCAACTAGGTACGGACATACCATGCATTCCAATAGAGATCGCCGGCCGAAAACTGACCGCAGCCTTGGACTCCGCCGCAAACTACGACTTCGTTCGGGCCGGTCTGCTGCCTGGAGGAAGGAAGACGGAGCCCCGAGATGTCCAGCTAGCGCTGCACGGTCAATGTCAATCAACGGCTGCCGTCGTCACAGACATTGTAATTGGAAGTCTCGCGACAACCACCAGTCTGCTAGAAGTGCCCGGACTGCAAGAAGTTTTGCTGGGCCATCACTGGCTCACGGCAAACCAAGCAGTTGTGGACTACCGACAGGGCTGCATTCACATTGGCAGCGAGAACTGACAGACGGTCTTCTCCAATGACCGTGCAGAACCTGAGGAAGAGGACATTGGGGAAGCTAGCCGTCAAACGTCAGCAGGTGGCCAACACCGTAAACGGCTTCTGGAAATGTTACACCATCATCGCAGTTTGTTCTCCTGCGGCCCGCTCCGCACCACATCTGCGGCCAAGCACGAGATCCGGGTGAAAGAAGGTAGCCAGCCATTCCGGCTCCCAATGTACCGGTACTCCGACGAGAAGAAACGCACCATCCGGGAACAGGTAGAAGAGATGTTGAGGCAGCGTATCATTGAACCGGCTACCTCGCCATACAGCTCTCCGGTGGTCATTATGAAGAAGAAGAACAGCACACCCTCCGGTTCTGCGTGGACTTCCGGAGTCTGATGAATCAAACCGTGGATGTGGACTCGCCACTGCCCCTGATATACGAAACAATCAAGGACCTCAGCATGGCCAAAGTCTTCTCGACCCTAGATCTGAAAAGCGGCTACTGGCAAATCCCGCTGGAGGAAGAAGCAAAGAAGTACCACAGCATTCTTGGTGCCCGACGGAGGTCGCTACCAGTTCCGGGCGATGTGCTTTGGGCTGAAGAACGTGCCCAGCACCTTCCAACGGCTGATGCAGGATGTTTTCACAGGACTATTACGGGAATGCTGCCTCGTCTATCTGGACGACATCATTGTCTACTCCCCCGACTGGGAAACGCACCTGCGACACCTGGATCAAGTCTTGGAAAGGCTGCAGATGCACCAGCTGACCTGCTCGCTCAACAAGTGTCACTTCGGCCGGGAAGAAGTCGCCTTTCTGGGCCATGAGATTACTCCAGACAGCAACCTCCCGCAGCAGCAACATCTCAGAGCGATCAAAGACCAGCCGGCCGCCAGGAACAAGAAAGAGCTACAATGCTTCCTGGGAACCTGCAACTGGCTGCTAGAGTACATCCCCTGCTTCGCAATGATTTCGTAACCGTTAACGGACCTGCTGCGGGCAAGAAAGTGGCATTGGGATGACACAACGCAGTGAGCCTTCGAAGAGGTTAAGGTCGCTTTCCAGCAACCGTTGAAACTCACAACCGGATCGAGACTGGCCGATGTTTCTGCAGACCAACGCCAGCCAAAAGGGGCTTGGAGCGGTGCTTTATCAATGCACCGAAGCCGGAGAGAGGCGTATCATCTCATACGCCAGTGCCAAGCTCCACGAGGCGGAGAAGAACTACCACTCCAACGAACTGGAGTGCTTGGCAGTCGTCTGGGCCATCAAGAAATACTGGCCATACTTGGAGGATCGCCATTTTACCCTAAGGACCGACAACAAGGCGCTAACCTGGCTGAAGCAGGCGACGGGGCAGAAAACGAAGTACGCTCGCTGGGCTCTACTGATACAGAGCTTCAAATTCACCGTCATCCACTGCCCAGGCAAGGAGAACGAGTTGCCGGACTTCCTCTTGAGGGAACCTGGGCTTGAAGATACCGCCGGTATCCAAGAAGAACCACGGATGCAGCCTGAAGAGAGGCCACTTCGCAGTGTTGCGGCAGCTGTACTGCGACTACAAAAAATCACGGCTGTCGGCATCCATCAGGCAGTGCAGGAGGCGCAAGAAGGCGACCAGGAGTGCCAAGTGTTGAGAAACGACCCTGCGGCGGCTACAGCGAGAAGATACCAGGTAGACAACGGCCTGGTTTGGAAGGACAGACGCAACCAGGATTGTACGTGCCGCCGAGTGTCCGCATGGAGGTCATCAGGCACTTCCACGATTCCCCTGAAGCCGGTCATCCGGGGGCCGAAGAAACGTTTCGGGCCATCGGCAAGGACTTCATCTGGACCGGCCTAATCATTGACTTCTGGAGTTGCAGAATATGCGCCCTACACAAGCGTGGCGCAAATCCCGAACAGGACCTCAGCGACCCAGGTGATGTTGGAATACTGTCGCCCTGGACGTCATGGGGCCATATCCGCTGACTCGAGCTGGCAATCGGTACATCATAGTGGTCACGGATATGATGTCGAGATGGGTGGAAGCAAAGGCCGTGCGCAAGGCGGACGCCGACACCATTATCCGCTACCTGGAGGAAGAAGTGTTCTCTTGTTGGGGATACCCAGAGGCGTTGCTCACCGACAACACAAAGCCGCTCACGGGCCACAAGTGGAAGCAGATGTGCGACAAGCTACACATACGACCGTGGACTACAGCCAACTACCATTCCAGGGCGAACCCGACCGAGCGGCGCTTCGGCGAGATCAAGAAGGCGCTGCGGATCCAGCTCCATGACTGCAAGGAACATGGCGACTGGGACAAGGATTTACCGGCAGTTCTGTTCTCACTGTGGAATCGTGCAAACGCCGCCACTGGAGTGACACCGAGCGAGCTTCTGCTGTGCAGAGACCTACGCCGACCTGGCGACTGGAGCTGGCCACACGCGGAACAGGACGTCCGGCCAATTGAGGAACGAGAAGAGGCGCCAAGTCACACCAGACGCAGTATCAGCAGCGGCGGTATCCGGAACGGAGGACACAGGACCCTACACTGGCCATAGGGCAGCTGGTGTACGTCAAGAGCCACGCCGGACCAGCCAAAGGACGGAGATACCCTGGATGGGAGTTAGCCTGGGAAGGTCCCTTTAGTGTTGCTGCAACCCTTGGCGGGCAGATTTACACAGTAGAGAAGGACGGACGCCCATACAAGGTTCACCGCCAAGGGCTCAAACCCGCCAGAGAACAGTGGGCTGGCCACCGGAGAGCATTCAAGACCCGGGGGAGTTGTGACGCTGCGAAGCGAAGATCTGCTCTCGGCGCCAGCCGAGACGTGACACGAGAAGACGAGACGAGCCAATCAGGGATCAGCAGCTGAGACGTGAACAGATAACGTGCTCGAGGTGAGCCAATCAGGGATCAGCGGTGCTCTGATAGGTACATGGCACACGACCTGTCAGGGCATAAAAAGAGCGCCCCTAGAAATTTTTGGTGCACTCCATTGGACGTCGTGAAGCCAGCCGGAAGAAGGAAGAATGGAGAGCACAGGAGAGCCAGTGATGGAAATCGACTGGGACAGCAGCGGGCTCTACAATACCGCTGCCGAAAAAAGAGTGCCGCAGTATGTCCGGAACAGCGGACGCAGCCGCCGAACATCACAGCACGGCGTACGCAAATGATTTAGCGTCCTCGACAAACGATCCTTTTAAAGACCACAGAAACGATAGTGTGTACGATTGGCGCCATTTGTCTTGTGACAAAATATACTGTCATGCTTGCTATAACAGCCAAATGTACACAAATCTTTGTTAATGAAGATCCTTTGGTCTAATACTATGTCCTTTACTCTCATTGATTATATAATTTACATTAAATTAGTTGACTCCATATTTCTGGAACTGCCCTATAGGAGTCCCATTACAGCAAGTAGATTCGCAGTTGTTAACTCCATATTTCTTCATAGCACTGTTCAGACTCAGACATCTGACCAAAATTTCTCTACCGTACCTAGAGAAATTTATTGAATATATTTAATTTCTTTACCTCAAGATGTATTTTCCTGTATTTGGAACATGTTTCGGGAATCCTATTGTTCCCATCCTCAGCCTTGTTGTTATGCTTTCCTGTTGGTTTTTGGTATTTTATACTGGTATTATTGTGTGTGATTGTTGTGTATATACAGTAAGGCCTTGATAATCCAGAACTTGATAGTCCGTAATCCTCGATAGTCCGGCACTTATTATCAACAGCAACCGATTTGAAAATATCGCAGTGTTTTGACTAAATTGCTTACGCTAATTCAGGTGGTGTTTGTGGTCTCTCAGGTGTTTCTGTAGAATGACATAATTTTTCATATTCAGCCACACTGGAATGCATTTTTAACGTCTCTGCTGCTATTGACACGATCGTGTTTCTTCGAAAATGCTCAGTTGTCCTTGACACAATTAGGAATTCTCGGCAGAGTTTGTGAGCTGACTATTGTATGGGTCATTGGCACCATTTCGTATTGGTTAGTCGTGAATGTCTGCTTCTTGTGTTTACACAGTTCGTGCCATACCGTATTTGAGTTACAGTATTAGTGAACTCCGCTACAGTTACGTTGTTCTGTTTTTTTGTTCAGTGGAGTTCAGTTTTAAGTTGTTGCTTCACAGTTTTGATCGCAATGTTTTCTGAACACAAAAACCAGAATCCAGTGCTTCTAATAAAAGAAAACGTGTGACTTTGACAATCTAACAAAAACTTGACATTATAAATAGGTTATAATAGGGAGAAAACAGGAACGTAATTATGGAAGAATTTAATATTGGTGAATATAAAATGGGTGAAGGGTGAAGACAAACAATGTGGAAACAAACCCTTCACCTCCATCTCATTGTTTGTCTTCACCCTTCACCCGTTTCCACGTTGTTTGACTCAATTCCGATCTGACGATGAGCTGTGAAGCTTGAAAGCGCTAATCAGGATAATTTTTATATAGTGGTGTGCAACAGTGATCATTCTGCTTGTGATTTCAACCACTAACACAACTTTCTTCATTAAACTTCTGTTAAGATGTGCAATCGACGACAGGTAATGGACAACAACAACAAGGTAATAAACGACAACAATAAGGTAAGTAAAGTTTTTAAATATCTTAAGTTAAAAGTTAAATTGAAGAGGGTTTTAAGTAAAATATGGTTTAATAAACAATGTCTGGATAATAATGTCATCCCAAAATACGTGAAAGTTAAAATTAAAAATAAGAACAGTGTAGCCAAAAAAGTAAAAGAACAAAGTGAGAAGTTGTGGATAAAATTAGAAATAAGGTCACTTTACAGCTTAATCAATAGATATAATAGGGAATTATATGACAGACATATAGAATTGTTAAGAATATACTCGTATGTAGGGTTAGAAGAAATATATAATTTTGGTTTGGGGTACGTAGAAAAGAAATTGGAAAATAAAAAAAAAAAAAGGTAGATAAGTTAAATAAATTAATAAGAAAGAACGAAGTAAAAAAGGAACACCTGTAACCCCTCTTTCAATTTTTATTTTTTATTTTATTTTTTTTTGAAAGAGAGGCCACTAGTTATTTAGAACTAGGCAAGAGCCTAGAAAAGCGAAAAAATTGCGCTGGGTCCAGTATGACTTGCAAATGAAACTCTGATTTTAGACAACAATAACAAGTTTTATTAGAATCATGTCTTTGTTTTTTTACAATTAATTCCCCAGTATATGTATATATGCGCCATCAAATAATTAAAGTTAATCTTACATAATCCATATGTTCGATATTTCGGATCGAACCGGTCATTATTTTCATTTTCCGAAGTTGGCACTATGGGTTTTGCAGGGTCTATGCATGCATATGGACTTGTAGCTTTTGTCGCACGCCAGCCATCTTAGTGTCAACATCCACGGGTCGGGACTCCTCGGCAGGTAGAACTCCATGCATTTAACCCATCCTCTTCCCAACCAGTCTATCCTGCCTTGAGTGTCAGGATCAACCCAGTCGTGAGATTACGGTAAGTCATTTTCATATTATTTATATCTTGTTAGCAATTCTGCATGCTACACTGCTAGAGAGCTCACCAGAGGCTATTAAATTATCAAGTAAGAAAGCCGTCTTACTTTGAATCTTTTAAAATATTATCATACATCTATTTATTACCAGAGGTTTCATGAGGTTGCTAGCTTTTCAATTAAATTGCTTGCCGTCACGACTGGGAGCACGTGTTTCGTAATTTTGTGCACGTTGCTGCTGGTGTTTCGAGTGAGTAAATGGGTTATAAGTCAGTTTTGGGTGCGCGATTTTTATTTTAATTACCAACGTGCCGTGCCGTTTCGTTTTTTGTGCCTGCTCATGGTTGTTTTGCATGCCGTTAATTTTTCAAATTTCATGAATGTTCGTCATTTGCATGCTATTGCATGGAAGCACGTTGGTATAATATGTACGCATGTGAACTACGAGTTTGCGTTTAATGCTGTTGGTCATGGTCAGCAGTTTCGTCGTGTGTGCATGGCCAGGTGGGCAAATATTATGTCAAAATTGTGCACCTTGGTGTTTGGGTAGTCGTTTAATTACTGGGTCAAGTCTGGTGAAGTTTGTTTCCGTCCTGTTACGGTTTGCGTTCCACGTGAAATTGTGCGCTACGTGTTTGCGACTGTCAGGCGTAAAGGGAACGGTTTTAGGTTATCCGGTTTTCGGTATAGCCTGCCTTATTTCATTTTTTTCGGCATTGGCTATTACCTTTACGTGCGGTTTATATTTTGCATATGCGATGTCCTGTCCATACACGCCGCGTTGACCATCAATTTTGGCATTTAATGTGTCCCAGTTATTGTGTTTGGTTCGGTAACTGGTGAATTGTTGTACATTGTACTTTGCTGTGTTTTGTGTGTATTTATTCTATGTGGTATTATACATGTTTTTTTTGGGTGCACTTTTGTGTACCATTATTTTGCACCGTATGTGCTGTAATCTTGTGCAACTTGTGTTTTTTTTGTCGTGCTTTTGCACTGTGTAAATTAATTTGTTGCATGTTTAATTTATTGTGTTTGGTACTATTCGCCTGTTGGATTGTGTAAGTTGTATTTTGCCTTGCACTAATTTACTTTTGTATTTATCTTGCTCGGTATTGTGTATGAAAAGTAGTTGTGTCAGACGCCTAGTTATCTCGATCACTGTTAGGCTGTCGGGTCGTGATTATTGTTCAATTTCTAATTCTCTTGTTAAGGGTGGTTGTCGGTTGCGCGATATTTTTTAATTCAGTATGCCTGCTAAATTGTCGCTGGCAGCTTTTGACCGGACCACTTCGGTGGGAATACTTGCGTTGCAGCATTTAATAAATAAGTTGGAAGGGTTGCCGCAATTGAGAGCCGTGGATCAACATGAAGCCGGTATTTTGGCCTCCAGGTTGTCCGAAGAATATCAGGACCTTCTAGGTAAGGTCGATCCTTACCTATCGGCCGAGTCATTGCCACAGGGATTGGACGAGGACCACATTTTTTCGGTGGTAGCTCAAATTAAGGATATTTATGTCCGGGGTAGCATTTTAGCGTCCAAACTAACAAAACCAGAGATACCGGTTGGTTCCGGTCGGTTTTCATCGGCAAGTGGCGGCCACTCAGGTGTTCTCGCTCATGAGTTGCCGAAGCTTTCTTTACCTTGTTTTGATGGCCAGGCCAAATGTTGGTCCGAGTTTTGGTCAAAGTTCACCACATTAGTAGACGAAAGTCCTGCCCTCACTCCAAAGCAGAAATTGTTATATTTACTGACTCATCTTAAGGGTGAGGCTTATGAGAAGGTTGCCGCGCTTCCCATAGTTGATGATAGTTATTCACTTGCACTGTCAACTCTTAAAAGTCGTTATCACAATCCTCGTTTGGCCGCTCGGGTTTATTATACCAATCTGCTTCAGTTACCAGCCGCTTCTATGCGATCAGCTGCGTCTATTAGAAAGTTGGTGGACAGCTTCAATGCTAACTTTTCAGCGTTGTCAGCTCTAAACATTGCTGATATATATCAAGCAAATATGCGTCTTTTGTATTGTCTGGGCTGGATCTATCATTGCGTGAACGCTTGGAGGCGTCTGTTACGGACAAAGAGAATCTCCCTGCCCTAACAGAAATTATGACATTTTTAACCGCTATGGCGGAACAGAAAGAACAGGCATCTTTGGAATCGGCTTTACCTGCTCTTCCTAGCACTAGCCACCAGAAAACCCAGAAGGTTTCCTTTTCTAAGGCTACTCCTCTTGCTGTGTCTACATTATCTGCGGAGGTTACGCAACGGGATGCATCTAGTTCACGTTGCCTTCATTGCGATTCCCGGACCCATGTGCTTCTCAAGTGTCCGGTGTGGCTGAGTAGGGACCCTAGGGCTTGTTTTTAAAGTCTTAAAAATAAAAAATGTTGTCTTTCGTGCCTCCAACATAAACATTCGGGCTGGTGCAAAAATAGGTGCAAAACGTGTGGCTCTAAGTACCACCACACTTTACTTCATTTCAAAAATGCCCGTCCGTCTCCGTCTCGTTCACAGATTTCTGACACAGCTGAACTCAAGGCTTCGGGGTCATCGCTTGTTGACCAAGTTGATCTGTCTAGCACTACTCTGACCGTGTCTCTGCCCCATCCTGCAGGGGTTCTGTTAGCCACCTGTCTAGCAGTCTTGTCGTCTCCCAATGGTGGTTATATTGTAGTTAGGGCCATCCTGGATAGCGCGTCCCATGCTTCTTTCATAACTGAAGCATGTGCATCTCGTTTAAAGTGTGCTTGTTTTGACACTTCAGTAAGTGTCAATGGGGTAGGTGATATTGCCACCAAAGCAAAAAAGGTGTGCCATCTGTCCTTAGAAACTTTAAAACGCGAGGTTGTGGCATCTAACCATGCTTTTATAATTCTTTCTAAGATCTCGTCGGACTCACCTAGGTTCCAGGTGTTGCCTGAAGTTAAGGAGGCTACAAAAGACCTTTTGTTAGCTGACCCTACCGTCGATGTAGCAGCCCCAATTGATGCGTTGTTTGGAGCCGATATTGTAGCGGCTATTCTTATGGGAGAGAGTATTCCTTTGGGTGCAGGTTTGCCTGTTGCAGTTAGGACACGTTTTGGGTTTGTGATTATGGGTAGAGCCCCAATTTCACTTAATTGTGCATTGACTTGTGCTAGCGGTCTCACTGGCCTTCCTTTGGATCTAGTATCTGCACATCAGCTTCACTGTCATTTCCACCACTTTTATCCTTCCGTCACAACGTTATCAACGGATACAACAAACCTACTTGAGCAAGTTCATCGTTTTTGGGAGGTCGAAGAGCCTCCAGCTGTACCCCACCAATTATCTGAAGAGGATCACTTTGCTGAAAGGTTTTACATGGAGTCAACAAGTCGGTTGCCGTCGGGTCGTTACCAGGTGCACTTGCCATTCTTCAAAAACTCTTCTCACATTTTGGGAAATTCCCTTAAGGGAGCCATGTCTCGGTTTTTTGCGTTAGAAAGGAAATTTGCGGCGAACAGTCAGTTTAAGAGCCAGTATGTACAATTTATAACGGATTATGTCGCTCAGGGGCATATGTCATTGGTGTCTGACCCCAATTTTCCAAAATATTTCATCCCTCATCATGGTATCTTTAAAGTTAGAGGTGATACTTCAAAAATAAGGGTGGTGTTTGACGCCAGCATGAAGACGTCCTCTGGGATTTCCTTAAATGACGTGTTATGTGTCGGCCCTAAGTTGCAGACCTTACTGTCCGACGTTTTGACTTTGTTTCGGCGGTTTAGCCATGTTTTCACGTGCGACATCGAACAGATGTATTGCCAAATTGCTATGCATCCTGATGACTCGGCGTACCTGTGTATTTTATGGCGTGAGGAGGTTACCGCCCCACTAAGGGTTTTCGCTTTGCGTACCGTTACTTACGGGCTGGCTTGCGCCCCTTTTCAGGCGTTGCGAACCTTGCAGCGGCTGGCTCAGGATGAGGCAGTTAATTTTCCTGCGGGTGCGGCGGTACTTAACCGTAATATTTTTGTTGATGATATTGCTGCTGGCGCTGATTCAAAATCAGAGCTTTGCAAATTACAACGGGAATTAATTCTGTTGTTGTCTTCAGGAGGGTTCAATTTGAAAAAGTGGTGTACTAATCAACCCGACTGCCTACCGGAATCAGCCGCTCTGAGTGATTCTGACGTTGCTAAGGATAAGGATATTCTGGGTTTAAGTTGGGACCATTCAACCAATTGCTTCTCATTTCCTCCTTTGGCCTGTTGCAGCAATGCTCAGGTTCAATTTACCAAACGTGTCGTGTTATCCCAGATGGCACAATTATTTGACCCATGTGGTTGGCTTTCGCCAGTGATTTTCAGGGCCAAGGCTTTTTTCCAAAAACTCTGGGCTGAGGGCTTGGACTGGGATGCTCCTCTAAGTGATGACTTAAATGATTATTGGAGTCAATTCCTGTCCTCCTTGAATCATCTTTCGGTAATTACTATTTCCCGGCCATTCCTCCCCAAAGGTGGGCATATTGAAAGGGTTGTATTGCATGGTTTCTGTGATGCTTCCCAGTTGGGTTACGCGGCCGTCCTCTATCTGTCCATTTATACTGACTCTGGTCCTCTGGTGGTTTTGTTGGTGTCGTCTAAAACTAAAGTGGCAACTCTTAAAACTTTATCAATCCCACGTTTGGAGTTGTTGGGAGCTTATCTTTTAGCGAAACTTGTTCGTCATTATGTTGGCTTATTCTCGTCATGTATTCAATTGAGTCAGGTTTTCTTATGGACGGACTCGACGATTGTCTTGGATTGGGTGAATATGCCTACTTTTAAATTGAAGACGTTTATTGCTAATCGGGTGGCTGCCATTACCGAGTGGACCGATACTAAATCTTGGCGTCATGTTCATGGTGTTTCTAACCCCGCTGATTTAGCCTCCAGAGGCACGTCACTCTCCAGCCTCCGGTCGTCGACATTGTGGTGGTCAGGGCCAGATTGGTTAAAGTTTGATGCTCTGCACTGGCCCCCTATTAATTATCGTCCGAATCACGACGTACAAGATGTTGCCTTGGAGACCAAGGTCTCTTCGTTTCTCACTCAGGAGCCCCGGGTGGAATTGTTTGAGCACTTGTCGTCGTGGCCCTTAGAGGTGGGGGTGACCTAAATTATACAGGTTGCCTATATCTTCTTGATTGGGTTTATTTTGTTTTTCAGGTGAGCAGAATTAGTTTCAATGATTGTTGTGGACTTACTTGACACTTTTCTGGGATTTCCCAGGTGATTCCTTCCAGCTGTTGTCCGCAGTGAAGTTTACATTGTGGAAGGTTTCTGGCATGGCATTGTGCCAGTTTATTGGGAGTTATGGATGCTCAACAAATCAACAACAAAAAAATAAGTAAAAAAAAAAATGATGTCTTTCGTGAGGGGAATAAAGGGAAAAGGGGAATAAAGGGAACAACAAAAAAATAAAAAAGGAAAAAATGTAAAAAAACTAGGGAATACTAACTAAGTTGATTTGCTGAGTTTTACATTGTGTTTGGCTGGGCCATTGTTTATTGTATGTTATTGGGTTTTGTCTGCTCTACCCGAACCTTTCGGATTGCTCGCCTGGTCGATGCGCCCGCGGCGGAGTTATTCGGCATGGTTTTCTAATTAATTGCATGTTTTTCTGTATGTTTGTATTTTCTTGTGTTTGCGTGTGACCCCCTCCTATGTTGGAGGGTAATTTTCAGAGAGTGTTCCTGTTCACCAAAAGCCAAATTTTTGTAATACATTTTGGGCCATGTCTTTTGGTGTAGTTGGTGGTTGACCCATTGCGGTCAACGGGGGCCGGTGTTCGATATTTCGGATCGAACCGGTCATTATTTTCATTTTCCGAAGTTGGCACTATGGGTTTTGCAGGGTCTATGCATGCATATGGACTTGTAGCTTTTGTCGCAC
The DNA here is from genome assembly GCA_034769895.1 of Magicicada septendecula. Lineage (NCBI taxonomy): Eukaryota > Metazoa > Arthropoda > Insecta > Hemiptera > Cicadidae > Magicicada > Magicicada septendecula. Next base: position 97,800,374 of record CM068372.1, on the reverse strand, counting down.
GCCAGCCATCTTAGTGTCAACATCCACGGGTCGGGACTCCTCGGCAGGTAGAACTCCGTGCATTTAACCCATCCTCTTCCCAACCAGTCTATCCTGCCTTGAGTGTCAGGATCAACCCAGTCGTGAGATTACGGTAAGTCATTTTCATATTATTTATATCTTGTTAGCAAATCTGCATGCTACACTGCTAGAGAGCTCACCAGAGGCTATTAAATTATCAAGTAAGAAAGCCGTCTTACTTTCAATCTTTTAAAATATTATCGTACACCATATAATAGATCAAATTCATTAATAAAGTTCAATAGTATGCATGTGTACATTCTGCATCTTCATACAATTAAGTTATGATTACAAGTGCTTTCACTTCATAAGAATAGCTCAGAATCGTTATTATAATTCAACACTAAACATATGCATCGCCAAATAATTGACCTTAATATCACTGAGCAGCATACATGTATTTCTAAATAACGTAAGAACGGCGCATAGTATCGACCCTCCCAGTAAGCAACATAACCCATAAACATGATATATATATATATATATATGTATAACGACGTATAAAGCATATAATAATCTAGTAAATGCATGACACACAACATATAATTAACATAGATACACATAAGAAAAATATATATACACATCTACATATAAATACTACACACCATGTCCACCTGGTTGACAGCATATATATATTGTCATCGTACCACCCTCAAACCACCTTAATCAGATCAAGTACCCAGCCCACTTTAAAAGCTTCTCAATTAACAAACCCAAAACCAAATAACAAGTCACAAAATACCAGAGTTGAAACACCCAAAAAAAAAATCTAAGTATATGAAAGGCCAAAGTCAAATTGGCAAAATAGTCAGAACGGCTCTTAAGTACCAAGTATAAAAGGGAAATATCAATTTCGTACCCCAAATAATAATAAATGTGCCATCACGAGGTCAACATGGCTGCCCGGTTGTCTAAAATGCATATTCTCATTTCTTTTATTTTCTTACAAAAAAACAAAAATTTCAAGCAAAATCAGTGGAACGTAACCACCCAAATTTAACTTAGAACTGGCATTGATTTATTTTTACATTTCGTTAACATTTATCAGTGAAGTATTATTATGAAATATCAAAAGGAAAATTTAACAATTCATGTGCTGGCTATGGCAAAAGTTTAGTGATTACAAAATTATTTAAACAGTTGAAATGAATTTCATAAAGCAGAATCTATGGATTTAATTTGATAAAACATACTTGAGGTGTTCATAAAGAACCCACTTGACCTCAGGCACGGCCATGCGCCCGGACTAGATCCAGCAAACTATGACATGTTCTGGACCTGTGGATAACGGCACAAACAGGTGACGTCCACGGGTTAAAGGACCTCCCCAAACCTTTAAATTAATAACCAAATCAAATACCCAATTAAATTAAAATATATATATAACCACGAAATTTCCCCGACAAGGTACCGAGGCACCCGTGCATGCATACTTAACGCTAATATCACTTGGTAACAGTCAGTGCCGCCTATATTTACAGTAAAAAACTAACATCAAATTGGGTGATGCATGACCCTGGCTGAGTTTACAAATTCTCTGAAGCGTAAGCATTAGTAAAAAGGAAAAGATAATATTTAACCCCAAATGTCCCGTTGGTCTTGTGCACAACAAAGTTCTAAACTGGAGCATTTCCAAAATATCTCAATGTAAGGTGTAGCGGCCACACACATTTTTTAAAAGGCATAAATGTCACCTGGTATTACAGCACAAGGCTTGAGGATCTTGTAGTTTGTGTCCGTCCATTCGTCCTGACAGCTAAACGGAAAGTAACTGGATTACTTCATGGATGGCAGGTGATCGGCCATCCGCTGGAGCGAGACAGATTGACGACTTAATTCGGGAACCCGGAGAGTCGCGTAGCTTTTACTTAGGCATAGTTATATATAACAGCCAAAAATTCCAAGTCGAAGCTGCCAGGTGAATACAGACGACCTACTACGTTGAATGCTGATACTGGACTCGTTTATACAACTACTGCAAAAATTTTACGAAGCTCTAGTCCCAGAGCGCGCGCGGATCGGCACGGCGGATAGCATAACAAGACGGGCGCCGGTAATACTTAATTAATTAAATTCGACGCTGTCCGTCCTCGTTAACATAAAAAAAACAGCCAAGTTTTTCCAAAACTCGGCACACACCACTCTAAGAATAACTATGAAAAAAGAGTATTAAACCTTACAGAGGTAACTTTCAATACAGAAGAAAAAGAAATGTTAGCAAAAGGCTTAAAATACGCGCCGCCACCAGAATTAAATGAAGAAAAAATTATTACTGAATGCGAAAGCATAATACAGAAACTAGGAAATTAAAATGATAAAAAAAGAATAAGGTGGGAATGTAGTAGATAAAATATTTAAGAAAAAATTGTATAATTCAAAAAATGAAAAAAAAAATCAAATCAACTGTAACTAAACTAAAGAATAAAAAAAAAGAATGATATTATAGTTACGAAGGCGGACAAAGGAAATACAATGGTACTACTGAGAAAGGAGGAATACATAAAGAAAATGGAAGGATTTATAAGTGAAGGACCATATGAGGAAATAAAGTATGATTATACAAGTAAGTACCAGTCAAGGATAAAACAAATGATGAAACAGATAACATTTATAGAAGAAAATAAGAAAAAGTATTTATTAGAAAGTAATCCAACAGCACCAACTTTTAAAAGTCAGGTTAAGATACATAAAGAAGGAAAACCAATTAGACCGATTGTTTCTTTTATTAATGCACCTATTTGTAAATTATCAAAGGAAGTTAACAGAGTACTGAAAGAGAAATATGAATTTGGAACAAAATACAACATAGAGAATAATGTGAAATTGATAGAAAATTAGAAAATATTAGAATTAATGTAAATACAAAATTGATATCACTGGATGTTAAGGACATGTTTACCAATATCACAGTAAATAAAGTTATTAAGTTAATAAACGATAATAATATAGGAGAATACAGGTATAAAAAGCAGTTGATTAAAGTAATTAAAGAATGTGTAAATCAGAACTATTTTAGGTTTAATAACAAGTTTTATATACAGGAAAAAGGTGTACCTATGGGGTCTTCATTATCCCCTATTCTTGCAGAAATATACATGAATGATTTTTAAAAGCAATTAATAAGTTCCACTAAGTATAAAGACAATATAAAATTATGGTCTAGATACGTTGATGATGTATTAGTAATTTGGGAAGGAAGCATAGAAGAAGTGCATGAGTTTATAAATGAGGTAAATAATAAGGATAAAAACTTACAATTTAAAGAAGAGATAGGAGATAAAAAAATAAATTACTTAGATTTAAACATAGAAATTAAAGATAATGAGAAACTACAGTTTGGGATATTTAGGAAAGTCGTATTCTGATATAATTATACCAAGAGAGTCTTACCACCCTTATAGATATAAAATGGCAGCAATTAATTCATTTTGTTACAGAGCTCAGAAGTGTTTAAAAGAGACTGAATCAAAAGATAGGGAGTTAAAAACGATAAAGGGAATTGTAAGGAATAATAATTATAACACCAACATAGTGGATAAAGTTATGAAAAGGGTTAACATACAAAAACTAAAATAGAACCAGAACAAAAGAATTATGCAGGGTCATTGACATACATAGGTTCACATACTAGAAAAATTATAAAATGTTTTAATAAATACGGAGTAGATATAGCTATTAAAAAATGTGAAACGGTATTCGATAAGATAAGGAATAAAAATATAGAAAAAATTCCAGTATTACAGAAAAGCGGAATTTACAAATTAAAATGTAAAGACTGCAACAAAGTGTATCTAGGTGAGACAGGACGAAAATTCGTATGCAGGTTGTCTGACCACAAACATGGAGAAGGTAATAGAACAACCAATTCGTTATATGCAAGACATTTCATAGAAGACAACCATAAGTTTGGTAATCCTTTGGAAGACTACAAAATTGTAAAAGTAGTAAATAACACAGTTGAAAGGAAGCTTAAGGAGGAGTTAGAAATATTGAAAGAAAGAGAAAAAGGGTTAGACAGTTTAATTAATACTAAAATTAAATTTGATAATGAAGAAATATTTTATAACATAATTAAGAATTCTTGGATTTCGTTGTCCATGACGTGTCCGTTACTCAACTAAATATCACTATTGTTTGACGACTCGGAACACTAAGTTTTTTATAAGTAAAATCGTAAAGATTTACCTTACAGCCTAAACTGGCTTTCACCTTTAGAAGGCTTCATCAGAAGCTACCATAGGTAGCGCTGTCCGTCTTGTTGTTGGCGACGGGATAGTTTTTCAAAACATTGATGCTGTGTGTGCGTGGTGAGATGTATTCGAATAATGCGTGCGATTTGAATTGCCGGTTTAGGCTGTAAGGTAAATCTTTACGATTTTACTTATAAAAAACTTAGTGTTCCGAGTCGTCAAACAATAGTGATATTTAGTATAATTAAGAAGTAAATGATAGAGGACAGATAGATAAGATTAAGAAGTAAATTGCGTAGTACTAATTGGATGTTTTAAAATAAGGGTGTGTGACTGACCCACGTGTGTGGAGAGGAAGGCGGGTAGGTTTAAAAGGAACACACACACACACACACACACACACACACACACACCACTGAAACACAAGGAATTGCTAGAAAAATATGTAACTATCCAGATGGAGGGACAGGGCTCAGGGGGTGGGGAAGGGACATTTGGATTTTGGATTATAGCTTGTTGTGTGTGAGCAGGGTGGGGTGAGATGGAGGTGAAGGGTTTGTTTCCACGTTGTTTGTCTCAATTCTGATCTGACGATGAGCTGTGAAGCTTGAAAGCACTAATCGGGATAATTTTTATATAGTGGTGTGCAACAGTGATCATTCTGCTTGTGATTTCAACCACAAACACAACTTTCTTCATTAAAATTAAGCCTACGTTTTACGTTAATGTTTTGTTTATTTTAAAGTTGTATGTATTTATACTGTACAGTGTACATCATTTTATGTTTCCTGCAATTAAATTAGACATTATAAAATTTATCTTAAAATGTGTATACAATATTTTTATTCTTGGAGTTCCTTTTTCTGTAATAAAATTTTAAAACGTACAGTACAGTACATAACAAACATTTATAAAGTACTGGACTGTACTAAGACGTCAGAAAATATAAATAAGAGTGATTTTGTTACAGTTGTATTGGTATAAAAAGTGTGATTTTAATGGTAGGTGGGGCAGGAAGCGAGTAATTATAGAACTCCGGCCTATCCGGCTTTTTTTTTTATCCGGCCTGCCCTTCCGCCACATTAGGCCGGATAGTTGGGAGTCTACTGTATTTATATTTATTTTGTTACAGCATTTGGAAGACATCACTACAATTATAAAGGATGAAATTCTTTTAGAAGAAGTGGAAAAAGAAATGAATACTCAAGAGGTAAAGTTTTTTTTTTTAATAAACAGTGAGTCTTCCATCTACAAGTAGGTGAGACAAGTGAGATTCATGGTAGATCAGTCTTCCATTGAAGGCGGTCACTTTATTAACAAAATATTTTTGAAGTTGAACATTTATAGATGAAAATTAGATTCAGTCTTAGCCTTTCCGGTGCTCTGGGCACACACACACACACACACACACACACACACACACACACACACACACACACACACACACACACACACACACACACACACACACACACACATACACACACAATTTTTATGTCAATATGATGCTCCGGATGTGGTAAGTCGCACGTCGTTTTAAATTGGTAAAGTGCTCAGAATGGTTTAGTGCGCCTATGGCTGTGATACACGGAACAAGCATTGTGTACAAGGTCAACGAATTGTCTTTAGTTATGAGTCAGCTGTTGAAACAAAGACAGTTCATTCAGTGTGTCTGGTATCATGTAGAAACTGAGATAAATTTGAGATAATTCGCAGATGAATTGTAACAGTTAACCTATTATTAACAAGAATTTACGATATTACGTTCGTGACTTACCTTCAATAGTCACGCCAAGGTCGATTAGATGAACATTTTAGGTACAGATTTGGGTTAATGGGTTTTTGTGATGGTGGATTAATTATACTAACACATGATTATAATAATAAACATTTTACTTTATTATTATGATAAAAAGAATTATTGAACAATGCTTTTTCTTTTAACAATTCGTTAAACAAAAACTGATTACACAAAACTATATTAATGCAAATCAGTACCTTTTAATAGGTTATTCCCCACACTCTCACTCACTCTCTTTACATTTATTTATTTATTGAGATCTCATTCTTTTAACAATACTTGAAGTTGATTTTGAAGTTTGGCCAAATTATGTTTTCTCGTTACTTATCTGAAATGTGCTTTCCTCGTCACTTCATCACTTGTTGCACAACACTTTTTTCTGGATGAAATGGTTAAATGTACTGTCCGAAACTTTGAAATACTGATCCTTGATGTTAGTTGATTACTTTAAAAAGCCATAGTTCCAAAGTTATTGTAGATTCCCCTTTCCTCCGCAGTAAAATTTCTGGGTACACCCATTTCGAAAATAAACTATGGTCAGGGTACAATAAGTTTGCCCATAACTTGTCACTGATAAGCCAAATCCGCGGTCAGGGTTTGGTGAAGCCGTGACCATGTGATATTATAATTAATACACAATTATAATATAATATTTAATATCCTACCTACCTTAGACCAGGGTTCTTCACACGAACTGTGAATATCAACGTGATTTCAAGGTTACATCAATAATGTACGCCACTCACTTTTATATAATAGAACTCACATTTATTCCTTCAAATTTCTTTAGTATATCATTTCTCCCAACTACTACTACATGACTATTTCCTTCAATTGTGAGTTAAAACATTGCTTACCAGCGTTTGTTAAACCATAAACACATTATTATCATACTTTTATGCTACATATTCTACTTGTGTTAATTTCTAAGTCTAAGTAAGGCGAACCCAGTTTGCCACACTCACTCTCTCATACTCTTAATTCCCCATAATTTAATTTAGAGATCTCTATTATTGAAAGGTTATTGACATTTATAAAATATTGAAATTGTGTTGACTACTTATCCTTCGTCGTTTCTCATCATTACGTGGGACGCTGAATATATGTCCGAATGTTTTAATTTACCACATTTAGATTTTGACTGATGCACTGCACTTATTTCATTCTGAGGTACCGTTTCACCACTTTTGTCATATTCTATTATCAATTAAAAGATTTAATTGTGGTCCACTAGTCATTGGCTTGCCCGGCCGGGCTCGGAGTTGTTAGTTGACTGCGCAGAACGTTACCAACTTGCGCCACTCACTGAGACTCAAAACGGAAATTGCACAGCCTGCTTGCTACAAATTGTTCATCAACTTACACCAGGTACGGTGTTGTCCATGGGTGTTAGGCATTGACGATATTTCACTGCCACGAGTCACGAGACTCAGGTGGGCGGAGTTATTACTGACTTCCGTCATCATCCAAACCACGTGGCGAACAAAATCTTATAATTTAGCCATTTTACTTGGCGTGGCTCGAGGCTGTAAGCGTCGCATCCGTGCGCATGTTGATGTTCGCGCGTAGTAGTGCGTAACACAACACTTGTTTTCTCAGAAACGCATTGCGTTCTATTGTCACACCTCTCTCACAAAGCTATGTCATTGTTCATTGTCCGACTGCTGCCATATTTTACGTGGGCGTTATAATTGAAAATCAAAGAAATTTAATAAAAAATAAAACCTCCCAATCTGTCCCATTACAAGACCCCCCCCCCAATGAGAGGTCTTCTGCTGGAACAGAAGAACTCTCATTGCTAAACCGCTAAGAGGATCGGAGAGGATATGGCGCCAACAACCCCCCGTTACTTTCTAAACGCATCATGGGTAAACTACCCCCCTAGCTCGGCGACTATGGCTGCACCTGAATGAGATTACTGGACTTCTCTGTTCGAGATCGCAACACCATAAACTCGGACAGATACTCACCATAGTACACCTAACCTTTTATCATTCCACCCAAAAACTCCAAACCTGGCCTTATACCATACCAAATCCTCAACCGATATGTTCCCCCTTACATGCATACTGGGTTGCCTTTTGGCAAGTACTGGGTGCGTACACATGCTTATTATTACATTTTGCACAACTCCCTAAAATATTTTATCTTTCCAAGTTCAATTCTTTTCTCAAATTACCATTACTTTTTCAAATCAAAACAGAGCAGCTAATTAAATTCAAATCATTTAAATTCTGTTCAAAATCAATCTATGTTCAAAATCAAACTTTTACATTACCATTAATTTCATTAAAATCCCAAAATCTTTTACATGAACCTACATTTCTTCCTCACTACTACTAACAATCATAAAAACACAAATTGAACATCTTATTAAGTCGTAAATTCACTTATCATTACATTTGTTACAACACATACAATATGAATAATATAAATCAGTTAACACATTAACATACAATCAACAATATACCCTAAACATCAAAACACCATCTATACCGCAGGCACAATAAAAAAATAAATTTTTTTCCAAAAAAAATTTAATTCCCCAAAATATTTCTTTTATCAGTATAAAAAAAAAAATTATTTAATTTAATTAAGTAACACAATTGCGTGAATTAATTACTAGAAACTGGTCCTGTCTCTAACATCAACCATCAGCTGATCTCTCTGGGTCAGGTGAATGACCTCACTCTAAATACGTTTCAAACCATTATACCATGTGAAATACATCATATGTTTACAATCCTTATATTCTAACATAATACAATAATAACACAATAAGACATAATAAACCACATATGATAAACATCTTCTTCACTGGAAATAATCTTTTCAAAATAAGTGAAGTCCTTTATAAAATTATACAGAGCATGACACATTTAAATCACTTACTTCTAAACAACTATCTATTCCATTATTATTTCTTGAATCAACATAAAATGCTTATAATTGACCCTATCACTTAAAATTGTTTCCTCTCATGCGTGAAATACATCACTAATCATTGAGTCATAGTTATAGCAACAGTTACTGAACAGCCCTCTGGGTTGTCAACCCCCAACTCTCTATAGAGCCGTATATGCTGACCGCCCGCTGTTTACAGAGGTCATCACCCTCTCACTGAATTTTCAGCTACCCTCCTACTTCATCAATTTCTTAAAATCCCCCCCTTTACCCAGTTACAATTAGGTAACCACCCGCCGGGTAAACCGGATCGAGCGTTTGCCTGGTTGTATAAACACTTTATTGTTTATACCCCTGGCTTGTAACGGCTAGCTCCTTTTCCACACACACTATTGTTTCCTGAGGGTGGACTGTGTCGTCCATTTGCATCCCCAAGAATTGAAGTTTACACATATATGGTATAGACGCTGCCTATACCGTTCTTGGTTCAGCGTTATATAAAATTTGGCATTACTGATGTCCGAGGACACCAGTAATCCTACTAAAATTATTCACACACCCTTAAAACGGCACTATCATCCCCTTCGATGATAGCCGCTGTTCCGTAGTTATGTAGTTTCCCCTGTAACCCCCCGGTCAATTTCAATGTTCACCAATTTAGAATCTACTTACATAAATCCATGGTCAGGGTTTGGTGAAGCCGTGTCCGCCCGAAAATTGGGGAAACTACCAAAAGACATCTAAGGCTCACACTGACACCGTTACTACAATTCACGGATGGTCAACTCTTATATGTTTGGTTATTTATTAATTGATTTTCATGTTTAACATCTTTTAAACATCATTAATATCTTTTCGTCTACATTGTTAACTTTTAAACATCAAACATTTTACTTTATATAAATTGCATTATGAAATTCATACTTACATTACATCACTCATACACTGTCATAGACACAAAAATATAAACATTGATTACCACCAAATCATGTACACAACTCCATGTATCTTCTGAAACATTTTAGCAACCATGTTATTCCGCAAACTAAACACATTTTACGTTTATTTATTGACTATTTATTATCAAGTTTAAATCTCCTAAAATCATTTAAATTCATCATTAAAATCTCTTTATATAACATTTTAAATCAATCAAAAATATTTAAACATCTCAAATTATTGTAGTTCCGTCAAGTATTGAAAACACAACCTTTTAATTACATTACTCCAAAACAATTACAATTCATTTATTACCTTCATCCTTATTTCTCATTATTTATTTAGTCTGCCAAAATAATATTATTATTATTATTACATCAATTTCTACCACATACACACATTGTTTACATTATATACATTTTACCATACAAACACAATTAATTTCACTATAAATTTATTTACAAATTCTTGTCATAATTTTTCTGTTTACCACACCTCATTTCATAATCCAGCCATGTCATTACCATGAACTAAAATGTTTAAAATGTCCATTTACTTATTTTTTATTTTAACCACCGTCATCATATTTTAGTCTTACATATCTGTAACACAAATCATTTTTATCGACACACATCACATTCTTATTATTACTGTAATAACCCATTAAATCTATGTCATTCATTATACCATTATAATTTATAGGATTATTCCCTTTTATTATTTCATAAACCTTGTCTGCATTAGTTATTTTTGTCCAGTCTCCATCAGTACTTTTAGCTAACATAAGGTAAGTTCTTTTATCATTATACTCCTCTACTATATAAATTACATCATCAGGTAAGCGTATATCATCTACAACAGTATCATCAATCTTTATTTCACAAGGTAAGTATTTTGTGTTGTTTATCTTCTCCCCTTCTAACCTCTCTTTCAACTCATTATAACTACTTCTCAACGTAAATAACTATTATTCTCTCTCTCTCTCTCTCTCTCTCTCTCTCTCTCTCTCTCTCTCTCTCTCTCTCTCTCTCTCTCTCTCTCTCTCTCTCTCTCTCTCTCTCTCGCAATACTTCTCACAACCCCCCTGAACTATCTCATTCCACGCAAAGGGCACAACAAACTTACTATATATCTTGGCACTTCCAAGACCATCACAAAAAATAAAGGGACCATTTGAAGACACCTCGTCTTGCACACCACCACCGGAGGAAACTCTGTCCTTATAAAATACCTGTGAAACCTCTGTTTCACCATAAACTTGGGGAAAACTTGCCCTTTGCCCATCTAACCTCTCTACACACACTCTCACAACCTTACTCTCTAACACCACGTTTTTAATTACATCACTGTTATCACTCGTTAACCCATTATTATAATTATCGCTATTACTCACCTGGTCTACCGTCACCTGTTTTGCATCTAAACTACTACCACTACCATTAATACTGCGACAACACAAATTACTAAACTATTGGCGCATAGGATATGGTAGTATGTGTATCTTAAAGCACAAGTCTGTATTGGAGGGTTTAAGATTGTTTATTGCACAAGACACATGTAATTGTTTATATGGTATATTTGATAAGTATAATAATGGTAGTGTTTGAAATATAGTCTTAAAGTGTTAATCACTGTTCATACACATGATGTGATACGTTACATAAGTGATGATTCCCACGATGATGTTGCTGAAGAGAAGGGGGGCTGCGTTGTTGAGTCGTCAGGCGTGGCTTATTGATGATAGACGGTTCACCCTGGAAATGCTTTCAACTGGGCTGGTGTCTTGTAGTTCCCACAATGACACAGACGCTTCACACACCACAACGGTTCTATGGATATTATTGGTTAAATTTCATATAGAGTTTATAACTTACAAGTATCTCAGGTAACAGTGAGTTTTATATAACAACGGTATATTAAACTTATACCACTCCGGACTCTTCAAGTGTTCACACGTACAACTGGGTCTACCACGATCAGCAGACCTCCCTATGCGGAAACTTCCTGATGATAAAATTACTACTACGTAATTAATAAATTTTACTGGCACTGCAGAAAATCTCGCACAGTGGCACAGTTCAAGCTCACTTATTACACACGTAATGCTCTAGTAATAATGCCGTGTGTAAAGAGGTAATATTCAACTGTTCTGAGTCTTCGCACGCGTTACTACCGCCGAATAGTCTTTACAAATTCTTGCAAGGGGAAAAATCTTGCACAAGAATTGCACGTCCCGATCGTGATAGCTGCCAGAGAAGAACTCTCGTACTTATGCACGCAATGCTGTAATAATAATACTGTGTGTAGATGTAAAACACGAATAACTCTGAGTCTTCACACGCGTTACTACCGCCGAATAGTCTTTACAGATTCTTGCAAGCGGAAAATCTTGAACAAGAACTGCGCGACCCGATCGTGATAGCTGGTAGAGAAGAACTGCCTGTGTAACAACAGGCTTAAGAAAATTTCCAACTACCTTCCAGCATTTAATTGGTGGAAGGAAGTCACATGGTTACATACAACATGACATGCAACTTTTCATGCTGTAAAGTGCATCAACTTTGTAAGACCATGCATAGCTGGTAATCACAGAATACCCTTATCTCATGCATAACTGCATACTTTAATAAGATCATATATGAATGTCAACTAATAGCCAGAAATATACAGGGATTGTAGCGAATACATTTGTCTATGTTCAGTTCAGTGTCATAACACAACGATAATTTATTCACGCACAGCCGGGGAAACGTTTATCACTCGCGCACACGCACACATTTCCGCAGACATAGTACATGAATAAACAACAAATAAATAATACACAGTTTTACTAAACTTAACTCCTTATCCTTACTAAAATACAACTGATATCACAACCAAATCTAACAAACTACCAATTTAAACATGAATGTTCATAGTCTGTGTATTATATAAGCTTGCCCTGCTTATTAGGATCCTGTGTTTCATTGCAATACATATATTTCCATCACTTTCGTCTGTGTTGTTCTTACCTATATTTATTCCCCACACTCCCATTCTTTCGATATTCTGTTCTAATTTGCTAAAGTTATTTTCAAATATTTCATTGGTATTTTCTAAATGCTTATTAATTTCATTAATCTGGTTTTTTAATTCACTATTTTGCACTTTTAACTCATTGAAATTGCTTTCACATTTGACTTTTTGCTCATGTATTTCACTTTTCAACTCATCAAATTTATTATTCCGTACATTAAATTTTTCGTCATTACTATCAAATCGTTTACTGAGAAGGTTAAATAGGTCATTCATTGACATCTCTTTTTCTTTTATATTTGTTACTTCGGGAGTCGATTTTGCTCCCGTCTCACTATTTATATTTTCATTTGGTTTCTTATTTTTAGTATCTAACATCGGGGTTAATTGTATTCCCGAATCATTTGTGATGTTTATTTCATCTGTAATATTTATATTCCTATCTTTATCGTCTTGACCTACATTCGGAGTTGAATGTATTTCAAGGCTATTCATAATAGCTGATTCATCAAAATTGGTAATTTCATTTATTATATAATTCTCGTTATTATTACCTGCCATTTTTAAATTATAAATTTATACAAATTTCCTTACATACAAAACATCTTACACTTACCCTAACAATGACGTACTATCTTACGTCTGTTACGTAATTTGTACGTATTTTTTCTTAACCTTAAAATCACGTTATCCACCTGTAGGTGTGGTTTTTATATGTAAATTTTAATTTATAAAAACTTGTCCCTTTTCGGAAGCGCCATTTGTGATATTATAATTAATATACAATTATAATATAATATTTAATATCTCACCTACCTTAGCCCAGGGTTCTTCGCACGAACGGTGAATATCAACGTGATTTCAAGGTTACATCAATAATGTACGCCACTCACTTTTATATAATAGAACTCACATTTATTCCTTCAAATTTCTTTAGTATATCATTTCTCCCAACTACTACTACATGACTATTTCCTTCAATTGTGAGTTAAAACATTGCTTACCAGCGTTTGTTAAACCATAAACACATTATTATCATACTTTTATGCTACATATTCTACTTGTGTTAATTTCTAAGTCTAAGCAAGGCGAACCCAGTTTGCCACACTCACTCTCTCATACTCTTAATTCCCCATAATTTAATTTAGAGATCTCTTATTGAAAGGTTATTGACATTTATAAAATATTGAAATTGTGTTGACTACTTATCCTTCGTCGTTTCTCATCAGCACGTGGGACGCTGAATATATGTTCGAATGTTTTAATTTACCACATTTAGATTTTGACTGATGCACTGCACTTATTTCATTCTGAGGTACCGTTTCACCACTTTTGTCATATTCTATTATCAATTAAAAGATTTAATTGTGGTCCACTAGTCGTTGGCTTGCCCGGCTGGGCTCGGAGTTGTTAGTTGACTGCGAAGAACGTTACCAACGTGCGCCACTCACTGAGACTCAAAACGGAAATTGCACAGCCTGCTTGCTACAAATTGTTCATCAACTTACACCAAGTACGGTGTTGTCCATGGGTGTTAGGCATTGACGATATTTCACTGCCACGAGTCACGAGACTCAGGTGGGCGGAGTTATTACTGACTTCCGTCATCATCCAAACCACGTGGCGAACAAAATCTTATAATTTAGCCATTTTACTTGGCGTGGCTCGAGGTTGTAAGTGTCGCATCCACGCGCATGTTGATGTTCGCGCGTAGTAGTGCGTAACACAACACTTGTTTTCTCAGAAACGCATTGCGTTCTGTTGTCACACCACACTCACAAAGCTATGTCATTGTTCATTGTCCGACTGCTGCCGTATTTTACGTGGGCGTTATAATTGAAAATCAAAGAAATTTAATAAAAAATAAAACCTCCCAATCTGTCCCATTACAACCACCCGAAAGTTGGGAAATCAATAGTTAAAATAGATTTGTATACAAAACCAAAACCTTATAATGCTACTTACATAACTTATAACACATACAAAGTGTCAACTAATACCGTACTGTTAACAAACTCTTATGTTATTTTTTACTACTTTTATTTATTTTTATATTTTATTACTGACTTACCTTTTAAAATCTTGTTAACACTTATGCTTTGTTTACATGTTGATTCACCATGTGGCATTGTTGCCAACATAACATTTTTTCATTCGGGTCCAGGTTCTTTAAGCGAGCTAGAGACTGAATGGTTTTTTAGAAATAACATACTCTGATATCACTATTGAAAACTGGTGTTTTAATTGTCGAAATTTTAAACATTTGAAAATACAAAACAAAATCAAGATGGAGTCTTGCTCCTTTACCAAAAGCAAAAAACAAAATGGCTGCGATGTATTTCTGCTGTATCAGCCTTACGTGTGACACTATTACAAAACTTATATTTTACCTCCAATTTACTATAAAATGAATTTAGAACATACTGCAGTTTATTAGTTCAAATTGTTACGTTGGCTAAATCACGTAACGTCAACCAATGCTTGTGATTCTTACATATACATTGTAATTAATTTAATGACTCTGTGTGTTTAATAATTGGTGTTTTACTAGTGTGGCTCTCGAAGTCTTACTGGTCTGAAACACTTCCTTAAGTTTCCCAGTTGGTCGAGTCCCAAATGTAGCAAAAACTGTCAAATAGCGTTATGCTGTTGAAGAGATATATGTGTAGTTTCACCAAAATGTTTTAAAATAAAAATTGTTACTTGTTGAAGAAAACAAAAAAAATTGTGTTCAAAAAAAATTTATAATTAAAAAAATTTTCTTTTTATTAATTAATTAAAATCAATTAATTAATAGTGTGCTGTGAAGTTTTAAAATGTGTATCACTCCTCTAAGAAATTTTATTGATGTTCTTGTATTTTCCAAATAAACTACAACCACTCATAAGATTGTCTCCAGGACAATCGATACTTGTTTACTTTTTTGTTTTGTAGGTTATCTTCCCTTGTATGTGGTAAAATCCTAGTAGTTTATTATTTAAAATTATATTAATGGTAATTTGTAATATTAATGAAAGAAAGTACTATTTTGTGGTGAAAAGTATTAATGTTTTATTAAATAATTGAAATATAGACTCTTTTTCGATTATAATATCGACTCTCAGGGTATCGAAACAGTTACAAGGTTTGTTATATAAAATTCAACAGGGTTCTTTAAACAGCTAATTATTATCAAAGTCAGAGAAATCGGGCCAATATTTAAAAAGTATAACGTTACAACAAGTTAATTACTAATACTAGATACACACATTGAATAATAAATTTGAAATAACATAATTTGTTGTCACCAATACATCTGGCGGGAACAAGGAGAAGGCGTTGCACACGACGAAGGAAAATGGCTGCCGTCAAGTCGGTCAAAATGTCATCCGTATGTGCGATGTTCCAAATAAGATATTTTCTGGTAGTATTTACGTCCTGGTGTCTGCAAATCTCCTTTCTGATGTCGTATAGTGTCTTAAGTGAAGTTTCCGTGTTGTCTTTTGTATATCTGTGTAGTTATAAGTTCGTTCACTTTTTATGATTCCGACACTAATGTATGGTTATGTGGTATACTGTTTTCTTGTGTTTTATAGTGTTTTTCGGTGTAGTTATGTGCTGTCCAGTGTTATTTAGTCTTTATCAATTGATTTTGTCACTATGTGGACGTTCTAGAATGATTTTATTCGCCACTCGCGATTTCACAAAAACGTATCGTTCACTTACTCGCCATTACCGTTTTTAGTTAGGTTAGCTCGGTTATAAACCGCTTGTCAAGTTCACCGTACAATTACCAATAATAAACTATCTTATTTCCTCCAGTTTTGACTAAACTCTTAGCCAATATAATATTATTCTTAACATTGTTCAAATATAATTTTGCATCCTGTGCATATTTCCAAATGCACTGTATAACTGCCTAAACTTTGGTTATTTATCAATTTTATTTGCTAGATGTAATTTAAATTAATCCTTCAGTTCATTCGGCGTATTTTAAGATTGAATAATGCCGTTTTATAATGTTTTCTGTCCAAAATTAGTAATTTTACTTTCATTTTGTATTCAGTGAAAAATTAAAAATTAACTTCCTGTCATTTTGCAAATTCAGCCATTTTTCAGTTCTATTTATTATTAATAATCTCATATTGTATTAAAAGGTTTATATTCCCTTATTTTCTTGTAATTAATTGAATTGGTTAAATTCTAAAATATTATTTTGGAATTTATGACTTCCCTCTCCAAATTTCTGAGTTTAATCATTTTCATTTTTATTTATAATTCTGAATATAATTTTATAAAATCTTTCTAAGTGGTATGTGTAACTATATGGCTTTATCTCAGGTTTATTTTGTCTAAATCCCTTTTGTTTAATTGCATTTAAATGAGTAATTTCTCTGTTTTGATGAAGTTTGGTTTTCATTCTTTGGCCTAGATTTTTCAACAATTTTTCCTTACAAAATATTTTTACAAACAATAAATGATGTGTGATACCCTCTCTGACTTTTAAAAATAGTATTATAAACTAAACATTTTTTCAAATAACACTACAATAATTAGTATTGGTTACAATACAATGAACAGTTAAACAAATAAGGAATATTTTCCAAATAAATGGTTGTCTTCAACATTCAGACATTTTTTACAATCAAATACTTATTTCTTACATTGAAATATTGTTCACAAAAAAAAATTTTTTTACCAACTAACATCTTAATTACTTATTATTATTAACACCAGTAATAAATGTATTTACAGGTGTGATGTTAGTTGTTGAAAATTTAAATAAATGTCTTTATATCTAATATATTTTAAAAATCCTTATCCTATATTTACAAAAAACCTTATATCTTATTCTTATTTGCTAACTACTATACCAAGTGGGATTATGCAGTTCTTTACACTGTCTTTTAAATATTGTATTTAGGGAATTGTACCCTGTCATAGTATAATTATATCTGTTTTTTCTCATTATATAAAACAAAATGTCACTTTAAACAGATTTATATCTTGTTACTATTCAAAGTAACATATTCACATAGTACACATTTTAAGTCACTGAAAGTTGCATATTTCATTGTATTCAATGTTTGTGATTGCCAAGAATGAAACACAAGGTTTATTTTCTATAATACCCAAAACTAGCACTGGTTCACTTTTCACTTTTATTTTATGTTATTTCTAAATGGTCGTGTAGTCTTATTAACATAATAAATTGGTTAGTGTTTTACAATGGAGATTTGTTCCTTGGGTACTATATTATTGTTTCATCTTGGTTCACTGGCAACTCTTACTTTACACACTTCTCTCTCTTAATTTTATGTACATGTTGTTACTATTTCGTTATACTTTTATTGGTATTTTATCATTTATTTTGGGATATGGGGATTTGGGTGTCTTTTATAAGAGCATAACATCTTCCTCAGGATGCTGCCTTCTCCTTCTTTCTTCTGTCTTCTTTTCTTCTGTCTTCTGGGACTGGTATCTTCTCCATCTTCTTCTTGATGCCATCAGGTTTCTTGGGATTTCTTCATCTTCTTCGGGTTTCTTGGGATTTCTTCATCTTCTTCGTAATTTTAGAAATACATCACCTGTATTGGTTGATCTTGGCTTATTCAGGGTTTCTTTTCCATTTATATTTCCTCGTTGTGGGTTTGGTCATATTCTGTGTTGCTTTGTTATTTACTTTTTACCTTCCTGGGCTATAATTTGAAAACCTTTGGTTATTAGACTGGTTTTGGATGACTCATCACTAGTAACTCATTTTATTTGAACTTGTATTTTTTTAAATAATAATGACTGCTTTCCACAGTTGCTATGAATTAATTTTTTATATTAAACTTAATGCTTTTTTCCAGATTTAAATGTTATAATTTTATTATTCTAATGATCAAATGCCATTCAATATTATGCATATATCTGTCACGTTACAGATTGCTCTCCTCCAGAAGTAATTATTTCAGACGTGTTTATGGATGAAATAATTTCTTATGATAATTTCATCATTTCTTATATTTCATTTTCTTCCCCATTTTTATATCGACTTTTAATATTAGAGTTTAATTAGTTTTATATATATAGTTACTTATTTTACTACTGATCCTTTTCGGATAGTTAGTGCCTTCTGAGATATTATTATTATTATTGTAATACATTTTCTTTCTTTATAAACTTCGTGTTGCATCCTTGGGATATTAATTCCCTAACATTCCCTATCACGTGGGCTGGGACAGTTCAGAGGGGCACTGTACGCTACACAATCTCTGCTGGCCATACACCACTTCTACAAATTGAGTCCAGAGGCATATCCATCTCTGCTCAAAAAACATAATGCTGCTGGAATTATCATCAGTCAGTCATCGAATAAATAAATAAAAAGTAGTCTCATTTTCGACTAATAAAAATATCTTTGGATTCTTCACTTCGTAGTTTCTCAGATTATCTCACATTTTCTATCTTAATAAATCTTCATAATTATTATTATACTCATTATATATATATTTTTCTGAACTCTTAACTTGTCTGATATATTTATTTTAATTATGGTTGAAAACCTTTCTTTTAATAATTCTGGTTACTGGTTACAGTGTAACTCTTTTTCTTCTCCATCTGAATTCTCTTCATACTTCCTTCTGGTTACTAACAGTGTTAGCATGGTCTTTACATATAGCATTTTCTTCTTCATTATTTGAATGGCCTTAATATATTATATTTAATTTTTAAATTTGTATCTTTATATTAGATATACAGGTTGTTATATTGATCATTTTGTTTAAATACTTTGGTTCTTTCCTTTCTCTTAGAAAGTTATTAATCCGCCTTCGCATTCATTAACATTAATTCATTTATATTATATTTCATGTGGTATTTCTTCTCTTTGCATTTCCAATAGGTTTTATTATTATCATTTGTTCAAAATCATCTCCATATGTTTGTTATGAGTTGTTCTTCTTTGCTCTTAATTAACTGTTTTCATTATCGTTTCAACAGTAATTAGTCTCTTTGCTTCCAGATTTTTTCCTTCTCTGGCATATTACACTCTTTTTGTTTTTCTTCTCTACTCCTTCAAATGCTAATGTGAATATCTAGCATTTATTCTGGATTAAAGTTAATTCTCTTTTCTGAATTAATCATTTAATTTTCTTGTTGTTGTGTCTGAATTTTCTATCAATCGGCTCGTACGCCACTTGACTTGACGCCAACTCGTCCTGGCTTACTGCGTGGTATCATATTTGGAAAATTTCACCCTCACATATTCGATTACATTGGATTTACAATAAAATTATATTTGTTATGTACCCAGAATTCCTATACGGACCTATTGTACCGTTACAGTACAGTTTTCTCCGTCACATTTCAATTACAGTAAAATCTCTGTAATTTGGATTATATGGGGTGAAGCGTAGTCCGAATTAGAGAAAAATCCGAATTATAGAATATTTTATAGAAATTCATACTACAGTGTAGGTAAAGTGCCGTAAAAATAAATATTAAAACTACGTAAATATTAATGGAAATTTAAATTTATTGTACTTACAAAATGGATAACTAAATTCACATAAACAACAATCTTTCACCATCAATGTTTTCAAGTTAAGTTCGCACGCAAAAAGTTTATAAGTAATGCACACCTGCAATTATTAGTGTACGTAAATATTAATGGAAATTTAATTTTATTGTACATATTTTACAAAACAGAAGAATAAATAATTTCACGATACCAACAAAAAAACTTCACTGACAGTGTTTTCACTTTAGCACACAAAGAGTTATGTAATATTAATGGCTGGTCCCTGAAGTTGACGGTTTTGATTCTTTCCGAACTGAAGCTACAGGCGTAAAAAAGGTTGAAATTGTAGACTGTTTTGCCCTGTTGTATTGTTTTTAATAATTTCTTTGATGCATTTCTTTGATGATTAAATAGTATTTTTGAAATTCTGGGTCATTGTCAATAAAGTTAATAACTGCATCGAGATTTTCCCGCACCTTGGAAAGTGTAGGCTTAGGAACATTATCGTCGTCCTCTTCATCGTCACTATCATCTCCAACTTCTTCTTTCTGACCTTGCATTTGATAGACGATCTCTTCCTCTGTTAAATTCTGGTAGCCTACGTCATCTTCATCGGCACCCAACCATTCTCTTATGTCTTCAATGTTGGTAGCTCCAAAAGCACCTGCATAATCTTCATCTTCCAAACCTTGCAGGTCAATCTCTGGCTCTTTATCGTACAAAATCTTATTCCATGCATTGCATAATGTAGATATTTTGATCTCATTCCAGTTGTTTGCCCAATTATAAATAGCACTTTTAATACTGTATTCCTTAATTTTTTTAAGAGTTTGTTCACCCCTGTTGTCCATTTCTTCATCGTCCATAAAAAATACCATGCATTCGTAGAGTTGTTTACGTCTGTAAAGGAGTTTGCAACTGAGGATTACTCCCTGATCCATTGGTTGGATAAGCGAAGTCGTATTGGGAGGCAAGTACATAGTTTTGATTTTTCCATCTTTGCTAGTCAATAAATTACCGGAGGGATGAGCAGGAGCATTGTCTAATATCAACAAAGCTTTAACATCCTCTTCTTTTATTTTTAAAACATCTAGCTGGAATGTTCTAACCTCTGGCACAAAATTATGAAAAAACCAATTGCTGGAAAATTTCTGAGTAAACCATGCAGTCAAATAACTGGTAGGCTTTCCATAATGTTTTTAATTGCTCTAGGCTTAGCTGATTTTCCAACAATGACGGATGTTAGACGGTGAGATCCATCTGCGTTTGCACATAAGAGAGCAGATAGTCTTTGTTTATTTACCTTTCGGCCTGGTGTGGAATTGTCCATTCTATAGGCCTGAGTATTCTGAGGAATGGCTCTCCAAAACAAGCCTGTTTTGTCACCATTAAAAATTTGGGAAAGAAGAAGTTTTTCATCAGTAATTACTGCTTTAAGTTTTTGGCGAAACGGTTTGACACTAGAAACATCGGAACTTAAACTTTCCCCAAATATTTTCCGGTTTACAATGGAATGCCGCTGCCGAAATTTAAAAAGCCATCCTGTACTAGCTTTAAAATCAGTTTCTCCCAATTTTTGAGCATATCTTTCTGCCGCTGCCTGTAATTCTACACCTCTAACTGGAACACCAACTGAACGTTGCTGCTTGTACCAAGTGTATACAGCATTGTCAATATTTCTGAACTTTGCTGCAGTCGTTCCTTTTCTTTTAACAATACTCACATTTGGCGTATCTTGCTTTAAAACAAAATTGGAAATTTTTTCTGTCTTTTTTTTTATATCATAAAACGTAGACTTACTAATTCCAAACTCGTTTAAAATATTCTGCACAGAATAACCAGCGTCTATTTTACTCAACACTTTCATTTTGTCTTCTAAAGTTAAAGTCTTGTATTTACCTCTAGCACTCATATTGTAATACAGTACTGTAAATTAATACTAAACAGTGTTTGAAGAAAATGTGGTTTGAAAAGCTGTACGCAACTAAGAAATAACTTCAGTACAATAGAACGCACACGAAACAATAACAATGACGCACACACTACCAAAGCAGCAGTTGAAACTGGACTAAACCCAGTCGGGGTGGGGGTGCACATTTTGCCAACATAACACTTTAAGAATTCCCTAAAGGCAAATGTTTTCACAAAGAATTCACAAAATTAATTTTTTTTGTGAATTATAATTTTTTTTTAGGGAGTCCGAATTATTGTAAATTCCAAATTAGAGAGGTTTCACTGTACTATGTTTTTTCTATACTTTTATCCACAATAGTGAGTACAAATTAACAATTTGGTTGTTTCACCATTATTTTATTTTAATTGTACAAGATACTTGTCTGTTAACATTCATATGTTAACAATTATAAGTATAAACTCTAAACAGGGCCACAACAATTTTTTTACTTGAGTGGTGCCCAACAATGCACTTATTACCTTAATGTCTGCTCAAGTTTTTTATTAGGGGTCAACCCCTAACAACCCCTATTTAATCCCTCCCCGTTCTTTACATTTCACAATTTCTACTTCCACCAATTTGTTTGCAGAGGAAGACCATCGTTGTCCCACCCCATTTCTGAGGTGGCCTCCAACCATGGCTCACCCCTACTAAGCCAAACTCCACGGTCAGGGTCGGTGATACCGTGACCGCCCGAAACTGGGGGAGAGTCCCTTTTGAAACATTTTTTACATATACAATTACATTAGTTATACAGCTATTTCTATTTAGTCCAATACAATTTTAAATTTGTCGCGTTGTGCGTGCCCACTATTTCCCTTGTTACTCGATTTTGCAATACATAGGCGTTGTCCATCTTGATCTCTTTTATTTCATACGGACTGTTAGAGTTCGTCCCGTAGGACCCAAAAATGTTAGGAAGAATGATGTTTTATGATGTTATTGCCAGGATGCTGAATAATGATGAGTGTGGACTGTATTTGATACATTTATTAATTTTTTATTACAATTTAATCGGCATGGTAAGGTTGGCTATGTCTGAAAGACATTTGAATTTTGAATAAAATCAAGTCGGTTACGAAAAGCTACATGGCAAAAATTGAGGCGCAAGTGCGCAACACTCCACTCTACATAAAAATGTTAAGGCCTAAGGCCTAGATAAATTGTCGTATGATGAATTGAGGCACGAGTATGCGGCACTCTAAACTACATGAATTTTTAAGGCCTAGGGCCTACATAAATTGTTGTGACAACAAGAAAAAATGAAAAAGACAGAACAAGGCAGCAAACGCTATTACGTCTGCTGCCCGCTGACGCACGTTGAACTGTGTTGAAGCCTGAACGTGATAAACGCAATACAGAAAGTACAGATTAGCCAACCTTTAAATATGAAAATTACCACATTACTGTCCATAACTGCCCGCAAAAAATCAAAAGATTTTTTAATACATTTTAATAATTTATTATACGTAAACACAATGTGTTCTTAGTAATAGATGTCAACCTCAGTAAATTGTATTGAACCCTGAGATTGAGATGTTAGATAACAGTTATAACATTAACTGTTTTAAAGATAAAAACCTGAATGATGATGATAAGAGTTGAGCAGGCCACAGTTGGCTTGCAAACTGATTTATACATGAGTATAAATGCAAGAATTAGCAATGTATTGCTAATATATATTGTATGTGTACAATATAAAACAATATAAAACATGAAAAATACATAGTTTGACAATGTTTGATGATGAACAATCGGTGACTCATCACATGATGGGCCCGATACAAATTGCAAATATTTTATGCAAGTCATGATGGTTAGCTTAAACCAGTCAAGGCCAGTTGACCTATACAATAGTAGTGAGTGTAAAATGAATAGACAAAAATTATTACAAAATTATACATGTAAAGACATAGATTTAGCATAACGCTTTAATATAATAATTGAATGATGCATGCTATACCTGACAGTTTCAGGAATGCACAATAAATTGACATGTGAAAACAGATTATACATTGTTGAATGATTGCAAGCACAAGGTGTAATGACATGTATGTCATAATTAAAAGCATGAATAATAATTGTGCAATACGTGATCACAAAATACAAAATACACAATATAAATATAAAAATATATGCGTGACGCATGGTTATAGAAAGTAGATGCGGGTAAACCAATGTGTTTTACATAGATACAAAGTTATACATAATAAATACAATAGAAATCGGTTTAGATAATTACAAATACATGAATACAAGGCACAATAGCATAAGTAACAAGTACAGCAAATGTGTTTATACAAAATGTAATGCATGTGTTGAACAATTGTGAGTAATATAAATTCATAGAGTAATAAAATATCACACATATTGACAAAAAATGTGCAAGAAAATGCATACATGGTTTGTATAGCTACAGACCATGTGAATATTATATAACAAAATTATTACATAAGAACAATACCACCAATGACATGACACATAACCCATTACCAATATCAAATATAAGTATGTAAAGGACATAGTATGTCTCACAAAATTATTAATATATAAATACAAAAATAGTAAAGTGTATCACTATAACAATATGATAAGCATACATATAATAACATAGTGCATGGTTGTAAAATTACAAGTCACATGCGAATTTAGTATGTAAAATACGCAATAATGCAAATTAACATAAAATGTTGTGATAATACATATCACCAATTGAATGTCGACCAAATTGTCAGACAATAAAGTAATGAAGGCCAGTGGCCAGGTGAAATATAGCATTGTGCTAAGTAATTATATTGACCTTGTGTCTAAGCCTCATCCCGCGCTGGCAACAAACATAGCTTGTGAACTGGTCTGCGAAAGGTGCCAGTAGGCGTGCGAATGTCAACTACTCTAATTAAGTTGTCTGGGCCGGGAAATGTGGCGGTAATTACACCAAATTTCCATGCTAATGGAGGCAAGTTATCCTCGATCAGCAAAACCAGGTCACCAATGGAAACGTTTTCCTTTGCGAATTTCCATTTGTGACATTGTTGTAATTGATGTAAGTAATCGCGAGACCAAGATTTCCAAATGACTTGGACAAACTTCTGGAGAAGTTGCCAACGTCCAAGACGAGAGATGGGAACGTGAGATAAGTCATGATCAGGTATCGCCGTTAATGGTGCGCAAATTAAAAAATGGCCAGGGGTAAGTGGCACTGGATCGTTTACATCCGATGAAACGGCAAATAATGGACGTGAGTTTAGACATGCCTCTACCTGAGACAAAACCGTCGTAAACTCCTCAAAAGTGAGTATAGACTTGCCGACCACGCGGCGCAAATGATACTTTAAACTCTTTATACCGCTCTCCCAAAGACCACCAAAATGAGGTGACGAGGGCGGAATAAATGACCATTTAATACCATGAGAGGTCGTAAAGGATTGGATTGATGAGGTGGCATCCTTATTATGCCAAAGATTGTAAAGGTCATGCAAAACGTTGCGGGCCTTCCTAAAGTTCGTGCCATTATCAGAATATAACTGGCTGGGTATGCCCCTATGGGCCATGAAACGGCGTAAGGCAGCTATAAACGCATTGGCCGTAAGGTCGGAAACCAATTCCAAATGAATGGCCCTGGTGGCTAAGCAAGTGAACAAAGACACATAGGATTTTGACAGAGTCCTAGATCTCTGCCCGCCATGACGAATGACGAATCATGAAGGGACCACCATAATCAACTGCGCAAAATAGAAATGGCCGCGAAGGAGTGACCCTAGGAGATGGCAAAATACCAAGCCTTTGAACCTGATGTTTGGTACTGAACCTGAGACACTTGACGCAGCTACGAATGATGGAGTGAATGACTATCTTGGCGTTAATGATCCACCAATGTTGACGAAGTGAATGATGCACAAGTTGAGCACCAGCGTGGAGTAGACAAATATGCTCGCGCTTGATTATAAGGCGAGTGATGTGAGCCGAGTGATGCAAGACAATAGGATGCTTATTGACATAGGGTAGTTGCGACTGCTGTAAGCGTCCGCCAACACGTATGACGCCAAACTCGTCAAGAAACGGGTCCAGAGAAGACAACTTACTCCTGATAGAGACAGAAGACCCATTATGAAGGCAATTAAGCTCAGTAGCGAAGTAGATGGACTGGGATTGTTTTATGAAGAAATTAAGAGTGGAATGAATTTCGACGGGGGCAAGAGTACCCGAGATTTTCTCAGTCCTGGAGAGTCTAATATTTTTGATGAATCGAAAGCAATAAGCGTATACGCGAGTCTGATGGTGCAATGAAGAAAAGTCCTTTGAAAGATCAATAGATAGAGTAGAAATTAGAGAAAGTTTGGGGATTTGTTTCTCCTCCGCGGTGCATTCAGGAGACAACAGATTAGAAGGTAAAAAAGGTGAAAAAAGATTGGGCTCGGAAATTGAGACAAACAAGCGGGACCATGCCACCAAAGCGAACAATCGCGCAAAACGTCGGGGTGACATCCCCTAGAAATAATGTCAGCAGGATTATGTTGTGAATTGATATGATGCCATGTGTAGGTTTCAGTGAGACGCTGAATCTCGGCCACACGATTAGCGATGTAGGTCTTCCACCTAGAAGACTGGGCATGAATCCAGTAAAGGGACACCATGAAGTCAGAATACAGGTGAACGCTATTGATAAAGGAATGAAGAGCAGGGGTGACTTTGAATAAGAGTCACGATAACAACAAGCAAGCGCAGAGTTCAATGCGGGGTAATGACACCTGTCATAGTGGGGCCACGCGAGATTTGGAACACAGAAGGTGACAAGAGGCCGATGAATCTTGATAAATGACTCTAACGTAAACACAACACCCATAGCCCTTTTCAGAAGCATCCGCAAACCCATGTAATTCAACTGTCCTTGCCTTGGACTTGCAGCGAATAGAACGTGGGACAATAATTTTACCGATTAGACATAACTTGTCGCATAATGAACGCCGATGCAAATATAATTGCCCGGAGATTGGCTCATCCCAACCAAGATTGCACAGCCACAGTTGCTGCATAAACTGTTTGTAAAGAAAAACAATGGGACCGACGAGTCCGAGTGAGTCGTAGATACCCGCGATAATCGACAGGATTTTCCTCTTAGAGATGCTTGACTCAACTGGAAATGACTTGATGTCAAACAAAAATGAATCTGTAGAGTTATTCCAAAGAATTCCCAATGTACGCACATTACCTTGTTTGTTTAATGGGAGTGATAAATTATTATGATCTGCGACCACATTGGGTTCATTTGATGCCCATTTATGCAGAGTGAGGCCATGTTGACTCAACAACGTACCTAAGTCAGATTTCAACTTGGTCAGATTAGAAATGGTGTCTGCACAGGTTAACAAATCATCGACATAGAAATCATTAATTATAGCTGAAGCATCGTCAGGAAAAGACGCTTCATGATCCTTGCCAATCTGAATAAGGCAGCGAGTGGCAAAAAACGAAGCACTAGCAGTACAGTATGTTACAGTTCGCAATACAAAATGTTTAAACTGTTCAAGGGGAGAATTACGCCACAGAATGCGTTGATAATGACAATCCTTATCAGGTACTAGAATTTGTCGATACATCTTCTCGATGTCGGCGATCAGAACATAGTTGTGCATGTAAAATCGCAAGAGAATAGAAAAAAGGTCTTGTTGGACATTTGGGCCTACCAACAAAATATCATTGAGAGAAAAACCATTGGTAGTTTTGGCTGAGCCATCAGAAACGACGTGAAGTTTTGTCGTAGAACTAGAATGTTTAAAGACGGCATGGTGAGGCAAATGGTAGGTATTTGAAACCCCGGAATTGATAGAACAATCGTCGACAAGCGTCATGTGGCCAAGATCCTTATACTCTTGAATAAAGTTTGCAGATTTGCGCGCAAGCTCAGAATCACGCATGAACCGGCGTTCTAAACTCAAGAATCTCGCTTCAGCGTTAGCATAGGACTCACCCAACTGGGGATTGTCAGACTCAAATGGTAGCGAAACAACGAACCTAGCCTCATCATTGCGATGAGTGGACTTAACAAAATGTTCCTTACAAGCTGAATCGTTACTAATGGGTGCATTATCAGGGACAGTTTCAGTCTCCCAAAATTTCTCAAGAGACGTCAAAATTTGACTGTCATTGTTCCTAGCCAAGAACGAAACAGCAGGACCCTTAGAACGGCAATGTTTGGGCAGATTGCCTGCCAGAATGTAGCCTAACCTTGTTTCTTGTATAATAGGAAAGTGAGGACCACGTACATATTTGTCAGCTAAAATCAAATCTAAATAAAATTGCACTCCTAAAAGTATGTCGATATCAGCTGATATGTTGAAATGCGGGTCAGCGAGGAAAACGTTATCTGGGACGTTAAAATGATTTATGTCGAAAGATTGTGCTGGCAGTTTATGAGTCAATGCAGATAAGACTGCACACGTAGCTTCAAAGCTGAACCTTTGATAGCGAGAAATAATGCGAATAGAGGCCAAATTAGTGGCACAACATGCGGCATTATTAATACCTGTAATCGGTATGTTAGATTTAGTCAAGTTAAGCTGTAATTTCTTAGCAAATGATTCCGTACAAAAATTCACTTGTGACCCAGCATCTAATAAAACTCCTGCAAGCTGTCTGTTACCAGCCCGATCTATGACAAACACGAGTGCTGTCGATAAAAGAACATTGTTTGTAGACTGTAGCTTGAGTGAACAATAATTGATACTGCTGGCAGAACCTTGTTTTGACACATTATTTATGTGCAGCAATGTATGGTGTCGTTTTGAACAGATCTTACATGATTGTTTGACCTTACAATTAGATGAAAAATGATCTGGTCTTAAACAATTGGTACAGCATTTATGCTTTAATATAAATTGCCCTCGTTCTGATATGCTTAATTCACGAAATTTGCCACACATGTAAATTGGATGACTAGCTTTGCAGCATGGGCATAAATAATTATTTGAAGCTGAGTGATAACCTTTAAATGCAGTGCTGCCAGCAGAGTTTCGTAATTTATGTTTGTCAGATTTATTATTAAACCTTAAAGTCAGCTTGTTGAGCTACTGTCCGGCATCCATGGGTAATGTATTTTCTAGCAATTGTCTACGTGCGTTTAAAAACTGGGTAAAACTTTGAAAGTTAGGAAGACTATCGGGATCTATAGACTCCTTCCATAATTTAAACGTGGAATGGTCCAGTTTTGCTGACAATAGTTGTACAGTAATAAGCTCAAATGAATCCACTGACAGCTGCATGGCTGCCAGCGAATTAACTGAAGACATTATTGTATTTATGAATTCTGCCAAACTTTGGACAGTCTTTGATTGTCGACTTTACTTCTAGCAAATTTTGAATATAATATTTCGCTAGTATGAATTTATCATATCTAGCGGACAGCAAACTCAACGCTATGGAATAGTTCTCATTACAAATAGGTAAGGCCTTAATTAGATCTAATGGCTCATTTTTAAGAGATGAATACAAATAATGTAATTTTTGCACTGAAGTTAGATCAGATCTGGCATGTACCAAGTCCAGAAATATTGAATAAAAGTGCTGCCATTCTAAAATATTGCCTGTGAAGCAGGGCAAACTTATAGGTTTTAATTGCATATTACTCGTTAGTACTTGAGATTCAGTCTGAACGTTGAAAGTTTCTATTAATTGTAAGATATTGGCTTCTGTTGAATATAACAGCTCTTCAACCTCAATTCTGTCTTCTTGAGCAGCGTTTATGTCCCTAGAAATGAGTTCAATTTCAGACTGTACCTCATCGTATTTTGTTGCAAACTTTTTAGACTTTCGAGTCTAACTGTTAAAAAATGTTTAGTATTATTGTTTTTATCAAAGTTAGTTATAGCAGAATTGATTCGCACTATGGCAGACTTTAAGCCGCCTCTCTTTCTGACCAACACTTTGAGGCCTTCTTCAGCCATTGTACGCACCTGTTAATGACGTCGTTGACGTCGTACCTTGTGTGTGATGTCCTGGAGCATCGAGGCCGTGGAATAGATGGCAGATACACACGGACTGGATTGATGACCGCTCAGTCTGGTGTGTAGACGTTAGCACATGGATGGTCTTGCAGTGGTGTCATCACGAGGCTCAATGGCGACGAAAGAAATGCTGACTAAGTTCCGACACGGTCGGATCAGCGAACATGCTGAATCGCCCGTGATGGCCAGAAATTGTGGTAGGAAAAATGATGAAAACCGCTCTGATATAAGTTGCGGAAAAGTAAAATGACGAATCCAAGCATGGAGCGACCAAAAAAATGTTAGAGTTCGTCCCGTAGGACCCAAAAATGTTAAGAAGAATGATGTTTTATGATGTTATTGCCAGGATGCTGAATATTGATGAGCGTGGACTGTATTTGATACATTTATTAATTTTTGATTACAATTTAATCGGCATGGTAAGGTTGGCTATGTCTGAAAGACATTTGAATTTTGAATAAAACCAAGTCGGTTACGAAAAGCTACATGGCAAAAATTGAGGCGCAAGTGCGCAACACTCCACTCTACATAAAAATGTTAAGGCCTAAGGCCTAGATAAATTGTCATATGATGAATTGAGGCGCGAGTACGCGGCACTCTAAACTACATGAATGTTTAAGGCCTAGGGCCTACATAAATTGTCGCGACAACAAGAAAAAATGAAAAAGACAGAACAAGGCAGCAAACGCTATTACGTCTGCCGCCCGCCGACGCACGTTGAACTGTGTTGAAGCCTGAACATGATAAACGCAATACAGAAAGTACAGATTAGCCAACCTTTAAATATGAAAATTACCACATTACTGTCCACGGACCCTTATACAGCAAAAAGAATTTTTTAATTTCTTTATCTTGTGCATTGGATAAATCATGTCTTCTTACTAACACTAGTTGACCTATTTCATACTTGGTCCATTTACCTTTCGCATCACGTCTCCTTTTTCTCCTCTCACCGGTTTCTCATTCAGTTTACGCCGTTACCCAAATCCTACTTTCTGTGCTTCAAAACAGGTCTAATTCATATAATATTTATATAAATATCCTGGCAGCAGAGGTGCCAACTATTACGGATTGTCCGTAATTATTACGGATTTCACCTCATGATTACGGCATTATGGTCAAAGGGGAAATTATTACGGAAAGCGACATTATCACGAAAAAAATAAATTTCTACAAAAAAAAAGGAAAGAAGAAAAAAATGTTGATCCTTTCGAGCATTACTGCTGAACCCTCCTCGTTTCAATGCTTGTGAGTTGGCTACTAATTAGATCGTCATTTTCTTTTGCTATCGCAGCGCTACCCATGAGCGTTGTGAAATTCATTTTGAATAAAGGAGCTCAACTCCAGTGCGCGTCATTGGTGAGCGTGGTGTCTCTTTGTTGTTTGTGTCGAAGTACTTTAGCGCATTACAGATCTAATTATTCTAGTCGTTTCTAAAAGAAGTGATTGGTTTTGTAAAATGAAGCGGTGCAATTGTCAAATTACATCTACTTCTAAGAAGACAGCAGTGTTACAAAAATATCGAGACGGTTACACAAAGGAATGGCCATGCCTACTTGCTTCACGTGTTAGTGAAAACCACGTGTTCTGCAGTGTGTGCTCGTATGATTTTTCTGTGGCTCATAGTGGACGATATGATTGCAGAAGACACATAGAATCCAAGAAACATAACACATACAGTGAAGCAAAATTACGAAACAAGTCTGTTTCATCATTCTTCGTAAAAAGTAATGAAACTGCGGTGACAAATGCCGAGTTGCTGTTCACATCATTTCTTTTGGAGCATAATATCCCGTTATCTGTTTCGGACCATGCAGGAAATTTATTTAGAGCAATGTTCCCCGACTCTGAAATATCGCAGAAATATGGCTGTGGAAGAACTAAAACCTCTGCTTTAGTTCAATACACGGCATCTGAGACAAAAAAGGAAATAAGTGAACTTTTGCAAAAAACGCCTTTTTCTTTGGCAACTGATGGCAGTACGGATTCAGATGCAGTAAAACTTTATCCTATAGTTGTGTCTTTCTTTAATGTTCAGATTGGCCAAATATCAACTCTTCTATTGTCATTGTTAGAGAGTACTGACAACACAGGTGAGGGAATTTTTTCTGTTATCAATAGTGAATTGTCTTCTCTAGCCATTCCATGGGAAAATTGCATTTCTTTTTCATCTGACACAATGATAGGGACAAATAAAGGTGTTGCCAAATTTGTGAAGGACAGGCATTCTTCTGTTTATGTTTCGGGTTGTTCATGTCATTTCATACACATCTGTGCACAAAAAGCAGCAGCCCAATTACCAGTCAATGTAGAGAACTTTTTGGTTCAGTTATATTACTACCTTGATAAGAGTTCTAAAAGGCAAAAGACGTTGAAAGTATATCAGGCTATTTGTGGGACAGAGGGTCACAAAATTTTGTTGAAATGTGTCAGTACCCATTGGCTCTCGCTTCTTCAGTCTATTAATCGACTTCTTGAGCAGTGGGAAGCTTTGACACTCATGTTTTGTAGTGACCCCCAACATAAAAATGAGAGCACCAAGCAGTTTGAAACTGTAAAATCTTTCTTACAGGACCCTGGATGGATGTTACGGTTATAATTGCTCCTTCTCTCTTCTCGTTGTTTACTTTCACCATTTGGCATATACTACACTTCTTCACTGTTTGTCTCACTTTCTCATTTATACCTTTTATGTACACATGTTCTTCTAACGCTTTTATAACTTTCTCAGGTCCCAAATGTCCCGTAGAGTTGATGATAGATCGTCAGTTATCAATTATTGATAATCGTCTCCATCGATTTGGGGATGTATAGTTTCCATTTGTTTTCTTTAGTGGTTGGTTTTGTGAAGATCAAATTATTATGGATGTGGTAGAATGGGAATATCTTCAAATCATTGTTATTGATTCGTGTGGTAATGTTAGCAAGTTTTTCATCACTTCTTTGTTCTGCTTGGATTTGGTTTAGTAGGTCTGCTAGTCCTTCCCTTCTCAACAATATTTTGTACATATATTTTTCCTATATCTTCTCTATCAATTTCAAATGTACCTTTATCCATATTTACTCTTGATAGGGCATCTGCAACAGTATTTGGTCTTCCTGGCACGTACTCCCATGTTATGTTGTATTCTTGCAAGGCCAGAATCCACCTAGTTAATCTTACATGGGTTACTTTGCATTTCTGTAGGAATGATATTGACTTGTGGTCTGATCTCACTGTTAATGGGTAACCTAAGATATATTATGTCCGGAATGTGTTACAGGCGAACACCACACTTAATAATTCTTTTTCTGTGACGTTATAATTCCGTTCACTGCTGTTTAGTACATGACTAGCAAAACTAATTACTAAATGATTCCCTTCATCGTCTTCTTGGTAGAGTTCTGCTCCATGCCTTACGTTACTTTCATCACAATTTATGTAGAATCTTTTGCCAAAGTCTGGATGATGAAGAATAATGCTGTCAAGGAATTTATTTTTAATTAAGTTAAACGTTTCGTCTTCATCTTCGCCCCATTTCCATTTCCATTTTGAAGATAATAGGTGTTTAAATCTTGCCATTAATTTTGAATAATCCTTCTGAAACTTCCTGTAATAGTTACACACTCCAAGGAACGATTGAAGTTGTCGAATATTTTTGGGTTTGTGGAAATTTTGTATGACTTCCACTTTCTCTGGAGATGTAGTGATTCCTGTCTCCGATAAAATAAATCCTAGGAATTTCAGTCTATTAGTTATTAGCGTAGATTTATCTAATTTTTGTGTTATAATATTTTCAGCTAACCTTCTTAACACCATTTCTATATGCTGGCAGTGCTCCTCCCATGTTGTAGAAGTTATTAGAAGGTCATCTACGTAGACGGTTGTGAATTCTAACATTTCTCTTCCCAGAATTTGGTCCATACAATTCACAAAAATGGCGACGGAGTTTACAAGTCCAAAAGGAAGTAATTTGAACTGGTAATTCCTACCTTCAAAAATTAATGCTACATATTTTCTACTATTGGGGTGGAGTTCTACTTGCCAATAGCCACACACAGCATCCCATATGCTCATGAATTTACA
The DNA here is from genome assembly GCA_034769895.1 of Magicicada septendecula. NCBI lineage: Eukaryota > Metazoa > Arthropoda > Insecta > Hemiptera > Cicadidae > Magicicada > Magicicada septendecula. The sequence continues at coordinate 97,765,959 of CM068372.1, read as the reverse complement.
TCCCTTAAATGTCTTCATGATTTCTGCAATTTCTCTGGGTGAAGTTCTATCATTAATAATGTTTTTATTTATTTCCCGGGCATCGAGACATAAACGTACTGCTCCGTCTTTCTTCTGTATTGCAACGATTGGACTGGTGTAGGAAGATGAACTATATTCAATAATATCTTGATCCATCATGCGTTGAATTTCTCTGTTTACTGCTTCTTTTAGCGATTGTGCTATTGGGTACAATTTTTTATTAAAATTAACAGGGCTATTAAATGATAATTGACAAACGAAGTTCTTTGCCTTCCCTCGCAAATCAGAAAACACTCTCCTATACCTATTGTAGATACTGATAGCTGCCTTTTCTGTCATGGGTTATTTTGCTATTACTGTTGGCCTGGAATGACTGAATTTCCTGTAGCTTTTGGTTCCATATGTCGTCTTCGGTGTAGGCTGATTCTTCGTCTGGTGTCATTAATTCCTCTATAATTCCGTAGTAAGGTAAATGAATGTCGATTGTGAGGGGCACACTTGCGGCCTATTATCTCACTTGACCATTCACCCTGTTCGTTGTACAGTGTTATTTTGCCACTGCACATATTAATCACTGCTGAGTGTCGCCGTACCATATCACACCCAATCATAACTTTAAATGGTAGACCCTGAGCTACCAAGAACAGCATTGGAATCGTATTGCCCTGACTGGATACCTCTAACATAGCTTGCTGTTGGATTGTCTTATTTGGCCTACCAGTAGCTCCCACTATCACCATATTACTCACTGGCAGTGTTGGTATATCTTCGTTACACAAATCTTTTATTCTATTAAATTCTCCTTTGTCTATTAAGAATACATTCGCACCTGTATCTATCATTATCTAAGCTGATACCCCTTGCAGTAAAGCAGTTGTGAAAATGATTTCACTATTTTGATTGCACTCTGCTGTTGATCCTTCTTCAACGAGTTCGTTATATATATTTTCAAGATAATTGTTTTCGATTATGTTGGCGTCTTCCTGATGATCAACATCATTGTTATTTATCTGCCCATCTAATTCCTGCAGTGATGGGCTGCTTGGTATTCTCACTGCCGACACTCGTTTCCCACTCTCTCCTGTTGCAGTGCAGGTTGTGCGGTTCCTTCTTGAGACAGTTATCTGGTCTAAACTCTCTCCTCTCTTCCTGATTTTTTGGTGTCCTATCTTCATTGCTGCGGATTCTGGGTGGACTTCTCCTCTCTTCATTAACTCTATTGTGATTTCTGAAGTCTCTTCCATTATCAAAGCTGCATCTTCGGGATCTAAATCTATTATTATTATTAGCGCGAACATGATTTACTCTGTCACTGATTTCTGTTTTGGTCTTGTCTATTGGCATTCGGTCTCACGTACTGTCTTCTGGATCTCCGGTAATAGTCCTCCTGCTCATAGCTTTCTTGCAGTGCCTCCATGGCTCCTATGGTTTTGACTTGTCCACAGAGTCTGGCTCAGACTATTCCCTCCGCAAAGTGACAAGACAGCTTGGTTACCAAACACTCCTCTGGTATACGTGGTTCTAAATTTCTAGCCAGGCATACCTTTCCGATGAAACATGCTGTCGTCAGTGATTGCCCTCTGGTTGCATCAAATTTCCCATTGCATAAATTGTCTGATTATATTTTAAATAAAATATTATTTCTTGGTTCTAGTTTGACACTGTTAATTGTTACACTTTCACTCTTCTTCTGACTTGGACCTGACTCTGTCATATACTTTTTACACAGAGCAGCATAGATTAGTTCTTTATACTTTTGAGTCTAACAATCAAGTGAAGAAATTTCCTTATACGTTCAATGGGCTTGACCAAAATTTCTCATTGGTCATAATCGTCGGGTTAGGTCACATGACCTTAATTATTTAAGATACAAAATATTACATCTTTTAGCTACAATTACTCCCTGTCTATTACATAATAAATCTTAAATTAGTTTACAGTACAATATTCCATATAACAAGACAACAATTTAGACACCTCACATGGCAATGGTGTTGTCCTAATAATTAATTTAACATTTTATAAAATTTCATCTCGTAAGCCATTCCATGTAGCTTTTGACATTTCAAATCACATTAACATACCATTAGTTAATTAAAATGTTGCTTCTGACACTTAAATAAAGCATATATTAGTATTTATACCATCTTTTACTGCAGTAGAGCGTCAATAATTCGGACGTCAAAAATCCGGATCGTCGATAATCCGGATTCGATTCTGGCGAAAAAAAAAAATCGCATGAAGTGAATACATTTGTTTAAAAGCGTCGGCACAACTGTAAAACTCGCTGTGCCCTACAGAGTGGAGCGCGAATTGCGTGTTGTGTGGAGGAGGGAGGGGCAGTGAAAGCGGGAGAGTCAAGGTCGCACAGTCACATGTATACAAGCTACCCTGCCCCTGTCAGTACGGTATGATTTACTGTACAGTAAACCATCGATTTAATGGACATCGGTTTAACGGACTTCGGATTAACGGACTTCGGATTTAACGGACTTCAGGAAAAAAAGTATTAGGCTTTTGAAACGTATAATGTGCATAAACTGCAGACTCTCCTGTTCTGGCGATATTGCTTGGCTATCGCAGCATTCTTTATTCGTTTCTTTTCTTCTTGTTTTGAAACACGCAAATTTTCTCATCTTCACTTGTATTTGATGAGAACGGAGAATTCCTGTCCTTGCGTTGTTGTTGACGCAGGCGTCGCACAGTGGAAGACATCATGACGACTAACACTGAACAATATACACTGATATGCATCTTATTTCACTGTGAAATATTCGTCCATCGGCTAATACAGCAAGCATTACAGTGGCACGTAATTTTTCATTTCCCGTAATCTTTACTGTTACAGATTTGGTTCCGTTTTGGTCCACCGTAAATATACGTAAATAAAAAATACGGGCGTTTCATCGGCATTTCCCATGTGTTCAAGTGAATAATTATGCTTCTTGTGTAAATGAATGACAAACCACTGATACTGTAGGAGTTTTCTTCGTAGTCACTCGGTAGTTTTAGAGCAAGTGATGTACGTCATTTAAGCGCAAATCCATTTCGCCGCATCATTCGTCTTATACACCCGAAGCTGGCTTTAAAACCGGAGACTTTTAATTCTTCTGCAATATCTAAAGCTTTTAATTTTAAAACATGTCTAGTGACAGGGAGTCCTTGCCTTCTTAAAAGCTGTACGTATTCACAGACGCTGGACTCTACTGCTACAAAACGCCCAACTTGAGGTCCCGCGCGCGAATGCTCATTGCGTAGTATCTCCATTTAAATGTCGTTCCTTCTGTTTTCTCCATCGTCGAATACAGGATTCATCAATATCGAATTTCCTTGCGGCTTCGCGATTGCATGTTTTTTCTACATTTTGTATCACAATTAATTTATAATTCGCATCGTACGGGTTACGTTTAATTTGATTTGACTGCGTGCCTTTAGTCTCCACAATATCACTCATACCGCAAACGCACTACAAAAACGCCGAATGAAAACAAAGTATAGATAAGCGATGTTGTCACTGTTACAATAGAAAACCACACTGGCAGTTTACCTGTTATTTAGAAACATGTTACACACCCTCTACTCATCCTTTGTCTTGCTGCCTACAGAAGGGTGCGAGAACGCGTGCGTGCGCACGCACTTACACTTTATCTTCCTATTCTTTCTTCAGTTTGCTGTTAAAACATTCGGTTGTAGTCATAAATCATAACGCCAGAGTTAACTACAGCCAGGCAAACTGCTGTTGCTCAGGCAGTAAACAACTCATAGATACGAAAAGAGTTCGTCCCGCCAGAAGTCAGGTATAACTTCGAATTTCGTTAGCGCGCGAATTAAGGCCGCAGGCCAAATTAGCGACCATGTTTTTAGGAGAAAAAGTGTGGCTTGTATTCGGAACAATACGGTATTTGCATGATATTAATAGTATTAAAATTTCAAGTGTTATAGGCCTATTTGATTTAAATATATCCTCAAAAAACAAAATTTGCGATTTAACGGACTTTCGATTTTACGGACACCCCTCAGCCCCAATTAGTCCGTTAAATCGAGGGTTTACTGTACGTATTTTTATTACTGTACTTTACTGTATTTTGTTGTAGGTCTAGATTTACTGTACATAAAATAAGACAGTCTGTAATTGCAATACTGTACATACAGTATTTTTTTCTGTAATTGAAAAACGTAAAAATTTAACTAAATTAATGGTTTTATTCATCCGCTCCACTTCTGTAAACATCAGAGTGAATTATGAACGATTTTAGCAAGTTTTTTTTTTTACTGAAGACGTTTACCGGCGCTTTTATTGGTTCATTTCGAAAATCCGGACAATTTGATAATCCGGAAGGGGTCCGGTCCCAATTAATCCGAATTATTGACGCTCTACTGTATTTATATTCTATTTTGATATTGGCCAATTAATTGGTATTTCTCTATAGCACAAAGTTTCAATTTAAAATTACTGTATGACCTTGTGGCTTGATACACTATTATTATTACATGCATTGAATTATCCATTGAATTGATTCTTATAAAGTGAAGAACAAGATTTACATAAAACAAACGTATTACCATAATGTTAGGCCATTATGGTTAAACTCAAAGCAACTTTAAACAATAAAACTTTCTTTTAATAACTTCTTAATATCTAATGGTATAGTTGGTCAATTTATTATGACCTATTATTAAGTATTATTGACACCTGGTCAATTTAAACAATCTTAACTCTTATTACCCTAAATTAAGGTTTAACACTTTAATTTAAACAACACAAATGATTATATTATTCCCTTCAGTTAACATTAAAATAAATTAAATTATCAACCTAAATTGCCTTTTGGTCCTTTATAGGTTGAAGTCTTTCGGCAAATTGGTAATACACAGGTATATTGAGTATCAGATATTTCACAGATTAAATATTATTATATGATCACACATTGTCTTTAGTTGTGATTATAAATTTCATTCACAAGAAGTTACCACTATTATTAACAGTCCTGTCTGTATAGTTAGTAACCAATATCTTACATTTACATTTTACACTCAATCACTTATTGTTCTTGTTGTGATTACATTTTCATTTTACAATTAGCTATTATTACTATGAACAGTCACTTTTAATGGTTTAGAGTACATATTTGTTCTACATTGTGACTTCTCACATTTATTTAAATAAATATAAATGTATTTGTCATATGAAATATCTAGTAACTTATATTCGGGTCTGTTTACATTAATCGAATGAAGCACGTATGTCACGTAACCCATAATTATGGTGCTTACCATAGTTTGGGATTCTGTTTACTTCGATCTTGATATTTCTATAATTACCTAGGGTCCAAGGATTCAACTCAGCGAGGTTGCTGACAGAGATGGTCATTGAAATGAGAATACGTTTAATTGCAGCAACTATCATCAATCGTAATTTATTCAGGAATTTCTTTAATTGTGTACACAGTATAACAACTTAACATGGCGGCCATTACTTATTTCAGCCCTTTACTATCACCACTCCTTTATGTTTAATTAAACGCTAATTCAGACAATTGGCTTACTGGTTATGCCTTAGTTTCATGATCATTTGATTCTTTGTTATATTTAATTCGTTAACGCAAACCAACCCCCATTTGTAAGTCGACATCTAACGTTCACACCTCTCTCACTCTCTCACATTCATACAGACATTTTGAATTTACTTTTGAATGTGTACACATTATAATTACATTTTCTAATTAAACAAGCTCTTTAAATAAAATTTTGGGTTAGCCACTTCCCTTGTAAGTAGACTGGACTTTCTGGTAGAGGTGCCCATGTTAATTCCAAACGGCGTGGTTACATCTTCCTGACTGCACTGAGTTTACATTTAATTTTGAAAATATTATTTTATACTGTCCAAACTTGAATGTAACTAACACTGATTTGCTTTTGATTACATTGTTAATACTTTGTAACACTTAAACCTGACTATTCAAGCCAGCACTATTGTTAGCGTGTTGTCGCCATGATGAACTTCTGTAGACTGGGACGAAAATTATGCAAATTTTACGTATGTGTGTGTGAGTAAACGTCATCGTTCTTTGTCTCTCGTTATATAATCGCCTTGTTAGTTACGTATTTTTATAACGTCATGGTGGTTTTAATGACGTTTGGCGTTGTTGGCCAATGAAACGGGAGCAAGTAGCGCCGTTATTAGTGACTGTAACCATTATAAGTCTGTTTATCTGCATGTACACTGCTGTCCTTGAAATTATTTTGTTGTCTCTGATCTGCGTCGTTGTATGCGAAACCCAAGGGAAATTGTATTACCCATATAAATGACTTTAAAACATCGAAATACAATAGTTTACTACCTTGCATACCATACTTTTCATATCAGACTTTTTGTACTGTCACAAAACCCCCTCAATGAAAGGTTTTGTGTCGAGACACAAAAACTTTCATTGACTCATTCACACCTCTCTAAAAGGATCAGCTCAGATATGGAGCCACAACCCCCTGTAGTGTTACTAAAAAAAAATTTTAATCACTTACCCTTGGTCCAATGATGAGGTTCGCACCTTCTGACCTTACTGGACTTCTCCTGAGAGATCCCTACACCATAAGGCCATGAGGCACTTTACGCTCCTGTTCTGACACACCGGCCAGCTCAGGACCGTGGTCACCACACCATAAAACTCTGAAACATCCAATACAAAATTTTAAAAATAGTGACCTTCTCTATATCCATATCCATAACTGATATGTTTCCTCTTAGTACGTTGGTTTGCGTTTTGGGGCATTGGTTTGCTTAATTCTACAAATTTCAAACAATGTATATCAAGAATTAAGACAGAAAATTCCTGCTCCTTTAACAATCCGGTATCTAGTACACATTTCCGACTTCTGTCAGCTATATTCACTCCCTTATCACATGAAAGCAATTGTTCTTAACCTAAACAACAATGTATTTTACTGCTTTAGCAACAACCATTAATCCTAATATTTTACTTCATATCATCTTACAATATCTATATTATGGCAAACAACTTTAAAGCTTTATATTCTCTTTACGATCTTTTCTTATGTTTAACTTTCTTTATAACAGAATCGTTTCTAGAGAATGGACAAACTTTACAAAATTTTGATATTATAATCGTTACTATCCTGGTAGTAACCTCCTATCCACACACTATTGTTAACATAATAAAAACACAATAAAACATAGTACATCATAAGCATTGTAGCAAAATTTTATAACATTTTTCCTATCAACTCTCTATTAACTTTTAATCATTTAACATTCATTTAGATTCTATACAAAACAATTTCACATTTATCATTACCTTTCAGTTACCTTACCTTCCTACTTTGAATTCCCTTTTCTAACCTTTTTATCCTTAACTAGTTTGGGTGACTCTCTATTATTCATTTTTTCTATCTCTTATTTTGGTATTTGTCAACCTAACCTTACTCACCTCTTTTTCACTAACAACCGCTTCTAACCATTTACATATAATATGACACCAATATCTCAATAATAACCCCCTTCACAAATCCCATTTAAAACCTCTGGCACCGCTCATTTTTGTACTAGTATGTGTGTATTCCCTCTAACCAACTCATTCCCTTATCGGTTCCTGACCCTTTCAGATAACCCTTTCCGGCGCTAAACGGTCCCCTTCCTGTCTCAACATCTCTCGTTGGACTCCTACACCAATACCCTTATTACAAAATATCACCATCAACAACTATAAAATTACCATGCACATTACTCACCTCTACATATATAACCACTAACCTACTGTGTCCCTAAAATATCTAACACCTCTTTATATATTATCAGCATCTCAGCACTTTCCCTAACTCCCATTAACTTTATTCAACTAACTCCAATGCCCTGATTTATCACTATTCCCCAAACTCCTTTACAACATTTCAACTTAATATACTACCAGAAAATTCCTCACTTATCTACTAACAACAATACTTCTCAATATCCAACTCTATTACCTGCTTACTCATTTACTAACCATTAGAATCTAAATCTCCTAATATCATTTAAAATCATTATTAAACTTCTCTACAATACATGGTTACACACAAAAAATATATAAAATACACAACTACAAGAATACACAAACACACTGACATTAATACACAAAATATACAATTCACATAATCACTAAATCATTTGCCATAATCAGTCCTAATCAGTCCATTTTTTAAAAAAAACACTGTCCACACAATTAAATGTCCATAACACAATAAACAATACACAACTACCCCATATCGTCAAATAATAATCTTATCTTAAGTCTATACAACTTATTTTTCCTGAAAAACATTATATCACCATCATGAATATAGTACTTATTTAAATTTTTATATTCTACAAAACTATCATAATTAATAGGGTTATTCCATATCAATTTATCATACAACTTGTCACGATCGGTTATGGTCCTGTCACCTTCAGTATAATTAGTCACAATCAGATAAGTTACTAAGTCATTATTTTCATTATCATCTCCTACTACTGCTATATCAGCTTCATTACAAGGTAAGTATTTCATATAGTTTGTTTTCTTCCATCCTAATCTCTCTATCAACTCTTTATAACCTCTATCTAACTTAAATACTTGCATCTCACCATCTACACACAACTCTTTCTCTAAATATCTCTCACTCCATTCAGAGGGTACTACTACATTAAAACCTCTCCTGATTTCTGCAGGAACAATACAACAATTCAAAAAACAATTATCGGTAGACCATTTATCTACCCAATACACTCGTGAAGCCTTTTCTTCACCCCCGACTACACCATTACAGGAAAAATTTACCCCCTGCAACCCCTTTATCTGTAAATTCTCTCTATACTTTCTCTCTAATTCATCAACACTTTTTATCACTTCATTATCAAATTCTACTCCCATTATACTCTTATCACCACTCTCAATACTCACACAATTATTTTCTGACTCCATATTTTTAATTCTATTATCATAATTCTCACCACTACTTACCTTGTCGTCTTTGTTTAATTTGTCCACTTTGTCAATACTACCATTTTGTCTTTGTATTTCATTTTTTAATTCTTCACATTTTATATTAAAATTATTCTGAATTCCTCTAATTTCGCTTTTTTGTTCACTAAACAGCATTTGCATCATCTTCATAATTTCGTTATTCTCAACCCTGTTATTTGAAACTGGTGTTGAGTGCACAATTCCTTCACTCATAACTACTGACTCTGTCATACTTATTTGACTGTTATTCGTACTATCAGTTATGCTTAATAAAGAACTATTTTCTTTATTCTCTGCCATTATAAAAATTGTTAATGGTTTGTCGCTTTATATTATCGTTACCACCTAACCTACAACCGTATTCTCATTTTCAATGTCCCCTCTGCCACAATTCAGGCTTATTATATAAAATATATTTATATATTTTATATAGTCACCAGTTCGGGCACCATTTGTGACTTCTCCTATTTATTTAAATAAATATAAATGTATTTGTCATATGAAATATCTAGTAACTTATATTCGGGTCTGTTTACATTAATCGAATGAAGCACGTGTGTCACGTAACCCATAATTATGGTGCTTACCATAGTTTGGGATTCTGTTTACTTCGATCTTGATATTTCTATAATTACCTAGGGTCCAAGGATTCAACTCAGCGAGGTTGCTGACAGAGATGGTCATTGAAATGAGAATACGTTTAATTGCAGCAACTATCATCAATCGTAATTTATTCAGGAATTTCTTTAATTGTGTACACAGTATAACAACTTAACATGGCGGCCATTACTTATTTCAGCTCTTTACTATCACCACTCCTTTATGTTTAATTAAACGCTAATTCAGACAATTGGCTTACTGGTTATGCCTTAGTTTCATGATCATTTGATTCTTTGTTATATTTAATTCGTTAACGCAAACCAACCCCCATTTGTAAGTCGACATCTAACGTTCACACCTCTCTCACTCTTTCACATTCATACAGACATTTTGAATTTACTTTTGAATGTGTACACATTATAATTACATTTTCTAATTAAACGAGCTCTTTAAATAAAATTTTGGGTTAGCCACTTCCCTTGTAAGTAGACTGGACGTTCTGGTAGAGGTGCCCATGTTAATTCCAAACGGCGTGGTTACATCTTCCTGACTGCACTGAGTTTACATTTAATTTTGAAAATATTATTTTATACTGTCCAAACTTGAATGTAACTAACACTGATTTGCTTTTGATTACATTGTTAATACTTTGTAACACTTAAACCTGACTATTCAAGCCAGCACTATTGTTAGCGTGTTGTCGCCATGATGAACTTCTGTAGACTGGGACGAAAATTATGCAAATTTTACGTATGTGTGTGTGAGTAAACGTCATCGTTCTTTGTCTCTCGTTATATAATCGCCTTGTTAGTTACGTATTTTTATAACGTCATGGTGGTTTTAATGACGTTTGGCGTTGTTGGCCAATGAAACGGGAGCAAGTAGCGCCGTTATTAGTGACTGTAACCATTATAAGTCTGTTTATCTGCACGTACACTGCTGTCCTTGAAATTATTTTGTTGTCTCTGATCTGCGTCGTTGTATGCGAAACCCAAAGGAAATTGTATTACCCATATAAATGACTTTAAAAACATCGAAATACAATAGTTTACTACCTTGCATACCATACTTTTCATATCAGACTTTTTGTACTGTCACAACATTAGCTTATATTGTTGTACTTCTTTTTGCTTATTTCGGGTTTTAACCTTTCTCATTGGTTTAGCAAGGTTAGGTATATTGTTTAGTTTATGTCATATTATATGGGGGTTTATACACTTATTGGGTTATGCTCATTATGTCGCATTACATATTACCTCCCCACCAAAACATGATTATTTTGTTTAAACCAATTTTGGGAAAAATAATCTGTTATTTATTTTTCCACTCATTATATTTTCTCATTTCGGTTTGATTGTAGGTACCTTTGATTCGGTTAGTACTTGGGTATACTATTACATAAATATTATTACCATTGTCTTTATTTATCACATATAGTCCAGTGTATAACAATAACAATTGTTTGGCTGTACCTTCGATACTGCTGGGTTGTTGTCGATTCCTGATGAGTACCTTTTCTCCAACATTATACTTAATTTGGTGAACTCCCATTTTACTTTGTCTTGTCTTTCTCAATTCTGTTTTATGGAGTATCCTGTTATATATTCTGGTGATATCAATTTCTTCATCGGGTTCTTCAGGGAATTTTATTATTTTGGTAATATCCCTGGGTGGTGGTTTTAAAAACATCATCTGGTATGGGCAAACTCCCAGTGTGTTGTGGTGTGATAAGTTGAGAAATGTTTCAGTATCTGAAATATATTCAATCCACTTTTTATGGTCATCATGACAATATGTGCGGAGAATTCGTCCTACTTCTCTCAGTACTCTCTCGGCTAGATTGCTGCTGGGATGGTATATAGAGGTTTTGTAAGTTCGGATGCCATTGTTTATCATTTCTTCCCTCCTTCTTCTGCCTTTGAATTGGGTTCTGTGGTCAGTTACAATTGATTCTGGGACTCCGATATCGATCATGTATTTTTCAACAATGAGTTTAATGATTACCTTGGTGGATGCCTTACTAATAGGGTACAGTTTAGTATATTTGGTAAAATGGTCCCAAATAATGACTATGTATTTGTACCTGTGTCTCCCTCCACTTCGGGAAAAGGTCCACAAATATCAAGGAACACTTTCTCTAATCTTCTGCTGGATGTTACGGTTATAATGCTCCTTCTCTCTTCCCATTGTTTACTTTCACCATTTGGTATATACTACACTTCTTCACTGTTTGTCTCACTTTCTCATTTATACCTTTTATGTACACATGTTCTTCTAACGCTTTTATAACTTTCTCAGATCCCAAGTGTCCCGTAGAGTTGATGATAGATCGTCAATTATCAATTTAGAATTAATATTAGGCAATTACCTGTATTAACTTCCGTCTTGTGACTTCTTTAGTTTTTTCCTTAAAACAACGCGTTTCGAGAATAAATTCTCATCATCAGGTTTTTAAAAATTATAAAAACATCAAATTCACCCAAAAGGGGTCGTCAACTATTTAAAATACACAAACACAAAAACACCACACATAATTAAACACCGACACAGTCACGGCACAGTCCGATGCGCATCGTCTCGCCGCCAACGACCAACTGTTCAACTGTTAATTATGTGTGGTGTTTTTGTGTTTGTGTATTTTAAATAGTTGACGACCCCTTTTGGGTGAATTTGATGTTTTTATAATTTTTAAAAAACCTGATGATGAGAATTTATTCTCGAAACGCGTTGTTTTAAGGAAAAAACTAAAGAAGTGACAAGACGGAAGTTAATACAGGTAATTGCCTAATATTAATTCTAAATATTAGTAACGTGACTTGGAGACAATTAAAACAAAATGAATTATCAATTATTGATAATCGTCTCCATCGATTTGGGGATGTATAGTTTCCATTTGTTTTCTTTAGTGGTTGGTTTTGTGAAGATCAAATTATTATGGATGTGGTAGAATGGGAATATCTTCAAATCATTGTTATTGATTCGTGTGGTAATGTTAGCAAGTTTTTCATCACTTCTTTGTTCTGCTTGGATTTGATTTAGTAGGTCTGCTAGTCCTTCCCTTCTCAACAATACTTTGTACATATATTTTTCCTATATCTTCTCTATCAATTTCAAATGTACCTTTATCCATATTTACTCTTGATAGGGCATCTGCAACAGTATTTGGTCTTCCTGGCACGTACTCCCATGTTATGTTGTATTCTTGCAAGGCCAGAATCCACCTAGTTAATCTTACATGGGTTACTTTGCATTTCTGTAGGAATGATATTGACTTGTGGTCTGATCTCACTGTTAATGGGTAACCTAAGATATATTATGTCCGGAATGTGTTACAGGCGAACGCCACACTTAATAATTCTTTCTCTGTGACGTTATAATTCCGTTCACTGCTGTTTAGTACACGACTAGCAAAACTAATTATTAAATGATTCCCTTCATCGTCTTCTTGGTAGAGTTCTGCTCCAAGCCTTACGTTACTTTCATCACAATGTGTGTAGAATCTTTTTTTGCCAAAGTCTGGATGATGAAGAATAATGCTGTCAAGGAATTTATTTTTAATTAAGTTAAACGTTTCGTCTTCATCTTTGCCCCATTTCCATTTACATTTTGAAGATAATAGGTGTTTAAATCTTGCCATTAATTTCGAATAATCCTTCTGAAACTTCCTGTAATAGTTACACACTCCAAGAAACGATTGAAGTTGTCGAATATTTTTGGGTTTGTGGAAATTTTGTATGACTTCCACTTTCTCTGGAGATGTAGTGATTCCTGTCTCCGATAAAACAAATACTAGGAATTGCAGTCTATTAGTTATTAGCATAGATTCATCTAATTTTTGTTTTATATTATTTTCAGCTAACCTTCTTAACACCATTTCTATATGCTGGCAGTGCTCCTCCCATGTTGTAGAAGTTATTAGAAGGTCATCTACGTAGACGGTTGTGAATTCTAACATTTCTCTTCCCAGAATTTGGTCCATACAATTCACAAAAATGGCGACGGAGTTTACAAGTCCAAAAGGAAGTAATTTGAACTGGTAATTCCTACCTTCAAAAATGAATGCTACATATTTTCTACTATTGGGGTGGAGTTCTACTTGCCAATAGCCACACACAGCATCCCATATGCTCATGAATTTACATCCCTTAAATGTCTTCATGATTTCTTCAATTTCTCTGGGTGAAGTTCTATCATTAATAATGTTTTTATTTATTTCCCGGGCATCGAGACATAAACGTACTGCTCCGTCTTTCTTCTGTATTGCAACGATTGGACTGGTGTAGGAAGATGAACTATATTCAATAATATCTTGATCCATCATGCGTTGAATTTCTCTGTTTACTGCTTGTTTAGCGATTGTGCTATTGGGTACAATTTTTTATTAAAATTAACAGGGCTATTAAATGATAATTGACAAACGAAGTTCTTTGCCTTCCCTCGCAAATCAGAAAACACTCTCCTATACCTATTGTAGATACTGATAGCTGCCTTTTCTGTCATGGGTTATTTTGCTATTACTGTTGGCCTGGAATGACTGAATTTTCTGTAGCTTTTGGTTCCATATGTCGTCTTCGGTGTAGGCTGATTCTTCGTCTGGTGTCATTAATTCCTCTATAATTCCGTAGTAAGGTAAATGAATGTCGATTGTGAGGGGCACACTTGCGGCCTATTATCTCACTTGACCATTCACCCTGTTCGTTGTACAGTGTTATTTTGCCACTGCACATATTAATCACTGCTGAGTGTCGCCGTACCATATCACACCCAATCATAACTTTAAATGGTAGACCCTGAGCTACCAAGAACAGCATTGGAATCGTATTGCCCTGACTGGATACCTCTAACATAGCTTGCTGTTGGATTGTCTTATTTGGCCTACCAGTAGCTCCGACTATCACCATATTACTCACTGGCAGTGTTGGTATATCTTCGTTACACAAATCTTTTATTCTATTAAATTCTCCTTTGTCTATTAAGAATACATTCGCACCTGTATCTATCATTATCTAAGCTGATACCCCTTGCAGTAAAGCAGTTGTGAAAATGATTTCACTATTTTGATTGCACTCTGCTGTTGATTCTTCTTCAACGAGTTCGTTATATATATTTTCAAGATAATTGTTTTCGATTATGTTGGCATCTTCCTGATGATCAACATCGTTGTTATTTATCTGCCCGTCTAATTCCTGCAGTGATGGGCTGCTTGGTATCTCACTGCCGACACTCGTTTCCCACTCTCTCCTGTTGCAGTGCAGGTTGTGCGGTTCCTTCTTGAGACGGTTATCTGGTCTAAACTCTCTCCTCTCTTCCTGATTTCTTGGTGTCCTATCTTCATTGCTGCGGATTCAGGGTTGACTTCTCCTCTCTTCATTAACTCTATTGTGATTTCTGAAGTCTCTTCCATTATCAAAGCTGCGTCTTCGGGATATAAGTCTATTATTATTATTAGCGCGAACATGATTTACTCTCTGTCGCTGATTTCTGTTTTGGACTTGTCTATTGGCATTCGGTCTCTCGTACTGTCTTCTGGATCTCCGGTAATAGTCCTCCTGCTCATAGCTTTCTAGCAGTGCCTCCATGGCTCCTATGGTTATGACTTGTCCACGGAGTCTGACTCGGACTATTCCCTCTACAAAGTGACAAGACAGCTTGGTTACCAAACACTCCTCTGGTATACGTGGTTCTAAATTTCTAGCCAGGCATACCTTTCCGATGAAACATGCCGTCGTCGGTGATTGACCTCTGGTTGCATCAAATTTCCCATTGCATAAATTGTCTGATTATATTTTGGATTGATTTGGACCAGTATTTTGTCCTAAACATTTGTTTAAACTCCTCATAGCTGTTGGTCTCGTTTCGGATGGGGTCCACCAATTATCAGTGATATTTTTGAATAGTCATCTAGTATATTTTTTATGATGCTCCATCTATTCTCTTTTGTTCGGTTAAGCCATTCATTGACTCTTTCTAGGAATTCGATAGGGTTTCTTTTATAGTCCCTAAAGTTTATTGTGTCCCTACTATCTGGTATTGTATTTTGAGTGTAACACATCGGTTGGTTGTGCAGGATTTCTAGCTCTTCTCCTATATTTATTAACTCTCTACCCTGTATATCGTCGATTCTCTCATTGTTATGGTTTACTTGGCTCCTTATTTGACCTATATTATTATCAAGATGCTCTATCTGTTCGGATATGCTTTCTTGTAGTTTGGCCACCTTTTCTTGAGTTTCTTGCTGCACAACTTCTATTCTGATTCTATTATTGTCTTCTACGTTGTTGATCTGAGTAATGATGTCTTCTCTAAATTGTAGAAGCGCTTCATTGGTTCGGTCTAGACGTTCATTGGTCTCTGCAATTTGCTGCTTCACAGCTTCGTTGAGCCTATCAACTTTTCGGCTAATTGTTTCATTGGAGTGTTCTTTTTTCTCATTTATACTTTCGATTTTATTTTCTATTTTTTCATTAATTGTTTGGTTTAAATTTTCATTTTGTTTCCTTAAATTTTCGTTAGTATTTTCTATTTTTCCATTTATACTTTCGATTTTATTTTCAATTTTTTCATTAATTTGTCTTAACATCTGTCTATTTTGCTCGGTCATGAATTCCATTACATGCTGTAAATCCATACCTCCTCTTGCTTCGTCGTTGTCACCAGCCTGTCATGTTGTTATCATTGACCGGTTCTATCTCGTGTTCGTGCATATCACCTTCTGTTTCTGTGTTTTTTATCCTTTTTCTGCGATGTTGCACGTCGTGGCATTTCGAATAACTTACAGTATAACAGTCGCCGCTAAAGTTAGGTTAATTATAGTATTATTTATTACAATCGGGTTATTAATTTTTTCTAACTTCAGCCTCACTGGTTGGATGCCAATTTTATAACGCTATATTTTATTTTGTTTATATTATTCCTTTAATATGCAAGTGAAGTTGTTATTTTAACTTTTATTTATTATTTATTAACGTGGATTACTATTTGTTTGGGGACGGATGTTGGGTTTAATTTTGAGTTGTCAAGATTGAGGTTACCAGACTCACTTACCGTAGGTTATTACGCTTGACGGAATTACTTACGTCGTCGCGGTCGGGTTCTATCTTCTTATTCTGAAATACAATTCTTTATTTCTATTTTATTTTTGAATAATAGACAGCTCGTGTCAATTAGGGAAAACTATCATTATTTATTTTCAAAAGTTACTGCCTTCGTTGTTCTAATGTTTATTTGGTACAATTCACAAGTCGATTCTTAATCTCAGTTCGA
Source organism: Magicicada septendecula (assembly GCA_034769895.1). NCBI lineage: Eukaryota > Metazoa > Arthropoda > Insecta > Hemiptera > Cicadidae > Magicicada > Magicicada septendecula. The sequence continues at coordinate 97,749,076 of CM068372.1, read as the reverse complement.
TTCAGAGTTACACTTTCGATAGCTATATAAACTCCTGGATTCTTTTGACTGTTATTAAAAAGTACAAAATGCATCTAAGAAGTACAACATAATACAATTAAAATAATTGTTACTTACTAATAACAATAAAATTAAAATCAAGAAAATACAATGAATAGTTGTTTGGTCTGATGTGCGAGCACAATAGTTAGTGTCGACGCGGTGTTGATTTCGGTTGGCAGTGCCAAGATGGCGGACTGATGCTAAGCGACTACAGAGTTAATTTACCTCCCGACTATTTAAAACAAGTGTTTAAAATAAAATAAGTCAATAAATTGTTCGCTGGTGTTGAATTGGTCTTTTCACTTTGGTTCTGATGAATAAGTGTTATGTGATTTAGTTCTGGTGTTGTATAATTATTACTAGTGTTAGTATATAATGTTCGGTCTCACCACTTCTGGTAGATCAATTTTATTTGTTTTTTTTTTTTGAAGATATAATTTTCTTTCTTGTTTTATCATTATTATTATTTCTTGGTTCTAGTTTGACACTGTTAATTATTTTACTTTCACTCTTCTTCTGACTTGGACCTGACTCTATCATATACTTTTTACACAGAGCAGCATAGATTAGTTCTTTATACTTTTGAGTCTAACAATCAAGTGAAGAAATTTCCTTATACGTTCAATGGGCTTGACCAAAATTTCTCATTGGTCATAATCATCGGGTTAGGTCACATGACCTTAATTATTTAAGATACAAAATATTACATCTTTTAGCTACAATTACTCCCTGTCTATTACATAATAAATCTCAAATTAGTTTACAGTACAATATTCCATATAACAAGACAAAAATTTAGACACCTCACATGGCAATGGTGTTGTCCTAATAATTAATTTAACATTTTATAAAATTTCATCTCGTAAGCCATTCCATGTAGCTTTTGACATTTCAAATCACATTAACATACCATTAGTTAATTAAAATGTTGCTTCTAACATTTAAATAAAGCATATATTAGTATTTATACCATCGTTTACTATTTATTACAGTGGTGTGATGGTTTAATAGTTGGATTTACAATAATTTCTATTTTGATATTGGCCAATTAATTGGTATTTCTCTATAGCACAAAGTTTCAATTTAAAATTACTGTATGACCTTGTGGCTTGATACACTATTATTATTACATGCATTGAATTATCCATTATGTTATTATTATCCATTGAATTGATTCTTATAAAGTGAAGAACAAGATTGACATAAAACAAACGTAATACCATAATGTTAGGCCATTATGGTTAAACTCAAAGCAACTTTAAACAATAAAACTTTCTTTTAATAACTTCTTAATATCTAATGGTATAGTTGGTCAGTTTATTATGACCTATTATTAAGTATTATTGACACCTGGTCAATTTAAACAATCTTAACTCTTATTACCCTAAATTAAGGTTTAACACTTTAATTTAAACAACACATATGATTATATTATTCCCTTCAGTTAACATTAAAATAAATTAAATTATCAACCTAAATTGCCTTTTGGTCCTTTATAAGTTGAAGTCTTTCGGCAAATTGGTAATACACAGGTATATTGAGTATCAGATATTTCACAGATTAAATATTATTATATGATCACACATTGTCTTTAGTTGTGATTATAAATTTCATTCACAAGAAGTTACCACTATTATTAACAGTCCTGTCTGTATAGTTAGTAACCAATATCTTACATTTACATTTTACACTCAATCACTTATTGTTCTTGTTGTGATTACATTTTTATTTTACAATTAGCTATTATTACTATGAACAGTCACTTTTAATGGTTTAGAGTACATATTTGTTCTACATTAGCTTATATTGTTGTACTTCTTTTTGCTTATTTCGGGTTTTAACCTTTCTCATTGGTTTAGCAAGGTTAGGTATATTGTTTAGTTTATGTCATATTATATGGGGGTTTATACACTTATTGGGTTATGCTCATTATGTCGCATTACATATTACCTTCCCACCAAAACATGATTATTTTGTTTAAACCAATTTTGGTAAAAATAATCTGTTATTTATTTTTCCACTCATTATATTTTCTCATTTCGGTTTGATTGTAGGTACCTTTGATTCGGTTAGTACTTGGGTATACTATTACATAAATATTATTACCATTGTCTTTATTTATCACATATAGTCCAGTGTATAACAATAACAATTGTTTGGCTATACCTTCGATACTGCTGGGTTGTTGTCGATTCCTGATGAGTACCTTTTCTCCAACATTATACTTAATTTGGTGAACTCCCATTTTACTTTGTCTTGTCTTTCTCAATTCTGTTTTATGGAGTATCCTGTTATATATTCTGGTGATATCAATTTCTTCATCGGGTTCTTCAGGGAATTTTATTATTTTGGTAATATCCCTGGGTGGTGGTTTTAAAAACATCATCTGGTATGGGCAAACTCCCAATGTGTTGTGGTGTGATAAGTTGAGAAATGTTTCAGTATCTGAAATACATTCAATCCACTTTCTATGGTCATCATGACAATATGTGCGGAGAATTCGTCCTACTTCTCTCAGTACTCTCTCGGCTAGATTGCTGCTGGGATGGTATATAGAGGTTTTGTAAGTTCGGATGCCTTTGTTTATCATTTCTTCCCTCCATCTTCTGCCTTTGAATTGGGTTCTGTTGTCAGTTACAATTGATTCTGGGACTCCGATATCGATCATGTATTTTTCAACAATGAGTTTAAATGATTACCTTGGTGGATGCCTTACTAATAGGGTACAGTTTAGTATATTTGGTAAAATTGTCCCAAATAATGACTATGTATTTGTACCTGTGTCTCCCTCCACTTCGGGAAAAGGTCCACAAATATCAAGGAACACTTTCTCTAACTTCTGCAGGATGTTACGGTTATAATTGCTCCTTCTCTCTTCCCATTGTTTACTTTCACCATGTGGCATATACTACACTTCTTCACTGTTTGTCTCACTTTCTCATTTATACCTTTTATGTACACATGTTCTTCTAACGCTTTTATAACTTTCTCAGGTCCCATGTGTCCCGTAGAGTTGATGATAGATCGTCAATTATCAATTGTTGATAATCGTCTCCATCGATTTGGGGATGTATAGTTTCCATTTGTTTTCTTTAGTGGTTGGTTTTGTGAAGATCAAATTATTATGGATGTGGTAGAATGGGAATATCTTCAAATCATTGTTATTGATTCGTGTGGTAATGTTAGCAAGTTTTTCATCACTTCTTTGTTCTGCTTGGATTTGATTTAGTAGGTCTGCTAGTCCTTCCCTTCTCAACAATACTTTGTACATATATTTTTCCTATATCTTCTCTATCAATTTCAAATGTACCTTTATCCATATTTACTCTTGATAGGGCATCTGCAACAGTATTTGGTCTTCCTGGCACGTACTCCCATGTTATGTTGTATTCTTGCAAGGCCAGAATCCACCTAGTTAATCTTATATGGGTTACTTTGCATTTCTGTAGGAATGATATTGACTTGTGGTCTGATCTCACTGTTAATGGGTAACCTAAGATATATTATGTCCGGAATGTGTTACAGGCGAACACCACACTTAATAATTCTTTTTCTGTGACATTATAATTCCGTTCACTGCTGTTTAGTACACGACTAGCAAAACTAATTACTAAATGATTCCCTTCATCGTCTTCTTGGTAGAGTTCTGCTCCAAGCCTTACGTTACTTTCATCACAATGTATGTAGAATCTTTTTTTGCCAAAGTCTGGATGATGAAGAATAATGATGTCAAGGAATTTATTTTTAATTAAGTTAAACATTTCGTCTTCATCTTCGCCCCATTTCCATTTACATTTTGAAGATAATAGGTGTTTAAATCTTGCCATTAATTTCGAATAATCCTTCTGAAACTTCCTGTAATAGTTACACACTCCAAGAAACGATTGAAGTAGTCGAATATTTTTGGGTTTGTGGAAATTTTGTATGACTTCCACTGTCTCTGGAGATGTAGTGATTCCTGTCTCCGATAAAACAAATCCTAGGAATTGCAGTCTATTAGTTATTAGCGTAGATTTATCTAATTTTTGTTTTATATTATTTTCAGCTAACCTTCTTAACACCATTTCTATATGCTGGCAGTGCTCCTCCCATGTTGTAGAAGTTATTAGAAGGTCATCTACGTAGACGGTTGTGAATTCTAACATTTCTCTTCCCAGAATTTGGTCCATACAATTCACAAAAATGGCGACGGAGTTTACAAGTCCAAAAGGAAGTAATTTGAACTGGTAATTCCTACCTTCAAAAATTAATGCTACATATTTTCTACTATTGGGGTGGAGTTCTACTTGCCAATAGCCACACACAGCATCCCATATGCTCATGAATTTACATCCCTTAAATGTCTTCATGATTTCTGCAATTTCTCTGGGTGAAGTTCTATCATTAATAATGTTTTTATTTATTTCCCGGGCATCGAGACATAAACGTACTGCTCCGTCTTTCTTCTGTATTGCAACGATTGGACTGGTGTAGGAAGATGAACTATATTCAATAATATCTTGATCCATTATGCGTTGAATTTCTCTGTTTACTGCTTGTTTTAGCGATTGTGCTATTGGGTACAATTTTTTATTAAAATTAACAGGGCTATTAAATGATAATTGACAAACGAAGTTCTTTGCCTTCCCTCGCAAATCAGAAAACACTCTCCTATACCTATTGTAGATACTGATAGCTGCCTTTTCTGTCATGGGTTATTTTGCTATTACTGTTGGCCTGGAATGACTGAATTTCCTGTAGCTTTTGGTTCCATATGTCGTCTTCGGTGTAGGCTGATTCTTCGTCTGGTGTCATTAATTCCTCTATAATTCCGTAGTAAGGTAAATGAATGTCGATTGTGAGGGGCACACTTGCGGCCTATTATCTCACTTGACCATTCACCCTGTTCGTTGTACAGTGTTATTTTGCCACTGCACATATTAATCACTGCTGAGTGTCGCCGTACCATATAACACCCAATCATAACTTTAAATGGTAGACCCTGAGCTACCAAGAACAGCATTGGAATCGTATTGCCCTGACTGGATACCTCTAACATAGCTTGCTGTTGGATTGTCTTATTTGGCCTACCAGTAGCTCCCACTATCACCATATTACTCACTGGCAGTGTTGTACTTCGTTACACAAATCTTTTATTCTATTAAATTCTCCTTTGTCTATTAAGAATACATTCGCACCTGTATCTATCATTATCTAAGCTGATACCCCTTGCAGTAAAGCAGTTGTGAAAATGATTTCACTATTTTGATTGCACTCTGCTGTTGATCCTTCTTCAACGAGTTCGTTATGTATATTTTCAAGATAATTGTTTTCGATTATGTTGGCGTCTTCCTGATGATCAACATCGTTGTTATTTATCTGCCTGTCTAATTCCTGCAGTGATGGGCTGCTTGGTATCTCACTGCCGACACTCGTTTCCCACTCTCTCCTGTTGCAGTGCAGGTTGTGCGGTTCCTTCTTGAGACGGTTATCTGGTCTAAACTCTCTCCTCTCTTCCTGATTTCTTGGTGTCCTATCTTCATTGCTGCGGATTCAGGGTTGACTTCTCCTCTCTTCATTAACTCTATTGTGATTTCTGAAGTCTCTTCCATTATCAAAGCTGTGTCTTCGGGATATAAATCTATTATTATTATTAGCGCGAACATGATTTACTCTCTGTCGCTGATTTCTGTTTTGGACTTGTCTATTGGCATTCGGTTTCTCGTACTGTCTTCTGGATCTCCGGTAATAGTCCTCCTACTCATAGCTTTCTAGCAGTGCCTCCATGGCTCCTATGGTTATGACTTGTCCACAGAGTCTGGCTCGGACTATTCCCTCCACAAAGTGACAAGACAGCTTGGTTACCAAACACTCCTCTGGTATACCTGGTTCTAAATTTCTTGCCAGGCATACCTTTCCGATGAAACATGCTGTCGTCGGTGATTGACCTCTGGTTGCATCAAATTTCCCATTGCATAAATTGTCTGATTATATTTTGGATTGATTTGGACCAGTATTTTGTCCTAAACATTTGTTTAAACTCCTCATAGCTGTTGGTCTCGTTTCGGATGGGGTCCACCAATTATCAGTGATATTTTTGAATAGTCATCTAGTATATTTTTTATGATGCTCCATCTATTCTCTTTTGTTCGGTTAAGCCATTCATTGACTCTTTCTAGGAATTCGATAGGGTTTCTTTTATAGTCCCTAAAGTTTATTGTGTCCCTACTATCTGGTATTGTATTTTGAGTGTAACTCATCGGTTGGTTGTGCAGGATTTCTAGCTCTTCTCCTATATTTATTAACTCTCTACCCTGTATATCGTCGATTCTCTCATTGTTATGGTTTACTTGGCTCCTTATTTGACCTATATTATTATCAAGATGCTCTATCTGTTCGGATATGCTTTCTTGTAGTTTGGCCACCTTTTCTTGAGTTTCTTGCTGCACAACTTCTATTCTGATTCTATTATTGTCTTCTACGTTGTTGATCTGAGTAATGATATCTTCTCTAAATTGTAGAAGCGCTTCATTGGTTCGGTCTAGACGTTCATTGGTCTCTGCAATTTGCTGCTTCACAGCTTCGTTGAGCCTATCAACTTTTCGGCTAATTGTTTCATTGGAGTGTTCTTTTTTCTCATTTATACTTTCGATTTTATTTTCTATTTTTTCATTAATTGTTTGGTTTAAATTTTCATTTTGTTTCCTTAAATTTTCGTTAGTATTTTCAATTTTTTCATTTATACTTTCAATTTTATTTTCAATTTTTTCATTAATTTGTCTTAACATCTGTCTATTTTGCTCGGTCATGAATTCCATTACATGCTGTAAATCCATACCTCCTTTTGCTTCGTCGTTGTCACCAGCCTGTTGTTCCATGTTGTTATCATTGACCGGTTCTATCTCGTGTTCGTGCATATCGCCTTCTGTTTCTGTGTTTTTTGTCCTTTTCTGCGATGTTGCTCGTCGTGGCATTTCGAATAACTTACAGTATAACAGTCGCCGCTAAAGTTAGGTTAATTATAGTATTATTTATTACAATCGGGTTATTAATTTTTTCTAACTTCAGCCTCACTGGTTGGACGCCAATTTTATAACGCTATATTTTATTTTGTTTATATTATTCCTTTAATATGCGAGTGAAGTTGTTATTTTAACTTTTATTTATTATTTATTAACGTGGATTACTATTTGTTTGGGGACGGATGTTGGGTTTCATTTTGAGTTGTCAAGATTGAGGTTACCAGACTCACTTACCGTAGGTTATTACGCTTGACGGAATTACTTACGTCGTCGCGGTCGGGTTCTATCTTCTTATTCTGAAATACAATTCTTTATTTCTATTTTATTTTTGAATAATAGACAACTCGTGTCAATTAGGGAAAACTGTCATTATTTATTTTCAAAAGTTACTGCCTTCGTTGTTCTGATGTTTATTTGGTACAATTCACAAGTCGATTCTTAATCTCAGTTCGATTCAGAGTTACACTTTCGATAGCTATATAAACTCCTGGATTCTTTTGACTGTTATTAAAAAGTACAAAATGTATCTAAGAAGTACAACATATTACAATTAAAATAATTCTTACTTACTAATAACAATAAAATTAAAATCAAGAAAATACAATGAATAGTTGTTTGGTCTGATGTGCGAGCACAATAGTTAGTGTCGACGCAGTGTTGATTTCGGTTGGCAGTGCCAAGATGGCGGACTAATGCTAAGCGACTACAGAGTTAATTTACCTCCCGACTATTTAAAACAAGTGTTTAAAATAAAATAAGTCAATAAATTGTTCGCTGGTGTTGAATTGGTCTTTTCACTTTGGTTCTGATGAATAAGTGTTATGTGATTTAGTTCTGGTGTTGTATAATTATTACTAGAGTCAGCTGCATGGAAGTAGTATCGTCAAGGTCACTCACTTTCACTGCTTCTCCCTGTCACCTCCACGCCCCTCGCCCAGCGTTGTTGCAGTCTAGTACAGTGTGTAGCGTTTTAGCAGTGTTACGAAAACAAATTTCATACATCCACATTATATTCTTCGTTTCAAATTTATTTATGCGTATCGCGTAAATGAATTTGTTTTATCAGGAATAATTAGTTGTGGGTAACACTACTCAGTTAAATTCTGGGCGCCAGTATTTGAGCTCTAAAAATTTGTGTGAGTCGGCAACATATTTTTTGTTGTCGCGTAAATATCTACAGAATTTCTATCTTTGCGTTTCTTCTGTTTCTTTGGCTTTTTTTTTGTTACGATTTGCAGTTCTCTGAAACTACTATTTATACTGCGCTGGTTTTTCTTATGTTAGAATCTAAACCTTTTAGCAATACACACCCTAACTTTACGAAGTACCATTAGGTCAGTTATTTTGTGATTTCCGTACAGTGCACTTACTTATTAAAGTTTTACTGTTTTCTTCATGGGCGGTTATCCTACAGACTGACAGTTGTCTGAGAACGCTGACCTTGCCTGCTGTTGTCGCTTTAATTTTTTCATACTCACGGTCTTTTCCCTTTTGTAAATGAATCTGTTTTTGTTCTCTACACGGTCATTCCTAAGCCATATGGTTCGGAAGTTCTGTTAGGTATATGTACACATTTGGTATGCACATTGCGTATACCCTGTCGGCATGTCTTTTCGGTAAATATTGCTGTCTGACACTTTTATGAATGCCTTTGTCATTTTACAATCCCCTCAAAAATGTGTATGTTTACTGCCCGCACTACTACCTTTCTTCCGTTGCACAAAGATAAATAGGACTGAGCAATTTCTGTAAACAAAATTGTCGCTGTTGTGACAAAAGCCAATCCCATTTCAGTTACAGTACCCCATTCCAAGTAGGTTGGGTGGACGAGGTGAGGAAGAGACGAATTAGCAACAAACATCCAAAATATTTATCGTCCTTAGTATTGTTGACAGACATTTTGTGCGTTTCATGTGAACGGTTGACGTCTTTATTGTAGACAGTGTGTGTATTAGTTTATTTCAATAATTTGTATTTATTATGAGTGATATTGAGGAACAGTATCCTACATTTAGTTCGAGTACAAGCAGCGGTGGTGTACGTGCGGGCCGAGAGGACATTAGAAAACAAAGTAAAGTCATCATAGCAAACGTTTACAAGTTTTTTAAAAATCTTGCGTATAATGAAGCCAGGAGGAACATAAACTTTGCACAAGTTCGAAAATTGACAGCGGAAGCTTGTGGCATTTCTGAACAGTCGGTGCAACGTATTAGCAATACCGTTGCTTCGGCAGATGATCAAGGCGTGAGTGTTGTGTTCAGTTCTCCAAGGAAAGGGTATAAACAGGAACACAAAAACACTGAACTGGACGATTTTAATAAACAAATAGTCCGCAGGACCGTACTAGAATATTACGACCGAGTGGAATACCCCACTGCAAGCAAAATTCGAGCTGATCTCTGTCAGAAAATCAATTATTCTGGTTCAGAAGCCTCCGTACTTCGCCTTCTGAAAGTGCTTGGTTTTAAATTTAAGAAGTGCAACGATGGACGAAAATTTTTAATGGAGCGCAGAGACATTGCTGCCTTGAGAGCGAAGTTTTTGAGAACCATGCATATACATCGTACGGAGGACAACAGGCCTATAATTTATTTGGATGAAACCTGGATATCACAGAATCATACGAATAAATACATCTGGCAAGACTCCAGAGGGAACGGTGGGCTGAAAGTACCTACTGGTAGAGGTGGCCGGCTGATTATTGCACATGCTGGATCCGCAAGTACAGGTTTCATAGCAGGTGCCAAACTTGTCTTTCGTGGCAGTAAGCATTCAGCTGCATCTGACTACCACACAGAAATGAATGCTGAAGTTTTTAAGACCTGGTTTGTTGGTATGTTGCGCTCCTTGGAAGAAGGCTCTGTCATCGTGATGGATAATGCCAGCTATCATTCTGTACAAATAGATAAACCACCATGTTCAAACTGGCGTAAAGCGGATATCATGGAGTGGCTGCGTAAGAAGAGAATTTCATTTTCCACAGCTGAAACCAGGGATGAACTTCTTTCTAAAGAAGAGATCCGAACGGCCAAGAAGACGTACGAATTGGATCAACTGGCAAATGAAATGGGACATACAGTAGTGCGCCTGCCACCATATCATTGTCAGTATAATCCGATCGAGCTGATATGGGCCCAAGTTAAACGGTATGTTGCAAACAAGAATACGACTTTCAGATTGGCCGATATTGAACAACTTGCACACGAAGCTTTGGACAGGATAACTCAGGAAGACTGGGAGAAGTGCGTAAGACATGCGGAGGCACTACAAGAAGCCGATTACTCAAAGCAGTGCACGAGAGACACCACAGTGGAGCCCTTCATCATACACTTACGTGTGAGTAGTGACAGCGAACCTGAGTGCAGTGAATCCGAAGACGAATACTGCAGGAGTGTTAAAAAGTGTATATAGGTGGTAAACGTGTCTATAGCGAAGCGTAGTATTTTCTATTTTTATTGAAACATAAAAAACCGTGTGTGCGTGTTTTCTTCAGGAGTGTTATGAATGTGCTCTGTGCTATCACTTTGCAAAGTGATAATTGTGTGACTAACCCTATTTAAGGTGAGTTTTTCAACATACTGCTTATTTATAATAGTCATAAGGAATTCTATAGTTCATAAAATAAGGAAAATTTTAATTATAAAATTAGTAAGGACAATGCATAAAATATAGAATTATAAATTTAAATTCTATATTTAAAGATTTAAGTTAAAAAAAAAAATATATATATATATATATAAATAAATAAGGAATTTTAAATTTATTTCATGAGACATTTGTATTTGTTGTTTATAAAATTATCCTTATTTTCTTAAGAAATCCAATTCGTTTCACGTTTATACATACCATTATTTTTATGCTACTTGTGCATGTAACATCTTATAGTATAGTTCTAATTTTTTTACTTAATTATTAATAAGCAGCGCAGGAAATAAAAATAGAATATTTTTCTGAGTCACAAATAGTGCGGTGTCTTCAATAATTAAATGGGGCAAGCTTAAGACACAGGATGCGTATAAAATTCGTTCAAACAAACTATAGCTGACGCGTCGAATTGAATGTTATGTATAAGATACGGAAATTAATTGTTAATTAATTATTAACAATATATTAATTGTGATGTAATTATTAAGAATTATTGACAATGTAACAATGTACTCTAATGCATGTATTACAAACTTTCTCACTTTGTTATATTCTTTACATTAAGTAGGCGTACTTACTAGTGTAGCATTTTTCGGAAGAAAGGGAAACTGTTGCTTACTGGCAACGCTGTAAGTCAGCGGTGTGACCTTGACGATACTAGTTCCATGCAGTTAACTATAGTGTTAGTATATAATGTTCGGTCTCACCACTTCTGGTAGATCAATTTTATTTGTTTTTTTTTGAAGATATAATTTTCTTTCTTGTTTTATTATTATTATTATTTCTTGGTTCTAGTTTGACACTGTTAATTATTTTACTTTCACTCTTCTTCTGACTTGGACCTGACTCTATCATATACTTTTTACACAGAGCAGCATAGATTAGTTCTGTATACTTTTGAGTCTAACAATCAAGTGAAGAAATTTCCTTATACGTTCAATGGGCTTGACCAAAATTTCTCATTGGTCATAATCATCGGGTTAGGTCACATGACCTTAATTATTTAAGATACAAAATATTACATCTTTTAGCTACAATTACTCCGTCTATTACATAATAAATCTCAAATTAGTTTACAGTACAATATTCCATATAACAAGACAAAAATTTAGACACCTCACATGGCAATGGTGTTGTCCTAATAATTAATTTAACATTTTATAAAATTTCATCTCGTAAGCCATTCCATGTAGCTTTTGACATTTCAAATCACATTAACATACCATTAGTTAATTAAAATGTTGCTTCTAACATTTAAATAAAGCATATATTAGTATTTATACCATTGTTTACTATTTATTACAGTGGTGTGATGGTTTAATAGTTGGATTTACAATAATTTCTATTTTGATATTGGCCAATTAATTGGTATTTCTCTATAGCACAAAGTTTCAATTTAAAATTACTGTATGACCTTGTGGCTTGATACACTATTATTATTACATGCATTGAATTATCCATTATGTTATTATTATCCATTGAATTGATTCTTATAAAGTGAAGAACAAGATTGACATAAAACAAACGTATTACCATAATGTTAGGCCATTATGGTTAAACTCAAAGCAACTTTAAACAATAAAACTTTCTTTTAATAACTTCTTAATATCTAATGGTATAGTTGGTCAATTTATTATGACCTATTATTAAGTATTATTGACACCTGGTCAATTTAAACAATCTTAACTCTTATTACCCTAAATTAAGGTTTAACACTTTAATTTAAACAACACAAATGATTATATTATTCCCTTCAGTTAACATTAAAATAAATTAAATTATCAACCTAAATTGCCTTTTGGTCCTTTATAGGTTGAAGTCTTTCGGCAAATTGGTAATACACAGGTATATTGAGTATCAGATATTTCACAGATTAAATATTATTATATGATCACACATTGTCTTTAGTTGTGATTATAAATTTCATTCACAAGAAGTTACCACTATTATTAACAGTCTTGTCTGTATAGTTAGTAACCAATATCTTACATTTACATTTTACACTCAATCACTTATTGTTCTTGTTGTGATTACATTTTCATTTTACAATTAGCTATTATTACTATGAACAGTCACTTTTAATGGTTTAGAGTACATATTTGTTCTACATTAGCTTATATTGTTGTACTTCTTTTTGCTTATTTCGGGTTTTAACCTTTCTCATTGGTTTAGCAAGGTTAGGTATATTGTTTAGTTTGTCATATTATATGGGGGTTTATACACTTATTGGGTTATGCTCATTATGTCGCATTACATATTACCTTCCCACCAAAACATGATTATTTTGTTTAAACCAATTTTGGTAAAAATAATCTGTTATTTATTTTTCCACTCATTATATTTTCTCATTTCGGTTTGATTGTAGGTACCTTTGATTCGGTTAGTACTTGGGTATACTATTACATAAATATTATTACCATTGTCTTTATTTATCACATATAGTCCAGTGTATAACAATAACAATTGTTTGGCTATACCTTCGATACTGCTGGGTTGTTGTCGATTCCTGATGAGTACCTTTTCTCCAACATTATACTTAATTTGGTGAACTCCCATTTTACTTTGTCTTGTCTTTCTCAATTCTGTTTTATGGAGTATACTGTTATATATTCTGGTGATATCAATTTCTTCATCGGGTTCTTCAGGGAATTTTATTATTTTGGTAATATCCCTGGGTGGTGGTTTTAAAAACATCATCTGGTATGGGCAAACTCCCAATGTGTTGTGGTGTGATAAGTTGAGAAATGTTTCAGTATCTGAAATATATTCAATCCACTTTCTATGGTCATCATGACAATATGTGCGGAGAATTCGTCCTACTTCTCTCAGTACTCTCTCGGCTAGATTGCTGCTGGGATGGTATATAGAGGTTTTGTAAGTTCGGATGCCTTTGTTTATCATTTCTTCCCTCCATCTTCTGTCTTTGAATTGGGTTCTGTGGTCAGTTACAATTGATTCTGGGACTCCGATATCGATCATGTATTTTTCAACAATGAGTTTAATGATTACCTTGGTGGATGCCTTACTAATAGGGTACAGTTTAGTATATTTGGTAAAATGGTCCCAAATAATGACTATGTATTTGTACCTGTGTCTCCCTCCACTTCGGGAAAAGGTCCACAAATATCAAGGAACACTTTCTCTAACTTCTGCAGGATGTTACGGTTATAATTGCTCCTTCTCTCTTCCCATTGTTTACTTTCACCATGTGGCATATACTACACTTCTTCACTGTTTGTCTCACTTTCTCATTTATACCTTTTATGTACACATGTTCTTCTAACGCTTTTATAACTTTCTCAGGTTCCATGTGTCCCGTAGAGTTGATGATAGATCGTCAATTATCAATTATTGATAATCGTCTCCATCGATTTGGGGATGTATAGTTTCCATTTGTTTTCTTTAGTGGTTGGTTTTGTGAAGATCAAATTATTATGGATGTGGTAGAATGGGAATATCTTCAAATCATTGTTATTGATTCGTGTGGTAATGTTAGCAAGTTTTTCATCACTTCTTTGTTCTGCTTGGATTTGATTTAGTAGGTCTGCTAGTCCTTCCCTTCTCAACAATACTTTGTACACATATTTTTCCTATATCTTCTCTATCAATTTCAAATGTACCTTTATCCATATTTACTCTTGATAGGGCATCTGCAACAGTATTTGGTCTTCCTGGCACGTACTCCCATGTTATGTTGTATTCTTGCAAGGCCAGAATCCACCTAGTTAATCTTACATGGGTTACTTTGCATTTCTGTAGGAATGATATTGACTTGTGGTCTGATCTCACTGTTAATGGGTAACCTAAGATATATTATGTCCGGAATGTGTTACAGGCGAACACCACACTTAATAATTCTTTTTCTGTGACGTTATAATTCCGTTCACTGCTGTTTAGTACACGACTAGCAAAACTAATTACTAAATGATTCCCTTCATCGTCTTCTTGGTAGAGTTCTGCTCCAAGCCTTACGTTACTTTCATTACAATGTATGTAGAATCTTTTTTTGCCAAAGTCTGGATGATGAAGAATAATGCTGTCAAGGAATTTATTTTTAATTAAGTTAAACATTTCGTCTTCATCTTCGCCCCATTTCCATTTACATTTTGAAGATAATAGGTGTTTAAATCTTGCCATTAATTTCGAATAATCCTTCTGAAACTTCCTGTAATAGTTACACACTCCAAGAAACGATTGAAGTTGTCGAATATTTTTGGGTTTGTGGAAATTTTGTATGACTTCCACTGTCTCTGGAGATGTAGTGATTCCTGTCTCCGATAAAACAAATCCTAGGAATTGCAGTCTATTAGTTATTAGCGTAGATTTATCTAATTTTTGTTTTATATTATTTTCAGCTAACCTTCTTAACACCATTTCTATATGCTGGCAGTGTTCCTCCCATGTTGTAGAAGTTATTAGAAGGTCATCTACGTAGACGGTTGTGAATTCTAACATTTCTCTTCCCAGAATTTGGTCCATACAATTCACAAAAATGGCGACGGAGTTTACAAGTCCAAAAGGAAGTAATTTGAACTGGTAATTCCTACCTTCAAAAATGAATGCTACATATTTTCTACTATTGGGGTGGAGTTCTACTTGGCAATAGCCACACACAGCATCCCATATGCTCATGAATTTACATCCCTTAAATGTCTTCATGATTTCTTCAATTTCTCTGGGTGAAGTTCTATCATTAATAATGTTTTTATTTATTTCCCGGGCATCGAGACATAAACGTACTGCTCCGTCTTTCTTCTGTATTGCAACGATTGGACTGGTGTAGGAAGATGAACTATATTCAATTATATCTTGATCCATCATGCGTTGAATTTCTCTGTTTACTGCTTGTTTTAGCGATTGTGCTATTTGTACGATTTTTTATTAAAATTAACAGTGCTATTAAATGATAATTGACAAACGAAGTTCTTTGCCTTCCCTCGCAAATCAGAAAACACTCTCCTATACCTATTGTAGATACTGATAGCTGCCTTTTCTGTTCATGGGTTATTTTGCTATTAATGTTGGCCTGGAATGACTGAATTTCCTCTAGCTTTTGGTTCCATATGTCGTCTTCGGTGTAGGCTGATTCTTCGTCTGGTGTCATTAATTCCTCTATAATTCCGTAGTAAAGTAAATGAATGTCGATTGTGAGGGGCACACTTGCGGCCTTTTATCTCACTTGACCATTCACCCTGTTCGTTGTACAGTGTTATTTTGCCACTGCACATATTAATCACTGCTGAGTGTCGCCGTAGCATATCACACCCAATCATAACTTTAAATGGTAGACCCTGAGCTACCAAGAACAGCATTGGAATCGTATTGCCCTGACTGGATACCTCTAACATAGCTTGCTGTTGGATTGTCTTATTTGGCCTACCAGTAGCTCCGACTATCACCATATTACTCACTGGCAGTGTTGGTATATCTTCGTTACACAAATCTTTTATTCTATTAAATTCTCCTTTGTCTATTAAGAATACATTCGCACCTGTATCTATCATTATCTAAGCTGATACCCCTTGCAGTAAAGCAGTTGTGAAAATGATTTCACTATTTTGATTGCACTCTGCTGTTGATTCTTCTTCAACGAGTTCGTTATGTATATTTTCAAGATAATTGTTTTCGATTATGTTGGCGTTCCTGATGATCAACATCGTTGTTATTTATCTGTCCGTCTAATTCCTGCAGTGATGGGCTGCTTGGTATCTCACTGCCGACACTCGTTTCCCACTCTCTCCTGTTGCAGTGCAGGTTGTGCGGTTCCTTCTTGAGACGGTTATCTGGTCTAAACTCTCTCCTCTCTTCCTGATTTCTTGGTGTCCTATCTTCATTGCTGCGGATTCAGGGTTGACATCTCCTCTCTTCATTAACTCTTTTGTGATTTCTGAAGTCTCTTCCATTATCAAAGCTGCGTCTTCGGGATATAAATCTATTATTATTATTAGCGCGAACATGATTTACTCTCTGTCGCTGATTTCTGTTTTGGACTTGTCTATTGGCATTCGGTTTCTCGTACTGTCTTCTGGATCTCCGGTAATAGTCCTCCTGCTCATAGCTTTCTAGCAGTGCCTCCATGGCTCCTATGGTTATGACTTGTCCACAGAGTCTGGCTCGGACTATTCCCTCCACAAAGTGACAAGACAGCTTGGTTACCAGACACTCCTCTGGTATACGTGGTTCTAAATTTCTAGCCAGGCATACCTTTCCGATGAAACATGCCGTCGTCGGTGATTGACCTCTGGTTGCATCAAATTTCCCATTGCATAAATTGTCTGATTATATTTTGGATTGATTTGGACCAGTATTTTGTCCTAAACATTTGTTTAAACTCCTCATAGCTGTTGGTCTCGTTTCGGATGGGGTCCACCAATTATCAGTGATATTTTTGAATAGTCATCTAGTATATTTTTTATGATGCTCCATCTATTCTCTTTTGTTCGGTTAAGCCATTCATTGACTCTTTCTAGGAATTCGATAGGGTTTCTTTTATAGTCCCTAAAGTTTATTGTGTCCCTACTATCTGGTATTGTATTTTGAGTGTAACTCATCGGTTGGTTGTGCAGGATTTCTAGCTCTTCTCCTATATTTATTAACTCTCTACCCTGTATATCGTCGATTCTCTCATTGTTATGGTTTACTTGGCTCCTTATTTGACCTATATTATTATCAAGATGCTCTATCTGTTCGGATATGCTTTCTTGTAGTTTGGCCACCTTTTCTTGAGTTTCTTGCTGCACAACTTCTATTCTGATTCTATTATTGTCTTCTACGTTGTTGATCTGAGTAATGATATCTTCTCTAAATTGTAGAAGCGCTTCATTGGTTCGGTCTAGACGTTCATTGGTCTCTGCAATTTGCTGCTTCACAGCTTCGTTGAGCCTATCAACTTTTCGGCTAATTGTTTCATTGGAGTGTTCTTTTTTCTCATTTATACTTTCGATTTTATTTTCTATTTTTTCATTAATTGTTTGGTTTAAATTTTCATTTTGTTTCCTTAAATTTTCGTTAGTACTTTCTATTTTTTCATTTATACTTTCAATTTTATTTTCAATTTTTTCATTAATTTGTCTTAACATCTGTCTATTTTGCTTGGTCATGAATTCCATTACATGCTGTAAATCCATACCTCCTCTTGCTTCGTCGTTGTCACCAGCCTGTTGTTCCATGTTGTTATCATTGACCGGTTCTATCTCGTGTTCGTGCATATCACCTTCTGTTTCTGTGTTTTTTGTCCTTTTCTGCGATGTTGCTCGTCGTGGCATTTCGAATAACTTACAGTATAACAGTCGCCGCTAAAGTTAGGTTAATTATAGTATTATTTATTACAATCGGGTTATTAATTTTTTCTAACTTCAGCCTCACTGGTTGGACGCCAATTTTATAACGCTATATTTTATTTTGTTTATATTATTCCTTTAATATGCGAGTGAAGTTGTTATTTTAACTTTTATATATTATTTATTAACGTGGATTACTATTTGTTTGGGGACGGATGTTGGGTTTCATTTTGAGTTGTCAAGATTGAGGTTACCAGACTCACTTACCGTAGGTTATTACGCTTGACGGAATTACTTACGTCGTCGCGGTCGGGTTCTATCTTCTTATTCTGAAATACAATTCTTTATTTCTATTTTATTTTTGAATAATAGACAATTCGTGTCAATTAGGGAAAACTATCATTATTTATTTTCAAAAGTTACTGCCTTCGTTGTTCTAATGTTTATTTGGTACAATTCACAGGTCGATTCTTAATCTCAGTTCGATTCAGAGTTACACTTTCGATAGCTATATAAACTCCTGGATTCTTTTGACTGTTATTAAAAAGTACAAAATGCATCTAAGAAGTACAACGTATTACAATTAAAATAATTCTTACTTACTAATAACAATAAAATTAAAATCAAGAAAATACAATGAATAGTTGTTTGGTCTGATGTGCGAGCACAATAGTTAGTGTCGACGCAGTGTTGATTTCGGTTGGCAGTGCCAAGATGGCGGACTGTTGCTAAGCGACTACAGAGTTAATTTACCTCCCGACTATTTAAAACAAGTGTTTAAAATAAAATAAGTCAATAAATTGTTCGCTGGTGTTGAATTGGTCTTTTCACTTTGGTTCTGATGAATAAGTGTTATGTGATTTAGTTCTGGTGTTGTATAATTATTACTAGTGTTAGTATATAATGTTCGGTCTCACCACTTCTGGTAGATCAATTTTATTTGTTTTTTTTGAAGATATAATTTTCTTTCTTGTTTTATTATTATTATTATTTCTTGGTTCTAGTTTGACACTGTTAATTATTTTACTTTCACTCTTCTTCTGACTTGGACCTGACTCTATCATATACTTTTTACACAGAGCAGCATAGATTAGTTCTTTATACTTTTGAGTCTAACAATCAAGTGAAGAAATTTCCTTATACGTTCAATGGGCTTGACCAAAATTTCTCATTGGTCATAATCATTGGGTTAGGTCACATGACCTTAATTATTTAAGATACAAAATATTACATCTTTTAGCTACAATTACTCCCTGTCTATTACATAATAAATCTCAAATTAGTTTACAGTACAATATTCCATATAACAAGACAAAAATTTAGACACCTCACATGGCAATGGTATTGTCCTAATAATTAATTTAACATTTTATAAAATTTCATCTCGTAAGCCATTCCATGTAGCTTTTGACATTGCAAATCACATTAACATACCATTAGTTAATTAAAATGTTGCTTCTAACATTTAAATAACGCATATATTAGTATTTATACCATCGTTTACTATTTATTACAGTGGTGTGATGGTTTAATAGTTGGATTTACAATAATTTCTATTTTGATATTGGCCAATTAATTGGTATTTCTCTATAGCACAAAGTTTCAATTTAAAATTACTGTATGACCTTGTGGCTTGATACACTATTATTATTACATGCATTGAATTATCCATTATGTTATTATTATCCAGTGAATTGATTCTTATAAAGTGAAGAACAAGATTGACATAAAACAAACGTATTACCATAATGTTAGGCCATTATGGTTAAACTCAAAGCAACTTTAAACAATAAAACTTTCTTTTAATAACTTCTTAATATCTAATGGTATAGTTGGTCAATTTATTATGACCTATTATTAAGTATTATTGACACCTGGTCAATTTAAACAATCTTAACTCTTATTACCCTAAATTAAGGTTTAACACTTTAATTTAAACAACACAAATGATTATATTATTCCCTTCAGTTAACATTAAAATAAATTAAATTATCAACCTAAATTGCCTTTTGGTCCTTTATAGGTTGAAGTCTTTCGGCAAATTGGTAATACACAGGTATATTGAGTATCAGATATTTCACAGATTAAATATTATTATATGATCACACATTGTCTTTAGTTGTGATTATAAATTTCATTCACAAGAAGTTACCACTATTATTAACAGTCTTGTCTGTATAGTTAGTAACCAATATCTTACATTTACATTTTACACTCAATCACTTATTGTTCTTGTTGTGATTACATTTTCATTTTACAATTAGCTATTATTACTATGAACAGTCACTTTTAATGGTTTAGAGTACATATTTGTTCTACATTAGCTTATATTGTTGTACTTCTTTTTGCTTATTTCGGGTTTTAACCTTTCTCATTGGTTTAGCAAGGTTAGGTATATTGTTTAGTTTATGTCATATTATATGGGGGTTTATACACTTATTGGGTTATGCTCATTATGTCGCATTACATATTACCTTCCCACCAAAACATGATTATTTTGTTTAAACCAATTTTGGTAAAAATAATCTGTTATTTATTTTTCCACTCATTATATTTTCTCATTTCGGTTTGATTGTAGGTACCTTTGATTCGGTTAGTATTTGGGTATACTATTACATAAATATTATTACCATTGTCTTTATTTATCACATATAGTCCAGTGTATAACAATAACAATTGTTTGGCTATACCTTCGATACTGCTGGGTTGTTGTCGATTCCTGATGAGTACCTTTTCTCCAACATTATACTTAATTTGGTGAACTCCCATTTTACTTTGTCTTGTCTTTCTCAATTCTGTTTTATGGAGTATCCTGTTATATATTCTGGTGATATCAATTTCTTCATCGGGTTCTTCAGGGAATTTTATTATTTTGGTAATATCCCTGGGTGGTGGTTTTAAAAACATCATCTGGTATGGGCAAACTCCCAATGTGTTGTGGTGTGATAAGTTGAGAAATGTTTCAGTATCTGAAATATATTCAATCCACTTTCTATGGTCATCATGACAATATGTGCGGAGAATTCGTCCTACTTCTCTCAGTATTCTCTCGGCTAGATTGCTGCTGGGATGGTATATAGAGGTTTTGTAAGTTCGGATGCCTTTGTTTATCATTTCTTCCCTCCATCTTCTGCCTTTGAATTGGGTTCTGTGGTCAGTTACAATTGATTCTGGGACTCCGATATCGATCATGTATTTTTCAACAATGAGTTTAATGATTACCTTGGTGGATGCCTTACTAATAGGGTACAGTTTAGTATATTTGGTAAAATGGTCCCAAATAATGACTATGTATTTGTACCTGTGTCTCCCTCCACTTCGGGAAAAGGTCCACAAATATCAAGGAACACTTTCTCTAACTTCTGCAGGATGTTACGGTTATAATTGCTCCTTCTCTCTTCCCATTGTTTACTTTCACCATGTGGCATATACTACACTTCTTCACTGTTTGTCTCACTTTCTCATTTATACCTTTTATGTACACATGTTCTTCTAACGCTTTTATAACTTTCTCAGGTCCCATGTGTCCCGTAGAGTTGATGATAGATCGTCAATTATCAATTATTGATAATCGTCTCCATCGATTTGGGGATGTATAGTTTCCATTTGTTTTCTTTAGTGGTTGGTTTTGTGAAGATCAAATTATTATGGATGTGGTAGAATGGGAATATCTTCAAATCATTGTTATTGATTCTGTAACAGTACATTTTGACCCCATTCCATAATTATGGGTTATAAGGGTGATTTTCAATGTTTTATTGTGTAACTATGAACATACAGAGTGGTTAGGTGCATTGTCCCAATATAAAGAGAGAACCAAGTAGAGTCAGGCAGTGTATCATACCAAGGTCACCGTTGGAACGTGCGGGAGTCGGAAACAGCCATGGCGGAGATGGTGATGAAGTCTGTTACATATACATTGTGATTGGACAATAAAGTTATTCCGTCATAGAAAAAACAATGATGCACTGAAAACAATGCGTACGACTAGGGCGTTGTTCTGCAGAACAGAGCTTAATGACGTCAAAGTCACGCACACAAGCATAAAATTGTACATTAATCGGTCTCAGTTCATCACCGTCCACTAGAGAGGCCACAGCGATGTATCGCTGGTGGCAATAATTTTCATCAGAAGTTGTGAAAAACTATTAGAATCTTGTAAAATGTGATATCAAACATGTAGTAGAGAACAGTAAACCAAAGTACATGTTATAACACCTTTAATGTAGAGTCAGTGCAGAAAAATCTAACTTGTAATGAATTCAACACCGATCATACTCCTGGGATACATCTGAGGCCAGCGAGGGAGCGACGATCCGCTTACCACAGAGAAGTCACAATTTATCTCTCTTTATATTTATTCATGAGCTCAATAAATGAAATAATAAATTGTATAAAATGTAATTACAGTAACGTGTGAGTGAGCGTGTGATTGCACTAGGGCGTGGCCATGCCTATATACGTATAGGGCATTGGTTTGTGTTGATATACGATACTTTAACTGCAGTATAAAATAAAAAGGAATCTAACTAATTTTAATGATGAGGCTTCTCAGTACTGATTTAATTAAATTAATAAAAGAAAACAATAAAGAAAGATAGCCGCCATTTTGTTTTGAGTTAATACTGGCAGCCATTTTGGGTTAGGCCTTTATGTATGTTTTACGACTGTATATTTTATTATGTGGAAAATTAAAACGAGTAGTTACAGTAGCTAAAGAGTTTGTGTTTTCATTGTGTCACTTTTTCTGTTTAAACAAATCTCGCTGTTACGAATCCTGGCACCCCTTAGGTAAAAAAGTGTTTAAACGAAGAAGCACATGTTCACCGGCAAGGATCCCGGTAAGTACACATGTGTACCATGTTTTGACCGACATTATACATATATAAGTACCATAGTTTATGTATATAAAAAGAAAAATTAGATGGTAGTTAACAGATGGCGCCCTTACTGAGGACGATATAAATATTAATTTATATAAACAGCCAGATTTGAAAACAGAGAAGGTGGTGCAAAACAGAACATAACCAAAAAACACAAAAGGTTATGTTGACGAAACAAAACAACCAATAATTATATAATAGAAATACAGAGAGTAATAGAAACAGCTAAATTATGGCAGAACACAATAATAGTATGTTAGGTGTAAACGACACACACACAGAGTCTGTTTTATTAGACAGAATAAGCGCGAATTCGACGCCTAAGGCAGTCGAAAATAAAATATCATTAGAAGACCTGTTCGCATTGATTAAAACACAAAATAGTGTGTTAAAAGAGATTGACGAGAAGTTTGATAGCCTCGAAAATGAATTGAAAAAACAAAATAATGTACGAGACGTAAAATTGAACCAATTAGAAGAGAGATTAGAAAAATTTAAAAACGAAATACAGAAACAAAATTGTAACATTGACAAGGTAGACAAATCAGATAGAAATAAAGACAAGGTAAGTAGTGGTGAGAATTATAATAGAATTACAAATATGGTGTTAGAAAATAATTGTGTGAGTATTGAGAGTGGTGATAAAAGTATAATGGGAGTAGAATTTGATAATGAAGTGATAAAAAGTGTTGATGAATTAGAGAGAAAGTATAGAGAGAATTTACAGATAAAGGGGTTGCAGGGGGTAAGATTTTCCCTTACTGTTGTAGTAGGGGGTGAAGTAAAGACTTCACGTGTGTTTAGGAAGGACGAGAGTGCCTTCAATGAGTATTTGGAAGACAAAAGGTCTACAAATAAAGTGGTCCCTGGTTTTTTTTTGTGCACTTCACAGGTGGTGCAGTGATAAAGCAGTAGAGTCCCCTGCATATATGGAGAAAGAGTGTGTAGCTTGGTATGATGGTGAGAAATGTTTTGAGAGAGAGAGAAAGAGAGAAATTGAGATATATAAAGTAAAGAAAAATTATGAAGAGTTTATGAAAAGGTTAGGTGTAGAGATGAGATATAATGAAAATAATAAGTACCTACCTTGTAATGAAGCTGATATAGTAGTCGTAGGAGATGATAATGAAAATAATGACTTGGTAACTTATCTGATTATGACGAATTATACTGGAGGTGACAGGACAATGACCAATCATGACAGATTAAATGAGTTTGTGGAAAATAATGAAAATTTGAATGGTATATGCATTTATGATGTTAATATAAGAGATTCAATAATAAGCAATGTATATAGATATAAGATAAGACTATTGTTCGACGATATGGGGTAATTGTTTATTGTGTTATGAACATTTAATTGTGTGGACAGTGTTTTTAAAAAATGGACTGATTAGGACTGATTATGGTAAATGATTTAGTGATTATGTGAATTGTATATTTTTGTGTATTGATGTCTATGTATTTGTATTTTACTGTTGTGTATTTTATGTATTCTTAGGTAAACATGTATTGTAGGATTTTAAATAACTGAAGAAAGTTTAAATGATATTATGAGATTCAGGTTATAAGGGTTAGTAAATGATTAAGCAGGTAATGTATTTGGATATGAAAGGTGTTGTTAGTTGGTAAGTGATGAATTTGTAATGGTGTATTAAGTTGAAATGTTGTAAAGAGTTTGGGTAATAGTGATAAATAAGGGCATTGGAGTTAGTTAGTTAGAGTTATTGGGAGTTAGGAAAAATAAAGTGTTGAGATGTTGATAAAATATAAAGAGGTGTTAGATATTTTAGGGACACAGTGGTTAGTAATTATATGTAGAGTTGAGTAATGTGCATGGTAATTTTATAGTTGTTGATGGTGATATTTTGTAATAAGGGTATTGGTGTAGGAGTCCAACGAGAGATGTTGAGACAGGAAGGGATCGTTGTGTGCCGGAAAGGGTTATCTGAAAGGGTCAGAAACCGATAAGGGAATGAGTTGGTTAGAGGGAATACACACATACTAGTACAAAAAGGCGCGGTGCCAGAGGTTTTAAATGGGATTTGTGAAGGGGGTTTATTATAGAGATATTGGTGTCAAAATATATATTAATGGTTAGAAGCGGCTAGTGTAAAAAAGGGGTAGTAAGGTTAGGTTGACAGATGCCAAAATAAGACAGAGAAAATAGTGAATAATAGAGAGTCACCCAAACGAGTAAGGATAGAAGGGTTAGAAAAGGGAAATTCATGGTAGGAAGGTGAGGTAACAAAGGAAGGTAATTGTAACAGAAAGGTAAGGATAAATTTGAAATTGTTGTATAGAATTAATGAAGGTCAAATAATTAAAAGTTAATAGAGAATTGTTGAAGTAGTAATGTGATAAAGTTTGGTACAAATCATGTAAATTTAAATTGTTTAATGTAAGGTAAATGTAACAATGTTAATATGTAATGTACAATGTTTTATGATGTTTTATTATGTTGGGGGGCAATAGAGTGTGTGGTTAGGAGGTCGTTACAGGGGTAATGACGATAACAAGTGTTAAGAGATAGTATATTTTGAAGTTGGAAGTTTAAAGTTAAAAATGAAGTTAAATGAAATAGTCTAGTAAGCTGCCATTTACAAAAATAGATAAATGATTATAAGTTGAGCAACAAAGTTTAAGGTAAAGGTGTCTGCCATGATAGTTGTAAGTTGAATTTATAGAAATAAGTAGGTGAAGGTATTTTGGGGTATACTAAAGAATTGTTGATATATTGTGTTATATGTAGTTACATATATATGTTGTTTATTTTCTTACAAGGAAGCAGTTGAATTTGGTGGTGGTAAAAATCGAGGTATTTTAAGTCTTGTTGTGGATAAGTGAAACTTTTGAAAAAAAAAACAAACCAATGCCCGAACACAAACCAATGTATCTAAAAGGGAACATATCAGTTATAGATATGGAAGTGTACTGGACCACTATTTTAATTTTTGTATGCAATGTTTCAGAGTTTTGTGGTGTTGTGACCGCAGTCCTGGGCTGGCTGGTGCGTCAGAACAGGAGTGTAGAGTGCCTCATGGCCTTATGGTGTAGGGATCTCTCCGGAGAAGTCCAGTAAGGTCAGAGGGTGCGACCAGCATCATAGGACCAAGGGTAAGTGATGATAAAATTTTTATATAATAACAATACAGGGGGTTGTGGTGACATATCTAGACTGATCCTTTTAGGAAAGTGTGAATGAGTCAAGGAAATTTTTTGTGTTCCGACACAGAAATTTTCCTTGAGGGGGTTTGTAACAGTACATTTTGACCCCATTCCATAATTATGGGTTATAAGGGTGATTTTCAATGTTTTATTGTGTAACTATGAACATACAGAGTGGTTAGGTCCATTGTCCCAATATAAAGAGAGAACCAAGCAGAATCAGGCAGTGTATCATACCAAGGTCACCGTTGGAACGTGCGGGAGTCGGAAACAGCCATGGCGGAGATGGTGATGAAGTCTGTTACATATACATTGTGATTGGACAATAAAGTTATTCCGTCATAGAAAAAACAATGACGCACTGAAAACAATGCGTACGAGTAGGGCGTTGTTCTGCAGAACAGAGCTTAATGACGTCAAAGTCACGCACACAAGCATAAAATTGTACATTAATCGGTCTCAGTTCATCACCGTCCACTAGAGAGGCCACAGCGATGTATCGCTGGTGGCAATAATTTTCATCAGAAGTTGTGAAAAACTATTAGAATCTTGTAAAATGTGATATCAAACATGTAGTAGAGAACAGTAAACCAAAGTACATATTATAACACCTTTAATGTAGAGTCAGTGCAGAAAAATCTAACTTGTAATGAATTCAACACCGATCATACTCCTGGGATACATCTGAGGCCAGCGAGGGAGCGACGATCCGCTTACCACAGAGAAGTCACAATTTATCTCTCTTTATATTTATTCATGAGCTCAATAAATGAAATAATAAATTGTATAAAATGTAATTACAGTAACGTGTGAGTGAGCGTGTGATTGCACTAGGGCGTGGCCATGCCTATATACGTATAGGGCATTGGTTTGTGTTGATATACGATACTTTAACTGCAGTATAAAATAAAAAGGAATCTAACTAATTTTAATGATGAGGCTTCTCAGTACTGATTTAATTAAATTAATAAAAGAAAACAATAAAGAAAGATAGCCGCCATTTTGTTTTGAGTTAATACTGGCAGCCATTTTGGGTTAGGCCTTTATGTATGTTTTACGACTGTATATTTTATTATGTGGAAAATTAAAACGAGTAGTTACAGTAGCTAAAGAGTTTGTGTTTTCATTGTGTCACTTTTTCTGTTTAAACAAATCTCGCTGTTACGAATCCTGGCACCCCTTAGGTAAAAAAGTGTTTAAACGAAGAAGCACATGTTCACCGGCAAGGATCCCGGTAAGTACACATGTGTACCATGTTTTGACCGACATTATACATATATAAGTACCATAGTTTATGTATATAAAAAGAAAATTAGATGGTAGGTAACAGATGGCGCCCTTACTGAGGACGATATAAATATTAATTTATATAAACAGCCAGATTTGAAAACAGAGAAGGTGGTGCAAAACAGAACATAACCAAAAAACACAAAAGGTTATGTTGACGAAACAAAACAACCAATAATTATATAATAAAAATACAGAGAGTAATAGAAACAGCTAAATTATGGCAGAACACAATAATAGTATGTTAGGTGTAAACGACACACACACAGAGTCTGTTTTATTAGACAGAATAAGCGCGAATTCGACGCCTAAGGCAGTCGAAAATAAAATATCATTAGAAGACCTGTTCGCATTGATTAAAACACAAAATAGTGTGTTAAAAGAGATTGACGAGAAGTTTGATAGCCTCGAAAATGAATTGAAAAAACAAAATAATGTACGAGACGTAAAATTGAACCAATTAGAAGAGAGATTAGAAAAATTTAAAAACGAAATACAGAAACAAAATTGTAACATTGACAAGGTAGACAAATCAGATAGAAATAAAGACAAGGTAAGTAGTGGTGAGAATTATAATAGAATTACAAATATGGTGTTAGAAAATAATTGTGTGAGTATTGAGAGTGGTGATAAAAGTATAATGGGAGTAGAATTTGATAATGAAGTGATAAAAAGTGTTGATGAATTAGAGAGAAAGTATAGAGAGAATTTACAGA
This sequence comes from Magicicada septendecula, assembly GCA_034769895.1. NCBI lineage: Eukaryota > Metazoa > Arthropoda > Insecta > Hemiptera > Cicadidae > Magicicada > Magicicada septendecula. The sequence continues at coordinate 97,721,054 of CM068372.1, read as the reverse complement.
TAAAGGGGTTGCAGGGGGTAAGATTTTCCCTTAATGTTGTAGTAGGGGGTGAAGTAAAGACTTCACGTGTGTTTAGGAAGGACGAGAGTGCCTTCAATGAGTATTTGGAAGACAAAAGGTCTACAAATAAAGTGGTCCCTGGTTTTTTTTGTGCACTTCACAGGTGGTGCAGTGATAAAGCAGTAGAGTCCCCTGCATATATGGAGAAAGAGTGTGTAGCTTGGTATGATGGTGAGAAATGTTTTGAGAGAGAGAGAAAGAGAGAAATTGAGATATATAAAGTAAAGAAAAATTATGAAGAGTTTATGAAAAGGTTAGGTGTAGAGATGAGATATAATGAAAATAATAAGTACCTACCTTGTAATGAAGCTGATATAGTAGTCGTAGGAGATGATAATGAAAATAATGACTTGGTAACTTATCTGATTGTGACGAATTATACTGGAGGTGACAGGACAATGACCAATCATGACAGATTAAATGAGTTTGTGGAAAATAATGAAAATTTGAATGGTATATGCATTTATGATGTTAATATAAGAGATTCAATAATAAGCAATGTATATAGATATAAGATAAGACTATTGTTCGACGATATGGGGTAATTGTTTATTGTGTTATGAACATTTAATTGTGTGGACAGTGTTTTTAAAAAATGGACTGATTAGGACTGATTATGGTAAATGATTTAGTGATTATGTGAATTGTATATTTTTGTGTATTGATGTCTATGTATTTGTATTTTACTGTTGTGTATTTTATGTATTCTTAGGTAAACATGTATTGTAGGATTTTAAATAACTGAAGAAAGTTTAAATGATATTATGAGATTCAGGTTATAAGGGTTAGTAAATGATTAAGCAGGTAATGTATTTGGATATGAAAGGTGTTGTTAGTTGGTAAGTGATGAATTTGTAATGGTGTATTAAGTTGAAATGTTGTAAAGAGTTTGGGTAATAGTGATAAATAAGGGCATTGGAGTTAGTTAGTTAGAGTTATTGGGAGTTAGGAAAAATAAAGTGTTGAGATGTTGATAAAATATAAAGAGGTGTTAGATATTTTAGGGACACAGTGGTTAGTAATTATATGTAGAGTTGAGTAATGTGCATGGTAATTTTATAGTTGTTGATGGTGATATTTTGTAATAAGGGTATTGGTGTAGGAGTCCAACGAGAGATGTTGAGACAGGAAGGGATCGTTGTGTGCCGGAAAGGGTTATCTGAAAGGGTCAGAAACCGATAAGGGAATGAGTTGGTTAGAGGGAATACACACATACTAGTACAAAAAGGCGCGGTGCCAGAGGTTTTAAATGGGATTTGTGAAGGGGGTTTATTATAGAGATATTGGTGTCAAAATATATATTAATGGTTAGAAGCGGCTAGTGTAAAAAAGGGGTAGTAAGGTTAGGTTGACAGATGCCAAAATAAGACAGAGAAAATAGTGAATAATAGAGAGTCACCCAAACGAGTAAGGATAGAAGGGTTAGAAAAGGGAAATTCATGGTAGGAAGGTGAGGTAACAAAGGAAGGTAATTGTAACAGAAAGGTAAGGATAAATTTGAAATTGTTGTATAGAATCTAATGAAGGTCAAATAATTAAAAGTTAATAGAGAATTGTTGAAGTAGTAATGTGATAAAGTTTGGTACAAATCATGTAAATTTAAATTGTTTAATGTAAGGTAAATGTAACAATGTTAATATGTAATGTACAATGTTTTATGATGTTTTATTATGTTGGGGGGCAATAGAGTGTGTGGTTAGGAGGTCGTTACAGGGGTAATGACGATAACAAGTGTTAAGAGATAGTATATTTTGAAGTTGGAAGTTTAAAGTTAAAAATGAAGTTAAATGAAATAGTCTAGTAAGCTGCCATTTACAAAAATAGGTAAATGATTATAAGTTGAGCAACAAAGTTTAAGGTAAAGGTGTCTGCCATGATAGTTGTAAGTTGAATTTATAGAAATAAGTAGGTGAAGGTATTTTGGGGTATACTAAAGAATTGTTGATATATTGTGTTATATGTAGTTACATATATATGTTGTTTATTTTCTTACAAGGAAGCAGTTGAATTTGGTGGTGGTAAAAATCGAGGTATTTTAAGTCTTGTTGTGGATAAGTGAAACTTTTGAAAAAAAAAACAAACCAATGCCCGAACACAAACCAATGTATCTAAAAGGGAACATATCAGTTATAGATATGGAAGTGTACTGGACCACTATTTTAATTTTTGTATGCAATGTTTCAGAGTTTTGTGGTGTTGTGACCGCAGTCCTGGGCTGGCTGGTGCGTCAGAACAGGAGTGTAGAGTGCCTCATGGCCTTATGGTGTAGGGATCTCTCCGGAGAAGTCCAGTAAGGTCAGAGGGTGCGACCAGCATCATAGGACCAAGGGTAAGTGATGATAAAATTTTTATATAATAACAATACAGGGGGTTGTGGTGACATATCTAGACTGATCCTTTTAGGAAAGTGTGAATGAGTCAAGGAAATTTTTTGTGTTCCGACACAGAAATTTTCCTTGAGGGGGTTTGTAACAGTACATTTTGACCCCATTCCATAATTATGGGTTATAAGGGTGATTTTCAATGTTTTATTGTGTAACTATGAACATACAGAGTGGTTAGGTCCATTGTCCCAATATAAAGAGAGAACCAAGCAGAATCAGGCAGTGTATCATACCAAGGTCACCGTTGGAACGTGCGGGAGTCGGAAACAGCCATGGCGGAGATGGTGATGAAGTCTGTTACATATACATTGTGATTGGACAATAAAGTTATTCCGTCATAGAAAAAACAATGACGCACTGAAAACAATGCGTACGACTAGGGCGTTGTTCTGCAGAACAGAGCTTAATGACGTCAAAGTCACGCACACAAGCATAAAATTGTACATTAATCGGTCTCAGTTCATCACCGTCCACTAGAGAGGCCACAGCGATGTATCGCTGGTGGCAATAATTTTCATCAGAAGTTGTGAAAAACTATTAGAATCTTGTAAAATGTGATATCAAACATGTAGTAGAGAACAGTAAACCAAAGTACATATTATAACACCTTTAATGTAGAGTCAGTGCAGAAAAATCTAACTTGTAATGAATTCAACACCGATCATACTCCTGGGATACATCTGAGGCCAGCGAGGGAGCGACGATCCGCTTACCACAGAGAAGTCACAATTTATCTCTCTTTATATTTATTCATGAGCTCAATAAATGAAATAATAAATTGTATAAAATGTAATTACAGTAACGTGTGAGTGAGCGTGTGATTGCACTAGGGCGTGGCCATGCCTATATACGTATAGGGCATTGGTTTGTGTTGATATACGATACTTTAACTGCAGTATAAAATAAAAAGGAATCTAACTAATTTTAATGATGAGGCTTCTCAGTACTGATTTAATTAAATTAATAAAAGAAAACAATAAAGAAAGATAGCCGCCATTTTGTTTTGAGTTAATACTGGCAGCCATTTTGGGTTAGGCCTTTATGTATGTTTTACGACTGTATATTTTATTATGTGGAAAATTAAAACGAGTAGTTACAGTAGCTAAAGAGTTTGTGTTTTCATTGTGTCACTTTTTCTGTTTAAACAAATCTCGCTGTTACGAATCCTGGCACCCCTTAGGTAAAAAAGTGTTTAAATGAAGAAGCACATGTTCACCGGCAAGGATCCCGGTAAGTACACATGTGTACCATGTTTTGACCGACATTATACATATATAAGTACCATAGTTTATGTATATAAAAAGAAAATTAGATGGTAGTTAACAATTCGTGTGGTAATGTTAGCAAGTTTTTCATCACTTCTTTGTTCTGCTTGGATTTGATTTAGTAGGTCTGCTAGTCCTTCCCTTCTCAACAATACTTTGTACATATATTTTTCCTATATCTTGTCTATCAATTTCAAATGTACCTTTATCCATATTTACTCTTGATAGGGCATCTGCAACAGTATTTGGTCTTCCTGGCACGTACTCCCATGTTATGTTGTATTCTTGCAAGGCCAGAATCCACCTAGTTAATCTTACATGGGTTACTTTGCATTTCTGTAGGAATGATATTGACTTGTGGTCTGATCTCACTGTTAATGGGTAACCTAAGATATATTATGTCCGGAATGTGTTACAGGCGAACACCACACTTAATAATTCTTTTTCTGTGACGTTATAATTCCGTTCACTGCTGTTTAGTACACGACTAGCAAAACTAATTACTAAATGATTCCCTTCATCGTCTTCTTGGTAGAGTTCTGCTCCAAGCCTTACGTTACTTTCATCACAATGTATGTAGAATCTTTTTTTGCCAAAGTCTGGATGATGAAGAATAATGCTGTCAAGGAATTTATTTTTAATTAAGTTAAACATTTCGTCTTCATCTTCGCCCCATTTCCATTTACATTTTGAAGATAATAGGTGTTTAAATCTTGCCATTAATTTCGAATAATCCTTCTGAAACTTCCTGTAATAGTTACACACTCCAAGAAACGATTGAAGTTGTCGAATATTTTTGGGTTTGTGGAAATTTTGTATGACTTCCACTGTCTCTGGAGATGTAGTGATTCCTGTCTCCGATAAAACAAATCCTAGGAATTGCAGTCTATTAGTTATTAGCGTAGATTTATCTAATTTTTGTTTTATATTATTTTCAGCTAACCTTCTTAACACCATTTCTATATGCTGGCAGTGTTCCTCCCATGTTGTAGAAGTTATTAGAAGGTCATCTACGTAGACGGTTGTGAATTCTAACATTTCTCTTCCCAGAATTTGGTCCATACAATTCACAAAAATGGCGACGGAGTTTACAAGTCCAAAAGGAAGTAATTTGAACTGGTAATTCCTACCTTCAAAAATGAATGCTACATATTTTCTACTATTGGGGTGGAGTTCTACTTGCCAATAGCCACACACAGCATCCCATATGCTCATGAATTTACATCCCTTAAATGTCTTCATGATTTCTTCAATTTCTCTGGGTGAAGTTCTATCATTAATAATGTTTTTATTTATTTCCCGGGCATCGAGACATAAACGTACTGCTCCGTCTTTCTTCTGTATTGCAGCGATTGGACTGGTGTAGGAAGATGAACTATATTCAATTATATCTTGATCCATCATGCGTTGAATTTCTCTGTTTACTGCTTGTTTTAGCGATTGTGCTATTTGTACGATTTTTTATTAAAATTAACAGGGCTATTAAATGATAATTGACAAACGAAGTTCTTTGCCTTCCCTCGCAAATCAGAAAACACTCTCCTGTACCTATTGTAGATACTGATAGCTGCCTTTTCTGTTCATGGGTTATTTTGCTATTAATGTTGGCCTGGAATGACTGAATTTCCTCTAGCTTTTGGTTCCATATGTCGTCTTCGGTGTAGGCTGATTCTTCGTCTGGTGTCATTAATTCCTCTATAATTCCGTAGTAAAGTAAATGAATGTCGATTGTGAGGGGCACACTTGCGGCCTTTTATCTCACTTGACCATTCACCCTGTTCGTTGTACAGTGTTATTTTGCCACTGCACATATTAATCACTGCTGAGTGTCGCCGTAGCATATCACACCCAATCATAACTTTAAATGGTAGACCCTGAGCTACCAAGAACAGCATTGGAATCGTATTGCCCTGACTGGATACCTCTAACATAGCTTGCTGTTGGATTGTCTTATTTGGCCTACCAGTAGCTCCGACTATCACCATATTACTCACTGGCAGTGTTGGTATATCTTTGTTACACAAATCTTTTATTCTATTAAATTCTCCTTTGTCTGTTAAGAATACATTCGCACCTGTATCTATTATTATCTAAGCTGATACCCCTTGCAGTAAAGCAGTTGTGAAAATGATTTCACTATTTTGATTGCACTCTGCTGTTGATTCTTCTTCAACGAGTTCGTTATGTATATTTTCAAGATAATTGTTTTCGATTATGTTGGCGTCTTCCTGATGATCAACATCGTTGTTATTTATCTGTCCGTCTAATTCCTGCAGTGATGGGCTGCTTGGTATCTCACTGCCGACACTCGTTTCCCACTCTCTCCTGTTGCAGTGCAGGTTGTGCGGTTCCTTCTTGAGACGGTTATCTGGTCTAAACTCTCTCCTCTCTTCCTGATTTCTTGGTGTCCTATCTTCATTGCTGCGGATTCAGGGTTGACTTCTCCTCTCTTCATTAACTCTATTGTGATTTCTGAAGTCTCTTCCATTATCAAAGCTGCGTCTTCGGGATATAAATCTATTATTATTATTAGCGCGAACATGATTTACTCTGTCGCTGATTTCTGTTTTGGACTTGTCTATTGGCATTCGGTTTCTCGTACTGTCTTCTGGATCTCCGGTAATAGTCCTCCTGCTCATAGCTTTCTAGCAGTGCCTCCATGGCTCCTATGGTTATGACTTGTCCACAGAGTCTGGCTCGGACTATTCCCTCCACAAAGTGACAAGACAGCTTGGTTACCAAACACTCCTCTGGTATACGTGGTTCTAAATTTCTAGCCAGGCATACCTTTCCGATGAAACATGCCGTCGTCGGTGATTGACCTCTGGTTGCATCAAATTTCCCATTGCATAAATTGTCTGATTATATTTTGGATTGATTTGGACCAGTATTTTGTCCTAAACATTTGTTTAAACTCCTCATAGCTGTTGGTCTCGTTTCGGATGGGGTCCACCAATTATCAGTGATATTTTTGAATAGTCATCTAGTATATTTTTTATGATGCTCCATCTATTCTCTTTTGTTCGGTTAAGCCATTCATTGACTCTTTCTAGGAATTCGATAGGGTTTCTTTTATAGTCCCTAAAGTTTATTGTGTCCCTACTATCTGGTATTGTATTTTGAGAGTAACTCATCGGTTGGTTGTGCAGGATTTCTAGCTCTTCTCCTATATTTATTAACTCTCTACCCTGTATATCGTCGATTCTCTCATTGTTATGGTTTACTTGGCTCCTTATTTGACCTATATTATTATCAAGATGCTCTATCTGTTCGGATATGCTTTCTTGTAGTTTGGCCACCTTTTCTTGAGTTTCTTGCTGCACAACTTCTATTTTGATTCTATTATTGTCTTCTACGTTGTTGATCTGAGTAATGATGTCTTCTCTAAATTGTAGAAGCGCTTCATTGGTTCGGTCTAGACGTTCATTGGTCTCTGCAATTTGCTGCTTCACAGCTTCGTTGAGCCTATCAACTTTTCGGCTAATTGTTTCATTGGAGTGTTCTTTTTTCTCATTTATACTTTCAATTTTATTTTCAATTTTTTCATTAATTTGTCTTAACATCTGTCTATTTTGCTCGGTCATGAATTCCATTACATGCTGTAAATCCATACCTCCTCTTGCTTCGTCGTTGTCACCAGCCTGTTGTTCCATGTTGTTATCATGACCGGTTCTATCTCGTGTTCGTGCATATTACCTTCTGTTTCTGTGTTTTTTGTCCTTTTCTGCGATGTTGCTCGTCGTGGCATTTCGAATAACTTACAGTATAACAGTCGCCGCTAAAGTTAGGTTAATTATAGTATTATTTATTACAATCGGGTTATTAATTTTTTCTAACTTCAGCCTCACTGGTTGGACGCCAATTTTATAACGCTATATTTTATTTTGTTTATATTATTCCTTTAATATGCGAGTGAAGTTGTTATTTTAACTTTTAATTATTATTTATTAACGTGGATTACAATTTGTTTGGGGACGGATGTTGGGTTTCATTTTGAGTTGTCAAGATTGAGGTTACCAGACTCACTTACCGTAGGTTATTACGCTTGACGGAATTACTTACGTCGTCGCGGTCGGGTTCTATCTTCTTATTCTGAAATACAATTCTTTATTTCTATTTTATTTTTGAATAATAGACAACTCGTGTCAATTAGGGAAAACTATCATTATTTATTTTCAAAAGTTACTGCCTTCGTTGTTCTAATGTTTATTTGGTACAATTCACAAGTCGATTCTTAATCTCAGTTCGATTCAGAGTTACACTTTCGATAGCTATATAAACTCCTGGATTCTTTTGACTGTTATTAAAAAGTACAAAATGCATCTAAGAAGTACAACATATTACAATTAAAATAATTCTTACTTACTAATAACAATAAAATTAAAATCAAGAAAATACAATGAATAGTTGTTTGGTCTGATGTGCGAGCACAATAGTTAGTGTCGACGCAGTGTTGATTTCGGTTGGCAGTGCCAAGATGGCGGACTGTTGCTATGCGACTACAGAGTTAATTTACCTCCCGACTATTTAAAACAAGTGTTTAAAATAAAATAAGTCAATAAATTGTTCGCTGGTGTTGAATTGGTCTTTTCACTTTGGTTCTGATGAATAAGTGTTATGTGATTTAGTTCTGGTGTTGTATAATTATTACTAGTGTTAGTATATAATGTTCGGTCTCACCACTTCTGGTAGATCAATTTTATTTTTTTTTTTTTTAAGATATAATTTTCTTTCTTGTTTTATTATTATTATTATTTCTTGGTTCTAGTTTGACACTGTTAATTATTTTACTTTCACTCTTCTTCTGACTTGGACCTGACTCTTATCATATACTTTTTACACAGAGCAGCATAGATTAGTTCTTTATACTTTTGAGTCTAACAATCAAGTGAAGAAATTTCCTTATACGTTCAATGGGCTTGACCAAAATTTCTCATTGGTCATAATCATCGGGTTAGGTCACATGACCTTAATTATTTAAGATACAATATATTACATCTGTTAGCTACAATTACTCCCTGTCTATTACATAATAAATCTCAAATTAGTTTACAGTACAATATTCCATATAACAAGACAAAAATTTAGACACCTCACATGGCAATGGTGTTGTCCTAATAATTAATTTAACATTTTATAAAATTTCATCTCGTAAGCCATTCCATGTAGCTTTTGACATTTCAAATCACATTAACATACCATTAGTTAATTAAAATGTTGCTTCTAACATTTAAATAACGCATATATTAGTATTTATACCATCGTTTACTATTTATTACAGTGGTGTGATGGTTTAATAGTTGGATTTACAATAATTTCTATTTTGATATTGGCCAATTAATTGGTATTTCTCTATAGCACAAAGTTTCAATTTAAAATTACTGTATGACCTTGTGGCTTGATACACTATTATTATTACATGCATTGAATTATCCATTATGTTATTATTATCCAGTGAATTGATTCTTATAAAGTGAAGAACAAGATTGACATAAAACAAACGTATTACCATAATGTTAGGCCATTATGGTTATACTCAAAGTAACTTTAAACAATAAAACTTTCTTTTAATAACTTCTTAATATCTAATGGTATAGTTGGTCAATTTATTATGACCTATTATTAAGTATTATTGACACCTGGTCAATTTAAACAATCTTAACTCTTATTACCCTAAATTAAGGTTTAACACTTTAATTTAAACAACACAAATGATTATATTATTCCCTTCAGTTAACATTAAAATAAATTAAATTATCAACCTAAATTGCCTTTTGGTCCTTTATAGGTTGAAGTCTTTCGGCAAATTGGTAATACACAGGTATATTGAGTATCAGATATTTCACAGATTAAATATTATTATATGATCACACATTGTCTTTAGTTGTGATTATAAATTTCATTCACAAGAAGTTACCACTATTATTAACAGTCCTGTCTGTATAGTTAGTAACCAATATCTTACATTTACATTTTACACTCAATCACTTATTGTTCTTGTTGTGATTACATTTTCATTTTACAATTAGCTATTATTATTATTATTATGAACAGTCACTTTTAATGGTTTAGAGTACATATTTGTTCTACATTAGCTTATATTGTTGTACTTCTTTTTGCTTATTTCGGGTTTTAACCTTTCTCATTGGTTTAGCAAGGTTAGGTATATTGTTTAGTTTGTCATATTATATGGGGGTTTATACACTTATTGGGTTATGCTCATTATGTCGCATTACATATTACCTCCCCACCTAAACATGATTATTTTGTTTAAACCAATTTTGGGAAAAATAATCTGTTATTTATTTTTCCACTCATTATATTTTCTCATTTCGGTTTGATTGTAGGTACCTTTGATTCGGTTAGTACTTGGGTATACTATTACATAAATATTATTACCATTGTCTTTATTTATCACATATAGTCCAGTGTATAACAATAACAATTGTTTGGCTATACCTTCGATACTGCTGGGTTGTTGTCGATTCCTGATGAGTACCTTTTCTCCAACATTATACTCAATTTGGTGAACTCCCATTTTACTTTGTCTTGTCTTTCTCAATTCTGTTTTATGGAGTATCCTGTTATATATTCTGGTGATATCAATTTCTTCATCGGGTTCTTCAGGGAATTTTATTATTTTGGTAATATCCCTGGGTGGTGGTTTTAAAAACATCATCTGGTATGGGCAGACTCCTAATGTGTCGTGGTGTGACAAGTTGAGAAATGTTTCAGTATCTGAAATATATTCAATCCACTTTTTATGGTCATCGTGACAATATGTGCGGAGAATTCGTCCTACTTCTCTCAGTACTCTCTCGGCTAGATTGCTGCTGGGATGGTATATAGAGGTTTTGTAAGTTCGGATGCCATTGTTTATCATTTCTTCCCTCCTTATTCTGCCTTTGAATTGGGTTCTGTGGTCGGTTACAATTGATTCTGGGACTCCGATATCAATCATGTATTTTTCAACAATGAGTTTAATGATTACCTTGGTGGATGCCTTACTAATAGGGTACAGTTTAGTATATTTGGTAAAATGGTCCCAAATAATGACTATGTATTTGTACCTGTGTCTCCCTCCACTTCGGGAAAAGGTCCCACAAATATCAAGGAACACTTTCTCTAATCTTCTGCAGGATGTTACGGTTATAATTGCTCCTTCTCTCTTCCCATTGTTTACTTTCACCATGTGGCATATACTACACTTCTTCACTGTTTGTCTCACTTTCTCGGAATGCAAAAAAGGTCGGATTATCAGAAGAATACAAAATGTTTATTATTTCATTAAATGAAATAGTCTAAAATAAAGTAAAACTTATACAGTAGGCTACCAGGCTATATGTTGGTTATGTACAATGAATGATAATATGTTCAGTATGTACACACAGTATTAAAAGTGTAAAAAAATATTTGTAAACACTAAAACTGTAACCAGTTACTACATACACCAATTCATACAGGACGAGTAATTAGCACACACTAGTAAGCATGCTTACACTGAAAAAAAGTGTAAATGAATTGGCTCTATCTATTGCGAGAGCGCCCGCAATTCTAGATATGGAGTTCCACGAATTTGATGTTATGAACAGTGTGGGCTCAATGTTTTCAATTTGCCAGAGCTCGAACTTCAGGACCGCAGAGGTGTAGACATAACAACAGCTCAACACTCTTCATACCCAACACAGTTTAGCCACCCTACTTTTATTTTCATGTTTATTACGGCGACTTGACATTATTATGACCTGGTGTAGGCTAGACATTATAGTATCTGTTTATTCAGGTGCAGTCATGTAGTGCGATTATGTCAGCTTGAGACTAAACTATAACGATTAGTCACTCTTATTTGAATAGCAGTATGGTACAATAAGTGGATATTGCAAAATGCTTATTACATCATTGTGTATGGGTGGTCATAATTATTCCATCATCATTATTCCTGCATCTCCTAAGTGGAGCATAGGGCATCAATGAACTTCCGCCACCGGACTCTGTTCCGCGCCATCGTTTTGATCTCAGGCCAGGTCTTCCCTCCTTTCTCCATCCCTTCCGCTATTACACTCCTCCTCCATGTGTTCCTTGGTCTGCCTCTTCTCCTGCTACCTTGCGGGTTCCATTCCAGGGCTTGTCTTGCTATGTTGTCTCCATCTCGTCGTAATGTATGCCCAATCCACTTCCATTTCCTACGACGCATCTCAATGTCAATGGGTGTTTGATGGGTTCTTCTCCACAGCTCTTCATTGGAGATAACTTGTGGCCACCATATCCTCAGGATATTCCGCAAACTTCTGTTCACGAATGTTTGGAGTCTGCTAATCAGTTGTTTGTTAGTCTTCCAAGTTTCACACCCATAGAGCAGTACCGACTTGACATTTGTATTGAAGATGCGTAGTTTGGTATTGGTGTTAAGTTCCCTTGATTTCCAGATTGGTCTCAGCATTGCAAATGCTCCTTTAGCCTTATTTATTCTATTTCCTATATCCTCTATGGTTCCTCCCTCCGTGGTGACCATACTTCCCAGGTAACAAAACTGTTTGACTTGTTCGATCTCTTGGTTTCCTAAAAATAATAGTGCCTTATTGCGGTTATTATAACGCATCTCCTTGGTTTTCTTTCCATTAATCTTCAATCCTACCTCTGATGCTTCGGTTTTTAAATCGTTCAGCTTTGCTTCCATATCCTTAAAACTGTTGGTTAGCAAGCACAGGTCATCCGCGAAGTCCAAGTCCTCCAACCTATCTGTCAGTCCCCACTGAATTCCTCTTCGGCGATTCATTGCCTTCTTCATCATGAGATCCAGCACCATAATAAATAATATTGGTGACAGCAAACATCCTTGCTTCACTCCTTTATCTACTGGGATGGGCTCGGACAACATCCCCTGGTGTAAAACTTGACATGTGTAGTTCTCATACATTTCTTGAGTTAACTTAATAATTTTCTTTGGAATCCCAAACTCTTTCATGGCTTTCCACATCTTCTTCCTCATTACACTATCAAACGCCTTTTCAAAGTCTACAAATAGTATATACAGTGATGACTGCAGCTCCGTGGATTGTTCTATAATTATACGCAGTGTATTGATCTGGTCCGTACAGGAATAACTTCTAAATCCTGCTTGTACTTTCCTCAACCTTGAGTTAACTCGCTGTTTTATCCTTTCAAGAATTACTCGTGAGAGTACCTTACTTGGTATCAAAAGGAGGGTAATCCCTCTCCAGTTATCACATTCTAATAAATCTTTCTTCGGGAGCTTAATCAACAGTCCTTTCTTCCAATCTGAGGGGATCTTCTCTTCTTCCCAAATCTTGAAAAGTGGGAATAGAATCTCAACCGAAGTACCCATATCCACTTTCAAGGCCTCCGGTGCGATATTGTCCATGCCTGCCGCTTTGCCATTCTTAAGTTGTTTAATGGCCCTTTGAATCTCTGTTCTTGATGGTGGCTCTGTACTAATAGCAACATCTTCCTGCTCTTCTTCCATCATCACCTCTGTCTCCCCTTCTTCGATTGTTTTATGATTCAAAATCTCCAGAAAATGTTCTCTCCATCTTTCTAGCTGTTCTTTTTGTGTGGACAGTAATCTCCCATCTTTAGCTCTCACTGGTTTGTCTGCTCTTGAAAACTTTCCTGTTAATCTCTTGGTAATGTGGTACAGAGTCCTACTGTCATTGTTTTGTGCTGCCGTCTCAGCTTGTGTTGCAAGATTGTTGATAAATGCTCGTTTGTCTCGTCGAAAACTCCTCTTCACCGTTTTGTTAAGTTGATTAAAGTCTGTTCTAGCTTGTACCTTCTCTTCTTGCATCTTGTGGTATTGAGTCTTTTCTTACATTCCTTCCTTTGATTCACGGCTTCCCATGTCTCTGAAGTAATCCATTCCTCTCTTCCTCTCTCCCTCTTGCCTAGGACCTTTTCACAGGTATTTATGTAGGTACTCTCTATGCTCTTCCAGTTGTGTTCAATATCCTGTCCTTCTTCTTCCTCCCTTAGCTGTTGGAATCGGTTACTCAATTCCAGTGAAAAATGTTGTTGCATCTCCTTATCCTTCAATTTATCAAAGTTATACTTTATCCTCCTCTTTTGATGTATGTGTCTAATACTTGCAATCTTCAGTTGGAGCGTGGCTACTACCAAATGATGGTCACTTCCCACATCTGCCCCCCTCTTGTTCCTCACATCCAACAGGGAGGTTCGCCATGTCTTGCTAATAGTGAAATGATCGATCTGGTTCTCCGTTCTATGGTCTGGGGAAACCCATGTCACTTTATGGCAGTTCTTATGAGGGAAGATAGTGCCTCCTATCACCAGCCTGTGGTTACTACAAAGTTCAATAAGTCTTTCACCATTCTCATTTCTAGTTCCTATGCCATGTCTTCCCATTATATTTTCTACTCCTTGATTATCATTGCCAACTTTCGCATTCAGGTCTCCCATCACGACCAGAATATCCCTTTTCTTTGCCTTTAACAGGGTTCGATGTAACTGACCATAAAATTGCTCTTTGTCTTCTTCATCTCCTGTCTCTGTCGGTGCATAACACTGCACCAGTGTAATAGGTCTAACCCTTGATGCAAATCGAGCTACTACAATCCTTTCTGAGACTGGGTACCATTCTATCAAACTCTTCCTTGTCTTCTGGGTACTCAGTAATCCAACACCCTCTCTATGTTCTTCCTCTCTTCCTGAGTACAACAGCGTATCCCCTTCCTGGGTCCTTATCTCACCAAACCCATTCCATCTCGTCTCGCTCAAACCCAGTATGTCCAACCTGTATCGCTTCATTTCCCTGGATACTTCAGCCAATCTTCCTACCTGCCACATTGTCTGTACATTCCACAGTCCAATTCTCGTGTCCGATTTCATGCCAAAGGTCAAATCCATTTTATCCATCCGGCTTCTATTCATTGATGTTTCTGTAATGAGTTAATCTCGGGTGTGTAGGTTATTGGCCTTCAGCACCCAAAGCCTGGTGAAGGGGCTGCCTTCTAAGTAGCCAGGCCTACTGATTTTCTGTCGGGGTTTCTTCCCTTAGCCTTTGAAGTTCCCACTTCTAACTACAAGGCAGCAGTTCCTGTTCTATTTACCCCGAACAGGAGGGTTGCCTCTTCCGTCAGTTCCGCCGTTCCGAAGTCCCTCTTCATACCCAACACAGTTTAGCCACCCTACTTTTATTTTCATGTTTATTACGGCGACTTGACATTATTATGACCTGGTGTAGGCTAGACATTATAGTATCTGTTTATTCAGGTGCAGTCATGTAGTGCGATTATGTCAGCTTGAGACTAAACTATAACGATTAGTCACTCTTATTTGAATAGCAGTATGGTACGATAAGTGGATATTGCAAAATGCTTATTACATCATTGTGTATGGGTGGTCATAATTATTGTTTGTGACAGGAGGAAGGAACTATAATTTTTTGACAAGACCTCTTATAAACTTTTATTGAAAGCAATTGCAATGAAACACCAGATTTGACGTCATATCGTATACAAAAACAAAACTCTAGAAATGAGACATATCACCGAAACGAGAGTAGGAAAAAATTCGGAAGATTTACACCAAATTTCGTATTTTCTGGAACATTAAAAAAAATCGGATGGCAACACTGCGCACTAGACACTAGATGCCGACTCACTGAGGCAGCAAAACAACTGAAAAGTATGTAAACAAGCTGGTGAGTCATCAACAAGTCAGTGCCTGAGCCGCGGTTGGACTAGAGAGGTTTTACTGTATTCACATTCTAAGATTTTCTACTTCAATGTGTAAATCATTGTAGAACGTATTTATTTGACTTGGATAGTACTCTGTTGTTTTGGTAGACAAGGTAGACGATGGCAGTTTCCAATGAATAGTTCAGACTTCTAACACATTTGTCTTCCTTATGTTTTCAAATACCCTTTTACTGACTTAAAATCACACACACAGAGCTTAAAATCAACATGTGTTCACTTTGACAAGCTACAGCTTGTAAGCTTTCCCTGCACATACACATAG